>OZ010739.1:14242830-15442830 GCA_963932295.1 Tipula lateralis
AGGTACTACTACCAAGGTTCGAGTAGTATTTGATGGGTCCTGTAGAACTCCAACATGAATTTCGCTCAACGAAAAGATGATGATTGAACGAACAATACAAGCGTCACTTTGAGATATTCTATTGAAGTTCCGAACCAATAAATACGTAATATTTGCAGGCATTGAGAAAATGTACCGTCATATATTGGTGGCTGAAGAAGATGCAAACTATCAAATTCATTATTGAACATTATAAGTTAGTTACAGTTACTTATGGTACTGCGGTCGCACTCTTTTTAGCGGCTAATAAAATCAATAGTGATTTTTATGTGAACGACTTGTGGACAGGTAGTGATTCTCTCAATCAACTCCTAAAATTAAACGGTTAGAAATTTTAAACACGGCTGGATTCGAGCTAAGAATATGGTGTTCCAGCACTACTTAGATTGGTCAAAATAATCCGAGTGTTGTGTCCACAGCAAGATTATTTTTTATTCAAGGTGCACGATATTGTCTTCATTTCAACGAAGACAGCATTCATTTCATTGTTTTGAATATCTCAAAATTCTGCTATGGATACAATGTTCTGAAGAAGTGGAGTTCCACATTTTGCTGGGCTTATGTTGCAAAAAGGCTTAGCTGCAGTTGTTTTTTTGTAGAACGATTACTTACGATAACAAAATTCATATCAGCCTGGTAACTGCGAAAACCAAGGTGTCACCGATCAAACAGAAGTCACTTCCAAGATTGGAATTATGCGTTGCGGCACTGGGTACAAATTTATTGATGGTAGTGTCTAAGTCGATGCACCACATATCACACAGTTTATTTGCAATTTGCATGGACGGACTCAACGATTGTGTTATCTTGCATATGTTGTCCGATTTACAAAACCACACGTCTCTAAAATTTCTAAAAATAAATAAGCGACAAATTCATATTTAAAAGCCGAGGAATTATCACAAGCCGAAGAAATACTTCAAATATCAAACAAGATTTTGAGGAAGACGTTAAACAGTTAAGAAAAACTTTGACAATACATAAGCGTAGTGACAAAGGCATTGAATTCATTTCTGGATAAATTTGGTGTACTGGGAGCGGGCAGCAGATTCAAGAAAGCTAACCGTTCATTTGAAGTTTCGCACCCAATAATTTTGCCAAATCCTCCATCATTACCAAAACATTAGTTACATTTATAAATAAAAATTCCTACACCCTGGCACTTCCCTTACATTTCACCTTTTACGACAGAAATATTGGGTTATAAATGGGAGAACCAAGGTTAACCAGATTGTAAAAAATTGTACGACATGCGCAAGGCATAAAGGTCAATCACCAAATCAGCTAGGCCTTTCGAGAATACTGGCGTGGATTTTACTGGGGCTATCTCACTGGTAAATAAACAAGGACCTGGTTCTAAGCAATCCGCATTATCGAACCAAGATGTAGTATCATCGAACCAATTTTTGCATAACATTGGAATTTACCTAACAAAAAACAACATAAACTGTCATTATACACCACCTCCAGCACCACATTTTGCTGGAATTTGGGCATCAGCGGTTTTAAGTTAGTAAAAAAAGGAGTTAACAAACTCTGCAATATATTCAGCGAAGCTGAGTCGTATGAAACTTTAACCTTAGTTCATTTCTTGACTGGTGCACCAATTACAAGTTTACAAGAACCATATCCGGAATAAGGTTCAATCAAATTTTGGAAACCAATTTGAAGATTGACGATATCGTACTTATTGTAGATTAACCTCTGTGTAAATAAGATCGTGTCACTACTGTTCATCCAAGTGAAGGTGGTCATGCTGGAGTTGTAACTATAAAAAATGAAGTTAAACGTCTTAAGGCTGGCAGAATGTTGAGAAATTGCCGTTTTATTTAACAACAAGGAGAACACAACACTGAAATCATTTATCTTAAATTGTTCTATATTAGCCTATAGCAAATATTATTGTTTGCATAGAAATTTCTAGTATTCTTGCTTGTTATTTATTTTTAAGATCAGTGGTCACAAAATATTTGACATTTGATAGTTTATTATTGACAATAAATCATTTAGTACATGATTTTGCGTAATAGATTATGTCATGTAAAAATTAGCTATTGACCAAAAGATGTCACTATTAGATTTTAAGTTAATGTTTGCTGTATAATTAATTAGTTTCTAACTATCAAAAATTTAACTAGGTTTCCTGCTATCGACATTTTTCTAATAATAATATAACTATACAAAAGTTAGCAAACATTTAAACTTAACTTAACATCTTTCGTCATAGATAATTTTATATGACATAATCTATTACGCAAAATCAAGTACTAAATAATTTAGCTGCATCAAATGTCAAACCTTCTGTTAGTGACATTAAAAACAAATATAAACAATGATAATTTATTATCACTTTAACTTGAGCTGACTAAATGGTAGTAGTGAAATAAAAGTATTATTTAAACATATAAAATTACGAAATAGTATTAAAAATTAATCGTATTATTAATATAAATCACAAAATAGTAATCCTAACCTAACTTTAATTTAATGCTCCCCGGTGAGTTTTAGTGAAATTAGTCGAGTTTATTATTAATATAAATACTGAGGGAAAATAGTAATAACTAATCCGACCATATGTATCAACAACATTTTCACTTTCTGATACTGATTCAGATTTAGACCATAACCTATGGGCATATATTGATAATATGTTCGTTGTCTTCTTCAATGTTACAATCAGTGTAGTTCGGCGATTCTTCCAGTTTCATGATTGCTTTGTATTTTTTGTTCAATGTATGTCCTGTTCTTAATCTGTTCAATAGTTTAATTTGTCGAGTAGAAAGGTTAGAGTTTTGAAACCAGAGTGTTTTATTTGGTGCTGGGCAAATGTCTTTATAGTATTTTCCAATGGTAAATTGCCATTTGGTTGTATTTGTCCAGCCAGTCTTCTGTTATTTTTCTTCTGATTGATTTATTAACGTCTAGTATTGTAGGTTCGTTATTTAGGATGTAAGTTGGTGTGCAAATGGCCGTTTTCGCTAGATTGTCTGCGATTGTGTTGCCGCTTATTCCGCAGTGTCCAGGAATCCATTGTGTGGTTATCGCTTTTTGGTTGTGGCCTATTGTGTCGATAATTTGATTTTCGAAGTGTCTTGTAGAAGTGCTGTTTTTATTGATAAACAGGAGCATTGACAGTCTGTGAGTATAAGTATATGTATTGTCTTTTTTGTCTACTAGTGCAAGGGTTGCGGCTATTTTTATTGCTTTCGTTTCGATAGTTTTAATGTTGGTTGTGTTTTTAATTTTTGCGAATTTTTGGTTACTGTCTTCCACATAGATTCCTATGCCGGCTTTGTTTGAGTCAAGTGATCCAACTGTGTAAATGTGGCTGAAGTTGTCGTAATTTCTAAGTGTGTCTTTGGTTAGTTGTGAGAGTTCTGTTGTAATTTGTGATGGTTTGCTTGTGATTCCTGTCACGTATGGATTTATTTTGAGGTTGTTGGGTGTAGTTGTTTTTATATGGAATGGTTTAATATTTGATAGCTGGGGGTTTGAGATGTAGAGGTGTTTCAGTTTTTGAAGTTATTTATTATGTCTTTGGCGATTTGGGTGTTTTTGAAAAGTTGTTTTGCTAAATATTTTAATGTTTTCTCTCTGCTATCTAACTTAGTTGTTTTTTCTATCGATTCTGAGAGTAACGATGGTATAGGCAAAGCAGTCTTGAAGTGATTATTTAATTTATTGAGAGGGCTTTGGTATAGGTGTGGTTTTTGTAACTCCTAGACATGTTCAGATGCAGCTATTTTTGACGGATTGAGCTATTTTGTGTATTGTTTTATTGTCTTCTTCAGTGATAATGTATGCTTGTTCTAGTTTTGGTTTTATGATTGCTTTAAGGGTATTTTGCATAGTTGCCGGGTGTGCTCCTCCTCCTTGCATGTGAGTTAGTATTTTTATTATGTTTATGGACTTTTGAATTTCGGCCTTTGTTTGTATATAGTGTTTTGATAGAGATTACCTGTTGTTGGAGAAAGTTATAACTAATAGTTTCGTGTCTGTTTTTTCCATTGTCTCGACGTTATCAATTTTCAGTTTTACTATTTAAGAGTTCGGCGATTTGATTTTCGGCGTATAACCCGCGGGTTATATAAAAAAAGTATAAATTTAGGGGTGCGGGTTATACATGGAAAAAATTTTATTTTATTAATTTTCAATTTATTATTTTTTTACATTTAAAATCCAAGAAAATCTTCCTCAGACTTGAAACCCAAAATGTCGTCGTCGGATTCAATTGAAAAATTCTCAAACATTTTTGGATATTCGTTGAGAATCTCAAGGGGTATCTCCTCACTGTCTGAATTTTCCGAATCGGACGAATCAATATCATCTTGGCCATAGTTATTTAATTTTGCCTTTCGAAAGCCGTTTTTAATGCAATCCTCTGTAATTTTACTCCAACTTTTGGCAACCCAATTGCATACATTTTCATATGACGCATGTCTCATTCTTTTGGTTTTGGTGAATGTGTGTATCCCGCTGACCATCCATAGTTCCCATTCCTTTCTAATGTTGCTTTTGAATGACTTGTTCACCGACAAGTCAAGTTGCTGTAATAATTTGGTCAGTCCACCAGGTATCACTGCCAATTGTGAGTGATGCTTTATTTTATCTTTAATCGCTTCAGTCAGATGTGACCGATGGGAATCGAACATTAATATCGATTTTGGTTTGAAAAATGCACCTTTTCTCCGTCGCCAAACTTTCTCTACCCACTGACCCATAATTTCCTCATTCATCCAACCCTTTTCTGTTGCCGTTACTATGATTCCTTTTGGAAAATTGCCTTTTGGATTCGTCAGCTGTACAACATAATACAACAGTAAAGTTCATTTTTTCTGCCCCGGTTGTCGTCAATAAAATATCTTCTGTCCCTTTGACATCTACGGTCCTGGTGGATGGCATATCAAAGCTGACGGGCATTTCATCCATATTTCCAAATTGTGATAATTCTACATTTTCTTTTAACTTGGAAATATATTCTTGAAAAGCAACAACTTTTTCCTCCCAACCAATTGGTAGTGACTGACCTACCGAAGTAACTGCCCGGACTGATAACCCATGTCTGCCATAAAGCGATAGCACCATGCTGCACTACCTTTAAAATTCTGGATATTATTTGCAACTGCCATTTGTTTACCCTTCAATCGAATATCAACTGTCGATACTTTTCGCTTTTCTTTACGCATTGTCAACACCCATTCTTTTAATTCAATTTCTAATTTTGGCCAATGTGGTTGACTATATCTGCAACATCGTTTTTTACGTGGCATCGCATGCAAGATTGTTTTCATTTTCCTCCAATCTCTTACCATTCTTTCATCCACATCGTACTCCCGACCCGCGGCTCTGTTGCCCTTCTTTTCGGCAAATTTTACGACGTTCATTTTAAATAATGATGTGTACGAATTGCTAAATACTTCTTAAATAAAATAATCTTAATTTTTAATTAAGAGAACAACCATCAACCACACACTTTAAACTTTATAAGACTTATGAACGATTTATAAAAATACTGGGATTCCCATAATAAATACACATTTTCAGAATTACATAGTTTATATGTTTTCGACCGATAGTGTTTTCTCAGTTACCGATTCGAAAAGTAGACAACACTATAATTATTAACGAAAGGAAAAAAACAAAACTTGCTCTAACCTAGCGGTTGAACATTGCGGGTTATACAAAGGATACGGGTTATACGCCGAAAATTAAGGTATTCTTATTTGTGGACATTCTTAAAAAGTGAGTTTTACTAGGGTTTAATTGGAGGTAGAGGTAATCTAGTTTGGTTTTCAATTCTGGCAGTGTCTCATTAGCTATTGTTTGCAATTCTTCATGGTTCTTGCCTGTAATAATAATGCAAATGTCGTCTGCAAATTGGAAAAGTTTCCTGTTGTTGTTGCTGAGCTCGTGTATTGTTGTGGTATATTTATTAAAGAGTGTTGGGCTCAAGCAGCTGCCTTGGGGTATTCCGACATGTATTGTATTAGTATATGTCTATTTGTTAGAAATTGTGAGATCCAATTTGTGATTGTTTGTGGAAAACTATGTAATGTCATGATTTCGATTAGTTTAGTTTTGTTTACTTTGTCAAAAGCCTTGGTTATGTCTGTATTGATAAGAATCATTTTTTCATTTAAGTTTTTTTCAGTTTTTATATAGTTTGTTAAATTTATGAGGTAAACTATTATGTTTTTGTTTTTCCGGAAACCGTAGTTGTTGTAGTTTAATATATTGTTTTTTTCTATGTGATTGATGATTCTATTTAAGATTAGTTTATTAAACAGTTTGGAGAAAATTGGGAGCAGACATATTGTCCTGTAATTAACAATGTCTCTGTCGTTTTTGCCTTTTTTTTTATTGCTATTGTATATGCCGTTTTCCAGTGGTTTGGATATTTTTGCATGTTCCAGATTCTGTTTAAGTGTTGTGTCATTAGCGTTGGTTATTTCTTTTAATAGCCTATATCTGATTCTGTCTTGGCCGGGTGCGGTATTTTTTGTCTGTTTTAGAATGTTGATGATTTCTGATCTTTTGAATTCTGATGTATTTATGTTTTGGTTGGCTTGATTTGTTTGGGATTCAGTATTTTCGTGAGAACTTGGGAAATTAAGGTTGAGAAAATGTCTTGCTTCATTTTCATTTTCTAAAATTTTATAGTTAGATTCTTGCTTGTTTTTGATTTTGTTGATTTCTTTCCAAACTGTTGAATTATTGGCGTTGTGATTGGTTTTCGTTATGAAGTCGTTCCAGCAAGTCTTTTTGTCTTTTTTTATTTGTAGTTTTAGTTTCTGAATTGATTGACGTAGTTGTATTGCGGTATAGAATGTTTTGTTGTTTTCCCTGTTTTATGTTCCATAGTCTTTGTGAATATTCGTTCCACCATGGTTTTGGCCTGAACTTATGTTTTCTAGTAATTGTTGTTGTGTTTCTGTTAATAATGCCCTCTATGTGTTTTTCAATGTCAGTAATGTCGTTATTTAGTGTTAGTTTTATTTCTTCCAGTATTTTTGTCCAGTTTGTTAATTGTTTCGTGATTGTGTCGTTAATGGTGTATTTCATTATTATGGGAAAATGATCACTACCTAGGTTGTCCATCTTTGTTTCCCAAGTTAGTTTGTTGCGGTATGTCTGTATGTATCCTGTCTAGTATGATTACCGTCATTTAAAATGTATATATTGTTGTCAGTGATTAAGTCTGCTATCTGGTTTCCTAGGTAATCTGTCGATTGTTCCACATGGTTATCCCACAGTCCATTTTTCGCGTTAATGTCTTCAGCAATTATCGTGTGATTGTTGTTGTTTCTTGTGATGATTTGCTCAAATTCGCTAACGATTTCGTCTTATGTTGATGTAAAAAGATAATAGGTTAAGTTCTGTGTTTTTTAAATTTTATATTTATCTTTATGGTTTGGAATCTTTGATAGTTGTGATTTTGGTTGACTATTTCCTAAGAAAGATTTTTTTAATTAGAAACCCTACTCCTCCGTATCCATCTGTTCTGTCTTCTGTTATTAGGTCGTAGTTGTTGAAAAGAATTTTCTCTGAAGTTTTTGTCCATGTTTCTGATAGGATTACTATGTCTATTTTCTTTTTATGTAAATATTGTTCAAGAATGGGTTTGCTGGTTTTTATGCTTCTTATGTTTATTTGCATTATTTTAATGCTATCCATTATTTAGTTGGTCAAGAGAGAATGAGGGAGTAAAGTTTTATTAATTTTTATTATAATAGAGGTATGGTTGCTGGGTTCTCTTTTGGTATTTTGGGTTTACTGATTTCAGAGACAATGTTTTTAAGTCATATATTTTGTAATTTGTCTCTGTCTGTACCATTCTTGGCAGTCCTTGTGGTTGGTTTTGTGACCGTCCCATAAATCATTGAGGCAGTCCTCAATCACACAAATGGAGACATTTTTTACAATGTAATGGGTTAGGGATGTAATATTCCACTTTGAGTAGTATATTGTCATACATTACCAGATTATTTGGTAATTTGCCAGAGTTGAAAGTTATTTTGACTATCTCCAAGTCGTTAGCAGTAGTAAATATTTTGCTTAATTTTATGTTGGATTTTATGTTGTCTTGAATTTCCTGAAGTGTTAGGTCTGTTGGTATATTCTTGATAATCCCTATGGTGTTGTTAAAGTTTGTGGGAATGAAAGCGTTGTATTCGTCAAATTTTCTCAGTTTTTGCGAATCAATGCAGAAATTTGCATCCAAGTGGTGGTGAAAAATGATACGTGCCAGGTTCTTGGATATTTGTTCTATTTACTCAATACCTTTCTGAGTTTCCTAGTTTTAGCATGTTCAGGTTGTCTTTAGCTACTATAACCTTGAATGGTTTGGCATCCTGTGTGTAGGATTGTGTGTGTATGTCATGTTTGTATCAATAAAATTATCGTCTTCTGTCATGTCGGTAGTGGAAGATTCTGTCTGTTTGTTTGTGTTTTTCTTTTTATTATCTATGTTTGTTATTTTGATATCATTTTTGTTTAATAGTTTACAAAATGTGTCATTGGTTAGTTTTATTTTTTTTTTGTGTTATGGTCTAAGTCTGAGTCAGTATCAGAATGAGAAAATGTTGTTGATACATGTGGTCGAGTCAAATAGTTATTACTATTTTCCCCATTTTTTCCCTCAGTATTTATATTAATTATAAACTCAACTTATGTCACTAAAACTTACCGGGAAGTATTTAACTTATATTTGAAGTTAGATTAAAAATCTATTTTATAATTTATATAATATATTTATAGTACGCTATTGTTTAAATAATACTTTTATTTCACTACTACTATTCACTTAGTCTGCTCAAGTTAAAGTGAATGACACATTTTGGAAACTACACATTAAACAAAAGTGATATCAAAATAAACACAGAATCTTCTACCATTGAAATGACAGAAAACGATAATTCTATCAACATATGCACAAAATCCTACACAATTAAATAAATATTTTTTTTTTTTTAAATAACACCTTTATTGGTGTAGTCACAATCTTAAATATTATTACTTAATTCATTAGTAGGGTTGATATTAGTACTTATGAGATAAGCATAAAACTTGTTTGGGTCTGCTGAACCAGTGTCCAGTTCCCTTGTTATATAATATTCATACGGTTAACTCATGTGGTTTCATTCGTTGGAGCCGCCTTACTTCGTTTGTACTGTCCAGTAGTTGTACGGCCTCGACGTTGGTATGGGTAAGAAGTCTCTTCTCATGTCTTATGGCACATTCGCGGATGACGTCGTCAATCAATTGAATTTGTAGATCATTGTGTATTTCCCGGTTAGTCACGAATCGGTAAGCGTTGGTGATCATTCGAAGAAATTTATTTTGACTATGTTGTATAATGTCTCTATTAGACTTATGAGTACAACCCCATAGCTGCGCGCCATACATCCATATTGGTTTGAAGATAGTTTGATAGACTAGTCTTTTGCAATACAGGTTAATTTTGGAATGATGTATTAACCAGTACATTTGACGTTGTTTAAATCGTATCTGTTCAGCTTTTTGTCTTACGTGATGTTTCCAGTTGAGCCTTGAATCTAAATGCAGACCAAGGTATTTTGCCGAATCAGCCTGCGGCACTTGCGCTCCATTGAGGTATAAGCGTAGATTGTTATTTTTGTGTCGAAGTGTAAATGTCACATGGGTTGATTTAAACTCATTTTTCCAGTCAATTGTCCATTTAGTAACGTTGTTCAATGCTCGTTGCAGATTTTCCACTGCCCTTGATTGTGATTCGTCTACTGACATAATTACGGTGTCATCGGCAAACGTACCGATGAATGTTTTATTCGTTGTAGGTATGTCCGCAGTGTAGAGAAGGTAGAGGACATGTCCCAAAACACTTCCCTGCGGAACTCCCGCTAACGTTGGATAAAAGTCAGAACATGTTTCTTCATGGATGACTCTGAACTGACGATTCAAGCAGCTGGCAATAGTTTTGTGGCAGCATTTTGCTCATTTTGAATATCAATCCCTCGTGCCAAACCCTATCAAAGGCCTGGGATACATCCAGAAATACGGCGGGGCAATATTTCTTTTCTTTTAACGCTTGCTCTTTTCTTCTAACGCTTGCTTCTTACCGTAGTTATTCGATGGACTTGATCTATTGTAGAGTGGTTGTTCCTGAACCCAAATTGAAAATCAGGGACGTTTACCATGGGCTTTAGACGTGTCAGTAGTAGTTTTTCAAACAGCTTTGATAGGGTCGGAAGCAGTGAAATTGGTCTGTATGATGTTACTTCTTCATCTGGTTTACCAGGTTTACCAGGTTTCTTCAGCATTATTATTTGGGCCGTTTTGAAGCATTTGGGTACATACTTCAATCTCATACAGGCATTAAATAAGTATGTGATCATGATGATTGCTTTACGTGGAAGCTCCTTGAACAGACCCGGTGATATTTCATCAATTCCTGGTGCCTTCTTTTGGTTCAGACTTTTGTCGATTTCTTGAGCAATTTCCATTGGTGTGACCCTTTTAAAATCCTGATTTGGTGTTGCGTCAATGTTGGATTGAATTTCATGGGGCTGAAACACTGTTGCAAGGTGTTGAGCAAAGAGTTCCGCTTTTTCTTTGTCTTGTCGAACCCAACTGCCTTGAGCATTTCTTATAGGTGGTATTCGAACTACAGGTCGTTTAAATTTTCTGGTTGCTTTCCATAACGAGTAATCCTTATTCATTTCAGGACCTAGCCCTTTTAGGTAGTTGTCGAAGCAATCCTGTTTGAAGCTTTTAATTAGTCTATTGACTTTGTTACTTACACGATTGAAAGTTGTCTTGTCAGCGGGATTTCTGGTCAGATGCCATATTCTCCTTGTCTTTCTTCTTTCTTTGATTTATTCTCTGATTTCAGCCGGATATTTGACTTCGAACTCCGCTTTATCCTTTATTTCTGGAGTAGTTAGACTGGCGGCCAATTGAATGTATTCAATAAAATTGTTTGTTTGTTGTTCCAATTCGTCAATACTTTTAATACTAACTTTTAGCTCAACTATATCTTCCAATTTTTCTCTGAAGAGATCCCAATCCGTGAATCGATTAGTTAGGTTTTGCTTTTTCTTTTTCTTGATGACTATAGTGTTTACTGATAACAGTACAGGGATGTGATCAGACGTTAAGTCGTTAATTCCTTCGACACTAGTGCAACTGGATGAAATACCTTTTGTGATGAAGAAATCAAGTAGATCTGGAATTTTTCCTGCATCCGTTGGCCAATACGTTGGCCCTCCTGGAGAAAAATATTCGCAGTTATTTTCATGAATGGCATTGAACAAAGCATTCCCTTTCCCAGGGGAAATTAACCTGGAACCCCAAGCTGTATGTTTTATATTTTAGTCCCCTCCAATAATAAACCTTGGACCGAGTTTATTGAAGACGTTATTAAATTGTGACTTCGCTGGTGAATGCCGTGGGGGACAGTATGCTGCCGCAATATTTAAATCTGCGCCATTATATTGGATTGAGATCACAGTTACTTGCATATAGCTTTCACGAATATCCTCTTGTTGATTATGTTTGATATTATTTTTTATTAGTACAGCTGAACCACCTCTGGCTCTTTCACTAGGATGGGTTGTCCAGTAGGAGGTAAATCCCTTTATTCTGATAAAGCTTTTGTTCGAGAAGTGTGTTTCTGAAATCAGAGCAATGTCTATGTTGTTTGTATGGAGGAATATTTCCAGTTCTTGGGCTCGTTGGATGAGCCCATTAGCGTTCCAAGTTACAATGCGTAGGAACGAGTTAATCATTATTGTGTATACTTTTTTTTTTGCTTTCCAGCTTTGATACTCTCTCTGCTAGGTGACCAAGTGTCTGTTGAATTTGATTAAGCAGTTTAATAATTTCATAATTACTAGGCTCTTCATTCCATTCTCTGTGTTTGTTGTTTTGGTCAGCAGATAATTTTGTGGCTTGCGCATAGGATAATCCAGCTGTGGATGGTGTAATTGTTTTTTTTTTGGATTAGCAGCTTTGGTTTGTAATCGCTGTACTACGCTTGTTCTATTATTTTGTTGGCTTTTAATTTTGTTTTGGTATACACAGCATCCTTTATAGTTTGCAGTATGTCCTTGTTGGTGCCAAAGAGCACATGAAGGTGCGGTATCTGGTTGTTTATTGCATTTTGTCGTGTGATGATTTCCAGCACACTTAACGCATTTGGTCAAACTCTTGGTATGTCCAAGTTGTTGCCAACTCGTACATTGTGGGATGCCCCTTGTCTTGTTAGGTGGCTCAATTTTAACTATATAGTACGCAAGTTTCTTGATATTGTATACTTCTTTATTGTTGTCTTTTTGTTTTAAGTCGACGTAAAACAATGGAAAGTGTTTCTTGACTTTTTCTCCATTAATTGCGATCATTTTGTATATGTTGGTAATACCTGCGACTTCATGTCCCATTTTTTCTAAGTCTGCTTTAATTTCATCGTGACTAATGGAAGATGGTAAGCCTCTGATAACCACTCTATAAACCTTTTTGCTCTTCAGCTGGTAAGTGTGATATTCGATATTTTCTAGTTTGTTGCTGGCTTCTTTTTTTAATTCTCCCAGTAATTTTTTGACATTTCTGTAATCGTGTTCATTATGAAAGGTAATTCTAACGTCACTATTTGAAAGCGCCTTAAACTTAGTTGATTCACTTGTGGTTTTAATTACTTCTTGTCGAAAAAATTCGAAATTATTGATATTGCTCACGTTAATGGGTGGAGGCGGTGGTATTTTTGGGTTTTTCTGTTCAGTGTTATTGTTCACACTTTGTGTAGTATTTTTTGGAGGGGTTTTCGTTTTTGTGCGCCTACGTTTCTTAGTATTTCTGTTATCAGCACTGGAAACTTCTTTTTCCAGTTCTTCCTCATCTGTCAATAATCCTCTTGACTCAGATCACTGAATCTATTATTTTGTTGAAAAGCTGGAAATTGCCGCAGCAGCCAGTTGGAATTATTTGAATGATCATGTTTACTGGATGATGGCTGAATATCGTTCGAAGACAGATTGTTAACTCGTGCTGAATCCTCATGTTTGCTGTTTTTAATCTCTTCTTTTAGTATAGAGTTTTCTCTTTTAAGTTCAGCAACTTCATTGCTCAGCTGCGCGATTAGATTCTCCATTTTTTGAAATTTATTTAACAGCTCCTCACTGTTTATAATATTTGTTGATGCTCTCGGCATTTGTTCTGATTATAAAGTTCTTTTTTCAGAGGAGACTGCGTTGTTTGCAGATATGAGTTTGCTATTTAAAACTGGTGATCTCAACATTTTCGTGCTCTTCGGAAAATTATTTCCTCTATTTGGCGGTAGTTGTTGCTCCATAAGATCTATGGTACCGGCCTCCGAGCAGCTGGGTTGATTTAATGCTATTCAAGACGCATTCGTCTCGATTTCATGCATAATGACCCAAATCAAGGTCATTATCATGTTGTAATGCACACACTTCACTTATGATTTGCACTGAATAGTTTTTTCTAAACACTGCACTTTTTAGTTAATAAGTATAATTATTTAAAAAATTATATTTATGAAAAATGCGTCTACTCACTTTGAGTATTTATAAAGAACTCACTTAAGCTTATGCCAACCTAATTATTTTTATGGAGTCCTGAATATCTTTTTGGTTGATTGTTTTTCTTCTTCCGAAAGTGCATTGTGGTGAATGTCTTTTAAAATTTCATCAATCGCTTCATCATAGTTAAATATATTTCAATCAACACCAACATGGTTTTCGACTGCGATATCACCTTCGATTATCGCTAGCCGCGGATTGTTGCATAAAAATTGCAGTGGTTATCTCTTCAATTTCTTCATCATTATTTTTTGCGAAAACAATTTTTTATGTTTTCTACTTTTACTTTATCCCAGGATCGTTTAAGAAAATGTAGTGCATATAAAAGATATAGCATATTCTTTGAAGGGTTGTTGATTCCACGCCTTTTAACAAATACTCGATAATAGCCTTTAAAAAATTTAATTACTTTATGATCCTGAGCCTGATATACTGCTGTGGTATGATAGGAATATTAACTTACTAGTTCGTAAGTTTAGCACAGTCTTTTGATTTTTTTTTTAATAGCCGGAAGGGGCTTATTATTTTTTAAAAGACCGTGGTTTTGCGCTTTTGTCTATTTTACCAATAGAGGAAAATGCTTTTTTCATGATTTCGACGTTCATTATAACCGTATATATTGGCACTACATTGGATGTATTGGAACATATTGTTGTGTTTCTCCAATAGAAGCCAAAACATCTGGCAAAAAGAATATATTAATAAACATATCGCCACCTTCCTCAATAATTTTATATTTACGAGTATCATAATATAGTAATAAACACAAATACATATCTAAACGTTATCATAAACAAATGCATTGGCATTCCTCAAATGAAAATCTTTGTTTAAATTTGTTAAAATTAACCAGACATTTCTAATCATTATTTTATAGTTATTACAACAAAGTAATAAAACATACATTAGGAAGAATATATTTTACATACCGATATCATAAACAAATGCATTGACATTTCTAAATCAATTCCTTAAAATTAACCAGACATGTTTTAATCCTTATTTCATTCTTTTTATAGTAATCATAAAATAGTAATAAAACATACATTATGCAAGAATATATTTTAGATACCGATATTATAAACAAATGCATTGGCATTTCTAAATTTGTTTCTTAAAATTAACCAGACATTTTTTATTCTTTTTATAGTTATTATAACATAGTAATAAACACTTACACTAAGAATCCTATTTTAAAAATAAAAGATATAAACAAACGAGTTGACACTTTTACAACTCTTTATGTTAAATTGTTTCACACATTTTTAAACCCTTATTTTAACTTAAAACAAAAGTAAACAAACATTAGTGTTTACGAGTAACACACTCATTATTTTACACCATCAATAGCTGATAATAATATTTTTTTAACACTATTGGTAAATCAAAAAGAAAGAGACAAAACATAAAATTTAGTATATAAGACAAAATTTAGATATAAGAAAATCAGTAGTTTGTATCAGTAGTTTTGTATCATCAGTTTGGTATCAGAGTTGGTATCACAATCAGTTGTATTAGCAGTTGTATATTGAAATCAATTGTAATCCAAGAAGAATATAAAATATAAAATTAAATAATATAACTTAAATATAAAATTTGAAATTCAACGAAGACAAAATCTTTATATCATAAAAGAGATTCAACAATAATTGGTAAGTATTATAATATATTAATTGATAACAAAGTTCAGGGAGTTAATGTATAACGCTCCCTTATCTACCTAAAGCAAAGGGAGAACTTTGTATCGTAACCAAAACAATAAAACAAAACTATACTTACTAACAAAAGCTATTTAATAGCTAATACCATTCACTATAAATTCTATACAAAATCAACCATACCGTAAATAAGGTATTTTATAAACATTTCAAATCTTCTTCACGAATTAAACCAATTCTCGTGAAAATATCCCAATACATTATAAACTACAGTCAAACTATCTTATCTTATAAACAAGATTTCTATAATTTCTTATAAAACATTTCGATTTAAATCAACAATCTTCTTATAAAACATTCAACAAACAAATCTATAATATCTTATAAAACAATATTTGTCGTTCACTATAAGCTATAAAATTACGGAAACAAGGAAAAAATTACTTATGTAAACTGAAGGGACTCAAAAATTCGTTCATAATAACCGTGTGTTCATTATAAACGGATTTTACTGTAATTATAATTGAGAATACTATCGTTATTTCAAGAAATTCGATTATTTGATATAATTGTTTTATTCTACATTTAAAACCATTTTATTTATGAAATGTTGAAAATTATTCTTCGATTTGACTAGTAATTTTAATTAGTTTGAGAATAATATAATCAAATACATAGATTTGTGTCAATGAAATTATTGTATAACAATCTCGGTATTTAAATATTACTTTTAATTAGAGAAGGTTCAAAGTAGAGCTAAGTATGGATGTTCTTAGTATGTAATTAGTTAAATCTTGTATTGAGAATAGTTTATTTGAGTCAATAAGCTTAAATTTCAAGTTGTCCAATTAATTTTCTTAAGAACTGAATCAATCATATCAAATGGAAGGCTGTATTCTCAACTAAAGAAAGAATGATACTTGGTTTTAAAATTTCGGATACACAATTCAAATTGAAAATCCATATACACCTAATTCTGGTTTTACGCGATAGATACGTTCCGCAAAAACTCACGTAAAAAAAATCGAGAAAAAATATTACATTTAATATAAATATATAATAAAAAAAATATAAAAGTAGGCGAATTAAAAATTGAACTTAATCTTATTTACATTCAATAAATTCATAAACTTTAACGACCAAAATTAAAAAGAGCAAAATATGTAATCTGTATATTGAGTCAAAACCGTCAATCCATTAAAATATAACTTATGTCACGAATAAATTTTTTAATCATATTCATAGGATAATTGTTAATTGAAAGATGGTGTTCTATGTTTTTAATATTCTCTTCTCTGTACTGTTTTTCACTTAATGTAAGTACTTTACTTATAAGATCGATGTTTTGAATAAAAGTTTAAAATTCTTTTGGATGAAGTTGGTTTGGAATACCAATTGGTGAAAATTGATGTTCCATCTCTAACCAACGTTAATTCCAAAAAATTTAACTTTTTGTTTTCTTCCAGTTCTATAGTAAATTTTAAGTTGCTATTAAATGTTTCAAAACAGTTTTTAGTGTACTGAATTTGATCTTCCGGTAAAATTAACAAAATATCATCTACGTATTTTATGATTAATGATGGTTGAATTAAATTATTGTTTAAAGTGTGATTAAATAGTTTTTCCATTACAATATCTGCCAAAATGGGGGACAATGGGTTTCCCATAGCCAATCCAGATATTTGCATAAAACAATCATTCTTAATAGTAAAATAATTATGTTTCGTTAGTATTATTTTAAGAAAATCTATAAAATCATTTTTTCTAATGTTTGTCCAAGGTTCAACTTCTGACCAACGATCATTAATTTCATCAAATACAACATTAATTGGTATATAGGGAAAAAGACTCACTACGTCAAATGATGTTAAAACATGGTTATCATTAATTTTACAATTCTTAACTCGAGACATTACTTCAAAAGAATACGTTAAATCTACTTTCATAAGTTAACACATTCAAAATTCCGCAAAGGTGTTTAGACGCTTCATAGGTTAAACAACCTATGTTCGAGACTATTGGTCTAAGCGGAATACCTGTTTTGTGTAATTTTGGTAGTCCGTAAATTCTTGGTGTGATCGGGAACGGTGTTTTGATTTTATTGTAAATGTCTATGGTGATCTGTCCAGTTGTATGTAATAGTTTAAATTCTTTGCTAACTCTTGGAATTTTAGTTAGTTTTTTGTAAGTATTTTCATCTGACAATAGTTCGTACATCTTACTAAAATACTCATCTTTAAACATAACTACAGTTTTTTTACTTTTGTCACTATTAAGTATGATTATCTTAGGATTCTTACGTATAAATAATTTTAACGAATTCACTGCTGTTAGTATATAAATCTGTCTTGTTCATTTTGAATTCTACTGCGTTTCATGTAATTAAGTACTTCATTAAGTAAATTATATCTGTGTTGATTGATGAGAATATCATCAGTAAACTTTAAAAGTGTGTACTCAATTTCAGACAAAATTTCAAGAATCGGAGTATGTGGTTTCTGTATTGAAATTGCAAACTTTGGACCGTAGTTTAAAATAGATGTTACATTTTCTGGTATTGCTAAATTTGTTAAATTGACCACGCTATCATTAATTAAACTTGAATTATCATTATTGGATTCTTTCTTACTGTCGATGTTTTGATTAATCAATTAATAATTATAAATTTATAATTTATTATATTTATTAATTATAATTATCAATTTATAATTTATTATATTTATTAATACTAATTTCATCGCATCCCAGAATTTTTCAAAATCATCCCAGAAAATTGTGTAATTATTTGAAATCGGAAATTAAGTACTCAAGATCGAACAAGTTTCTACCTTTAATAAAGAAAAACTCAATAGGATTTTCAATCCCGATCAAACTTTGTATGGAAATAAATTTAATATATCCAATAGAAATTGTTATTAATCTTTCCTAAAAATAATTAGAGTTATAAACGATCTCATGCGAAATCGAATTGATATCATGTCCACTAACTATGAGCAAAACGACAAGACCAGCCGTATGTTGAGCCGTATGTTCGCTATTAGCCAATATGTAAATGGCCCAACTACTTTTTTTTATATAATAAAGATTTATATTGATGGTTCCTAGGAACCGCGAGTGTCGTGATCGATCTCATTTAATTTGAATTGCCATCATATATCCACTAACTACCAGCCGAACTATAACATCAATATAAATCTTTATTATATAAAAAAAAAAACAAGTTGGGCCATATGCATATTGGCCAATAGCGTAAATATCAACATACGGCTGGGAACCATCAATATAAATCTTTTTTACATAGCATGAACAAGTTGGGCCATATATACATATGGGCCTATAGTTCAAATCTCAACATACGGCTGGTCTTGACGTTTTGCTCATAGTTAGTGGACATGATATAAATTCGATTTCGCATGAGATTTGTTTCCACACAAACTTTGATCTGGATTGAAAATCTCATTGATTATGATTTGTCAGTTTTTCTTTATAGAAGGTAGAATATTGTTCCATCTTGAGTACTTATTTCCCAATTTCGAATAATTTCTGGGATGATTTTGAAAAATTCTGGGATGGGATGAAATTAGGATTACCTGATGAACATTATATTTTTTTCTGGGATGAAATCCTGTGATAACTTCACACACTTCTATAAATTCCGACATTAAACGTTGAGTTCCGGATATATACTTATATGCTTCTCGGTAGCTACCCATCAATAGTTTTAGCTCACGCAGAAACTTTGCAAGTGATTCATCAACGTGATCATACTTCTGAAAATGGTTGCTTAATTGATTTGCTAAGTTTTAAGTTGATCTTAGGTTATGGCGACAACCTCTTCATCGGTTTTAATATGTTCTTTAGCGTCGGTATCCTCCAGCGCAACATCTAAAATTTCATTCTCGCTATTCACTTGCAATTCTTCGATATCTAACGATGATAGGTTTTGGAATCCTTCTCCGCCTACCTCATGAGCTAATGTTATGATGTTGGAGTACTCAATCGTGTTAGAAAGCACTGGCTCGTTGTTCATACTTAAAAATATGTACGTACATTATACTATATGAAAATAACCGAAAACTTTTTTGATCGCGCAATAACAAGTGAAATCGCGTAAAACAAGAAAGATTTTTTTTTCGATTCGCGTTAAATCAAATTCGCTTATTTTATTGATTTACATTAATAATACATTAATAATTATCATTTAGATTCTTATATAACTAATATTAGCAATATGAATATATATATATATATATATATATATATATATATATATATATATATATATATATATATATATATATATATATTTATATATATTTATATATATATATATATATATATATATATATATATATATATATATATATATATATATATATATATATATATATATATATATATATATATATTTACAAGGCTGGGCAAATTACATAAAGATTGGTAATTCAATTACCAATTACAAATTACATGTGTTTCAAGAAATTTAATTTCGATTTACAATTACATTTGATTTCAGTAATTAAACAATTACAAAATATAAATAACTTTATCTATCTAAGAAAAATTAATTTAATTACATAAATAATTACAAATTAAAATACATTTTATTCAAATTTCAAAATTTTTAAATGCTTTCTGATGTATTTAAGTTTTATTATCGTATTTGTAAGGAAATGTACACATATTATAAATTTCAATTTGCAGGAACCCAATATGCAAATTCTCAAAGTTTCAAAAAACTGTCATTTTCTTTGAAAAACATTAGTTTTTCAAAATTAATTATTACAATGATCCTCTTGTGGGAGATAGAGTGAAAACCTCACAACTGGTTTCGAAGACTGGTTTCGAAAAAGATTTGAGTTGGATTTAATGAAAGCCTGTTTAAGCAATGGGTATCTTCCATTTAAGGTTAATATTTGTTTATTTTATCAGATAAATAATTACTTGAAGTTCTGATTCCGATTGATTCATAGAAGAATCTAGATTTGAACTTTAAATGTAAGAATCCTCTCTTCCATTGATACTTGTAACTCTACTAGATTCATTTGCTTTCGAGCTTAATTGTTCGTTATTTAATGCCTGAATTTCTCGAATACATAATTTATGTATTTTACATTTTTATTTCTTTTATTTCTGATAAATTTTCTGGAAGCCACCTCAATTTTAATAAAGGATGTAAACAAGTAACAATCAATACATGATTAATTTGACAAGATTAGTTGAAAAGTTTATCAAACCTGGTTTGTATGCATTTGATTAGTTCTGGTATGATTGGACCATAAAACTGCAAACCCGTTTCATTTTAAATTTTTTGCAGTCGTGTTTTTAAAGAGAAAAGCGTCAGAGCAGCTGTCCGTAGCAAGTGGAGTTCTGTCCCTGCAGACTATTTCATGCAATAGCCATTGGTGTCATAACTTTAATGAATTTTCCAAATATTCAAATTCAATTTATATTCATAAAGAAATGTTTAATTTATCCAGGACTATAGAGTATTTCTTTATATTCAACCCGTGTCGCATTGCATCAAACATCGAATTCCATCAGGTTGTACAAGAAAAAATTATATGGAATTTTAAAGCTTCCTTAACTATTTTCGCTGATTTTGGTTTGTGTGATAGGTTCCATAAGTGTGGAAAAGTAAAAAAAATTAAAAATTAAAAATTTTAAAAGAAGTTGAATAATTTAAATAATTTTGGTTGTATGTAATTGAAATATTTTACAAAATAACGAGGAAAAGAGTAATTAAAATAACAAAAACGAGTACACTGAAATTAAGTAATTTAAATTACAATTACAAATTACAAACTAAAACAAAAGTAATTTAAATCCGTAATTAAATTACATGTAATTAATTACTGCCCACCCTTGTATATATATATATATATATATATATATATATATATATATATATATATATATATATATATATATATATATTTATATATATATATATATATATATATATATATATATATATATATATATATATATATATATATAAGTAGCGGTCCGTGGGTTTCAAACATGGGTGGGCAACATTGTATAAAATTTCATGAAAAATTAAATTAAAAATAGCAGTGTTATCTATACAGAACTCTACCATTAAAATTGTCTATTTCATTATGAGTAGTAGCATAATATGCTTTTAATGTAACCTAATTTATGCAAAATGATTCGAATATATGGCTCTGAACACTCCCGGTCGATCTGAATCAGTTTTTTTATTATGGCCACATAAGATCAATTCGCAAATGCCACAAATTTCAATTACTAACCGATATAATATTGAAAATCTATAATTATATAAAATCACGTAAGTGGATGGAATCTAGTATTATTCAAAAACAGCAAAAGTCAACAACAAAAACCAAATCAAAAAATATTTTTTCCATCTCACTTTATCTCACCTTAAAATTATTTCCTATGGTAAAAAGGAAAGAGACAAAATTATACCAGCTTTCGTAATATGTCCACTATTCTTGTATAACACGAAAATAATGTGATATTCTTTGCAAAATGAGAGAAAAGAGCACTTTTTTTTTTATCAAAGAATACGAAAAAAAAAATTGCTCTTTTTGTCGATGTATTGGTGAAAATAAAATACAAATTATGATGCTACACAATTTACACAAACATAAATTTCATAGTATTGTCTTTTAAAACATATAGATTTATTTTATTATAATCCTTTATTATTATTGTTATTAACTTTTTATTTAATTGTGATAATTTCACACATTTACGACAAAATATAGTTCACAAATGAAATTAAAAATGGCGTTTTGTTTTTGTTTATATTGTTTTGGCATTTAAAAATTTATATGTGTGGGTAAATCTGTGAAAAAATCTCGATTTTTCAAAAGTGCTCGAGATCAAAAAAAAAGTGCTCGAGATCATTTCCAAAGAATGTGTAATGTCAAAAACGCACGTGTTTCGAGCAAAAAGAGCACTTTTTAGCTGTCAGAGCAACTTTTTTTTTGTCCAAAGAATATCGCATAAGAGACGATATTACTATGGTTTAATAAAATCGTAAAGCTAAAAGAGAAAATATGATGAACATTATGCTCAAACATGTATGAGAGTTTAAAGCAAAATCAAAATATAAAATGAAATCTTTAGTGGTATTGTGGAAATACAAGAGGAAATGCATATGTATGTATATTTTTGGAAGAAATCGAGATGAAACAAAACTCTCTATTTCTATTTTGATGTATTACGAATATTTTCTTTTACAGGTTACACACAATATGCGCGCGAGTTATATTCCATAACAATACAGACATTAACAATGAAACAGACATAAGTAATGAAATATCAAATGCACATAATGTAATATTATATTAAAAATATATTTTCTAATTATTGTATCTGTTTTACCAATTGTTTTCTTAGAAACACAAATGCATATATTTTTATTGAAGATTAGAATTAAATAATTTTAATATAACTTACCAATTTTCTTAGAATCAAATATGGTCAAGTTATATTACATATATTACTTACCATTTAATTTCTTGGAATTAGAATAAACCAATAATATAAATTAAAATAGAAGTAGGAAGTAAAGAAGACTATATAAAGGAAAATTTATAATTAATAAGGGATTTTTCTTAACTGACACTCTGAAGAGTTGTATTAAAGTTTGTAAGAGATTTCGTAACTGGCACTCTGAAGAGTTGCATTAAAGTTTGTTATTAAATTAAATGTAAAAGTTAATCTTAAGATTAATAAATAAAAAATATAATAAAAAAGTTTATTTAAAAAATAAATTGAATTTTTATTAATATTTAATTCGCGCGTAAATCTAGAACGAATCTTGTGAATCTATGATAAACGATACTTAAACTATCATTTGTTTGATCTTGATAGAAGTCTAGTAGATGGCAAAGGTGGGCACTGCCCACCTTGCCCATGATGATGGACCGCGCCTGTAAACAGCCCATAAAAGCCCAGTTTGATGTTCATCCAAAAGCTTACAAGAATCCCAAATATGAAGTAAATTTTTTTTTTTAACGATTTTTACAGGCCATTATTGGCCCGTACCGTGTCAACAATCTGACTCCATCGGTTTCGATCACGAGCCAGCTCGTGTAGGCAGTTTGAAGAAGCCAGATCGCTCTCTACGCCGTGGAGCCATCGTCGCCGACAGCGACCTCTTCGCCTACCGAAAGGCGGTTCACCCTTAAAGGTTCGCTGTATCATTCGGTTCGGATCAGCACGTAGAACGTGTCCGAGCCAGCGTACTCGCTGTGCTTTAATTTCATGCACGAATAATTGTTCCCAAAAACTTACACAAATTCATGAATCGTTACAAGACACGGCAACACTAGAATATACTGTACGAGTTCAAGAACTTAATATTTTTGAAACTAGAGTATTACATATTGAAGGACTGTTAGAACGAATAAGTGTCTCTAAGACTGTTGCCTTGCGAACCGTGAAACTTCTAGAGTTTTCTAATAAACTGTTGGCGGTAATTGAAAATCTAAAAGATCCTTCTATGGACTTAGAAAATTCTGTCAAATCAATTAAAGAAATTCAGCAACAGAGTACAGACGAAAATTCCGAAGAAGGCAATACCAAAACTGATACCGAAATAAATTCTCAAACCCCACAAAAACCGCAACCGTAAGTAATCATGATCAAATAGCTAGTTCTCCAACTAATGTCTCTCAAAGTTTACCAGTTTTGGAACTGTCGATGGTATTGGATGAACTATCCAAACGGGTGAAACAAATGACACAAGGGCCAGCTTTGACAACTTTGCAACCTAGAATAGACGAATCTCTGTCCGCAGTCAAAGAATTCAATGATAGTCAGTTAAGAGAAAGTCCAAACGTTAATCAAATTGGAAACAACAAAATATTATAGTTATTATATTATAAATATTATGTTCAATTTGATGGATCACCTACTGGACTTAACATCGAACGATTTATTTTCCGAATTGAGCATTTAGCGTTTTCACATAATATTTCCGTAGATCGACTTGTGAATGATTTCGGTTTCCTACTGAAGGATGTTGCTTTAGATTTTGATTGGCACTTCATAGAGCGAACAAGGGATGTTTCATGGCCTAGATTGCGAAATGCTCTTAGCAAACGATTCAAGAATCGAAAAAGCTCCCAAAGAAACTTTCGTAGAATTTTACAATGAAATGATGAAATTGACAATGTCGTTACAAATCCCGATACCAGATTTAGAATTCATAAATATACTAATGCAAAATATGCGTCACGGTCTGCAATTAAATCTAGCAGGAAAATCCTTTGCATCTATCTCAAAGTTGGTTAGTCGTTGCATGGCAATTGAAGATTCGTGGCGTCGGTTAAATCACATTTCCGAACAGAATACTCAGAGACGAACTATTAGTGAGTTACCTATGGAATATAATAACAACACTAATGAGCCAACAATTTCATAAATACAACCTGCATCTAATTTATTGAAGACTATACTAAATTCCCGCAGAAAGCTACGTTCCGCTCAAACGAATCAAGACCAAGTCGTTTAAGAAACGATGTAGTTTGTTGGAATTGTGATATTAAAGGTCAGGCATTTATGGATTGTTCCTTGGAAGTACAACGCATGTTTTGTTATGGCTGTGGTTATCCTAACGTTTTGAAACCTCATTGTGCTCGATGTACTCCGGGAAATGGCAGTCCGGGAGTGAGACTAGGAGGCCCTCATTTCCAAAAGTTCTTGAAACGCTCATCCGAAATATAACTTATTTTAAGAATCAACGCAAATTGAAAGCCAAAATTTCCGAATCAGTGATAAATAAGATGTACGATGAGCGACCATACGCAGATGTCGAGATTTGTGGAGTTCCATTTCGGGGATTGCTCGATAGTGGAGCTACGGTGAGCATACTTGGTCCGGGGTCGACAAATTTCTGAAAATTTCCAAAGCTCGAGTGCATTTGCTTTCATCACACATAAATGTCTTAATACCGAGCGTGCTATGAAAATCTTTTTAGTCCCCACTCTACAACAACCTCTATATCTAGGCATTGACTTCTGGAAGGTTTTTGGACTGCAACCAATTGTCGCAAATCAACCTACTATTAGTGCATGCTATCGACGTAGTCAATTCAAACAGCATTTCTTTAACGCATGCCCAATCTCAACAACTTGCTAATATAAAACAGTTTCCAAGTTTTAATCAATGCGGGGTATGACGGACACATCTTTTATCTCATTCGATAGATGTCGGTAACACACCTCCAATAAAGCAGCGACATTATTCGGTATCTCCAGCGATTCAAGCTGAGATTTACGATGAATTAGACCGAATGCTTCAACTTGGAGTTATTGAGGAAAGCAACTCAGCTTGGTGCTCGCCGATGAGTTTGGTACACAAGTCTAATGGAAAGGCCAGACTTTGTTTAGATGCCAGAAAGATAAATGCTTGTACAACTAAAGATGCCTACGCCTACCCATTACCTCTGATAGATGGATTACTTAGTCGCTTAGATAAAACCTGCTTTATTTCCAGTCTAGATCTCAAAGATGCGTTCTGGCAGATTCCTCTGGAAGCTTCTTCGAGGGATAAAACTGCTTTTGCGGTACCTGGACGACCCTTGTATCAGCTTGTAGTTATGCCATTTGGGCTCTGCAGTGCACCTCAAACCATGTGCAGACTGATGCACAGGGTCATCCCGTCTCAAGTCAGCTGGTCTTACTATCAACGTATAAAAAAGGTAAATTTTGCCTCAAAGAACTGGATTACTTGGGCTATGTTATTAGTAATGGCTGCTTAAGAGTAAACCCTGAAAAGGTACGCGCTATTTCCGATTTTAGAAAAAATTCAAAATTTAAATGGGAATCATTAAAAGCCGCCCTGATATCAGCTCCAGTGTTGGTTAACCCCAATTTTTCCAAACGATTTTTCATCCAGTGTCATGCTAGCAAGACAGGAGTGGGTATAGTGTTTTATTCCAAAAAGGTGATGATGGTTCCGAGAACCCTATCGCATATATGTCGCATAAATTAAATGCAGCACATCGTAATTATTCAGTAACCGAGCTAGAGTGTTTGGTCGCTGTGCTGAGCATAAAAAAGTTTCGCGCATATGTCGAAGGGCTTCCCTTTATTATCATTACTGATAATTCTAGCTTGAAGTGGCTTATGTCACAAAAGGACCTGTCTGGTAGACTTGCCAGGTGGAGTATGAAATCGCAAGGTTTCAAGTTTGAAATTGAATACTGCAAGGGCAGCAACAATATTGTACCGGATGCCTTATTAATATTGTACCGGATAATTTATTAACTATAGTGTTGATTCTGGAATTCCACCTTTACATATCGAACTATCCTCTTCTGCTTTTAAAGATTTAAATTATATCAAACTAATTGATTCTTGTAACAAAAATCCACGGGCTCTTAATTTAAAAGTTAAGGATGGCAAACTCTTTATTAATACCTCACCAGGAATATTTTATCAGGATTCTGGTCACCCAGCATGGAAGTTGGTCGTTCCCGACTCTTTAACATCCTCATTGATAGTCCAAGCTCACAATGCTCCATCATCTGCGCGTTTGGGAATTTCCAAGACTTTAGAGCGTTTGAAAAGACATTTTTACTGGACGAATATATATTTATAAGGATGTGAAAAATCATATCTCAATGTGTGTTACGTGTAAGAAGTGTAGGTAAAAGTCCTAATTATATTCTTCGAACTACTATGGGTCATCAGAGAATCTGAAGCGTGTAGCTTGCTGTAAATTTGAAATGTGTTGTTCTTCCGAGTTGTTGCTTGTTCTTGTAATCCACTAGGCCGGTTTCGATCTGATGATGACGTCATTGAATGACTAGCTGATCGAAAAGATCAAATCCATCTCATCAGGCATATGCTACCGGACTTGATGTTCTTACTGTGCGATTCGTATATATACGAATAGTCATGACGCGACAGTACTAGTGAATTACAAGAACTTAACTCGAAATATCGATTTTATTAATTGCGTGTGGCGCGAGCTAATTGTGAATTATTTTTAGTTGCTCTGGTCGCCACAGTACTCCCCCGAAAGTGAATTCCCCCCTCGTTTGATTATGATGATCTATGCCGCAATGCGTTGGGGTGCCTGATTTCGCCCGCTTAGTGATTAGGCTTGTTGCGACATGAAACGAACCTGACTGCATGCTGTATTTATGGGTGCCCGCATTCGCCCACCTTATTGAGTTTGGCTTTGTTGCAGCATGAGACGAACTTCCTGGAGATATCTGTGCCTTGAGAGCGCGAAACGAACCACCACGTAATGTTAGAGAAGGCAGAAATTCCATTGTGGGAAGTTAATTTTTGCCGTGTAAGGTTAGGCAGGAGGGTATCGGGAGGTTGTGTCAGAAGGTATTGACGTGTTGTTCCCTAAACAGGGCCGTCGGGGTCACCAATGAAGCGTGTAGCTTGCTGTAAATTTGAAATGTGTTGTTCTTCCGAGTTGTTGCTTGTTCTTGTAATCCACTAGGCCGGTTTCGATCTGATGATGACGTCATTGAATGACTAGCTGATCGAAAAGATCAAATCCATCTCATCAGGCATATGCTACCGGACTTGATGTTCTTACTGTGCGATTCGTATATATACGAATAGTCATGACGCGACAGTACTAGTGAATTACAAGAACTTAACTCGAAATATCGATTTTATTAATTGCGTGTGGCGCGAGCTAATTGTGAATTATTTTTAGTTGCTCTGGTCGCCACAGTACTCCCCCGAAAGTGAATTCCCCCCTCGTTTGATTATGATGATCTATGCCGCAATGCGTTGGGGTGCCTGATTTCGCCCGCTTAGTGATTAGGCTTGTTGCGACATGAAACGAACCTGACTGCATGCTGTATTTGTGGGTGCCCGCATTCGCCCACCTTATTGAGTTTGGCTTTGTTGCAGCATGAGACGAACTTCCTGGAGATATCTGTGCCTTGAGAGCGCGAAACGAACCACCACGTAATGTTAGAGAAGGCAGAAATTCCATTGTGGGAAGTTAATTTTTGCCGTGTAAGGTTAGGCAGGAGGGTATCGGGAGGTTGTGTCAGAAGGTATTGACGTGTTGTTCCCTAAACAGGGCCGTCGGGGTCACCAATGAAGCGGTGTAGCTTGCTGTAAATTTGAAATGTGTTGTTCTTCCGAGTTGTTGCTTGTTCTTGTAATCCACTAGGCCGGTTTCGATCTGATGATGACGTCATTGAATGACTAGCTGATCGAAAAGATCAAATCCATCTCATCAGGCATATGCTACCGGACTTGATGTTCTTACTGTGCGATTCGTATATATACGAATAGTCATGACGCGACAGTACTAGTGAATTACAAGAACTTAACTCGAAATATCGATTTTATTAATTGCGTGTGGCGCGAGCTAATTGTGAATTATTTTTAGTTGCTCTGGTCGCCACAAATCCATGGCAGAGAATTTATGAAGATTTTTTGGGTCCTTATCCTCGGTCCAAAAAGGATAACACTCATATTGTTGTTGTGCTAGACCATTATTCACGCTTCGTTCATTTGAAACCAATTCGACAAGCTACCGCTTCTATCTTATTGGAGTATTTAGAACGAGAAATATTCTCTAGTTTTGGTGTTCCCGAAAACCTAGTATCGGATAATGGACGACAGTTCGAATCAAATATCCTAAAAGATCTTTTAAATAAATATAATGTTCACGCCAAAATACTCTCCACAATCCAATGCTTCGGAAAGGGTTAATCGGTCGATTTTGGTTGCAATTCGTGCATATAGTGGAGGAAGTCATCAAAACTGGGATGTGTACCTAAGTGATATAGCATCTGCCTTACGTAATGTCGTGCATGACTCAATCAGGTTATACGCCACACTTCCTCGTTTTTGGACAACACTTCGTGTCACACTGCGAAAACTATAAGCTATTATGAGAGTTTGATGAACTCGGATCTTGCCAATTACAGGTTCCATTTAAGATTGAACTACTTACTAAGGCTCAAAAATCAGAGTTAGCTCATTTGAAACTCGCACACCAGAAAAACTCTACACGTTATAATTTAAGAAGCAGAGAACATCGTTTTAGTACTGGTCAGAGAATTGAAGAAGGCACAAAGGAGCTCCTGGAGGCTATTCTGTGACAAAATGGAAGATGTCTCGGAAACTTCTCGCCTTCGGAAGATTCTCTCCACTAATCCAACGAACATAGGTTACCTAATGATGGTTCGTGACCAATTCCAGTGAGGAATCCCTCAATATTCTCATGGACACTCACTTCCCGGGTAGTTTAGAAAATTCGATGGAACTGAGAGCGTCGGGAGAAGCTTCTTCGCTGCACGCACCGGTTATTGTAAATTAAAACGAATTCTGTGGGCCATAAAAGGATTCAAGCCATACAAATCGATTGGACCGGATCCCAGAAAGCCCTGGAAAGGCTGGTAGAAACACATATAAGTATGAACTTAACAGGAGAAATGGTCAGCCTGTCAACATGCGTACTGTAAGGGTAAATTGGTAGATACAGCACTACATGCCTTTGTCCACACAATTGAGAGATCAAAAGATATTGTTGTCGGGATAAGACAATGTTTAAGGTGGTTATATGGAATTATTGGTTCTAGTATTGGCTTAATGGAATTTCCAGTTTCGACACTACACACATATAAATTGGGAAGGGTTGGAGTTTCATCAAAAAAACTTCTACTTTATACTCTTGATTTCGACCTGGCCCGTTTACAGTTGATAGGTATATGATTGCTGAATCTGGCCGTATATGCCACTACTGATATAAATCTCTAGTATTGGCTATATGGAATTTCCAGTTTCGACACTACACACATAGCAATTGGGAAGGGTTGGAGTTTCATCAAAAAACATCTACTTTATACTCTTGATTTCGACCTGGCCCGTTTACAGTTGATAGGTATATGATTGCTGAATCTGGCCGTATATGCCACTACTGATATAAATCTCTAGTATTGGCTATATGGAATTTCCAGTTTCGACACTACACACATAGCAATTGGGAAGGGTTGGAGTTTCATCATAAAACTTCTACTTTATACTCGTGATTTCGACCTGGCCCGTTTACAGTTGATAGGTATATGATTGCTGAATCTGGCCGTATATGCCACTACTGATATAAATCTCTAGTATTGGCTATATGGAATTTCCAGTTTCGACACTACACACATATAAATTGGGAAGGGTTGGAGTTTCATCATAAAAATTCTACTTTATACTTGTGATTTTGACCTGGCCCGTTTACAGTTGATAGGTATATGATTGCTGAATCTGGCCGTATATGCCACTACTGATATAAATCTCTAGTATTGGCTATATGGAATTTCCAGTTTCGACACTACACACATATAAATTGGGAAGGGTTGGAGTTTCATCATAAAAATTCTACTTTATACTCGTGATTTTGACCTGGCCCGTTTACAGTTGATAGGTATATGATTGCTGAATCTGGCCGTATATGCCACTACTGATATAAATCTCTAGTATTGGCTATATGGAATTTCCAGTTTCGACACTACACACATAGCAATTGGGAAGGGTTGGAGTTTCATCAAAAAAATACTTTTTTATACTCGTGATTTCGACATGGCCCGTTTACAGTTGATAGGTATATGATTGCTGAATCTGGCCGTATATGCCACTACTGATATAAATCTCTAGTATTGGCTATATGGAATTTCCAGTTTCGACACTACACACATATAAATTGGGAAGGGTTGGAGTTTCATCATAAAAATTCTACTTTATACTTAAGATTTTGACCTGGCCCGATTACAGTTGATAGGTATATGATTGCTGAATCTGGCCGTATATGCCACTACTGATATAAATCTCTAGTATTGGCTATATGGAATTTCCAGTTTCGACACTACACACATATAAATTGGGAAGGGTTGGAGTTTCATCATAAAAATTCTACTTTATACTCGTGATTTTGACCTGGCCCGTTTACAGTTGATAGGTATATGATTGCTGAATCTGGCCGTATATGCCACTACTGATATAAATCTCTAGTATTGGCTATATGGAATTTCCAGTTTCGACACTACACACATAGCAATTGGGAAGGGTTGGAGTTTCATCAAAAAAATACTTTTTTATACTCGTGATTTCGACATGGCACGTTTACAGTTGATAGGTATATGATTGCTGAATCTGGCCGTATATGCCACTACTGATATAAATCTCTAGTATTGGCTATATGGAATTTCCAGTTTCGACACTACACACATATAAATTGGGAAGGGTTGGAGTTTCATCATAAAAATTCTAATTTATACTTGTGATTTTGACCTGGCCCGATTACAGTTGATAGGTATATGATTGCTGAATCTGGCCGTATATGCCACTACTGATATAAATCTCTAGTATTGGCTATATGGAATTTCCAGTTTCGACACTACACACATATAAATTGGGAAGGGTTGGAGTTTCATCATAAAAATTCTACTTTATACTCGTGATTTTGACCTGGCCCGTTTACAGTTGATAGGTATATGATTGCTGAATCTGGCCGTATATGCCACTACTGATATAAATCTCTAGTATTGGCTATATGGAATTTCCAGTTTCGACACTACACACATAGCAATTGGGAAGGGTTGGAGTTTCATCAAAAAAATACTTTTTTATACTCGTGATTTCGACATGGCACGTTTACAGTTGATAGGTATATGATTGCTGAATCTGGCCGTATATGCCACTACTGATATAAATCTCTAGTATTGGCTATATGGAATTTCCAGTTTCGACACTACACACATATAAATTGGGAAGGGTTGGAGTTTCATCAAAAAACTTCTACTTTATACTCGTGATTTCGACCTGGCCCGTTTACAGTTGATAGGTATATGATTGCTGAATCTGGCCGTATATGCCACTACTGATATAAATCTCTAGTATTGGCTATATGGAATTTCCAGTTTCGACACTACACACATAGCAATTGGGAAGGGTTGGAGTTTCATCAAAAAAATACTTTTTTATACTCGTGATTTCGACATGGCCCGTTTACAGTTGATAGGTATATGATTGCTGAATCTGGCCGTATATGCCACTACTGATATAAATCTCTAGTATTGGCTATATGGAATTTCCAGTTTCGACACTACACACATAGCAATTGGGAAGGGTTGGAGTTTCATCATAAAACTTCTACTTTATACTCGTGATTTCGACCTGGCCCGTTTACAGTTGATAGGTATATGATTGCTGAATCTGGCCGTATATGCCACTACTGATATAAATCTCTAGTATTGGCTATATGGAATTTCCAGTTTCGACACTACACACATAGCAATTGGGAAGGGTTGGAGTTTCATCATAAAAATTCTACTTTATACTCGTGATTTTGTTCTGGCCCGTTTACAGTTGATAGATATATGATTGCTGAATCTGGCCGTATATGCCAATACTGATATAAATCTCTAGTATTGGCTATATGGAATTTCCAGTTTCGACACTACACACATAGTAATTGGGAAGGGTTGGAGTTTCATCATAAAAATTCTACTTTATACTCGTGATTTTGACCTGGCCCGTTTACAGTTGATAGGTATATGATTGCTGAATCTGGCCGTATATGCCACTACTGATATAAATCTCTAGTATTGGCTATATGGAATTTCCAGTTTCGACACTACACACATAGCAATTGGGAAGGGTTGGAGTTTCATCATAAAAATTCTACTTTATACTCGTGATTTTGTTCTGGCCCGTTTACAGTTGATAGGTATATGATTGCTGAATCTGGCCGTATATGCCACTACTGATATAAATCTCTAGTATTGGCTATATGGAATTTCCAGTTTCGACACTACACACATATAAATTGGGAAGGGTTGGAGTTTCATCAAAAAACTTCTACTTTATACTCGTGATTTTGACCTGACCCGTTTACAGTTGATAGGTATATGATTGCTGAATCTGGCCGTATATGCCACTACTGATATAAATCTCTAGTATTGGCTATATGGAATTTCCAGTTTCGACACTACACACATAGCAATTGGGAAGGGTTGGAGTTTCATCATAAAAATTCTACTTTATACTCGTGATTTTGACCTGGCCCGTTTACAGTTGATAGGTATATGATTGCTGAATCTGGCCGTATATGCCACTACTGATATAAATCTCTAGTATTGGTTATATGGAATTTCCAGTTTCGACACTACACACATATAAATTGGGAAGGGTTGGAGTTTCATCAAAAAACTTCTACTTTATACTCTTGATTTCGACCTGGCCCGTTTACAGTTGATAGGTATATGATTGCTGAATCTGGCCGTATATGCCACTACTGATATAAATCTCTAGTATTGGCTATATGGAATTTCCAGTTTCGACACTACACACATAGCAATTGGGAAGGGTTGGAGTTTCATCATAAAAATTCTACTTTATACTCGTGATTTTGTTCTGGCCCGTTTACAGTTGATAGGTATATGATTGCTGAATCTGGCCGTATATGCCACTACTGATATAAATCTCTAGTATTGGCTATATGGAATTTCCAGTTTCGACACTACACACATATAAATTGGGAAGGGTTGGAGTTTCATCAAAAAACTTCTACTTTATACTCTTGATTTCGACCTGGCCCGTTTACAGTTGATAGGTATATGATTGCTGAATCTGGCCGTATATGCCACTACTGATATAAATCTCTAGTATTGGCTATATGGAATTTCCAGTTTCGACACTACACACATAGCAATTGGGAAGGGTTGGAGTTTCATCAAAAAACTTCTACTTTATACTCGTGATTTCGACCTGGCCCGTTTACAGTTGATAGGTATATGATTGCTGAATCTGGCCGTATATGCCACTACTGATATAAATCTCTAGTATTGGCTATATGGAATTTCCAGTTTCGACACTACACACATAGCAATTGGGAAGGGTTGGAGTTTCATCATAAAAATTCTACTTTATACTCGTGATTTTGTTCTGGCCCGTTTACAGTTGATAGGTATATGATTGCTGAATCTGGCCGTATATGCCACTACTGATATAAATCTCTAGTATTGGCTATATGGAATTTACAGTTTCGACACTACACACATATAAATTGGGAAGGGTTGGAGTTTCATCATAAAAATTCTACTTTATACTCGTGATTTTGACCTGACCCGTTTACAGTTGATAGGTATATGATTGCTGAATCTGGCCGTATATGCCACTACTGATATAAATCTCTAGTATTGGCTATATGGAATTTCCAGTTTCGACACTACACACATAGTAATTGGGAAGGGTTGGAGTTTCATCATAAAAATTCTACTTTATACTCGTGATTTTGACCTGGCCCGTTTACAGTTGATAGGTATATGATTGCTGAATCTGGCCGTATATGCCACTACTGATATAAATCTCTAGTATTGGTTATATGGAATTTCCAGTTTCGACACTACACACATATAAATTGGGAAGGGTTGGAGTTTCATCATAAAAACTCTACTTTATACTCGTGATTTCGACCTGGCCCGTTTACAGTTGATAGGTATATGATTGCTGAATCTGGCCGTATATGCCACTACTGATATAAATCTCTAGTATTGGCTATATGGAATTTCCAGTTTCGACACTACACACATGGCAATTGGGAAGGGTTGGAGTTTCATCAAAAAAATACTTTTTTATACTCGTGATTTCGACATGGCCCGTTTACAGTTGATAGGTATATGATTGCTGAATCTGGTCGTATATGCCACTACTGATATTAATCTCTAGTATTGGCTATATGGAATTTCCAGTTTCGACACTACACACATATAAATTGGGAAGGGTTGGAGTTTCATCATAAAAATTCTACTTTATACTCGTGATTTTGACCTGGCCCGTTTACAGTTGATAGGTATATGATTGCTGAATCTGGCCGTATATGCCATTACTGAGATAAACTAACATTACTGAGATTAAGCCTTATTTGTGCTTTTAGGTAATATTTACACGAAATAATTTCCCATAAACATGCCGCGACACCGCATAATGTCGTAGGGTATGTGGACAGTTATGTGCCGGCCCACCGTGAGCAGTTATTTGTGCTGCACACCTAATCCAAAGATCAAGCGTCAGCCGAACCCTCAGCCATTTCAAGAGCTACAGTGGATGTGGAGTATATAGATCTCACAATACCCAGACAAACAAATACTTAAAGGCGACTTAGAGGCATTCATCCAATCCAAAGAGATTATGAATCTGATATCCAAAGAGATTATGATCTCATGATACGGGATGGTTCTAGAGTCTTAAACAAAACTGTGTTTACCACAATTCAACTGGAAAAATTCCATCATGGCTCCCTTAATATGGCACAAAACAGAACAGACTGAAACGTTGTACGTGTTGCGTAATCAGCTGGCAGGCTAATTTACAATTGGGAGATTCAGCAAAAATGTTGTTTGGCTTTGTGGTAACAAGACCAGGGTGGTCATTTTGTGGTGCTTTATCATACTTTTATATCACGGTTGGAGACTTTTTTCGTGATATAAAAATAATAAAATAAGTCTACAAACACAACCCTGTGCAATAAATTTAAATGGGGAAATAATGAGTTTAAGGAGAAATTGACGTTTCAACATAACGCAAAAAGTATATTATTTTTTATATGAAGATGAAAATTATATTATTTTTTATATGAAGTGGTTGAATAAATAGTGATAAAATTTTTCTAATATGAAAAGCTATAAGAATATATGAATACAACTTAAATAATGATATTGGAAACAATTTTAACATTTTTTAGTTTTTTTTAAAATTGTACTAAAATCAGAGACATCTCTTATTTAATAGTTAAATTAGGTTACATATTTTTTAAATGCAAACTAACTGAATTGAAAATTTTGAATTTTTGAATTGGATTGCAACCAAGTATGTCCATCAAATCAGCGTTGAGTATTTGAAAATAGTTATACGTCAATTGTTTTCGGTCATCATTTGTTTAATTAGTTTTAAAACGAAAGTAGAGTTTGTTGCATCTTAAATACGCAAAAAAAAAACTATATTATTGAGAAAATGTCTTGTATCATCAGACAATTTCGTGCCGCTTGGCGCTTTACTAAACAGATTTGGTGTTTTAAAAGACACAATGAAGAAGATTGGGAGCCGCGACTTCACCGTATTCCACCACGTATGCCTTTGGAACAAAATAGGGTAGTTTTTTATGCACCTGACACTGACAGCGATGAAAGTGTTGATGATCAAGTCGTGGCTGAGATACACGAGGAGCCGCCGCCGCGACCAAGACAGTTAAGGGATTTACGAGTAACTTTTAGAGATGAAAGTGAAGTTATTGGAACTGCAGCATATGGAATTTATGACCGAAATGAATTATAAACGTTATTTTAATTAAATTATATAAAATTTGAATTAGACCCGTTGGTTTTATTGTTGAATTATATAAAAACTTGAATTTTATTTGAATAAAACATTTATTTAAAAGTTATAAAAATGTTGTGGTTGTTGTTGTTCTTATTATTTGTGTAATTCCTTAATTGTTTTCAGTGCCGTAAAAAACGATAAACCTGTCTGACTCTCTATCTCCGAATTTGTTGAGCGTATTTAATTCGTCGTGGTTAATTCATCGAACCTGAATTGTTTCATGATGATTCTGTGGGGCTCAAAATCACCTAATTGTAAAGACTCATCTTTATATCAACCAGCCGCGGTCCGTCATAATGGGCAAGGTGGACAGTGCCTACCTTTACCATTTACTAGACTTCTATCAATTTTCAAACAAATGATAGTTTAAGTATCGTTTATCATATATTCACAAGATTCGTTCTAAATTTACGCGCGCGCATATTGTGTGTAAAAGAAAATATGAAAAGAAAATAGGAAAACCTGTAAAAGAAAATATTCGTAATACATCAAAATAGAAATAGAGAGTTTTGTTTCATCTCTATTTCTTTCAAAAATATACATACATATGCATTTCCTTTCATCTTCTATTTCCATTTTATATTTTGATTTTGCTTTAAACTCTCATACATGTTTGAGTATAATGTTCATCATATTTTCTCTTTCAGCTTTACGATTTTATTAAAATAATTCCATAGTAATATAATATCGTCTATTTTCGTGTTATACAAGAATAGTGGACATATTACAACAAAAATCATTTGCTGGTATAATTTTGTCTCTCTCCTTTTTACCATAAGAACTAATTTTAAGGTGAGATAAAGTGAGATGGAAAAAATGTTTTTTGATTTGGTTTTTGTTGTTGACTTTTGCTGTTTTTAAATAATACTAGATTCCCTCCACTTACGTGATTTAATATAATTATAGATTTTAGATATGATATCGGTTAGTAGTTGAAATTTGTGGCAGTTGCGAATTGATCTTATGAGGCCATAATGAAAAAACTGATTCAGATCGACCGGGAGTGTTCAGAGCCATATATTCGAATCATTTTGCATAAATTAGGTTACATTAAAAGCATATAATGCTACTACTCCAAATTTTAACGGAACTTTCAACCACATTCAAAATGATGTTCCCAAATGCATCAATGCCGTATATAATGACTTCATTTATGCAGAAATTCGAGATATTCTTTACATTTACATTCAAGCAGAAACTACTGATGTCTCAAACATAAGTTAATTTGTGTTCATATTTTGATTAGTTTCTCAAGAACGTATTTAAACAGGGGAAGTCGTCGAAAGATTTATTTCTTTTGTAGAAAGGTGTAAAAATAGAATATTACCAGTGACAAAAATACTGCTCAAACTTACGGCGGTGTTACAGTTATGAGTGGAAATAAAGGTGGTGTGCAAATCATATTAAAACAGGATTTTCCTAACGTATATTTTGTCTACTGTTACTGTCAAACAAATATCAAAACTGCGTATTTTTTGCCAAGTTATATGGGATACCATCATTTTTTTCTGTATCTCTTCAAAAATAAGTAAGTTTTTTCAAATCTGTGACAAAAAGCTACCACGACCAAATTACACGAGATGGAATTCCCAGTCGTACAGTTAACGTAGTGTATGAGAAAGTGGAAGAGATAAAAAAATGCATGGCAGCCATTCAGAATGGCACAACTTCGGATATATGAACGATTCGCTAAGCGAGTGAAGTTTATTAAGTTTTAAAGATTTTTTCTCGTGTTGTGCCTCAATTCGACATTTTTTTATAACATCCTGCAAAAACGAACGAGTGATACGATTTGTGTATGTATCACTCGTTCAGGCCATTAAATAATCTAATGATTTTATTAACAAAATTCGAGATGAAGTTTATTTTAAGCTTTATAGTATATTGTATGTGAATGGAGATAATAGATAGCGCTCAGCACATGAACTAAAATATTTGTCCTTTGACCGTTCATTATAAGCTGATTCTACTGTACTTCATATTTTATGAATTTTATAATAATATTCTCAATCGAAGAATAAATATACATAGGTGCACCTGCACACATTCAAGTAGAAATTCTGCATGAATTATACTGTTACCGCTTAATATGAGCATACTTTTCTCTCAGTGTAATTGATATATTTATATCCGTCGGAATTTTTTCGTCGTAATCCGTCGTAATGGCGAACGACGAGAAGATTCTAAAGGCAGTACTACCATTAGCCCACATTCGTTGAGTTGACCACCTACAATATGCACCAATCATAAAATGGCTCAGTTGAGACGCGGTAAGGGCCGTTTACGACCTCTAAGCCATAGATTATTATAAGTCGCTGAAGTAAGCCCGAACTCGAAAAATTTTCGAGCATCATCCCGAATTTATTAAATAATTATCAACCCTTCCCAATTTCTATGTGTGGGATGTCGAAACTGGCAATTCCATATAGCCAATACTAGAGATTTATATCAGTAGTGGCATATGTAGCGAAATTATTAATTGTCGATCCATATACCTTTATATAGAATTTCGGGAAAATTTTCGGGAAATCAAAAATCAACGAAATCAAAATTTACAAAGTGAAAATTTCGCACAATGTAATTTGTAATTATAAGTTCCCAAGATTTGCTTTGTACCAATATTTTTGTTCGTATGTACACACTGAAAATGTAATTTTTTTATGACGAGATGTTGGGAAATAAAACAATGAGGAGAGGGGGTTCGTTCTTTTTGGTTTTGGATGCTGACCGGAGAAGATAGATAACAGATAATAATAATCATAAAAAAAAACGTTTAAAACCACGAGGAAAGAAAAATCGGAAAGAAAACAAAAATGATGACATATACGTAATATAAAACATCACAAATTAATAACTGAAAGTTTATAATAAATAATAGCAAAGCACCTAAATTTAGGATGCTTTGATAATAGTTAAATTAAAAATAAGCTTTATTAAGTTATAAAATAATTAATGAAATAAAAAGAAGAACACTATAGTGGATTAATGAAATAAATTATAAATAAATAAATATATCCTCAAATTAATAATTAATACATAATAATAAGTACCTTAAGTTATCCAGTAATACCAGTAACGTCGCGGCGGCCAAGGATAGAAAACCCAATAGCATCATCAAACGGATCCGCAACGCCACGTAATTGTTTTATTTTTTTTTAGTTAATTAATTTAGTTTAATTTAGTTAATTTAGTTAATAATTAGTTAAGTTTATATTTTAATATCAAGTTTCCATTTTATTCATTTTAATTTCGGGTTGAGGGTAGTGTTTAAGTATAATAAACTTTCACTTTAAGTAAGTTTGGTTTTGTTCTTTTTCTTTTCAATACAAAACTTTAATTAAGATTCATTGTTTTTTTTTCTTTTTCTCTCTAATTGCGGGATGGTTTTTTTTTTTTGAATAAGTAATGGAATCGATGTTTTAAACAAGAGTGCTATAACAGGATGATGTCGAGGTAAGTAATGTAAAGTGAATATAGTAACCCTTACTGGTCTTCTTTTTCCTTTCCCTATGCGGTCTATCAAGATCTGTTCCGATTCTCAGAAATCCCACTCCAACCCCTGACCTTGAGCCGAACATAGTCGACCGCCTGAGAATCGGAACCAGATAATTCCTGTTAACAGTTTAACGAAAAAGAGTGCATGAGACTATCTCATGCACATGACCATTCGGTCCTGTTACACATATACGGCCAGATTCAGCAATCATATACCTATCAACTGTAAACGGGCCATGTCGAAATCACGAGTATAAAGTAGAAGTTTTATGATGAAACTTCAACCCTTCCCAATTTCTATGCTTATATGATTGCTGAATTTGGCGGTATATGCCACTTCTGAGATAAATCTCTAGTATTGGCTATATGGAATTTCCAGTTTCGATATCACACACAGAGAAATTGGGAAGGGTTGATAAATATTTAATCAATTCGGGATGATGCTACATTTTATTCAACATTTACATTTTTTCGGGATGGCTACAATTTAGCGAAGAAATCAATCATAATTTTTCGGGTTCGGGCTAACTTCAGCGACTTATAATACTTGGCAATGGCATGCTAAAGTAAATTTAATAAAAAAACGTCACAAGTATTTTCAGTGATGGGAAATTCTTAGAGATCAACTAAGTATTGTAGTTAAAGTGCGTTTTTTAAGTTTTAAGATTTATAATTATATTAAGTGATTGAAACAATTATACCTAAATATTTAAAAAAAAAAAGTTTGGCCATCCATTTTTGTTCCCTACAATATCGTATATATCCACGTTTTTTTTTATATGGCGGATAATAATGGTTTCGGTAATCTTATAATACGTTAATAATTAATAATCTATCATAAAACTAAATATAATAATAATAATAAACCTGATAAAGACAATTTATGGCAGTAATTAATAATAATTTATAATATAATAATAATGGTTGCAAATTAATAATATAAATTCACATCCACATTATAGATTTGGGAACCTGATCGGATAAAATACATCCAGAGGATTGCAACCTGAAGCCATTTGGGATACCCTCATTTAAGTAGATTATTTTTGATATTTTTTATATCATTTTAAGAATATTAGTTTAAGTTAATTTTTTTTATTTATATAATAGATTATTTTAGTAATAGATCTTTAATTATAAAAACATTTGAATTACATATATTTGATTTATTATTTACATTAATCTTATTATTAATTTTTCATTAATTTAATTATTTTTTTTAAATAAAATTATTGGATACATTGTGAAATTTTCATCTAAATTACGTTTCTTAATTTTTTTGTTGCTTTTATTTATTATTATGATTTTTTTTTTGAATGAACTAAATCAGTGTCACGGAGGTGTTCCATGATCAGGGAAGTGGTGAGTGTCGATGCGGTCTTAACTGAAGTAGATTTTTTTTTGGATACGGCTAGACTTGTCCTACTTGAACCCACAACATAAGCATTAGTTATTTTTGCAATTCTACCTCTACCAGACCGAGCTGGGCAGTAGTGTGAGTCTCTCCAAATTTATGATACATATATTGGTTTTTATACCAATGCGTTACAAGCCTTTGCAAATATTCCACCATGGTTTTGGCCTGAACTTACCTTTTCTAGTGATTGTTGTTGTGTTGCTGTTAATAATATCCTCTATGTGTTTTTCAATGTCAGTAATGTCGTTATTTAAACTAACATTTAATTTCTTCCAGTATTTTTTTCCAGTTTCTTAATTGTTTCGTGGCTGCGTCGTTCATGATGTATTTCATCATTATAGAAAAGTGATCACTACCTAGATTGTCCATCTTTATTTCCCAAGTTAGTTTGTTACAAAGATTGCTCGCGTATAGTGTAATATGTAGCGTAGTTGTGGTGTGTCTGTATGAATCCTGTTTATCTTGTTTCCTAAGTAATCTGTCGATTGTTCTATTTGCTTATTCCACACTCCACTTTACAATTGATGTCTCCAGCTATTATCGAGTGATTATTATTGTTTCTTGTAATGATTTGATCGAATTCGCTAACGATTTCGTCTTGATTTCGTCTTGTGTTGATGTAAAAGGATAATAGGTTAAGTTCTGTGTTTTTAAATTTTATATTTATCTTTGTGGTTTGGAATCTTTGATAGTTGTGATTTTGGTTGACTATTTCCCAAGATATAGTTTTTTTTATTAGAAACCGTACTTCTCCGTATCCATTCTGTTCTGTCTTCTGTTATTAGGTCAAACAATTTTCTCTGAAGTTTTTGTCCATGTTTCTGATAAAATTACTATGTCTATTTTTTTTTATGTAAATATTGTTCAAGAATGGCTTTATTGCTTTTAACCATTTCACTCTTGAATTATTACTCGCACCAGAAAAAAATATTTTTGGTTTGATTTGTGTCAGTTGAGGCTTAAATATACCAATTAATGCGCCGTTTGTGTTCGCCCTTTACAACCAAGAAGTTTGCAACGCGTAGCTTCCTTATTTTTATCAACATTTGGCATATGATCCATATTGTCATACCGAATATCCTGAATTGGACGTACTTCAGATCGTTGTCTGTTATTCGGTTCAGCGCATGACGCGGCCTGCGTTGGACATCCACGTTTTCTGGCCTTTTCAGCTGCACTTAACAAGTAGTATGCAATCTCCATGCGAAATTCTAAAAGATCCTTCTGTTGTTTGCCTTGCTTCAACATAGTTTTTTTTACTCCATCCAGCTTGATGCAACTGCAAATTCTAAAAAATTAAATATGACCCGCAAGTTCCATTTTCAAGATTTAATAAATGTACGATAGTAAGACAATGCCTGGTCAAGTACATCTTCTCCTCCCATACCCTTGTTATATAAGCTCACTACTTCGGGTTGTGAAATTTCTATTTTTCGTTTAAGCGTATTATCTCATCTGGAAGCCAAACATAAGTCACCTTTTCCAACAAAATTGGATGCAAGGTGAATTGGTTTCTTGTCCAACCACTTGACAACGTTTTGATCTCGATCACTCAGTTCTTCTAAAGATCCTCTTGGAAGCTTTTTAAAATGCTTATCTTCCTGGAACGGTGGTTTGAAGAATTGATTGATCCTTGCAGTACCTGCTGCGTTTATGCCTCTATTTTTTAAAATCTTGAGCAGGGTATATGATGTTAAATATTTGTCGAAGAAGAGCTTATGTCCTGGCTGTTTGATTATTTGTACCAAATCAAGCACTACAGCTGCGCCAAATCCAAATGATTTCTTATTATACTCTGACAAATCAGAGTTTGCACCTTGGTATAAAAGAAAATCGTATGGCTGACCACTGCTGCCGCATAACATAAATACTTTATTGCCCCATTTGTTTGGCTTGTTTTTAATATATTGTTTAGCACTTAATCGGCCTTTAAAGGGAATAATTTGTTCATCAATGGACAAACTTTCCTCTAGCTTCAGTTAGCGACATCTATCTCGAACTGCATTAATAATTGGCCGCACCTATAAATTTAATATAACGTCACTCAAATATAAAACATTTTGGTAGAAATTACCTTTATAAAAACATCCTTGTTGTTTTCGGGGATTTCCATATTATTGACATAATGTAAAGATGTTCTTAAATGGAAGAATCTGTCTCTTGTATTATTTGTATTTTTTGTCGTTTTGGTCAGTATTTTGAGCAGTTCAGAAATTTTCTATTGGTTCGTCTAGTCTTTGTCCGTTTATGTAATCGCTCTGTTTGGGTATTTTTTTGCGTTTTCCATAAAGTTTTTCTTTGGTCTCTTTGTAGGTGTTTTTCTTGGATGGTCATAGGAGCAGTGTATTGTCCACCTAGATATAACCTGAAGAAACCGAACTATTTGAATATCCTACAACAGTTCGATGGTAGATTTATACTAGGGGGTGATTTTAATGCAAAGCATGTTGACTTTGGCTCTAGGCTTACAACAACCAAAGGTAACGAACTTAAAAATGCAATAGTAGAAATGGGATGTAACGTCCATTCCACTGGCAAGCCAACATATTGGCCCACGGATGCAGGTAAAACTCCTGATCTGCTGGATTTCATTATATCAAAACAAGTTTCATCAAATTTTATTGAAGGAGAGGATAATTCAGATATGGACTCTGATCACTCTGCAGTGATACTTTCCTTAAGCGACAAGATAATTAGAAAGGAAACGAGACCAACTCTTGCCAATAAAACAACTGATTGGGCGAGCTTCAGATCTGAAGTAAAAAACAAGATAAACTTAAAAACGACTAAAAACTATTCAGGACCTAGAAGAAGAGGTAGAAAATTTCACCGATATCAGTCAGATTACCGCTTGGAATAGTAATAATGGAACAGTATCCAAAACCATTGGTAAAAGTTACCCAAGAGAAATTCGGAATCTTGTCTTAGAAAAAAGAAAAGCTAGGAGAAAATGGCAACAAACAAGGAGTCCATCTGATAAGACGATTCTAAATAATAAACTACAACAGCTTAAGCGAGAAATTCAGAAGCTAAATGAAAAATCGATTTCTTTGTATCTGGGAAAATTGACCGCTGATAAAGATACGAACTACTCACTATGGAAGGCAACTAAAAGTATAAAAACCCTAATTACGCAAATCCCTCCTATTAAGCGAAGTGATGGCTCGTGGGCTAGGGATAACAAAGCAAAATCTAAAGAATTCGCTAACCATTTGGCTGATATTTTCAAACCTAATGAGATTGAATCGGATATTATAATCGAAAATGAAAGCAGCAATTATGAGGGTGGAATTCCTCTAACAACCCAAAAAGAAGTTACCAGTGAAATACAATTCAATCTGAAGTCAGCAAAGGCACCTGGATATAACGGGAGAAATTTTAAAGCAACTACCAAAGAAAGCTATCGTTAAACTAACTAACTTGTTTAATGCTGTTATTAGATTAAGACATGTTCCTTCGGCCTGGAAAGTTGCGGAAGTTATTATGTTACCGAAACCAGGTAAACCGCCTAATGAAGCTAAATCGTACCGTCCGATATCACTGCTCTCCATCATTTCAAAGCTAATGGAGAGACTACTCTTGAAGAGAATGAAGCCAATAAAAGAAAGTAGAGACCTAATACCGGGTCACCAATTTGGGTTCAGATGCAAACATTCTACAATTGATCAGGTTCACAGAACAACAGACATTATAGAAAAGGCGTTAGAAGAAAAATAAATTTGTTCGACCTTATTTCTGGATATGGCAGCAGCTTTCGATAAGGTATGGCACAAGGGTTTAATACATAAACTTAATGCTATGCTTCCGGGACCATATATTGATCTTTTGAGATCATATTTATCTGAAAGGCTTTTTAGAGTAAGACCAGTCCTCTACCTACTATATACAAGTGATATACCACAATCCGACCACGTAAGCATAGCAACGTTTGCTGACGACACCGCAATACTATCAACAGAGCAAACTGTGGAAGAAGCGGCGAATAAACTTCAATGTGCAAGTGATGAAATTCGCCAGTGGACGAAGCGATGGAAAATCAAACTTAATGAATTAAAATCTGCCCATGTCAACTTTACGAATAAATCATTGGTTAATCCACCGACAATCAGCTTAAACGATGTGATGGTGCCGAACGTGAACTCAGCTAAATACTTGGGTATGACTCTGGATGTTAAACTTAAATGGAAAGAGCATGTGAAGAAGAAAAGAAAAGAGCTTGATCTTAAACATAGACAATTGTGCTGGCTAATTGGGCGAAGGTCAAAATTAAACATATGCAACAAAATACTGATTTACAATCAGGTTCTTAAGCCGATCTGGCTATATGGCATTCAGCTTTGGGGCTGTACTAAGAACACTAACATTAAAATTATACAAAACTTCCAGAATAAGGTACTTCGGAGTATATTCAATGCACCCTGGTACATTCGTAATAGTGATTTAGAGATTCCAGATGTAAATCTCGAAATAAACCAATTTGCATCGAAGCATGAATCAAGACTAATCGAACTTGTCAATGCGGAAGCCTCTCGGCTACTGGATAATGAACATTTGGTTAGGAGACTTAAAAGAACCAAACCCTTCGAGCTCGTTAGTATGTGAGCAGCTACCTATCAACGAACAGGCACTGTGCATCGCTGGATCAACAGTGACCACATTATATTTTAGTTTGTAAGAATTCAGATGTAAATTGATGGTTAGTCTGGAAAGACTAGTTTCAATAATAAAAAAAAAATTTACTCCGTAATTTGTCTCTGTCTGTAGCATTATTGGCAGTCCTTGTGGTTGGTTTGTGGCCATCCCCACAGAATTTACACCTTTCTTTGAGATCACACAAATGGTTTGAGTCCTCTATTTTTGCACAAATATTTCATCTAATGTAATTTATTGCTCTACATTTTTTAGAAATGTGTGACTGTAGATGAGACATTTTTTGCAATGTAAAGGGTTGGGGATGTAATATTTTACTTTGAGTAGTATGTTATCGTACATTACCACATTATTTGGTAATTTGCCGGAGTTGTAAGTTGTTTGATTATTTCAAAGTCGTGAGCAGTTTTCGTTTGTGCGGCCCAATGTGTCATCCTTTCTATTTCTCTTATTTTTATGTTTGATTTTATGTCGTCTTGAATTTCCTGGAGTATTAGATCTGTTGGTATATTTTTGATGATCCCGATTGTGTTGTTAAAGTTTTTGGAAATGAAACCGTTCTATTCGTCAAAGTTTCTCAGTTTTTGCGAATAATGCAGAAATTTGCGTCCAGGTGGTGGTGAAAAATGATACGGCCAGGTTTTTGGATATTTGTTCTATTGACTCAATGCCTTTGATACTGTTTATTTGCAATGCTTTTTCTAGGCGTACATCGTTATCATTTTTCAAGGCAATAGTTATTAAAAGTTAAAATTCAAATTTTGAAATAAAAAATAAAATACATTTTAAAATATTTATAAATTATAATCTGTGAAATTAAAACACGTGGCTGTGAAAATAATAGTGGCCACACAATAGACATAAACATACATAACCACCTACACGCATACAACGGTAGGTGGTGGTAAAGTGTTTAAACAAAGTGTTGTGACGGGCATGCCATAATATAAATGAAATGTCGTTCAACAACAACAATACAGTTGCTGTAAGACAAACGAGTCATAATAATAGTTCATCCACTGATAATAACGAAGATATCAATAATAATGATAACACAAGCGGATCGCCAAATATGGAAAGCAATAAAAGATTCAAGATAGACTCAGTAAAATTTACAAGGCCTCAATCAAAATGGATAACATCGGATCAAAGAGCATCCAAACTGAAAAAACTAGAGACAGAAAACGAAATACTGCGTCAAAGAATCATCAGTAACATGGAAAAAATGCTTGAACTTAATAATAAAAGCGAAGATCATACACAATGCCACAGATGAAGACACAAACACCATTAACACGTTTGAATCTGTAAAAAAAGCCATCAAACGTAATAATAAAACGTAAATTTATCATCGATGAGTAGACATGATATTCAAAAAATTAATGACACACTGACACTAATAAAAGGATTAGGAGTTACAGAATTTGAGATAAAAAGAGTCGGCAACGAAAAGCATTCAGTGAGGACAGAAAACATAAAAGAATACAACAAAATCAAGCAAGTATTCATTGAAGTCAATACAAAATATTTCTCATATACCCCGGGCCCGAAAGACTCAAAACCTAAAACATTAGTATTGAAAGGATTACCAGAAGACGAAGATATAAATGAGCCTGAAAACAGAAATTTAGTCCGAACACGATCATTAAGCAGATTCTTAATATTAAAACGATAAATTACCAACGCGTCACATGGGAACAATTAAAGAAAACCAGAGATATTCAATGTAAAAACTGTCAGCGTTTCAATCATACAGCTTCTAACTGCCAGCTGAACTACAGATGTATCAAATGTTTGGGACAGCCTAAACCTGGAGAGCGCACAGTAAAACAAAAAGCGGACAGTAACATCATTTACTGTATTAACTGCAAGACAGTAGGACACCCGGCATCATACAGAGGATGCCCGGTTTACCAACAAATGCTTTACAAACTAAAACAAAAAATAAATGAAAAACAAAACAACAATTATATATGGGAACCAGATAATTTCAATCAACTCCAGTGAACCCAGTTAATAGCACATTTGCTGAAATATTAAAAATTAGCAATACAGTCAGTATTTCTGTACATGCACTAGCAACGAAAGTAGATCAGATGGCCAAAATAATTCAACAACGAAGCGAACAAATCGCCCAACTATTACAAATTATAAATCGAACATAAACGAGATAAAAATCCACGCATTAAATGTAAACTCGATAATTAATATTCCAAGAAGAATGAATCTACTAAAATATCTAGAACTCCATAAACCCGAAATATTATTACTGAGTTTTATCACATCATCAGAGAAGATCGCCTAAACTCAAAACATGGTGGAGGTACAGCACAATTATAATAAAGATAAATGTTAAATATCAACACATATGCAGCTATAATAACTCCGGTTCTCATGCCGAGTTTCAAAATGAATGGAATGAAATATTCAAAATACTAGACCTAAGCAACATAAACAATGGGGCTAACTGGGGGAACATTACAAATAATGAGAGTGGCAAAAAATTAAACAATTGGCTGCAAACAAAATTAATAACATACAGAAGCAAATTGTACAAACCAGATGCAGCAACAGTACCTAGAACGGATAATTCTCGCAATAGCTGACAACCAAACTACAAAAGCAACAAATCATCTAGATGAAATTCCATCTCATACATATGATAGCGACCATAAATAAATTGAGATAATATGTTTAAACTAAGGACGATGGGAAACAGAGGGCACAGACGATCTAATAAACACTTTCAATTTAACAAATATGAACTGGAACAAATGGCAAAACGGATTGCGTAGATACTACAAACAATATTTAACAGAAAATAGACTACTAACAATTGTGACAGACGATAGGAATTTAGAGGAAACCGAACTGGAAACCGCTATCAACATAATTACCAATATGATCACACAAAATATAAAAACCAAAGCACCAAAAGTTAGACGGACAAGTAACATGGAAACAAAAGTAGAACTATTACCAGCCTCAAAAAGGACAGAAGAACCGGTAGGAACATAGAGCGCACCTGTATATTGAAAACTGAAATAAAACGGATCAATGAACTAATTTATCAAAATAGAATACAATAAATATTGGAAGTGTAAATTGGAAGCTATAAGACCAGGATGCAAAATGTTTCCCAACATAAAAAAATCAACAGAACAAATCAAAACCCCAAACTTAACCAGCTCGAAATAGACGAAAACCAGACAACATATGTTACTCAACTTAACATAGACTGGAATACCAATAGCTGCAACATTGAACAGAATTTAAATATTTTAGGACACTACATCGAAAAACGGACCGCAAGAAACCCTTACGTTGGAAAAGCAGAACAGGAAAACATTGTACAACAAATAATTGATCCAATAAAAACGAAACACCTAGAGGACAAGCACAATCATATCACTATAACTAAATTCACGCCCAGCAATAGAGCATATGAACCGTATAACACTGCGGAACCAAAATATTTCACTAGCAAAGATGAATTAAAAAGTATATTAAAATGCACCAATGCAAAAAAATCATATGGATTAGATTGCATTCCAAGTATAGTAATGAAACACTTGCCGGACGAAATAATCACTGAACTGTGCTGCTTAACAATCTACTAAATAATAAATCGTTCCCGAATTGCTGGAAAACTGCCAAAAATCCATTAAATGCCGAAAATTACAGACCTATGAGCCTACACGCAAAAAAAAAATTATTAACTTGCACTAAGTAAACTTGAAATTGTTAAATCAACATAATTTTTTGTGATATTAACGTATTCAGGCCAAGCCATATTAGCGTAAGCTTAGTTAATGCAACAAAATTTGAAAAGTAAAACAATAATTTAAAAAAATAATCTGTTTTGTTTGTTAACATAAACATACTTGTGAAATCAACATCAAGCTAGGATATAATCACAATATTTATATCTAAAATTTACTTATCGACATGTTCAATTAATATAATGGAAAAGTACAAAAACTCTCAGTTTGAATTAATATAATTTCTTCAAAATTTAATGAATGTGGACTAAGTAATATTAGCCTACGATTTTTAATTTAGCAAAACCGAAACGTAATATTGTAACCTTGAAAGTATTATATATTTTCTACTTAATGCAGCCAAATGACGCTTAACTATAAATAAGATTTACATGGCAATTTGAGAAATATAAGTAGCAGATAGATAAATTTTCTTTGAATTACACACACACATATAAATATATATATATATATATATATATATATATATATATATATATATATATATATATATATATATATATATATATATGCAAATGGTCATATTTTAGAATCTTGAAGAAGAATATTTAACGGTTTGTTATAGATGGCTGGATGAAATATAAGTGATATAATCCTGTAATTCACTAGGTCAGTTCTGACCTGATGCTAACATTAAATTTGAAGCTGATTGAAAAGGTCAATCTATCTCATCGATCTTATGCGACTGATTGGATTATCATAATATGCGAGTTTCATATGTGTATATAGGGATTTGAGATCTATAGTAATTGTAGGGAATTACACGATTATTCATTTTTCGCTAATTTTTTCTCATAGCATTGTAGCATGACAATTGTTGCATGTGTAAATTACAACGCAATTATGATTGTATCATTAATGTGAATGCCCGTTATCGCTTACCTTATGAAGGGCTGATAGTTACGGCATGTAACGAACTATACCTGAAAGAATATCTCGAATCTTAATACATGCCAGCGAAAATGATGCCCCGACTCACCTTTTGAGTGGTTTTTGCGGCATGTATTGACTCATGTAAGAAAAACATAACATTAAAAAGCGCTGAGTTATTGAGCAGTCTGTGGGAGGTACAGAATCATCCATGCGGACACAATTCCATTAAAACAAGTGTAATCTTGAAAGTTGTTATTTCGGCCGTGTTACGAAGGATGGGAAAATGCTTTAAACTGGAATCTTGGGAGATTAAAAATTTACTCTGAAAACATTGGCATTAAAGTGAATAAATTATAGAATCTAACCCAAAATACAAAAAAGAATATTGCGCATCCAAATAATGATAAATCTTAATAACTTTCTAAGGTAACAATGCGATATGATATTTTCACAAATGCAAATATTAAATTTACAGATCTATAAGCTTTATTAAATAGATGATAAGTAAACTAACAAATCCATGTGTTAAATTCACTTAGCAACTTTGTGAAATAACATGTTTCTAAGTTAAATTCGCTTAACAGGTAAGTAAAAAGTTTAATTTTATGTTAAATTAACTTAGCAGATTATTTAAATTAGCAAAACTTTAAGTAATGAGATGATCTTCTTTCTGGTTTGGCATTATTTCATCATAGTTTGTTTAATCGTGACAAAGTGAATGTGGAGGATCGTCAAAACGTATCTTGTGATTTCATTTGTCTAAGTAATATAATATTAAAATTTGTATTTCTAAGAGTTTTATATGATTATGGCAGATGCCATCAAATTAAACGAAATATTAAAATCAAAATTGCAAAGTGAACTTAATAATAACATAAAGGTAAGTGAATTTTATTTACAAAAAATAATATAATATATAATTGTATACGCGCGTGGCCACTATAAAGCCTTTATTAACTATAAATACCTGTATAGTCTTTTGAAATTAAAAATACCTTGTTTAAGTTTTTGTAATAACCCTCACCCAGCTTCAGTTATAAATTAAATTATTTAATCGTATATATATATATATATATATATATATATATATATATATATATATATATATATATATATATATATATATATATATATATATATATATATATATATATATATATATATATATATATATATATATATGTATATATATATATATATATATATATATATATATATATATATATATATATATATATATACATATATATAGATGTGTGTGTGTATCTGTATGGATATATACATATGTATATATTTGTAATTAATTTATAATTAAATTCTTAAATATAAAACACTTTTTTCAGCTTATGTATTTTTCACATAAGGGAGGAAATAAGCCAGCTCTTGGAATATTGTATAATAAATTTACCAAATGACAAAAGCTTAAATATTTCTTAAATCAAATTCTAAAATCCCAACTAAACATCGGACAGAAGTTCCAATGCCGACAGGTATAAAATAGTATATTTCCATAAAATTCATCAAATTAAAACGTTTTTACAACTTATTTTATAGAAAAGCATATGAGGCAATAAAAACAGAGCTTCGCAATTTAAGAAGTCCAAAAGCAACTGTAATGGAGAAAAGGAGACTAACTTCTAAAGATCGCACTGATGAGATTTTAAAAAATACTAATATATCACTGTCAAACATATTTGAAGAGTGGTCGTTATAAGCATCCTTTTCGACCAGAATTTGTAGTAATAATAAGATGCACACATCCATGAATACACACTTAACCATTGACACTAACATAAAGCAGAGAGAGTTCAAGCAGATTTTTGCAGATATATACCAACAAAGAGAATTAAATTCCGGTAAAGAAACTTGTACATTATATGTATTATATTTTTGCATATAAAATGAATTTATATATATATATATATATATATATATATATATATATATATATATATATATATATATATATATATATATATATATATATATATATATATATATACATATTAAATATAATTAACTATCTGTATGCTCTCTAATTTTTCCCACAGATACTTGCAACATGGTAATTCTCAATTTGATCTCAATGCTTCATTACCAGGAATGCACAAACGGCCTACTAAAAAATAGTTAAAAATTCTATTAAAGATAGCCAGTCAACATTTATGTTAAGAGTGGATAATTTTTCAGGTTTGACTGTAGAAATTTCAAATCTGCATTCCACTTGCATTATGGAGAAAATTAATTGCAACCGCTGCTAATTGGGAAAGACGAAGAGGTACTAGAAGATGACGGATATATATTTATATAAATAAATATATATATATATATATATATATATATATATATATATATATATATATATATATATATATATATATTTGTGAGTGTTTTGAGGCCTTAGATATAAATTTCAAATTGTACCAATTATTTAAATTAGAATATCCAATACAGTGGCCATAACATATGGATATTTATTCAAACTTATTTTTATAAAATAAAAAACTATATACGATAAGGTGGTATCATCAGTTATCACTTTAGTAAGCGATTTAGAAAATACAGAAAGAACATATTAGGGTTTTTATAAGAATAATTTATTATTTAATTTTGTGATCATGAATTATTATTTAATTATAATTGTTGTTTAGTTTTATATGTTATTTTTATTTTATATATTTTTATTTATGAAGTCTTACATATTGTAATAATGTACACACATATCTACAACATATATTATATATATATATATATATATATATATATATATATATATATATATATATATATATATAAATATATATATATATATATATATATATATATATATATATATATATATATTATATATATATAAATATATATAATTAATTATTAGCTTTTATTTGTTTTATTAAAAATGTTGCGGTTTTATATAAATTAAGTTAATTATTTTGAATTTTATATCTTAATTATATTTAAATAATATATACTCTCATAATATATTTGGACTAATAAAAATATGTTTTAAATAAATATAAAAATTATTTGTTAGCTAATTAATTTCCCTTATAAAAGATGCTGCGAAATTTTTAATTTATATATATATATATATATATATATATATATATATATATATATATATATATATATATATATATATATATATATATATATTTATATATATATATATATATATATATATATATATATATATATATATATATATATATATATATATATATATAACTGGAGTGTATGCTAATTTCACAAAAATATTATGCGTGGTTACCTTGGTAGATACCTAATATTACTTTTGTGCGTTATGTGAATTTCACTTACTGCTTTGTTATTTGCACTCCATGTGATGGTTAATTTCACCTATAGCGATAATGTTAAATTCACGCCAATCCTGCGCTATTTTTACTTTGTTATATAGTTAGCATTACTATTTACGTGTTGTAAATTTTACAATGCTCTCTGTACTATTTAGTTAAAAGAAGAACATTATTTTACTTTACATATTTGCTTCTTTTGCATTATATTCAGTTGACTTTACTTTGCGTTAAGCAAATTTAAAAAAATAAAAAATGATTAAATTTTAGTTATCCAAATGCTAAATTTATATTTCGAAATTTGTGCGATTAGCAAAGTCATAAGTAAGTTGAATTTGCAACAGTTTTTTTGTAAAATTAGCTTAGTTTTTTTGTTAATAAAGCACATTTTTTCTTTGCGTGTACTATCATATATTAGTAAAGTATATGAAATACTAATAGTCAATAAATTACAACACCATACCATCAACAATAGTCTTCATCAATATGGATTGAGATACGAGCATTCAACCACACACACAATAGTCAAATTAACTTCAGATGTTTGTCGAAATCTCAACCACAAAGTCAGTACGGGAGCACATGTAGTGAAACATATAGTAAAACATTTCACATATATAATGGACTACAACAGGGTTCAATAACCGCACCACTATTGTTCAATCTATATACTAACGATCTCATTATGAACAGCACACTTAACTCTAGAAACAGTTCACACAATAGCCTATGCAGATGACATCGTTGTCTACAGTGGTAACAACAAAATCAAAAATATCGTCCAAAACATCTTCACACATGGCACATCAGAATCAATGAGAATAAATGCGAAACAATTTTATTTCGGAAACCTACGCAGCTGGCCAACAAAGATACACAAACCAACTGGAAAAAATTTAAAATAATTGTCAACAATACAACTATCGAGCAGCAACCCAACGTAAAATACCTTGGAGTAAATATAGACAAACTATGCTATATGAATGAACATATAAATGTTCAACTTGATAAGGCCAGACGTCCATTCATAAGCAACAAAAAAATATTTTATTTAAAGCACATCGACAGCAGCGTAAAAACAATTTGTTACCAGACTCTGATACGACCAATCCTAATCTGCGGATGTCCAGTTTGGTTTAACATAAATCTGACATATATGGTGAAAATGCGCATTTTTGAAAGACGAAGTATACGGCACTGCAGAGGACTATTTCGAAAAGCGAATACCAACTATAAACAATATATATATATCCAATACAATAATTTTAAACCCGATAGAATACATATAATCAAAGTTTTCCGAAACCATATTGGACCTTATCTCACACTAGATTTACTTTCGCAGAACACCATAGCAGATAGTATACCAGGGTCAGAAGTTTTTATCTTGCTGGATAAAATAGGATCCAAGATGCAAACCAGATTCCATTAATTTATCACATAAATAGAAAAGCAAGTGAAAAATTATTTCAAGCTATGAAATTCACAGAACCACAGAGTTTCTTAAGATACAACACAGAATTCAGAAAGATTCAACAAGATAAATATCAACACACACTAAAGAAATACTGGTGGTTACAAATTAGTTAATTTTTTTTTATAAATTAGTATAAGTAGTGTAAATTAAACCTTAAGTTTTTAAAGAATTTGTTAATTTTTTGCCAGCAGATATTAAAAGGAAATGAAATACTCCACTAATATACTGAAAACTACATCAATTTAAAAGGCAACCGATCTAGCTTTAGAATCGTGACAGGGATCAGAAGTTAATTCAAATAGAGATTTTGGGTTCTTAAATTCTCTTCTCAACATCAAAAATTGGAAACGTATTGGCCAAATAGCGAATTTGTAAAATAAAACAAAAAAAATGCTTTTCCTAGTTTTAACCCTAGTTTTTCCTAGCTTTTCTTAAGCTACTATAAACATGAATGGTTCGGAATCCTGTGCGTTATATTTATTTAATTGTGTAGGATTCTGTGCATATGTTGATAGAATTATCGTTTTCTGTCATTTCAATGGTAGAAGATTCTGTCTGTTTATTTTGATATCACTTTTGTTTAATGTGTAGTTTTCAAAATGTGTCATTCACTTTAACTTGAGCTGACTAAGAGAATAGTAGTAGTGAAAAAATAGGTTCTTAACCTAACTTCAAATATTAATTTAATACTTCCCGGTAAGTTTTAGTGACATAAGTTGAGTTTATAATTAATATAAATACTGAGGGAAAAAATGGGGAAAATAGTAATAACTATTTGACCCGACCACATGTATCAACAACATTTTCTCATTCTGATACTGACTTAGCCTTAGACCATAACACAAAAAAAAATAAAACTAACCAATGACACATTTTGTAAACTATTAAACAAAAGTGATATCAAAATAACAAACATAGATAATAAAAAGAAAAACACAAACAAACAGACAGAATCTTCCACTACCGACATGACAGAAGACGATAATTCTATTAATACAAACATGACATACACACACAATCCTACACACAGGATGCCAAACCATTCAAGGTTATAGTAGCTAAAGGCAACCTGAACATGCTAAAACTAGGAAACTCAGAAAGGTATTGAGTAAATAGAACAAATATCCAAGAACCTGGCACGTAGCATTTTTCACCACCACTTGGATGCAAATTTCTGCATTGATTCGCAAAAACTGAGAAAATTTGACGAATACAACGCTTTTATTCCCACAAACTTTAACAACACCATAGGGATTATCAAGAATATACCAACAGACCTAACACTTCAGGAAATTCAAGACAACATAAAATCCAACATAAAAATAAGCAAAATATTTACTACTGCTAACGACTTGGAGATAGTCAAAATAACTTTCAACTCTGGCAAATTACCAAATAATCTGGTAATGTATGACAATATACTACTCAAAGTGGAATATTACATTCCTAATCCATTACATTGTAAAAAATGTCTCCATTTGTGTGATTGAGGACTGCCTCAATGATTTATGGGACGGTCACAAAACCAACCACAAGGACTGCCAAGAATGGTACAGACAGAGACAAATTACAGAATATATGACTTAAAAACATTGTCTCTGAAATCAGTAAACCCAAAATACCAAAAGAGAACCCAGCAACCATAGACTCTCTTATAATAAAAATTAATAAAACTTTACTCCCTCATTCTCTCTTGACCAATTAAATAATGGATAGCATTAAAATAATGCAAATAAACATAAGAAGTCTTAAAAGCAACAAACCCATTCTTGAACAATATTTACATAAAAAGAAAATATACATAGTAATCCTATCAGAAACATGGACAAAAACTTCAGAGAAAATTGTTTTCAACAACTACGACCTAATAACAGAAGACAGAACAGATGGATACGGAGGAGTAGGGTTTCTAATAAAAAAATATATCTTGGGAAATAGTCAACCAAAATCACAACTATCAAAGATTCCAAACCATAAAGATAAATACAAAATTTATAAACACAGAACTTAACCTATTATCCTTTTACATCAACACAAGACGAAATCAAGACAAAATCGTTAGCGAATTTGAGCAAATCATCACAAGAAATAACAACAATCACACGATAATTGCTGGAGACATTAACGAGAAAATGGACTGTGGAATAACCATGTGGAACAATCGACAGATTACTTAGGAAACCAGATAGCAGACTTAATCACTGACAACAATATATACATTTTAAATGACGGTAATCATACTAGGCAGGATACATACAGACATACTGCAACAAACTAACTTGGGAAACAAAGATGGACAACCTAGGTAGTGATCATTTCCCCATAATAATGAAATACACCATTAACGACACAATCACGAAACAATTAACAAACTGCAACTGGACAAAAATACTGGAAGAAATGAAACTAACATTAAATAACGACATTGAAAAACACATAGAGGATATTATTAACAGAAACACAACAACAATTACTAGAAAAGATAAGTTCAGGCCAAAACCATGGTGGAACGAATATTTACAAAGACTATGGAAAATAAAACAGGGAAAACAACAAAACAGTCTATATCACAATACAACTACGTCAATCAATTCAGAAACTAAAACTACAGATAAAAAGAGACGAAAAGACTTGCTGGAACGACTTCATAACGAAAATCAATCACAACACCAATAATTCAACAGTTTGGAAAGAAATCAACAAAATCAAAAACAAGCAAGAATCTAACTATAAAATTTTAGAAAATGAAAATGAAGCAAGACATTTTCTTAACCTTAATTTCCCAAGTTCTCACGAAAATACTGAATCCCAAACAAATCAAGCCAACCAAAACATAAATACATCAGAATTCAAAAGATCAGAAATCATCAACATTCTAAAACAGACAAAAAATACCGGATCCGGCCAAGACAGAATCAGCTATTGGCTATTAAAAGAAATGACCAACGCTAATGACACAACACTTTAACAGAATCTGGAACATGCAAAAATATCCAAACCACTGGAAAACGGCATATACAATAGCAATAAAAAAAGGCAAAAACGACAGAGACATTGTTAATTACAGGCCAATATGTCTGCTCACAATTTTCTCCAAACTGTTTAATAAGCTAATCTTAAATAGAATCATCAATCACATCGAAAAAAACAACAATATATTAAACTACAACAACTACGGTTTCTGGAAAAACAAAAACATAACAGATTACCTCATAAATTTAACAAACTATATAAAAACTGAAAAAAACTTAAATGAAAAAATCATTCTTATCAATACAGACATAACCAAGGCTTTTGACAAAGTAAACAAAACTAAACTAATCGAAATCATGACATTACATAGTTTTCCACAAACTATCACAAATTGGATCTCACAATTTCTAACAAATAGACATATACTAATACAATACATGTCGGAATACCCCAAGGCAGCTGCTTGAGCCCAACACTCTTTAACATATATACCACAACAATACACGAGCTCAGCAACAACAACAGGGAAGTTTTCCTATTAGCAGACGACATTTGCTTTATTATTACAGGCAAGAACCATGAAGAATTGCAAACAATAGCTAATGAGACACTGACAGAATTGAAAACCAAACTAGATTACCTCTACCTCCAATTAAATCCTAGTAAAACTCTCTTTTTAAGAATGTCCACAAATAAGAGTAACTCAAAAATAGTAAAACTGAAAATTGATTATGTCGAATTAATGGAAAAAACAGGCACGAAACTATTAGGTATAACTTTCTCCAACAACAGGTTATCTCTATCAAAACACTATATACAAACAAAGACCGAAATTCAAAAATCCATAAACATAATAAAAATACTAAGCCACATACAAGGAGGAGGAGCACATCCGGCAACTATGTTAAATACCTATAAAGCAATCATAAAACCAAAACTAGAACAGGCATACATTATCACTGAAGAAGACAATAAAACTATACACAAAATATCTCAATCCGTCAAAAATAGCTGCATCCGAACATATCTAGGATTTACAAAAACTCACGCCAAAGACATAATAAATAACAAATCACTTCAAAAACTGAACCACCTCTACATCTCACCACCCCCTGCTATCAAATATTAAACCATCCCACATCAAAACAACTTCACCCAACATCCTCAAGATAAATCCATACGTGGCAGGAATCACAAGCAAATCATCATAAAATACAACAGAACTCTCACAACTAACCAAAGACACACTTAGAAATTACGACAAATTCAGCCACATTTACACAGATGGATCACTTGGCTCAAACAAAGCCGGCATAGGAATCTATGTGGAAGACAGTAACCCAAAATTCGCAAAAATTAAAAACACAACCAACATTAAAACTATCGAAACGAAAGCAATAAAAATAGCCGCAACCCTTGCACTACTAGACAAAAAAGACAATATACTTATACTCACAGACTCTCAATGCTCCTGTTTATCAATAAAAACAGCACTTCTATAAGACACGGTCGATCAAATTATCGACACAATAGGCCACAACCAAAAAGCGATAACCACACAATGGATTCCTGGACACTGCGGAATAAGCGGCAACACAATCGCAGACAATCTAGCGAAAACGGCCATTTGCACACCAACTTACATCCTCAGAAGAAAAATAAATCAATCAGAAGAAAAATAACAGAAGACTGGCTGGACAAATACAACCAAATGGCAATTACCATTGGAAAATACTATAAAGACATTTGCCCAGTACCAAATGAAACACTCTGGTTTCAAAACTCTAACCTTTCTACTCGACAAATTAAACTATTGAACAGATTAAGAACAGGACATACATTGAACAAAAAATACAAAGCAATCATGAAACTGGAAGAATCGCCGAACTACACTGATTGTAACATTGAAGAAGACAACGAACATATTATCAATATATGCCCATAGGTTATCGTCTAGATCTGAATCAGTATCAGAAAGTGAAAATGTTGTTGATACAATATGTGGTCGGGTCAAATAGTTGTTACTATTTTCCCTATATTTTTCCTCAGTATTTATATTAAATTATAAACTCGACTGTCACTAAAACTCAACGGGGAGCATAAAATTAAAGTTAGGTTAGGATTACTATTTTGTGATTTATATCAATACGATTAATATTTAATACTATTTCGTAATTTTATATGTTTAAATGATACTTTTATTTCACTACTGCCGTTTAGTCAGCTCAAGTTAAAGTGATAATAAATTATCATTGTTTATATTTGTTTTTAATGTCACTAACAGAAGGTTTGACATTTGATGCAGTTAAATTATTTAGTACTTGATTTTGCGTAATAGATTATGTCATATAAAATTATCTATGACGAAAGATGTTAAGTTAAGTTTAAATGTTTGCTAACTTTTGTATAGTTATATTATTATTAGAAAAATGTCGATAGCAGGAAACCTAGTGAAATTTTTGATAGTTAGAAACTAATTAATTATACAACAAACATTAACTTAAAATCTAATAGTGACATCTTTTGGTCTGTTTGTTTGTTTGTTTGTTTTTTTTTTAGTTTTTTGTGGTCGAATGTTTCCAATTCATATGACCTATTTGATCTGATTTTCCAATTGTTGCTGTCAAAATCTTCTCAGGGGAAGAGCTGCAGCTATGGATTGTACTGTTGTTCTTCTTGATAATTAGTATGTCCTTTTATTGTTGTTTAGTTTCCTGTATTTGAGGGAGTAGGTTTTGTTTATTTATTTGAGTGTGATTTTAGTTTATTTTATGGTGCGGTTTGATGCTTTTCGTTTGATGACGTTTTATGATATCTATGGTTTGATTTTATTCTATGTTTGTTATTTTGATTGAGTTTATGTATGAATCATGTATGAATGTATGAATATATGATTTAGTTATGATGATATGACAATTACGTATTTTCGGTGTTTTGCTTATTTATAATTCATATTTTATTTCTTTTAGGAAGTTGGTCAGTGTTTTGTATTCTTCGTGATTTTGTCTTTTAAGTATGTCTTCAAGTGTACAGTTGATGAGTGTTGGGTATTTGCTTCTTGTCTGATTGTATATTTGGCAACTGTTAATTATGTGTTGGTTGTTTTCGGTGGTATTACAAGTATTGCAGTTTTGTGTTTCTTCCAGTCCTATAATGTATTTATATTTTTTGTTATTTGAATGGCCTGTTCTTAGTCTTGTAATTTGTTTAATTTCTTTTGAGTTTAGTTTTGTGTTTTGGAACCAGGTTTTTGTGGGTGGGGTTGGTTGGATGTATCGGTACTCCTGTCCTATGTTTGTGGTCATGTTGTTGTATTTTACTTTCCATTCGTTTAATATTTTGTTTTTGATTATAGTTATAGTTTCTGTCATTGTTGGTTCGTTGTCCATTGTGTGTGTAGGTTGTGTTAGAGCTGTTTTTGCAAGTTTGTCTGCTATCGTATTTCCTTCTATACCTATGTGTCCTGGTAGCCATTGAATTACTATGTGTTTTTTTTTGTTATGTCCTGCTATGTCAATGATTTGATTTTCAAAGTGTTTGTCTGTGTTGTTTGTTAGTGCGTTTTTTATTGTTATGCAAGCGCTTTGTGCATCGGTGAAGATTACTATTTGCTGTTTTTTGGATAATTGTGCTAGGGTGATGGCTATTTTTATGGCAATTAATTCTGCGCTATTTATGTTTGTGTTATCGTTTAGTTTGATTGCCAAACTATGTTTGTTTTCTTTAATGTATATTCCTAGGCCTGATTTTTCTCCTATGCCCGATCCGTCTGTGTATATGTGGCTGTAGTCACGGTATGTTTCCATCATTAGATTTGATTTTTGGATAAGTTCTGTTTGGTTGTTTTGTGATTTGATTTTTATTCCTGTAATGTTAGGTGTTATTTTTATGTTTTGTGGTGTCGTCGTTTTTGTGTGTATTGGTTTAATCTTGGATAGTATTTGGTATTTGTTATATAGTCGGTTTAGTTTGTCCAGTGAGTTTCGTCTTTTGATGTCATTACCAATTTTGGTGTTCCTGTATAAATGTTTGGTGATGTACTTGGTTGATTTTAATTCCATATCTAATTCTGTAGGCATTTCTATTGCCTCTGCTAGTAATACTGGTATTGGTGTGGTTTTAGTTAGTCCCAGACATGTCCTTATTCCGGTGTTTTTAATGTATTGTGCTATTTTTTGTGGTGTTTTGTTTTCGGTATCTGTGATAGTGTAGGCGTAGCTGATCTTCGAGTTTATTATCGCTTTGTAAATGTTCAGCATTGTTGACGGATGTGCCCCGCCTCTGGTGTGTGTAAGTATTTTAAGTATGTTCATTGTTTTTTGTATGCTGGTTTTTATTGTTTTATAATGGTTTGATAGTGAGAGTCTATTTGTTAGTGTTATTCCCAGTAGTTTTGTGTCTTGTTTTTCGTCAATTTGGATGTTATTTATTCGTAGTGTCATTTGTTTACTATTGTTTTTGTTGGTGAACAATCTGAGAAAATGGGATTTTTGTGGGTTTAATTGTAGGTCTAGTGCGTCAAGTTTTCCCTTTAGGTCGTCGAGTAGTTTGTTAGCGGTTCGTTCTAGTTTGTCATGTTTGTCTTCGTTGATTATTATGCAAATGTCGTCTGCGAACTGGAATACTTTTACGTTGTTGTTGCTGAGCTGGTGAATAGTTGTGGTGTAAATGTTAAATAACGTTGGGCTCAAGCAACTTCCTTGTGGGATGCCGGCATTTGTTGTCTGTTGTAGTTGTTGTGTTGAGTTTTGTATTATGATTTTTCTGTTTGTTAAAAAGTTATATGTCCAGTTGGTTATAGTTTGTGGAAAATTGTATTTTGTCATTTGTGTTATAAGTTTCGTTTTGTTAACATTGTCGAAAGCTTTTGTTATGTCTGTATTTAGCAGTATTATTTTGTTGTTGTTCTTTTTCGCTGTTTTGATGTGGTTTATCATCTCGGTCATGTAGTCTGTAATGTTTTTGTGTTTTCTAAACCCGTAGTTGTGCTCGTTTAGTATTTTGTGTTTGTCTAGGTGTTCGTTTATTCGTTTCAGTATTAGTTTGTTAAAGATTTTTGATATGGTTGGAAGGAGGCAGATTGGTCTGTAGTTATGTATGTCTCTATTGTCATTTCCTTTTTTTCTTAAAGCTATTGTTTTTGTAATTTTCCAGTTTTCTGGGTATTTTTGTAATTTCCAAATTCTATTGAAGTGTTCTGTCAGTGTCGTGAGAAAGTTGGTGTTTATTTTAGCTATTTCTTTTAATAGTCTGTAGCTGATTTGATCGGTTCCTGGTGCTGTATTTTTTGCTGTTTTGAGGGTTTCTATTATTTCTGTCTTTTGGAATTCTATGTCTTTTGGTGGTGGTATAGGATTTGGATGCGGTATGTTGTTCAGTTCTGTCGTTGTTGGAAAATTGTTGTTTAGAAATATTTGCGCTTGTCTGTTGTCTTCTAATATACTGTAGTGTGATTGCTTTTTGTTTTTGATTTTGTTTATATTTTTCCATATTTCTTGGTTGTTGGTGTGGTGGTTGATTTGTTGTAGGAATATTTCCCAGCTTTTTTTCTTTTCTTTATTTATGATTAATTTTAATTTTTGTCTAGCTTTTTGTAATTCTGTCGCTGTGTATAATGTTTTTGTGCTATTGTAGATTTTTTTGTTTTTCTGTCTTTATATTCCATAGTATTTGTATGTCTTTGTTCCACCATGGCTTAAGTTTAAAATTTGTTTTGTAATCTATTGTTGAGGTATGTTTTGTTATTGTCTGGGATAGTATTATAGTTTTTCTATGTTGTCGCTGGGTTGATTTAGTGATTTGTTTATTTCTTGGAGAATCGTTTTCCATTTTGTTATTACTTTTGTTTGTCTCTGGTTTGTGATGTATTTTATTATTATTGGAAAATGGTCGCTGCCTATGTTGTCTGTTGTTGATGTCCATGTAAGGTGTTCTGTTAGGTTTGGGTTACAGATTGTTATGTCCACTGAAGATACTGTATGTCTATGTATGTCTTGTCTCGTTGGTGTTCCGTCATTTAATATTGTCATTCTACTGTCGGTTATTACGTCTGTTATTGTGTTGCCAAGGCTGTCCGCTCTGTGGTTATTGTCCCATAGTTCGTTGTGTGCGTTAATGTCTCCTGCTATTATTGTATTGTTATTGTGTTCTGTTAATAGGTTTATGAATTCGTTTTTGATTTCATTGGGATTTCTGTTTGTATTGTTGTAAAAGGATGTTATGTTGAGGTCCAAGTTTTTGTATTTTATGTTTATGGTTAGTACTTCAAGTCGGTTGTATGTAGCTCTTTGATTTAGTACTTTCCAGGAGATTTTTTTGTGTATTAGGAAACCTACGCCTCCATATCCGTCTGTTCTGTCTAGTGTGATTGTTTCATAATTATTTATTGTTATTTTTTCTGCGGGTTTCGTCCAGGTTTCTGTAAGGATGGCTATATGTATTTTGTTTAAGTTTATGTAGTGTTCTAATAAATTTTTGTTGCTTTTTAGGCTGCGAATGTTTATTTGTAATATATTGATATTTTCCAGTAGAAGGTTTAGTTGCTATCTTTGTTAATAGCGTTGAGTGTCGTATTTATTTTAATCAGGATTTTGTCGATTTCTGCCGGATTTTGGTGGATGTTTTCTGATTTGGTTAGGTCCGTCGTGATTTCTTTGATTAGTATGTCTCTTTTTTTAAGGTTTTGTTTTAATTCGTTTACTATTTTCAGTAGTATGTTGATTTTGTCATCCGCTTTTTTTAGGTTAATATTCAGTTTTTCAATTTCTTCGTTGTTTTTAATGTCTTGTAGACTAACAAATTCGTCTTGATTTGGGACTTGCCTTCTTAGACCAAAAAGTTTATTTTTCGTTTCGTTATAAGATGTTTTGTTGATTGTCATATGTTCCGTGATTTGTCTTTGACGTTGTCTTTCTTGGCAGTCTCTGTGGTTCGTGATGTGACCGTCTCCGCAGAATTTGCAACGTTTTTTTAAATCACACATGTGGTTTTCTTCTTTTGTTTTTGCACATATTGTGCACCTCTTTGTATCTGTTGCCCTACATCTGTTAACTGTGTGTCCGTAGTTTAAACAGTTTCTGCAGTGTAATGGATTTGGTATATAATAGTGCACTTTCATAAGTATGTTTTCGTACATTACTATATTGTTAGGGATTTTATTTGATAGGAAGGTTATTTTTACAAGTTCCATGTTCCCTTTTGTTTCTGTATTCGGGTCCCATTTTGTCATCCTTTCGATTTTTTCGATATCATATTCGGATTGGATGTTATCTTGTAGTTCTTTTTCTGTTATGTCAGTCGGCACGTTTCTGATAACACCGATTGTTTTATTGAAATTTGAAGGTATGAAAGCTGTGTATTTGTCGAATAGCTTAAATGGCTTTGATGTAATGCATATGTTGGCGTCTGTATATGAATTGAATGTTATTCTCGCCATGTTTATGCTTAACTGCTCGACTGATGCTATGTTTTCAAATTTGTTTGTTTTTAATGCTTTTCCTAAGCTTAACAAGTTTAAGTTGTCCTTATTAACTATGACTCTAAATGGTCCTATGTCATGTTTTTTATATTTGTTTGTTGAATTGTCATTTGTACTTATTTCGTTTTCTGATTTCGATTGTGCCATTTCTGTTGATTCTGTATTTTCTGTTTTGGTGTTTGATTTTGTTTCCTTTCCGTCTGTTTTGTTATATTTGATTTTATGGCTTTTTTGTATTTGTTTCATATTTGTGTTGCTGTTATAATCATTTAGTTTTATTTTTTTTTCTGTTTTAAGTCCATCGGTACATGGATCGGAGTCTATATCTAATCTTTTCCCGTATTTGTTGGTATGTTTTGGTTTTTCTACTGTAGCTTCTATGTCGGTGTCATAAATTCTGTATTCGTCTGAGTCACTGTCATTGTCTATTGTCAGTTCGTCACGTGTGTGAGTCAAGTAGGTTTCCCTACTCTCCTCGTTATTGTTTTTTTGTTTTGTATTTATTTTTCACTTCACTTTTTATGAATTATAAATATAGCAAAACTTACCCTTTACCGGTTGTTGATAATTAATTATCTGTTGTGCTTTATTTAATAATAATATTATTTAATAATAAATTTATTTAATAATAAATAATAATGATTCACTATAATCTCAATTCGACTTTTCTTTTCGGAGGTTAGATTTGGAATTTGCATCTTTTGGTCAATAGCTAATTTTTACATGACATAATCTATTACGCAAAATCATGTACTAAATGATTTATTGTCAACAATAAACTATCAAATGTCAAATATTTTGTGACCACTGACTTTAAAAATAAATAACAAGCAAGCATAGAAATTTCTATACAAACAATAATGTTTGATATAGACTAATATAGAACAATTTAAGATAAATGATTTCAGTGTTGTGTTCTCCTTGTTGTTAAATAAAACGGCAATTTCTCAACATTCTGCCAGCCTTAAGGCGTTTAACTTCATTTTTTATAGTTACAACACTAACAAGACCAGGCACTTGGATGAACAGTAGTGACACGATTTTATTTACACAGAGGTGAATCTTCAATAAGTACGATATCGTCAATCTTCAAATTGGTTTCCAAAATTTGATTGAACCTTATTCCGGATATGGTCCAGTCAAGAAATGAACTAAGGTTAAAGTTTCATACGACTCATGCTTCGCTGAATATATTGTTAGTGGCCTAGAATTTAATAAAACATCTATATTGCAGAGTTTGTTAACTCTTTTTTTTACTCCCAGCAAAATGTGGTGCTAGAGGTGGTGTATAATGACAGTTTATGTTGTTTTTTGTTAGGTAAATTCCCATGTTATGCAAAAATTGGTTCGATAATGCGGATTGCTTAGAACCAGGTCCTTGTTTATTTTCCAGTTAGATAGCCCTAGTAAAATCCACGCCAGTATTCTCGAAAGGCCTAGCTGGAGTAACGTGAACTTTGGGTTTGTTACTACGCTTATGTATTGTCAAAGTATTTCTTAACCGTTTAACGTCTTTCTCAAAATCTTGTTTGATATTAGAAGTATTTCTTCGGCTTGTGATAATTCCTCGGCTTTTAAATATGAATTTGTCGCTTATTTATTTTTAGAAATTTTAGAGACGTGTGGTTTTGTAAATCGGACAACATAATGCAAGATAACACAATCGTTGAGTCCGTCCATGCAAATTGCAAATAAACTGTGTGTTATGTGGTGCATCGACTTAGACACTACCATCAATAAATTTGTACCCAGTGCCGCAACGCATAATTCCAATCTTGGAAGTGACTTCTGTTTGATCGGTGACACCTTGGTTTTCGCAGTTACTAGGCTGATATGAATTTTGTTATCGTAAGTAATCGTTCTAGAAAAAAACAACTGCAGCTAAGCCTTTTTGCAACATAAGCCCAGCAAAATGTGGAACTCCACTTCTTCAGAACATTGTATCCATAGCAGAATTTTGAGATATTCAAAACAATGAAATGAATACTGTCTTCGTTGAAATGAAGACAATATCGTGCACCTTGAATGAAAAATAATCTTGCTGTGGACACAACACTCGGATTATTTTGACCAATCTAAGTAGTGCTGGAACACCATATTCTTAGCTCGAATCCAGCCGTGTTTAAAATTTCTCACCGTTTAATTTTAGGAGTTGATTGAGAGAATCACTACCTGTCAACAAGTCGTTCACACACCAATCACTATTGATTTTATGAGCCGCTAAAAAGAGTGCGACCGCAGTACCATAAGTAACTGTAACTAACTTATAATGTTCAATAATGAATTTGATAGTTTGCATCTTCTTCAGCCACCAATATCTGACGGTACATTTTCTCAATGCCTGCAAACATTACGTATTTATTGGTTCGGAACTTCAATAGAATATCTCAAAGTGACGCTTGTATTGTTCGTTCAATCATCATTTTTTCGTTGAGCGAAACTCATGTTGGAGTTCTACAGGACCAAATAAATACTATCAAATACTACTCGAACCTTGGTAGTAGTACCACTTGGTTTTACAACAGCATGGCGAGGGAGGTAAAATCATTTATCGCAAGCATTTATCACTGTCAATCGACCTTCAGCATTTCGTCGAACATTTCTTCAGAAATGTGTTTCGGCTTCATTTCTTCTCGTCTCAAATTGTTTGTTGTTGGCACCTATTCAATTTCTCAAAACTTCCAAAAAACCATCGCCTAATCTTAACTCGATCCGCACCGCACCGTGAGATGATTTACTGAATGTGAACTAGAACAATTGTATATTAACTATAATGGCAACTTAGCAAGTCCCTTAGTTATAACCTGATAATATAAGCTATAAGTGGATTTGCCCTAGACCATCCTTTAGCTTTCTAAGTGCCGTAGGTACCAGATTTTAAACACTTGTGTTCGCAAGACAATTAAGATTGGCATTAAGTGTGATGTTCGAATGCCTTGATACATCAGAACTATTTTCGCCTGCAGGGTTTGTTACTATTTCAGTTGGATTGTTACACTCCTCAGTATGTAGTTACGTGTTTGTTTTCGATTGCATTTGGTACACTTTAATTTAAATTTGCAGCTCTGATTGCCAACTGATTCTCATTCAGTTACACAATTTCTTTTCTGTTGTCTTTACTCGTGTTGTCGCCTTTTCGTTTAAGGCTGCCAATCCTCTTAAGACATCATCACTAATGTCAGCCATGTGTCTGATTTCTTTTGAAGCACCATGAATACGGGGTTGCGTTAAAAATTGATGAATTAAATTCATCATAATATGATCCTTGTGATCGTAACGCTTTACTAAATATTTTACTCCACGTATCTTTATAGTTAGGTTCAGTAATTGAAACATGCTTCATAATATTCGCTGCTTCGCCCCACAAGTAACTTTAAATACTTAAATTGGCAAATTGTGGTTTACGGGTAACGTATTCAGCCTGATATCCAAACAAGTTACTTTGTAGATGTATGAATCCAACCCGAAATGTCAACCCTGGGTTGGTTACAGCTTAACGATGAAAAATACCCAGTTCGAAGGACCACTCACAAATTTGATGTAATTTGCACAGCTTAGGACTGGTTCAATTTATTAGAACAATTTCTACAAAATTTCTTACTGTGTATATTTATTGTAAATGGTTTATTAATGCCCTTATAATATTACAAGCTGACCATTGTTAGTGGCTGACTTAACTACGGCAGTTGGTTATAATACTTCTCTACGTATAAAATCTGTTTAGCTTTGAGTGTTTTTAATTACACACTAAACATCAAGTTATTGATACGCAGCTATCTTTTCGAAGCATCTTGCCCGTTCTAACGTTGGCATTTGTTAAAAGATTATACTCTGAAAGGTACAGTATTACATCATTCACACGTATCAAAGGCTGTATAAAATGTGTACGTGGTATGACTGCCTTGTTGGTTCCAATCGCCTCTAGGGACTGGAAACTCCATTCCAAGAAATATTCATGAATAAATGAGTCGGTGGTTTGCTCTTCTTCTGTTTCGATCAACATGGTTGTATGCAGGTTTGTTATTTCCTCCGTTTCTCTCTCTCTCTCCAACTGCCTCGTTTTTAAAAATCTTTCGAGTAGTTGCTTGCATCTATGGTGCCGTTAACAGATACTAATTTCCTATACACCCTCATGACAACCTCTTGCTTCTTGAAGAGTTAATAGGATACCTCCGATCCCCTGATCTTTTGGTGACGCTCTTAACTGTCTTTTCAAGAAGTTTATTTATGGTATATGTAAACGAGGGACGTTCCTGGTGCTCCGATAGTATTGATGGTGTAGGTGTGTAATGTAATTTGCAACTGCTATTTCAAGTGAAACTACAGTGTCAAACTCTGTTAACATAAATAATCTAGCAGAGGCCTTTACGCGGTCTTAGTAGCCGACTATAGCTCAGGGTTGCCCGTGGGGTTTGTAAAGGCTTGCATGACTCTTGAATAAACCGCAAAAATAAAATTTAAAAAAAATGTAATGTACCGAAATGAATCTCAACACGGCAACTTATCCAACTTGTCTAAAATTCATCATCCCGTATTTTGTTCGACCTTACACGATCATTTTGAACACAAAATCACAATATATTAAGATGAAAAAAATGTTTAATTAAAATTTGAAATTATCAAAATGGAGATAAAAGTAATATATTGAATAAAATATATTAAACCAAAAAAAAAAAACTTAATCGAACTAATTTATCATATAAAAAAATTGTTTTGGAATCCGGATTTGTTTTTAATTTAATAATTATTGTTAATTCAATTCTTAAAACTAGATAACTATTCAAATGTAAATATAATAATAATTAATCCATAAAAATAATAGTATGTACTAAATTTTTTGTTGTTGTGCCGATAAATTTGATGGTGTGCTGCGTCAGTTGTAGGTCATCTGTAGTTCTCCAATGATGTAATTATGTCTTCGTATGGATTGAAAAATGGTTTTGGTATTAAATGTTGTTGTTGTTTATTTTATTTTTGTGATGTTTTTTAGTTTTTATTATAAACATTATGATTACTTATAATTTTGAATTAAACATGTGCTTTTTGTTATTTATTGCTTTTTTTTTATTATTTTTTAACAATTTTTAAAATTAATTATATTATGTATACTTTATTTATTAATTATATTATATTAAAAATATATCACTTTTATCACGCGTATATTTTATTTTTCAAATTTATGTATGACCATTTGAAAATGTGTTCCATCTAAAGCCAAGAAGAATCAAAGAGACCGCAACATTCACGTGCACCCCTATTTATAGCATTTTTTTCAATAATTTTTTTTTTTTTTTTGTTAATAATGTCCCAATATTTGATTACCGGGAAATTTTGAATAATAATTCAGGGCAGGGAACGCCAACGACTGCGAGTGGTGTTACAAACGTGGAGACGATCCACACCCGAGAACAAGTCTGCTGGAGCCGGGCATACCAATAAACAGACAATAAGAACTTTTTAAATATCATGATCGGATATCTTTTACATGGAATGTTTCCCTGTTTGGGTTTTGATTCAAGTCGCTGAAGTTAGCCCGAACCCGAAAAATTTTGGTTGATTTCTTCGTTAAAGTGTAGCCATCCCGAAAAAATGTAAAAGTTGAATAAAATGTAGCATCATTCCGAATTTATTAAATCTTTATCAACCCTTCCCAATTTCTCTGTGTGTGATGTCAAAACTGGAAATTCCATATAGCCCATACTAGAGATTTATCTCCGAAGTATATATACGGCCAGATTCAGCAATCATATAGGAATAGAAATTGGGAAGGGTTGGAGTTTCATCAAAAAAATACTTCTTTATACTCGTGATTTTGACCTGGCCCGTTTACAATTGATAGGTATATGATTGCTGAATCTGGCCGTATACGCCACTACTGATATAAATCTCTAGTATTGGCTATATGGAATTTTCAGTTTCGACACTATACACATAATAATTGGGAAGGGTTGGAGTTTCATCATTAAATTTTACTTTATTCTCGTGATTTCGACCTGGCCCGTTTACAGTTGATAGGTATATGATTGCTGAATCTGGCCGTATATACCACTACTGATATAAATCTCTAGTATTGGCTATATGGAATTTCCAGTTTCGACACTACACACATATAAATTGGGAAGGGTTGGAGTTTCATCATAAAAATTCTACTTTATACTCGTGATTTCGACCTGGCCCGTTTACAGTTGTTAGGTATATGATTGCTGAATCTGGCCGTATATGCCACTACTGATATAAATCTCTAGTATTGGCTATATGGAATTTCCAGTTTCGACACTACACACATATAAATTGGGAAGGGTTGGAGTTTCATCATAAAACTTCTACTTTATACTCGTGATTTCGACCTGGCCCGTTTACAGTTGTTAGGTATATGATTACTGAATCTGGCCGTATATGCCACTTCTGATATAAATCTCTAGTATTGGCTATATGGAATTTCCAGTTTCGACACTACACACATATAAATTGGGAAGGGTTGGAGTTTCATCATAAAAATTCTACTTTATACTCGTGATTTCGACCTGGCCCGTTTACAGTTGTTAGGTATATGATTGCTGAATCTGGCCGTATATGCCAATACTGATATAAATCTCTAGTATTGGCTATATGGAATTTCCAGTTTCGACACTACACATATATAAATTGGGAAGGGTTGATAATTGTTGAATAAATTCGGGATGATGCCACATTTTATTCAACATGCACACACAGGATGTTATTTAAAATTTCAATTTGAGGCACAACACGAGAAAAAAATCTTTTAAACGTAATAAACTTTAAATCGTTTAATAATAAAATAAAACCACTCGCTTCGTGAATCGTTCTTATATCCGAAGTTGTGCCATTCTGAATGGCTGCCATGCATTTTTTTTTATCTCTTCCACTTTTTCATACACTACGTTAATATTACGACTGAAAATTCCATCTCATGTAATTTTGTCGTGGTAGCTTTTTGTCACAGATTAGCAATAACTTACTTATTTTTTAAGAGATACAGAAAAACATGATGGCATCCCATATAACTTGGCGAAAAATACGCAGTTCTGATATTTGTTTGACACACACGGCATGAAGGACTAAATTTGAAGCATAACAGTAGACAAAATTTACGTTAGGAAAATCCTGTTTTAATATGATTTGCACTCCACCTTTATTTCCACTCATAACTGTAACACCGTCCTAAGCTTGAGCAGTATTTTTGTCACTGGTAATATTCTATTTTTACACCTTTCTACAAAATAAATAAATCTTTCGACGACTTCCCCTGTTTAAATACGTTCTTTAGAAACTAATCAAAATATGAACACAAATTAACTTTTGTTTGAGACATCAGAAGTTTCTGCTTGAATGTAAATGTAAAGAATATCTTGAATTTCTGCATAAACGAAGTCGATACGGCATTGATACATTTAAGAACATTATTTTGAATGTGGTTGAAAGTTCCGTTAAAATTTGGAGTAGTAGCATCATATGCTTTTAAAGTTATTTAATTTCTGCAATATGATTCGAATATGTTTCTGAACACTCCCGGTCGATCTGAATCAGTTTTTTCATTATGGCCACATAAGATCAATTCGCAACTGCCACAAATTTCAATTACTAACCGATATCATATATAAAATCTATAATTATATAAAATCACGTAAGTTGAAGGAATCTAGTATTATTTAAAAACAGCAAAAGTCAACAACAAAAACCAAATCAAAATACATTTTTTCCATCTCACTTTATCTCACCTTCAAATTAGTTCCTATGGTAAAAAGGAGAGAGACAAAATTATACCAGCAAATGATTTTTGTATAACACGAAAATAAGAGACGATATTATATTACTATGGAATTATTTTAATAAAATCGTAAAGCTGAAAGAGAAAATATAAACATTATACTCAAAAATTTATGAGAGTTTAAAGCAAAATCAAAATATAAAATGGAAATAGAAGAGGAAATGCATATGTATGTATATTTTTGAAAGAAATCGAGATGAAACAAAACTCTCTATTTCTATTTTGATGTATTACGAATATTTTCTTTTACAGATTTTCCTATTTTCTTTTCATATTTTCTTTTACACACAATATGCGCGCGCGTAAATTTAGAACGAATCTTGTGAATCTATGATAAACGATACTTAAACTATCATTTGTTTGAAAATTGATAGAAGTCTAGAAAATGGTTAAGGTAGGCACTGTCCACCTTGCCCATGATGACGGACCGTGCCTGGTTGATATAGAGATGAGTCTTTACACTTAGGTGATTTTGAGCCCCACAGAATCATCATCAAAAAATTCAGGTTCGATGAATTAACCACGACGAATTAAATACGCTCAACAAATTCGGAGATAGAGAGTCAGACAGGTTTGTCGTTTTTTACGGCACTGAAAACAATCAAGGAACAACACAAATAATAAGAACAACAACCACAACATTTTTATAACTTTTAAATAAATGTTTTATTTAAATAAAATTCAAGTTTTAATATAATTCAATAAAACCAACGGGTCTAATTCAAATTTTATATAATTTAATTAAAATAACGTTTGTAATTCATTTCAGTCATAAATTCCATACGCTGCTGTTCCAATAACTTCACTTTCATCTCTAAAAGTTACTCGTAAATTCCTAGACTGTCTTGGTCGCGGCGGCGGCTCCTCGTGTATCTCAGCCACGACTTGATCACCAAAACTTTCATCGCTGTCAGGTGCATAAAAAACTACCCTATTTTGTTCCAAAGCCATATTTGTTGAAAAACGGCGAAGTCGCGGCTCCGAATCTTCTTCATTGTGTCTTTTAAAACACCAAATCCGTTTTGTGAATCGCCAAGCGGCACGCAATTTTCTGATGATCCAAGACATTTTCTCAATAATATAGTTTTTTTTTGCGTATTTAAGATGCAACAAACGCTACTTTCGTTTTAAAACTAATTAAACAAATGATGACCGAAAACAATTGACGTATAACTATTTTCAAATACTCAACGCTGATTTGATGGACATACTTGGTTGCAATCCAATTCAAAAATTCAAATTTTTCAATTCAGTTAGTTTGCATTTAAAAAATATGTAACCTAATTTAACTATTAAATAAGAGATGTCTCTGATTTTAGTACAATTTTAAAAAAATCTAAAAAATGTTAAAATTGTTTCCAATATCATTATTTAAGTTGTATTCATATATTCTTATAGCTTTTCATATTAGAAAAATTTTATCACTATTTATTCAACCACTTCATATAAAAAATAATATAATTTTCATCTTCATATAAAAAATAATATACTTTTTGCGTTATGTTGAAACGTCAATTTCTCCTTAAAACTCATTATTTCCCCATTTAAATTTATTGCACAGGGTTGTGTTTGTAGACTTATTTTATTATTTTTATATCACGAAAAAACTCTCCAACCGTGATATAAAAGTATGATAAAGCACCACAAAATGACCAACCTGGTCTTGTTACCACAAAGCCAAACAACATTTTTGCTGAATCTCCCAATTGTAAATTAGCCTGCCAGCTGATTACGCAACACGTACAACGTTTCAGTCTGTTCTGTTTTGTGCCATATAAAGGGAGCGATGATGGAATTTTTCCAGATGAATTGTGGTAAACACGGTCTTGCTTACGACTCTAGAACCATCCCGTATCATGAGACCATCCGGATATCAGATCCATAATCTCTTTGGATTGGATGAATGCCTCTAAGCCGCCTTCAAACAATTGTTTGTCTGGGTATTGTGGGATCTATATACTCCACATCCACTGTAGCTCTTGAAATGGCTGAGGGTTCGGCTGACGCTTGATCTTTGGATTAGGTGTGCAGCACAAATAACTGCTCACGATGGGCCGGCACATAACTGTCCACATACCCTACGACATTATGCGGTGTCGCGGCATGTTTATGGGAAATTATTTCGTGTAAATATTACCTAAAAGCACAAATAAGGCTTTATCTCAGTAATGTTAGTTTATCTCAGTAGTGGCATATATGGCCAGATTCAGCAATCATATACCTATCAACTGTAAACGGGCCATGTCGAAATCACGAGTATAAAGTAGAATTTTTATGATGAAACTCCAACCCTTCCCAATTTATATGTGTGTAGTGTCGAAACTGGAAATTCCATATAGCCAATACTAGAGATTTATATCAGTAGTGGCATATACGGCCAGATTCAGCAATCATATACCTATCAACTGTAAACGGGCCAGGTCAAAATCACGAGTATAAAGTAGAATTTTTATGATGAAACTCCAACCCTTCCCAATTGCTATGTGTGTAGTGTCGAAACTGGAAATTCCATATAGCCAATACTAGAGATTTATATCAGTAGTGGCATATACGGCCAGATTCAGCAATCATATACCTATCAACTGTAAACGGGCCAGGTCAAAATCACGAGTATAAAGTAGAATTTTTATGATGAAACTCCAACCCTTCCCAATTTATATGTGTGTAGTGTCGAAACTGGAAATTCCATATAGCCAATACTGGAGATTTATATCAGTAGTGGCATATACGGCCAGATTCAGCAATCATATACCTATCAACTGTAAACGGGCCAGGTCAAAATCACGAGTATAAAGTAGAATTTTTATGATGAAACTCCAACCCTTCCCAATTTATATGTGTGTAGTGTCGTAACTGGAAATTCCATATAGCCAATACTAGAGATTTATATCAGTAGTGGCATATACGGCCAGATTCAGCAATCATATACCTATCAACTGTAAACGGGCCAGGTCAAAGTCACGAGTATAAAGTAGAATTTTTATGATGAAACTCCAACCCTTCCCAATTTATATGTGTGTAGTGTCGAAACTGGAAATTCCATATAGCCAATACTAGAGATTTATATCAGTAGTGGCATATACGGCCAGATTCAGCAATCATATACCTATCAACTGTAAACGGGCCAGGTCAAAATCACGAGTATAAAGTAGAATTTTTATGATGAAACTCCAACCCTTCCCAATTTATATGTGTGTAGTGTCGAAACTGGAAATTCCATATAGCCAATACTGGAGATTTATATCAGTAGTGGCATATACGGCCAGATTCAGCAATCATGTACCTATCAACTGTAAACGGGCCAGGTCAAAGTCACGAGTATAAAGTAGAATTTTTATGATGAAACTCCAACCCTTCCCAATTTATATGTGTGTAGTGTCGAAACTGGAAATTCCATATAGCCAATACTGGAGATTTATATCAGTAGTGGCATATACGGCCAGATTCAGCAATCATATACCTATCAACTGTAAACGGGCCAGGTAAAAATCACGAGTATAAAGTAGAATTTTTATGATGAAACTCCAACCCTTCCCAATTTATATGTGTGTAGTGTCGAAACTGGAAATTCCATATAGCCAATACTGGAGATTTATATCAGTAGTGGCATATACGGCCAGATTCAGCAATCATATACCTATCAACTGTAAACGGGCCAGGTAAAAATCACGAGTATAAAGTAGAATTTTTATGATGAAACTCCAACCCTTCCCAATTTATATGTGTGTAGTGTCGAAACTGGAAATTCCATATAGCCAATACTGGAGATTTATATCAGTAGTGGCATATACGGCCAGATTCAGCAATCATATACCTATCAACTGTAAACGGGCCAGGTAAAAATCACGAGTATAAAGTAGAATTTTTATGATGAAACTCCAACCCTTCCCAATTTATATGTGTGTAGTGTCGAAACTGGAAATTCCATATAGCCAATACTGGAGATTTATATCAGTAGTGGCATATACGGCCAGATTCAGCAATCATATACCTATCAACTGTAAACGGGCCAGGTAAAAATCACGAGTATAAAGTAGAATTTTTATGATGAAACTCCAACCCTTCCCAATTTATATGTGTGTAGTGTCGAAACTGGAAATTCCATATAGCCAATACTGGAGATTTATATCAGTAGTGGCATATACGGCCAGATTCAGCAATCATATACCTATCAACTGTAAACGGGCCAGGTCAAAGTCACGAGTATAAAGTAGAATTTTTATGATGAAACTCCAACCCTTCCCAATTTATATGTGTGTAGTGTCGAATCTGGAAATTCCATATAGCCAATACTAGAGATTTATATCAGTAGTGGCATATACGGCCAGATTCAGCAATCATATACCTATCAACTGTAAACGGGCCAGGTCAAAGTCACGAGTATAAAGTAGAATTTTTATGATGAAACTCCAACCCTTCCCAATTTATATGTGTGTAGTGTCGAAACTGGAAATTCCATATAGCCAATACTAGAGATTTATATCAGTAGTGGCATATACGGCCAGATTCAGCAATCATGTACCTATCAACTGTAAACGGGCCAGGTCAAAGTCACGAGTATAAAGTAGAATTTTTATGATGAAACTCCAACCCTTCCCAATTTATATGTGTGTAGTGTCGAAACTGGAAATTCCATATAGCCAATACTGGAGATTTATATCAGTAGTGGCATATACGGCCAGATTCAGCAATCATATACCTATCAACTGTAAACGGGCCAGGTAAAAATCACGAGTATAAAGTAGAATTTTTATGATGAAACTCCAACCCTTCCCAATTTATATGTGTGTAGTGTCGAAACTGGAAATTCCATATAGCCAATACTGGAGATTTATATCAGTAGTGGCATATACGGCCAGATTCAGCAATCATATACCTATCAACTGTAAACGGGCCAGGTCAAAGTCACGAGTATAAAGTAGAATTTTTATGATGAAACTCCAACCCTTCCCAATTTATATGTGTGTAGTGTCGAATCTGGAAATTCCATATAGCCAATACTAGAGATTTATATCAGTAGTGGCATATACGGCCAGATTCAGCAATCATGTACCTATCAACTGTAAACGGGCCAGGTCAAAGTCACGAGTATAAAGTAGAATTTTTATGATGAAACTCCAACCCTTCCCAATTTATATGTGTGTAGTGTCGAAACTGGAAATTCCATATAGCCAATACTAGAGATTTATATCAGTAGTGGCATATACGGCCAGATTCAGCAATCATATACCTATCAACTGTAAACGGGCCAGGTCAAAATCACGAGTATAAAGTAGAATTTTTATGATGAAACTCCAACCCTTCCCAATTTATATGTGTGTAGTGTCGAATCTGGAAATTCCATATAGCCAATACTAGAGATTTATATCAGTAGTGGCATATACGGCCAGATTCAGCAATCATATACCTATCAACTGTAAACGGGCCAGGTCAAAATCACGAGTATAAAGTAGAATTTTTATGATGAAACTCCAACCCTTCACAATTTATATGTGTGTAGTGTCGAAACTGGAAATTCCATATAGCCAATACTAGAGATTTATATCAGTAGTGGCATATACGGCCAGATTCAGCAATCATATACCTATCAACTGTAAACGGGCCAGGTCAAAATCACGAGTATAAAGTAGAATTTTTATGATGAAACTCCAACCCTTCCCAATTTATATGTGTGTAGTGTCGAAACTGGAAATTCCATATAGCCAATACTAGAGATTTATATCAGTAGTGGCATATACGGCCAGATTCAACAATCATATACCTATCAACTGTAAACGGGCCAGGTCAAAATCACGAGTATAAAGTAGAATTTTTATGATGAAACTCCAACCCTTCCCAATTTATATGTGTGTAGTGTCGAAACTGGAAATTCCATATAGCCAATACTGGAGATTTATATCAGTAGTGGCATATACGGCCAGATTCAGCAATCATATACCTATCAACTGTAAACGGGCCAGGTCAAAATCACGAGTATAAAGTAGAATTTTTATGATGAAACTCCAACCCTTCCCAATTTATATGTGTGTAGTGTCGAAACTGGAAATTCCATATAGCCAATACTAGAGATTTATATCAGTAGTGGCATATACGGCCAGATTCAGCAATCATATACCTATCAACTGTAAACGGGCCAGGTCAAAATCACGAGTATAAAGTAGAATTTTTATGATGAAACTCCAACCCTTCCCAATTTATATGTGTGTAGTGTCGAAACTGGAAATTCCATATAGCCAATACTAGAGATTTATATCAGTAGTGGCATATACGGCCAGATTCAACAATCATATACCTATCAACTGTAAACGGGCCAGGTCAAAATCACGAGTATAAAGTAGAATTTTTATGATGAAACTCCAACCCTTCCCAATTTATATGTGTGTAGTGTCGAAACTGGAAATTCCATATAGCCAATACTAGAGATTTATATCAGTAGTGGCATATACGGCCAGATTCAGCAATCATATACTTATCAACTGTAAACGGGCCAGGTCAAAATCACGAGTATAAAGTAGAATTTTTATGATGAAACTCCAACCCTTCCCAATTTATATGTGTGTAGTGTCGAAACTGGAAATTCCATATAGCCAATACTAGAGATTTATATCAGTAGTGGCATATACGGCCAGATTCAGCAATCATATACCTATCAACTGTAAACGGGCCAGGTCAAAGTCACGAGTATAAAGTAGAATTTTTATGATGAAACTCCAACCCTTCCCAATTTATATGTGTGTAGTGTCGAAACTGGAAATTCCATATAGCCAATACTAGAGATTTATATCAGTAGTGGCATATACGGCCAGATTCAGCAATCATATACCTATCAACTGTAAACGGGCCAGGTCAAAATCACGAGTATAAAGTAGAATTTTTATGATGAAACTCCAACCCTTCCCAATTTATATGTGTGTAGTGTCGAAACTGGAAATTCCATATAGCCAATACTAGAGATTTATATCAGTAGTGGCATATACGGCCAGATTCAGCAATCATATACCTATCAACTGTAAACGGGCCAGGTCAAAGTCACGAGTATAAAGTAGAATTTTTATGATGAAACTCCAACCCTTCCCAATTTATATGTGTGTAGTGTCGAAACTGGAAATTCCATATAGCCAATACTAGAGATTTATATCAGTAGTGGCATATACGGCCAGATTCAGCAATCATATACCTATCAACTGTAAACGGGCCAGGTCAAAATCACGAGTATAAAGTAGAATTTTTATGATGAAACTCCAACCCTACCCAATTTATATGTGTGTAGTGTCGAAACTGGAAATTCCATATAGCCAATACTAGAGATTTATATCAGTATTGGAATATACGGCCAGATTCAGCAATCATATACCTATCAACTGTAAACGGGCCAGGTCAAAATCACGAGTATAAAGTAGAATTTTTATGATGAAACTCCAACCCTTCCCAATTGCTATGTGTGTAGTGTCGAAACTGGAAATTCCATATAGCCAATACTAGAGATTTATATCAGTAGTGGCATATACGGCCAGATTCAGCAATCATATACCTATCAACTGTAAACGGGCCAGGACAAAATCACGAGTATAAAGTAGAATTTTTATGATGAAACTCCAACCCTTCCCAATTTATATGTGTGTAGTGTCGAAACTGGAAATTCCATATAGCCAATACTAGAGATTTATATCAGTATTGGAATATACGGCCAGATTCAGCAATCATATACCTATCAACTGTAAACGGGCCAGGTCAAAATCACGAGTATAAAGTAGAATTTTTATGATGAAACTCCAACCCTTCCCAATTGCTATGTGTGTAGTGTCGAAACTGGAAATTCCATATAGCCAATACTAGAGATTTATATCAGTAGTGGCATATACGGCCAGATTCAGCAATCATATACCTATCAACTGTAAACGGGCCAGGACAAAATCACGAGTATAAAGTAGAATTTTTATGATGAAACTCCAACCCTACCCAATTTATATGTGTGTAGTGTCGAAACTGGAAATTCCATATAGCCAATACTAGAGATTTATATCAGTATTGGAATATACGGCCAGATTCAGCAATCATATACCTATCAACTGTAAACGGGCCAGGTCAAAATCACGAGTATAAAGTAGAATTTTTATGATGAAACTCCAACCCTTCCCAATTTATATGTGTGTAGTGTCGAAACTGGAAATTCCATATAGCCAATACTAGAGATTTATATCAGTATTGGAATATACGGCCAGATTCAGCAATCATATACCTATCAACTGTAAACGGGCCAGGACAAAATCACGAGTATAAAGTAGAATTTTTATGATGAAACTCCAACCCTTCCCAATTTATATGTGTGTAGTGTCGAAACTGGAAATTCCATATAGCCAATACTAGAGATTTATATCAGTAGTGGCATATACGGCCAGATTCAGCAATCATATACCTATCAACTGTAAACGGGCCAGGTCAAAATCACGAGTATAAAGTAGATTTTTTATGATGAAACTCCAACCCTACCCAATTTATATGTGTGTAGTGTCGAAACTGGAAATTCCATATAGCCAATACTAGAGATTTAAATCAGTATTGGAATATACGGCCAGATTCAGCAATCATATACCTATCAACTGTAAACGGGCCAGGTCAAAATCACGAGTATAAAGTAGAATTTTTATGATGAAACTCCAACCCTTCCCAATTTATATGTGTGTAGTGTCGAAACTGGAAATTCCATATAGCCAATACTAGAGATTTATATCAGTAGTGGCATATACGGCCAGATTCAGCAATCATATACCTATCAACTGTAAACGGGCCAGGACAAAATCACGAGTATAAAGTAGAATTTTTATGATGAAACTCCAACCCTTCCCAATTGCTATGTGTGTAGTGTCGAAACTGGAAATTCCATATAGCCAATACTAGAGATTTATATCAGTAGTGGCATATACGGCCAGATTCAGCAATCATATACCTATCAACTGTAAACGGGCCAGGACAAAATCACGAGTATAAAGTAGAATTTTTATGATGAAACTCCAACCCTTCCCAATTTATATGTGTGTAGTGTCGAAACTGGAAATTCCATATAGCCAATACTAGAGATTTATATCAGTATTGGAATATACGGCCAGATTCAGCAATCATATACCTATCAACTGTAAACGGGCCAGGTCAAAATCACGAGTATAAAGTAGAATTTTTATGATGAAACTCCAACCCTTCCCAATTTATATGTGTGTAGTGTCGAAACTGGAAATTCCATATAGCCAATACTGGAGATTTATATCAGTAGTGGCATATACGGCCAGATTCAGCAATCATATACCTATCAACTGTAAACGGGCCAGGTCAAAATCACGAGTATAAAGTAGAATTTTTATGATGAAACTCCAACCCTTCCCAATTTATATGTGTGTAGTGTCGAAACTGGAAATTCCATATAGCCAATACTAGAGATTTATATCAGTAGTGGCATATACGGCCAGATTCAGCAATCATATACCTATCAACTGTAAACGGGCCAGGTCAAAATCACGAGTATAAAGTAGAATTTTTATGATGAAACTCCAACCCTTCCCAATTTATATGTGTGTAGTGTCGAAACTGGAAATTCCATATAGCCAATACTAGAGATTTATATCAGTAGTGGCATATACGGCCAGATTCAACAATCATATACCTATCAACTGTAAACGGGCCAGGTCAAAATCACGAGTATAAAGTAGAATTTTTATGATGAAACTCCAACCCTTCCCAATTTATATGTGTGTAGTGTCGAAACTGGAAATTCCATATAGCCAATACTAGAGATTTATATCAGTAGTGGCATATACGGCCAGATTCAGCAATCATATACTTATCAACTGTAAACGGGCCAGGTCAAAATCACGAGTATAAAGTAGAATTTTTATGATGAAACTCCAACCCTTCCCAATTTATATGTGTGTAGTGTCGAAACTGGAAATTCCATATAGCCAATACTAGAGATTTATATCAGTAGTGGCATATACGGCCAGATTCAGCAATCATATACCTATCAACTGTAAACGGGCCAGGTCAAAGTCACGAGTATAAAGTAGAATTTTTATGATGAAACTCCAACCCTTCCCAATTTATATGTGTGTAGTGTCGAAACTGGAAATTCCATATAGCCAATACTAGAGATTTATATCAGTAGTGGCATATACGGCCAGATTCAGCAATCATATACCTATCAACTGTAAACGGGCCAGGTCAAAATCACGAGTATAAAGTAGAATTTTTATGATGAAACTCCAACCCTTCCCAATTTATATGTGTGTAGTGTCGAAACTGGAAATTCCATATAGCCAATACTAGAGATTTATATCAGTAGTGGCATATACGGCCAGATTCAGCAATCATATACCTATCAACTGTAAACGGGCCAGGTCAAAGTCACGAGTATAAAGTAGAATTTTTATGATGAAACTCCAACCCTTCCCAATTTATATGTGTGTAGTGTCGAAACTGGAAATTCCATATAGCCAATACTAGAGATTTATATCAGTAGTGGCATATACGGCCAGATTCAGCAATCATATACCTATCAACTGTAAACGGGCCAGGTCAAAATCACGAGTATAAAGTAGAATTTTTATGATGAAACTCCAACCCTACCCAATTTATATGTGTGTAGTGTCGAAACTGGAAATTCCATATAGCCAATACTAGAGATTTATATCAGTATTGGAATATACGGCCAGATTCAGCAATCATATACCTATCAACTGTAAACGGGCCAGGTCAAAATCACGAGTATAAAGTAGAATTTTTATGATGAAACTCCAACCCTTCCCAATTTATATGTGTGTAGTGTCGAAACTGGAAATTCCATATAGCCAATACTAGAGATTTATATCAGTAGTGGCATATACGGCCAGATTCAGCAATCATATACCTATCAACTGTAAACGGGCCAGGACAAAATCACGAGTATAAAGTAGAATTTTTATGATGAAACTCCAACCCTTCCCAATTTATATGTGTGTAGTGTCGAAACTGGAAATTCCATATAGCCAATACTAGAGATTTATATCAGTATTGGAATATACGGCCAGATTCAGCAATCATATACCTATCAACTGTAAACGGGCCAGGTCAAAATCACGAGTATAAAGTAGAATTTTTATGATGAAACTCCAACCCTTCCCAATTGCTATGTGTGTAGTGTCGAAACTGGAAATTCCATATAGCCAATACTAGAGATTTATATCAGTAGTGGCATATACGGCCAGATTCAGCAATCATATACCTATCAACTGTAAACGGGCCAGGACAAAATCACGAGTATAAAGTAGAATTTTTATGATGAAACTCCAACCCTACCCAATTTATATGTGTGTAGTGTCGAAACTGGAAATTCCATATAGCCAATACTAGAGATTTATATCAGTATTGGAATATACGGCCAGATTCAGCAATCATATACCTATCAACTGTAAACGGGCCAGGTCAAAATCACGAGTATAAAGTAGAATTTTTATGATGAAACTCCAACCCTTCCCAATTTATATGTGTGTAGTGTCGAAACTGGAAATTCCATATAGCCAATACTAGAGATTTATATCAGTATTGGAATATACGGCCAGATTCAGCAATCATATACCTATCAACTGTAAACGGGCCAGGACAAAATCACGAGTATAAAGTAGAATTTTTATGATGAAACTCCAACCCTTCCCAATTTATATGTGTGTAGTGTCGAAACTGGAAATTCCATATAGCCAATACTAGAGATTTATATCAGTAGTGGCATATACGGCCAGATTCAGCAATCATATACCTATCAACTGTAAACGGGCCAGGACAAAATCACGAGTATAAAGTAGAATTTTTATGATGAAACTCCAACCCTTCTAAATTGCTATGTGTGTAGTGTCGAAACTGGAAATTCCATATAGCCAATACTAGAGATTTATATCAGTAGTGGCATATACGGCCAGATTCAGCAATCATATACCTATCAACTGTAAACGGGCCAGGACAAAATCACGAGTATAAAGTAGAATTTTTATGATGAAACTCCAACCCTTCCCAATTGCTATGTGTGTAGTGTCGAAACTGGAAATTCCATATAGCCAATACTAGAGATTTATATCAGTAGTGGCATATACGGCCAGATTCAGCAATCATATACCTATCAACTGTAAACGGGCCAGGACAAAATCACGAGTATAAAGTAGAATTTTTATGATGAAACTCCAACCCTTCCCAATTTATATGTGTGTAGTGTCGAAACTGGAAATTCCATATAGCCAATACTAGAGATTTATATCAGTATTGGAATATACGGCCAGATTCAGCAATCATATACCTATCAACTGTAAACGGGCCAGGTCAAAATCACGAGTATAAAGTAGAATTTTTATGATGAAACTCCAACCCTTCCCAATTTATATGTGTGTAGTGTCGAAACTGGAAATTCCATATAGCCAATACTAGAGATTTATATCAGTATTGGAATATACGGCCAGATTCAGCAATCATATACCTATCAACTGTAAACGGGCCAGGACAAAATCACGAGTATAAAGTAGAATTTTTATGATGAAACTCCAACCCTTCCCAATTTATATGTGTGTAGTGTCGAAACTGGAAATTCCATATAGCCAATACTAGAGATTTATATCAGTAGTGGCATATACGGCCAGATTCAGCAATCATATACCTATCAACTGTAAACGGGCCAGGTCAAAATCACGAGTATAAAGTAGATTTTTTATGATGAAACTCCAACCCTTCCCAATTTATATGTGTGTAGTGTCGAAACTGGAAATTCCATATAGCCAATACTAGAGATTTATATCAGTATTGGAATATACGGCCAGATTCAGCAATCATATACCTATCAACTGTAAACGGGCCAGGTCAAAATCACGAGTATAAAGTAGAATTTTTATGATGAAACTCCAACCCTTCCCAATTGCTATGTGTGTAGTGTCGAAACTGGAAATTCCATATAGCCAATACTAGAGATTTATATCAGTAGTGGCATATACGGCCAGATTCAGCAATCATATACCTATCAACTGTAAACGGGCCAGGACAAAATCACGAGTATAAAGTAGAATTTTTATGATGAAACTCCAACCCTTCCCAATTTATATGTGTGTAGTGTCGAAACTGGAAATTCCATATAGCCAATACTAGAGATTTATATCAGTAGTGGCATATACGGCCAGATTCAGCAATCATATACCTATCAACTGTAAACGGGCCAGGACAAAATCACGAGTATAAAGTAGAATTTTTATGATGAAACTCCAACCCTTCCCAATTTATATGTGTGTAGTGTCGAAACTGGAAATTCCATATAGCCAATACTAGAGATTTATATCAGTAGTGGCATATACGGCCAGATTCAGCAATCATATACCTATCAACTGTAAACGGGCCAGGTCAAAATCACGAGTATAAAGTAGAATTTTTATGATGAAACTCCAACCCTTCCCAATTTATATGTGTGTAGTGTCGAAACTGGAAATTCCATATAGCCAATACTAGAGATTTATATCAGTAGTGGCATATACGGCCAGATTCAGCAATCATATACCTATCAACTGTAAACGGGCCAGGTCAAAATCACGAGTATAAAGTAGAATTTTTATGATGAAACTCCAACCCTTCCCAATTTATATGTGTGTAGTGTCGAAACTGGAAATTCCATATAGCCAATACTAGAGATTTATATCAGTAGTGGCATATACGGCCAGATTCAGCAATCATATACCTATCAACTGTAAACGGGCCAGGTCAAAATCACGAGTATAAAGTAGAATTTTTATGATGAAACTCCAACCCTTCCCAATTTATATGTGTGTAGTGTCGAAACTGGAAATTCCATATAGCCAATACTAGAGATTTATATCAGTATTGGAATATACGGCCAGATTCAGCAATCATATACCTATCAACTGTAAACGGGCCAGGTCGAAATCACGAGTATAAAGTAGAATTTTTATGATGAAACTCCAACCCTTCCCAATTTATATGTGTGTAGTGTCGAAACTGGAAATTCCATATAGCCAATACTAGAGATTTATATCAGTATTGGAATATACGGCCAGATTCAGCAATCATATACCTATCAACTGTAAACGGGCCAGGTCAAAATCACGAGTATAAAGTAGAATTTTTATGATGAAACTCCAACCCTTCCCAATTTATATGTGTGTAGTGTCGAAACTGGAAATTCCATATAGCCAATACTAGAGATTTATATCAGTAGTGGCATATACGGCCAGATTCAGCAATCATATACCTATCAACTGTAAACGGGCCAGGACAAAATCACGAGTATAAAGTAGAATTTTTATGATGAAACTCCAACCCTTCCCAATTTATATGTGTGTAGTGTCGAAACTGGAAATTCCATATAGCCAATACTAGAGATTTATATCAGTAGTGGCATATACGGCCAGATTCAGCAATCATATACCTATCAACTGTAAACGGGCCAGGTCAAAATCACGAGTATAAAGTAGAATTTTTATGATGAAACTCCAACCCTTCCCAATTTATATGTGTGTAGTGTCGAAACTGGAAATTCCATATAGCCAATACTAGAGATTTATATCAGTAGTGGCATATACGGCCAGATTCAGCAATCATATACCTATCAACTGTAAACGGGCCAGGTCAAAATCACGAGTATAAAGTAGAATTTTTATGATGAAACTCCAACCCTTCCCAATTTATATGTGTGTAGTGTCGAAACTGGAAATTCCATATAGCCAATACTAGAGATTTATATCAGTAGTGGCATATACGGCCAGATTCAGCAATCATATACCTATCAACTGTAAACGGGCCAGGTCAAAATCACGAGTATAAAGTAGAATTTTTATGATGAAACTCCAACCCTTCCCAATTTATATGTGTGTAGTGTCGAAACTGGAAATTCCATATAGCCAATACTAGAGATTTATATCAGTATTGGAATATACGGCCAGATTCAGCAATCATATACCTATCAACTGTAAACGGGCCAGGTCGAAATCACGAGTATAAAGTAGAATTTTTATGATGAAACTCCAACCCTTCCCAATTTATATGTGTGTAGTGTCGAAACTGGAAATTCCATATAGCCAATACTAGAGATTTATATCAGTATTGGAATATACGGCCAGATTCAGCAATCATATACCTATCAACTGTAAACGGGCCAGGACAAAATCACGAGTATAAAGTAGAATTTTTATGATGAAACTCCAACCCTTCCCAATTTATATGTGTGTAGTGTCGAAACTGGAAATTCCATATAGCCAATACTAGAGATTTATATCAGTAGTGGCATATACGGCCAGATTCAGCAATCATATACCTATCAACTGTAAACGGGCCAGGTCAAAATCACGAGTATAAAGTAGATTTTTTATGATGAAACTCCAACCCTTCCCAATTTATATGTGTGTAGTGTCGAAACTGGAAATTCCATATAGCCAATACTAGAGATTTATATCAGTATTGGAATATACGGCCAGATTCAGCAATCATATACCTATCAACTGTAAACGGGCCAGGTCAAAATCACGAGTATAAAGTAGAATTTTTATGATGAAACTCCAACCCTTCCCAATTGCTATGTGTGTAGTGTCGAAACTGGAAATTCCATATAGCCAATACTAGAGATTTATATCAGTAGTGGCATATACGGCCAGATTCAGCAATCATATACCTATCAACTGTAAACGGGCCAGGTCAAAATCACGAGTATAAAGTAGAATTTTTATGATGAAACTCCAACCCTTCCCAATTTATATGTGTGTAGTGTCGAAACTGGAAATTCCATATAGCCAATACTAGAGATTTATATCAGTATTGGAATATACGGCCAGATTCAGCAATCATATACCTATCAACTGTAAACGGGCCAGGTCGAAATCACGAGTATAAAGTAGAATTTTTATGATGAAACTCCAACCCTTCCCAATTTATATGTGTGTAGTGTCGAAACTGGAAATTCCATATAGCCAATACTAGAGATTTATATCAGTAGTGGCATATACGGCCAGATTCAGCAATCATATACCTATCAACTGTAAACGGGCCAGGTCAAAATCACGAGTATAAAGTAGAATTTTTATGATGAAACTCCAACCCTTCCCAATTGCTATGTGTGTAGTGTCGAAACTGGAAATTCCATATAGCCAATACTAGAGATTTATATCAGTATTGGAATATACGGCCAGATTCAGCAATCATATACCTATCAACTGTAAACGGGCCAGGTCAAAATCACGAGTATAAAGTAGAATTTTTATGATGAAACTCCAACCCTTCCCAATTGCTATGTGTGTAGTGTCGAAACTGGAAATTCCATATAGCCAATACTAGAGATTTATATCAGTAGTGGCATATACGGCCAGATTCAGCAATCATATACCTATCAACTGTAAACGGGCCAGGACAAAATCACGAGTATAAAGTAGAATTTTTATGATGAAACTCCAACCCTTCCCAATTTATATGTGTGTAGTGTCGAAACTGGAAATTCCATATAGCCAATACTAGAGATTTATATCAGTAGTGGCATATACGGCCAGATTCAGCAATCATATACCTATCAACTGTAAACGGGCCAGGACAAAATCACGAGTATAAAGTAGAATTTTTATGATGAAACTCCAACCCTTCCCAATTTATATGTGTGTAGTGTCGAAACTGGAAATTCCATATAGCCAATACTAGAGATTTATATCAGTAGTGGCATATACGGCCAGATTCAGCAATCATATACCTATCAACTGTAAACGGGCCAGGTCAAAATCACGAGTATAAAGTAGATTTTTTATGATGAAACTCCAACCCTTCCCAATTTATATGTGTGTAGTGTCGAAACTGGAAATTCCATATAGCCAATACTAGAGATTTATATCAGTATTGGAATATACGGCCAGATTCAGCAATCATATACCTATCAACTGTAAACGGGCCAGGTCAAAATCACGAGTATAAAGTAGAATTTTTATGATGAAACTCCAACCCTTCCCAATTGCTATGTGTGTAGTGTCGAAACTGGAAATTCCATATAGCCAATACTAGAGATTTATATCAGTAGTGGCATATACGGCCAGATTCAGCAATCATATACCTATCAACTGTAAACGGGCCAGGTCAAAATCACGAGTATAAAGTAGAATTTTTATGATGAAACTCCAACCCTTCCCAATTTATATGTGTGTAGTGTCGAAACTGGAAATTCCATATAGCCAATACTAGAGATTTATATCAGTATTGGAATATACGGCCAGATTCAGCAATCATATACCTATCAACTGTAAACGGGCCAGGTCGAAATCACGAGTATAAAGTAGAATTTTTATGATGAAACTCCAACCCTTCCCAATTTATATGTGTGTAGTGTCGAAACTGGAAATTCCATATAGCCAATACTAGAGATTTATATCAGTAGTGGCATATACGGCCAGATTCAGCAATCATATACCTATCAACTGTAAACGGGCCAGGTCAAAATCACGAGTATAAAGTAGAATTTTTATGATGAAACTCCAACCCTTCCCAATTGCTATGTGTGTAGTGTCGAAACTGGAAATTCCATATAGCCAATACTAGAGATTTATATCAGTATTGGAATATACGGCCAGATTCAGCAATCATATACCTATCAACTGTAAACGGGCCAGGTCAAAATCACGAGTATAAAGTAGAATTTTTATGATGAAACTCCAACCCTTCCCAATTTATATGTGTGTAGTGTCGAAACTGGAAATTCCATATAGCCAATACTAGAGATTTATATCAGTATTGGAATATACGGCCAGATTCAGCAATCATATACCTATCAACTGTAAACGGGCCAGGTCAAAATCACGAGTATAAAGTAGAATTTTTATGATGAAACTCCAACCCTTCCCAATTGCTATGTGTGTAGTGTCGAAACTGGAAATTCCATATAGCCAATACTAGAGATTTATATCAGTAGTGGCATATACGGCCAGATTCAGCAATCATATACCTATCAACTGTAAACGGGCCAGGTCAAAATCACGAGTATAAAGTAGAATTTTTATGATGAAACTCCAACCCTTCCCAATTTATATGTGTGTAGTGTCGAAACTGGAAATTCCATATAGCCAATACTAGAGATTTATATCAGTATTGGAATATACGGCCAGATTCAGCAATCATATACCTATCAACTGTAAACGGGCCAGGTCGAAATCACGAGTATAAAGTAGAATTTTTATGATGAAACTCCAACCCTTCCCAATTTATATGTGTGTAGTGTCGAAACTGGAAATTCCATATAGCCAATACTAGAGATTTATATCAGTAGTGGCATATACGGCCAGATTCAGCAATCATATACCTATCAACTGTAAACGGGCCAGGTCAAAATCACGAGTATAAAGTAGAATTTTTATGATGAAACTCCAACCCTTCCCAATTGCTATGTGTGTAGTGTCGAAACTGGAAATTCCATATAGCCAATACTAGAGATTTATATCAGTATTGGAATATACGGCCAGATTCAGCAATCATATACCTATCAACTGTAAACGGGCCAGGTCAAAATCACGAGTATAAAGTAGAATTTTTATGATGAAACTCCAACCCTTCCCAATTGCTATGTGTGTAGTGTCGAAACTGGAAATTCCATATAGCCAATACTAGAGATTTATATCAGTAGTGGCATATACGGCCAGATTCAGCAATCATATACCTATCAACTGTAAACGGGCCAGGACAAAATCACGAGTATAAAGTAGAATTTTTATGATGAAACTCCAACCCTTCCCAATTTATATGTGTGTAGTGTCGAAACTGGAAATTCCATATAGCCAATACTAGAGATTTATATCAGTATTGGAATATACGGCCAGATTCAGCAATCATATACCTATCAACTGTAAACGGGCCAGGTCGAAATCACGAGTATAAAGTAGAATTTTTATGATGAAACTCCAACCCTTCCCAATTTATATGTGTGTAGTGTCGAAACTGGAAATTCCATATAGCCAATACTAGAGATTTATATCAGTAGTGGCATATACGGCCAGATTCAGCAATCATATACCTATCAACTGTAAACGGGCCAGGTCAAAATCACGAGTATAAAGTAGAATTTTTATGATGAAACTCCAACCCTTCCCAATTGCTATGTGTGTAGTGTCGAAACTGGAAATTCCATATAGCCAATACTAGAGATTTATATCAGTATTGGAATATACGGCCAGATTCAGCAATCATATACCTATCAACTGTAAACGGGCCAGGTCAAAATCACGAGTATAAAGTAGAATTTTTATGATGAAACTCCAACCCTTCCCAATTTATATGTGTGTAGTGTCGAAACTGGAAATTCCATATAGCCAATACTAGAGATTTATATCAGTATTGGAATATACGGCCAGATTCAGCAATCATATACCTATCAACTGTAAACGGGCCAGGTCAAAATCACGAGTATAAAGTAGAATTTTTATGATGAAACTCCAACCCTTCCCAATTGCTATGTGTGTAGTGTCGAAACTGGAAATTCCATATAGCCAATACTAGAGATTTATATCAGTAGTGGCATATACGGCCAGATTCAGCAATCATATACCTATCAACTGTAAACGGGCCAGGTCAAAATCACGAGTATAAAGTAGAATTTTTATGATGAAACTCCAACCCTTCCCAATTTATATGTGTGTAGTGTCGAAACTGGAAATTCCATATAGCCAATACTAGAGATTTATATCAGTATTGGAATATACGGCCAGATTCAGCAATCATATACCTATCAACTGTAAACGGGCCAGGTCGAAATCACGAGTATAAAGTAGAATTTTTATGATGAAACTCCAACCCTTCCCAATTTATATGTGTGTAGTGTCGAAACTGGAAATTCCATATAGCCAATACTAGAGATTTATATCAGTAGTGGCATATACGGCCAGATTCAGCAATCATATACCTATCAACTGTAAACGGGCCAGGTCAAAATCACGAGTATAAAGTAGAATTTTTATGATGAAACTCCAACCCTTCCCAATTGCTATGTGTGTAGTGTCGAAACTGGAAATTCCATATAGCCAATACTAGAGATTTATATCAGTATTGGAATATACGGCCAGATTCAGCAATCATATACCTATCAACTGTAAACGGGCCAGGTCAAAATCACGAGTATAAAGTAGAATTTTTATGATGAAACTCCAACCCTTCCCAATTGCTATGTGTGTAGTGTCGAAACTGGAAATTCCATATAGCCAATACTAGAGATTTATATCAGTAGTGGCATATACGGCCAGATTCAGCAATCATATACCTATCAACTGTAAACGGGCCAGGACAAAATCACGAGTATAAAGTAGAATTTTTATGATGAAACTCCAACCCTTCCCAATTTATATGTGTGTAGTGTCGAAACTGGAAATTCCATATAGCCAATACTAGAGATTTATATCAGTAGTGGCATATACGGCCAGATTCAGCAATCATATACCTATCAACTGTAAACGGGCCAGGACAAAATCACGAGTATAAAGTAGAATTTTTATGATGAAACTCCAACCCTTCCCAATTTATATGTGTGTAGTGTCGAAACTGGAAATTCCATATAGCCAATACTAGAGATTTATATCAGTAGTGGCATATACGGCCAGATTCAGCAATCATATACCTATCAACTGTAAACGGGCCAGGTCAAAATCACGAGTATAAAGTAGAATTTTTATGATGAAACTCCAACCCTTCCCAATTTATATGTGTGTAGTGTCGAAACTGGAAATTCCATATAGCCAATACTAGAGATTTATATCAGTATTGGAATATACGGCCAGATTCAGCAATCATATACCTATCAACTGTAAACGGGCCAGGTCAAAATCACGAGTATAAAGTAGAATTTTTATGATGAAACTCCAACCCTTCCCAATTGCTATGTGTGTAGTGTCGAAACTGGAAATTCCATATAGCCAATACTAGAGATTTATATCAGTAGTGGCATATACGGTCAGATTCAGCAATCATATACCTATCAACTGTAAACGGGCCAGGACAAAATCACGAGTATAAAGTAGAACTTTTATGATGAAACTCCAACCCTTCCCAATTTATATGTGTGTAGTGTCGAAACTGGAAATTCCATATAGCCAATACTAGAGATTTATATCAGTAGTGGCATATACGGCCAGATTCAGCAATCATATACCTATCAACTGTAAACGGGCCAGGACAAAATCACGAGTATAAAGTAGAATTTTTATGATGAAACTCCAACCCTTCCCAATTTATATGTGTGTAGTGTCGAAACTGGAAATTCCATATAGCCAATACTAGAGATTTATATCAGTATTGGAATATACGGCCAGATTCAGCAATCATATACCTATCAACTGTAAACGGGCCAGGTCAAAATCACGAGTATAAAGTAGAATTTTTATGATGAAACTCCAACCCTTCCCAATTGCTATGTGTGTAGTGTCGAAACTGGAAATTCCATATAGCCAATACTAGAGATTTATATCAGTAGTGGCATATACGGCCAGATTCAGCAATCATATACCTATCAACTGTAAACGGGCCAGGACAAAATCACGAGTATAAAGTAGAATTTTTATGATGAAACTCCAACCCTTCCCAATTTATATGTGTGTAGTGTCGAAACTGGAAATTCCATATAGCCAATACTAGAGATTTATATCAGTATTGGAATATACGGCCAGATTCAGCAATCATATACCTATCAACTGTAAACGGGCCAGGTCGAAATCACGAGTATAAAGTAGAATTTTTATGATGAAACTCCAACCCTTCCCAATTTATATGTGTGTAGTGTCGAAACTGGAAATTCCATATAGCCAATACTAGAGATTTATATCAGTAGTGGCATATACGGCCAGATTCAGCAATCATATACCTATCAACTGTAAACGGGCCAGGACAAAATCACGAGTATAAAGTAGAATTTTTATGATGAAACTCCAACCCTTCCCAATTTATATGTGTGTAGTGTCGAAACTGGAAATTCCATATAGCCAATACTAGAGATTTATATCAGTATTGGAATATACGGCCAGATTCAGCAATCATATACCTATCAACTGTAAACGGGCCAGGTCAAAATCACGAGTATAAAGTAGAATTTTTATGATGAAACTCCAACCCTTCCCAATTGCTATGTGTGTAGTGTCGAAACTGGAAATTCCATATAGCCAATACTAGAGATTTATATCAGTAGTGGCATATACGGCCAGATTCAGCAATCATATACCTATCAACTGTAAACGGGCCAGGTCAAAATCACGAGTATAAAGTAGATTTTTTATGATGAAACTCCAACCCTTCCCAATTTATATGTGTGTAGTGTCGAAACTGGAAATTCCATATAGCCAATACTAGAGATTTATATCAGTATTGGAATATACGGCCAGATTCAGCAATCATATACCTATCAACTGTAAACGGGCCAGGTCGAAATCACGAGTATAAAGTAGAATTTTTATGATGAAACTCCAACCCTTCCCAATTTATATGTGTGTAGTGTCGAAACTGGAAATTCCATATAGCCAATACTAGAGATTTATATCAGTAGTGGCATATACGGCCAGATTCAGCAATCATATACCTATCAACTGTAAACGGGCCAGGACAAAATCACGAGTATAAAGTAGAATTTTTATGATGAAACTCCAACCCTTCCCAATTTATATGTGTGTAGTGTCGAAACTGGAAATTCCATATAGCCAATACTAGAGATTTATATCAGTAGTGGCATATACGGCCAGATTCAGCAATCATATACCTATCAACTGTAAACGGGCCAGGTCAAAATCACGAGTATAAAGTAGAATTTTTATGATGAAACTCCAACCCTTCCCAATTTATATGTGTGTAGTGTCGAAACTGGAAATTCCATATAGCCAATACTAGAGATTTATATCAGTATTGGAATATACGGCCAGATTCAGCAATCATATACCTATCAACTGTAAACGGGCCAGGTCAAAATCACGAGTATAAAGTAGAATTTTTATGATGAAACTCCAACCCTTCCCAATTGCTATGTGTGTAGTGTCGAAACTGGAAATTCCATATAGCCAATACTAGAGATTTATATCAGTAGTGGCATATACGGCCAGATTCAGCAATCATATACCTATCAACTGTAAACGGGCCAGGACAAAATCACGAGTATAAAGTAGAACTTTTATGATGAAACTCCAACCCTTCCCAATTTATATGTGTGTAGTGTCGAAACTGGAAATTCCATATAGCCAATACTAGAGATTTATATCAGTAGTGGCATATACGGCCAGATTCAGCAATCATATACCTATCAACTGTAAACGGGCCAGGACAAAATCACGAGTATAAAGTAGAACTTTTATGATGAAACTCCAACCCTTCCCAATTTATATGTGTGTAGTGTCGAAACTGGAAATTCCATATAGCCAATACTAGAGATTTATATCAGTATTGGAATATACGGCCAGATTCAGCAATCATATACCTATCAACTGTAAACGGGCCAGGTCAAAATCACGAGTATAAAGTAGAATTTTTATGATGAAACTCCAACCCTTCCCAATTGCTATGTGTGTAGTGTCGAAACTGGAAATTCCATATAGCCAATACTAGAGATTTATATCAGTATTGGAATATACGGTCAGATTCAGCAATCATATACCTATCAACTGTAAACGGGCCAGGACAAAATCACGAGTATAAAGTAGAATTTTTATGATGAAACTCCAACCCTTCCCAATTTATATGTGTGTAGTGTCGAAACTGGAAATTCCATATAGCCAATACTAGAGATTTATATCAGTAGTGGCATATACGGCCAGATTCAGCAATCATATACCTATCAACTGTAAACGGGCCAGGTCAAAATCACGAGTATAAAGTAGAATTTTTATGATGAAACTCCAACCCTTCCCAATTTATATGTGTGTAGTGTCGAAACTGGAAATTCCATATAGCCAATACTAGAGATTTATATCAGTATTGGAATATACGGCCAGATTCAGCAATCATATACCTATCAACTGTAAACGGGCCAGGTCAAAATCACGAGTATAAAGTAGAATTTTTATGATGAAACTCCAACCCTTCCCAATTGCTATGTGTGTAGTGTCGAAACTGGAAATTCCATATAGCCAATACTAGAGATTTATATCAGTAGTGGCATATACGGCCAGATTCAGCAATCATATACCTATCAACTGTAAACGGGCCAGGACAAAATCACGAGTATAAAGTAGAATTTTTATGATGAAACTCCAACCCTTCCCAATTTATATGTGTGTAGTGTCGAAACTGGAAATTCCATATAGCCAATACTAGAGATTTATATCAGTAGTGGCATATACGGCCAGATTCAGCAATCATATACCTATCAACTGTAAACGGGCCAGGTCAAAATCACGAGTATAAAGTAGAATTTTTATGATGAAACTCCAACCCTTCCCAATTTATATGTGTGTAGTGTCGAAACTGGAAATTCCATATAGCCAATACTAGAGATTTATATCAGTAGTGGCATATACGGCCAGATTCAGCAATCATATACCTATCAACTGTAAACGGGCCAGGACAAAATCACGAGTATAAAGTAGAATTTTTATGATGAAACTCCAACCCTTCCCAATTTATATGTGTGTAGTGTCGAAACTGGAAATTCCATATAGCCAATACTAGAGATTTATATCAGTATTGGAATATACGGCCAGATTCAGCAATCATATACCTATCAACTGTAAACGGGCCAGGTCAAAATCACGAGTATAAAGTAGAATTTTTATGATGAAACTCCAACCCTTCCCAATTGCTATGTGTGTAGTGTCGAAACTGGAAATTCCATATAGCCAATACTAGAGATTTATATCAGTAGTGGCATATACGGCCAGATTCAGCAATCATATACCTATCAACTGTAAACGGGCCAGGTCAAAATCACGAGTATAAAGTAGAATTTTTATGATGAAACTCCAACCCTTCCCAATTTATATGTGTGTAGTGTCGAAACTGGAAATTCCATATAGCCAATACTAGAGATTTATATCAGTAGTGGCATATACGGCCAGATTCAGCAATCATATACCTATCAACTGTAAACGGGCCAGGTCAAAATCACGAGTATAAAGTAGAATTTTTATGATGAAACTCCAACCCTTCCCAATTTATATGTGTGTAGTGTCGAAACTGGAAATTCCATATAGCCAATACTAGAGATTTATATCAGAAGTGGCATATACGGCCAGATTCAGCAATCATATACCTATCAACTGTAAACGGGCCAGGACAAAATCACGAGTATAAAGTAGAATTTTTATGATGAAACTCCAACCCTTCCCAATTGCTATGTGTGTAGTGTCGAAACTGGAAATTCTATATAGCCAATACTAGAGATTTATATCAGTAGTGGCATATACGGCCAGATTCAGCAATCATATACCTATCAACTGTAAACGGGCCAGGACAAAATCACGAGTATAAAGTAGAATTTTTATGATGAAACTCCAACCCTTCCCAATTGCTATGTGTGTAGTGTCGAAACTGGAAATTCCATATAGCCAATACTAGAGATTTATATCAGTAGTGGCATATACGGCCAGATTCAGCAATCATATACCTATCAACTGTAAACGGGCCAGGTCAAAATCACGAGTATAAAGTAGAATTTTTATGATGAAACTCCAACCCTTCCCAATTGCTATGTGTGTAGTGTCGAAACTGGAAATTCTATATAGCCAATACTAGAGATTTATATCAGTAGTGGCATATACGGCCAGATTCAGCAATCATATACCTATCAACTGTAAACGGGCCAGGACAAAATCACGAGTATAAAGTAGAATTTTTATGATGAAACTCCAACCCTTCCCAATTGCTATGTGTGTAGTGTCGAAACTGGAAATTCCATATAGCCAATACTAGAGATTTATATCAGTAGTGGCATATACGGCCAGATTCAGCAATCATATACCTATCAACTGTAAACGGGCCAGGTCGAAATCACGAGTATAAAGTAGAATTTTTATGATGAAACTCCAACCCTTCCCAATTGCTATGTGTGTAGTGTCGAAACTGGAAATTCCATATAGCCAATACTAGAGATTTATATCAGTAGTGGCATATACGGCCAGATTCAGCAATCATATACCTATCAACTGTAAACGGGCCAGGACAAAATCACGAGTATAAAGTAGAATTTTTATGATGAAACTCCAACCCTTCCCAATTACTATGTGTGTAGTGTCGAAACTGGAAATTCCATATAGCCAATACTAGAGATTTATATCAGTAGTGGCATATACGGCCAGATTCAGCAATCATATACCTATCAACTGTAGACGGGCCAGGACAAAATCACGAGTATAAAGTAGAATTTTTATGATGAAACTCCAACCCTTCCCAATTTATATGTGTGTAGTGTCGAAACTGGAAATTCCATATAGCCAATACTAGAGATTTATATCAGTATTGGAATATACGGCCAGATTCAGCAATCATATACCTATCAACTGTAAACGGGCCAGGACAAAATCACGAGTATAAAGTAGAATTTTTATGATGAAACTCCAACCCTTCCCAATTGCTATGTGTGTAGTGTCGAAACTGGAAATTCCATATAGCCAATACTAGAGATTTATATCAGTAGTGGCATATACGGCCAGATTCAGCAATCATATACCTATCAACTGTAAACGGGCCAGGACAAAATCACGAGTATAAAGTAGAATTTTTATGATGAAACTCCAACCCTTCCCAATTGCTATGTGTGTAGTGTCGAAACTGGAAATTCCATATAGCCAATACTAGAGATTTATATCAGTAGTGGCATATACGGCCAGATTCAGCAATCATATACCTATCAACTGTAAACGGGCCAGGTCAAAATCACGAGTATAAAGTAGAATTTTTATGATGAAACTCCAACCCTTCCCAATTTATATGTGTGTAGTGTCGAAACTGGAAATTCCATATAGCCAATACTAGAGATTTATATCAGTATTGGAATATACGGCCAGATTCAGCAATCATATACCTATCAACTGTAAACGGGCCAGGTCAAAATCACGAGTATAAAGTAGAATTTTTATGATGAAACTCCAACCCTTCCCAATTGCTATGTGTGTAGTGTCGAAACTGGAAATTCCATATAGCCAATACTAGAGATTTATATCAGTAGTGGCATATACGGCCAGATTCAGCAATCATATACCTATCAACTGTAAACGGGCCAGGTCAAAATCACGAGTATAAAGTAGAATTTTTATGATGAAACTCCAACCCTTCCCAATTTATATGTGTGTAGTGTCGAAACTGGAAATTCCATATAGCCAATACTAGAGATTTATATCAGTAGTGGCATATACGGCCAGATTCAGCAATCATATACCTATCAACTGTAAACGGGCCAGGTCAAAATCACGAGTATAAAGTAGAATTTTTATGATGAAACTCCAACCCTTCCCAATTTATATGTGTGTAGTGTCGAAACTGGAAATTCCATATAGCCAATACTAGAGATTTATATCAGTAGTGGCATATACGGCCAGATTCAGCAATCATATACCTATCAACTGTAAACGGGCCAGGACAAAATCACGAGTATAAAGTAGAATTTTTATGATGAAACTCCAACCCTTCCCAATTTATATGTGTGTAGTGTCGAAACTGGAAATTCCATATAGCCAATACTAGAGATTTATATCAGTATTGGAATATACGGCCAGATTCAGCAATCATATACCTATCAACTGTAAACGGGCCAGGTCAAAATCACGAGTATAAAGTAGAATTTTTATGATGAAACTCCAACCCTTCCCAATTGCTATGTGTGTAGTGTCGAAACTGGAAATTCCATATAGCCAATACTAGAGATTTATATCAGTAGTGGCATATACGGCCAGATTCAGCAATCATATACCTATCAACTGTAAACGGGCCAGGACAAAATCACGAGTATAAAGTAGAATTTTTATGATGAAACTCCAACCCTTCCCAATTTATATGTGTGTAGTGTCGAAACTGGAAATTCCATATAGCCAATACTAGAGATTTATATCAGTAGTGGCATATACGGCCAGATTCAGCAATCATATACCTATCAACTGTAAACGGGCCAGGACAAAATCACGAGTATAAAGTAGAATTTTTATGATGAAACTCCAACCCTTCCCAATTTATATGTGTGTAGTGTCGAAACTGGAAATTCCATATAGCCAATACTAGAGATTTATATCAGTATTGGAATATACGGCCAGATTCAGCAATCATATACCTATCAACTGTAAACGGGCCAGGTCAAAATCACGAGTATAAAGTAGAATTTTTATGATGAAACTCCAACCCTTCCCAATTGCTATGTGTGTAGTGTCGAAACTGGAAATTCCATATAGCCAATACTAGAGATTTATATCAGTAGTGGCATATACGGCCAGATTCAGCAATCATATACCTATCAACTGTAAACGGGCCAGGTCAAAATCACGAGTATAAAGTAGAATTTTTATGATGAAACTCCAACCCTTCCCAATTTATATGTGTGTAGTGTCGAAACTGGAAATTCCATATAGCCAATACTAGAGATTTATATCAGTAGTGGCATATACGGCCAGATTCAGCAATCATATACCTATCAACTGTAAACGGGCCAGGACAAAATCACGAGTATAAAGTAGAATTTTTATGATGAAACTCCAACCCTTCCCAATTTATATGTGTGTAGTGTCGAAACTGGAAATTCCATATAGCCAATACTAGAGATTTATATCAGTATTGGAATATACGGCCAGATTCAGCAATCATATACCTATCAACTGTAAACGGGCCAGGTCAAAATCACGAGTATAAAGTAGAATTTTTATGATGAAACTCCAACCCTTCCCAATTGCTATGTGTGTAGTGTCGAAACTGGAAATTCCATATAGCCAATACTAGAGATTTATATCAGTAGTGGCATATACGGCCAGATTCAGCAATCATATACCTATCAACTGTAAACGGGCCAGGACAAAATCACGAGTATAAAGTAGAATTTTTATGATGAAACTCCAACCCTTCCCAATTTATATGTGTGTAGTGTCGAAACTGGAAATTCCATATAGCCAATACTAGAGATTTATATCAGTATTGGAATATACGGCCAGATTCAGCAATCATATACCTATCAACTGTAAACGGGCCAGGTCAAAATCACGAGTATAAAGTAGAATTTTTATGATGAAACTCCAACCCTTCCCAATTTATATGTGTGTAGTGTCGAAACTGGAAATTCCATATAGCCAATACTAGAGATTTATATCAGTATTGGAATATACGGCCAGATTCAGCAATCATATACCTATCAACTGTAAACGGGCCAGGTCAAAATCACGAGTATAAAGTAGAATTTTTATGATGAAACTCCAACCCTTCCCAATTGCTATGTGTGTAGTGTCGAAACTGGAAATTCCATATAGCCAATACTAGAGATTTATATCAGTAGTGGCATATACGGCCAGATTCAGCAATCATATACCTATCAACTGTAAACGGGCCAGGACAAAATCACGAGTATAAAGTAGAATTTTTATGATGAAACTCCAACCCTTCCCAATTTATATGTGTGTAGTGTCGAAACTGGAAATTCCATATAGCCAATACTAGAGATTTATATCAGTAGTGGCATATACGGCCAGATTCAGCAATCATATACCTATCAACTGTAAACGGGCTAGGTCAAAATCACGAGTATAAAGTAGAATTTTTATGATGAAACTCCAACCCTTCCCAATTTATATGTGTGTAGTGTCGAAACTGGAAATTCCATATAGCCAATACTAGAGATTTATATCAGTATTGGAATATACGGCCAGATTCAGCAATCATATACCTATCAACTGTAAACGGGCCAGGTCAAAATCACGAGTATAAAGTAGAATTTTTATGATGAAACTCCAACCCTTCCCAATTGCTATGTGTGTAGTGTCGAAACTGGAAATTCCATATAGCCAATACTAGAGATTTATATCAGTAGTGGCATATACGGCCAGATTCAGCAATCATATACCTATCAACTGTAAACGGGCCAGGACAAAATCACGAGTATATAGTAGAATTTTTATGATGAAACTCCAACCCTTCCCAATTTATATGTGTGTAGTGTCGAAACTGGAAATTCCATATAGCCAATACTAGAGATTTATATCAGTATTGGAATATACGGCCAGATTCAGCAATCATATACCTATCAACTGTAAACGGGCCAGGTCAAAATCACGAGTATAAAGTAGAATTTTTATGATGAAACTCCAACCCTTCCCAATTGCTATGTGTGTAGTGTCGAAACTGGAAATTCCATATAGCCAATACTAGAGATTTATATCAGTAGTGGCATATACGGCCAGATTCAGCAATCATATACCTATCAACTGTAAACGGGCCAGGACAAAATCACGAGTATAAAGTAGAATTTTTATGATGAAACTCCAACCCTTCCCAATTTATATGTGTGTAGTGTCGAAACTGGAAATTCCATATAGCCAATACTAGAGATTTATATCAGTATTGGAATATACGGCCAGATTCAGCAATCATATACCTATCAACTGTAAACGGGCCAGGTCAAAATCACGAGTATAAAGTAGAATTTTTATGATGAAACTCCAACCCTTCCCAATTTATATGTGTGTAGTGTCGAAACTGGAAATTCCATATAGCCAATACTAGAGATTTATATCAGTATTGGAATATACGGCCAGATTCAGCAATCATATACCTATCAACTGTAAACGGGCCAGGTCAAAATCACGAGTATAAAGTAGAATTTTTATGATGAAACTCCAACCCTTCCCAATTGCTATGTGTGTAGTGTCGAAACTGGAAATTCCATATAGCCAATACTAGAGATTTATATCAGTAGTGGCATATACGGCCAGATTCAGCAATCATATACCTATCAACTGTAAACGGGCCAGGACAAAATCACGAGTATAAAGTAGAATTTTTATGATGAAACTCCAACCCTTCCCAATTTATATGTGTGTAGTGTCGAAACTGGAAATTCCATATAGCCAATACTAGAGATTTATATCAGTAGTGGCATATACGGCCAGATTCAGCAATCATATACCTATCAACTGTAAACGGGCTAGGTCAAAATCACGAGTATAAAGTAGAATTTTTATGATGAAACTCCAACCCTTCCCAATTTATATGTGTGTAGTGTCGAAACTGGAAATTCCATATAGCCAATACTAGAGATTTATATCAGTATTGGAATATACGGCCAGATTCAGCAATCATATACCTATCAACTGTAAACGGGCCAGGTCAAAATCACGAGTATAAAGTAGAATTTTTATGATGAAACTCCAACCCTTCCCAATTGCTATGTGTGTAGTGTCGAAACTGGAAATTCCATATAGCCAATACTAGAGATTTATATCAGTAGTGGCATATACGGCCAGATTCAGCAATCATATACCTATCAACTGTAAACGGGCCAGGACAAAATCACGAGTATATAGTAGAATTTTTATGATGAAACTCCAACCCTTCCCAATTTATATGTGTGTAGTGTCGAAACTGGAAATTCCATATAGCCAATACTAGAGATTTATATCAGTATTGGAATATACGGCCAGATTCAGCAATCATATACCTATCAACTGTAAACGGGCCAGGTCAAAATCACGAGTATAAAGTAGAATTTTTATGATGAAACTCCAACCCTTCCCAATTACTATGTGTGTAGTGTCGAAACTGGAAATTCCATATAGCCAATACTAGAGATTTATATCAGAAGTGGCATATACGGCCAGATTCAGCAATCATATACCTATCAACTGTAAACGGGCCAGGTCAAAATCACGAGTATAAAGTAGAATTTTTATGATGAAACTCCAACCCTTCCCAATTACTATGTGTGTAGTGTCGAAACTGGAAATTCCATATAGCCAATACTAGAGATTTATATCAGAAGTGGCATATACGGCCAGATTCAGCAATCATATACCTATCAACTGTAAACGGGCCAGGTCAAAATCACGAGTATAAAGTAGAAGTTTTATGATGAAACTCCAACCCTTCCCAATTACTATGTGTGTAGTGTCGAAACTGGAAATTCCATATAGCCAATACTAGAGATTTATATCAGTAGTGGCATATACGGCCAGATTCAGCAATCATATACCTATCAACTGTAAACGGGCCAGGTCAAAATCACGAGTATAAAGTAGAATTTTTATGATGAAACTCCAACCCTTCCCAATTACTATGTGTGTAGTGTCGAAACTGGAAATTCCATATAGCCAATACTAGAGATTTATATCAGAAGTGGCATATACGGCCAGATTCAGCAATCATATACCTATCAACTGTAAACGGGCCAGGTCAAAATCACGAGTATAAAGTAGAATTTTTATGATGAAACTCCAACCCTTCCCAATTGCTATGTGTGTAGTGTCGAAACTGGAAATTCCATATAGCCAATACTAGAGATTTATATCAGTAGTGGCATATACGGCCAGATTCAGCAATCATATACCTATCAACTGTAAACGGGCCAGGACAAAATCACGAGTATAAAGTAGAATTTTTATGATGAAACTCCAACCCTTCCCAATTTATATGTGTGTAGTGTCGAAACTGGAAATTCCATATAGCCAATACTAGAGATTTATATCAGTAGTGGCATATACGGCCAGATTCAGCAATCATATACCTATCAACTGTAAACGGGCCAGGACAAAATCACGAGTATAAAGTAGAATTTTTATGATGAAACTCCAACCCTTCCCAATTTATATGTGTGTAGTGTCGAAACTGGAAATTCCATATAGCCAATACTAGAGATTTATATCAGTAGTGGCATATACGGCCAGATTCAGCAATCATATACCTATCAACTGTAAACGGGCCAGGACAAAATCACGAGTATAAAGTAGAATTTTTATGATGAAACTCCAACCCTTCCCAATTTATATGTGTGTAGTGTCGAAACTGGAAATTCCATATAGCCAATACTAGAGATTTATATCAGTATTGGAATATACGGCCAGATTCAGCAATCATATACCTATCAACTGTAAACGGGCCAGGTCAAAATCACGAGTATAAAGTAGAATTTTTATGATGAAACTCCAACCCTTCCCAATTGCTATGTGTGTAGTGTCGAAACTGGAAATTCCATATAGCCAATACTAGAGATTTATATCAGTAGTGGCATATACGGCCAGATTCAGCAATCATATACCTATCAACTGTAAACGGGCCAGGACAAAATCACGAGTATAAAGTAGAATTTTTATGATGAAACTCCAACCCTTCCCAATTTATATGTGTGTAGTGTCGAAACTGGAAATTCCATATAGCCAATACTAGAGATTTATATCAGTAGTGGCATATACGGCCAGATTCAGCAATCATATACCTATCAACTGTAAACGGGCCAGGTCAAAATCACGAGTATAAAGTAGAATTTTTATGATGAAACTCCAACCCTTCCCAATTGCTATGTGTGTAGTGTCGAAACTGGAAATTCCATATAGCCAATACTAGAGATTTATATCAGTAGTGGCATATACGGCCAGATTCAGCAATCATATACCTATCAACTGTAAACGGGCCAGGACAAAATCACGAGTATAAAGTAGAATTTTTATGATGAAACTCCAACCCTTCCCAATTTATATGTGTGTAGTGTCGAAACTGGAAATTCCATATAGCCAATACTAGAGATTTATATCAGTAGTGGCATATACGGCCAGATTCAGCAATCATATACCTATCAACTGTAAACGGGCCAGGTCAAAATCACGAGTATAAAGTAGAATTTTTATGATGAAACTCCAACCCTTCCCAATTTATATGTGTGTAGTGTCGAAACTGGAAATTCCATATAGCCAATACTAGAGATTTATATCAGTATTGGAATATACGGCCAGATTCAGCAATCATATACCTATCAACTGTAAACGGGCCAGGTCAAAATCACGAGTATAAAGTAGAATTTTTATGATGAAACTCCAACCCTTCCCAATTGCTATGTGTGTAGTGTCGAAACTGGAAATTCCATATAGCCAATACTAGAGATTTATATCAGTAGTGGCATATACGGCCAGATTCAGCAATCATATACCTATCAACTGTAAACGGGCCAGGACAAAATCACGAGTATAAAGTAGAATTTTTATGATGAAACTCCAACCCTTCCCAATTTATATGTGTGTAGTGTCGAAACTGGAAATTCCATATAGCCAATACTAGAGATTTATATCAGTAGTGGCATATACGGCCAGATTCAGCAATCATATACCTATCAACTGTAAACGGGCTAGGTCAAAATCACGAGTATAAAGTAGAATTTTTATGATGAAACTCCAACCCTTCCCAATTTATATGTGTGTAGTGTCGAAACTGGAAATTCCATATAGCCAATACTAGAGATTTATATCAGTATTGGAATATACGGCCAGATTCAGCAATCATATACCTATCAACTGTAAACGGGCCAGGTCAAAATCACGAGTATAAAGTAGAATTTTTATGATGAAACTCCAACCCTTCCCAATTGCTATGTGTGTAGTGTCGAAACTGGAAATTCCATATAGCCAATACTAGAGATTTATATCAGTAGTGGCATATACGGCCAGATTCAGCAATCATATACCTATCAACTGTAAACGAGCCAGGTCAAAATCACGAGTATAAAGGAGAATTTTTATGATGAAACTCCAACCCTTCCCAATTTATATGTGTGTAGTGTCGAAACTGGAAATTCCATATAGCCAATACTAGAGATTTATATCAGTAGTGGCATATACGGCCAGATTCAGCAATCATATACCTATCAACTGTAAACGGGCCAGGTCAAAGTCACGAGTATAAAGTAGAATTTTTATGATGAAACTCCAACCCTTCCCAATTGCTATGTGTGTAGTGTCGAAACTGGAAATTCCATATAGCCAATACTAGAGATTTATATCAGTAGTGGCATATACGGCCAGATTCAGCAATCATATACCTATCAACTGTAAACGGGCCAGGACAAAATCACGAGTATAAAGTAGAATTTTTATGATGAAACTCCAACCCTTCCCAATTTATATGTGTGTAGTGTCGAAACTGGAAATTCCATATAGCCAATACTAGAGATTTATATCAGTATTGGAATATACGGCCAGATTCAGCAATCATATACCTATCAACTGTAAACGGGCCAGGTCAAAATCACGAGTATAAAGTAGAATTTTTATGATGAAACTCCAACCCTTCCCAATTGCTATGTGTGTAGTGTCGAAACTGGAAATTCCATATAGCCAATACTAGAGATTTATATCAGTAGTGGCATATACGGCCAGATTCAGCAATCATATACCTATCAACTGTAAACGGGCCAGGACAAAATCACGAGTATAAAGTAGAATTTTTATGATGAAACTCCAACCCTTCCCAATTTATATGTGTGTAGTGTCGAAACTGGAAATTCCATATAGCCAATACTAGAGATTTATATCAGTATTGGAATATACGGCCAGATTCAGCAATCATATACCTATCAACTGTAAACGGGCCAGGTCAAAATCACGAGTATAAAGTAGAATTTTTATGATGAAACTCCAACCCTTCCCAATTGCTATGTGTGTAGTGTCGAAACTGGAAATTCCATATAGCCAATACTAGAGATTTATATCAGTATTGGAATATACGGCCAGATTCAGCAATCATATACCTATCAACTGTAAACGGGCCAGGTCAAAATCACGAGTATAAAGTAGAATTTTTATGATGAAACTCCAACCCTTCCCAATTGCTATGTGTGTAGTGTCGAAACTGGAAATTCCATATAGCCAATACTAGAGATTTATATCAGTAGTGGCATATACGGCCAGATTCAGCAATCATATACCTATCAACTGTAAACGAGCCAGGACAAAATCACGAGTATAAAGTAGAATTTTTATGATGAAACTCCAACCCTTCCCAATTTATATGTGTGTAGTGTCGAAACTGGAAATTCCATATAGCCAATACTAGAGATTTATATCAGTAGTGGCATATACGGCCAGATTCAGCAATCATATACCTATCAACTGTAAACGGGCCAGGTCAAAATCACGAGTATAAAGTAGAATTTTTATGATGAAACTCCAACCCTTCCCAATTTATATGTGTGTAGTGTCGAAACTGGAAATTCCATATAGCCAATACTAGAGATTTATATCAGTATTGGAATATACGGCCAGATTCAGCAATCATATACCTATCAACTGTAAACGGGCCAGGTCAAAATCACGAGTATAAAGTAGAATTTTTATGATGAAACTCCAACCCTTCCCAATTGCTATGTGTGTAGTGTCGAAACTGGAAATTCCATATAGCCAATACTAGAGATTTATATCAGTAGTGGCATATACGGCCAGATTCAGCAATCATATACCTATCAACTGTAAACGGGCCAGGACAAAATCACGAGTATAAAGTAGAATTTTTATGATGAAACTCCAACCCTTCCCAATTTATATGTGTGTAGTGTCGAAACTGGAAATTCCATATAGCCAATACTAGAGATTTATATCAGTAGTGGCATATACGGCCAGATTCAGCAATCATATACCTATCAACTGTAAACGGGCTAGGTCAAAATCACGAGTATAAAGTAGAATTTTTATGATGAAACTCCAACCCTTCCCAATTTATATGTGTGTAGTGTCGAAACTGGAAATTCCATATAGCCAATACTAGAGATTTATATCAGTATTGGAATATACGGCCAGATTCAGCAATCATATACCTATCAACTGTAAACGGGCCAGGTCAAAATCACGAGTATAAAGTAGAATTTTTATGATGAAACTCCAACCCTTCCCAATTGCTATGTGTGTAGTGTCGAAACTGGAAATTCCATATAGCCAATACTAGAGATTTATATCAGTAGTGGCATATACGGCCAGATTCAGCAATCATATACCTATCAACTGTAAACGGGCCAGGACAAAATCACGAGTATATAGTAGAATTTTTATGATGAAACTCCAACCCTTCCCAATTTATATGTGTGTAGTGTCGAAACTGGAAATTCCATATAGCCAATACTAGAGATTTATATCAGTATTGGAATATACGGCCAGATTCAGCAATCATATACCTATCAACTGTAAACGGGCCAGGTCAAAATCACGAGTATAAAGTAGAATTTTTATGATGAAACTCCAACCCTTCCCAATTGCTATGTGTGTAGTGTCGAAACTGGAAATTCCATATAGCCAATACTAGAGATTTATATCAGTAGTGGCATATACGGCCAGATTCAGCAATCATATACCTATCAACTGTAAACGGGCCAGGACAAAATCACGAGTATAAAGTAGAATTTTTATGATGAAACTCCAACCCTTCCCAATTTATATGTGTGTAGTGTCGAAACTGGAAATTCCATATAGCCAATACTAGAGATTTATATCAGTAGTGGCATATACGGCCAGATTCAGCAATCATATACCTATCAACTGTAAACGGGCCAGGACAAAATCACGAGTATAAAGTAGAATTTTTATGATGAAACTCCAACCCTTCCCAATTTATATGTGTGTAGTGTCGAAACTGGAAATTCCATATAGCCAATACTAGAGATTTATATCAGTAGTGGCATATACGGCCAGATTCAGCAATCATATACCTATCAACTGTAAACGGGCCAGGACAAAATCACGAGTATAAAGTAGAATTTTTATGATGAAACTCCAACCCTTCCCAATTTATATGTGTGTAGTGTCGAAACTGGAAATTCCATATAGCCAATACTAGAGATTTATATCAGTATTGGAATATACGGCCAGATTCAGCAATCATATACCTATCAACTGTAAACGGGCCAGGTCAAAATCACGAGTATAAAGTAGAATTTTTATGATGAAACTCCAACCCTTCCCAATTGCTATGTGTGTAGTGTCGAAACTGGAAATTCCATATAGCCAATACTAGAGATTTATATCAGTAGTGGCATATACGGCCAGATTCAGCAATCATATACCTATCAACTGTAAACGGGCCAGGACAAAATCACGAGTATAAAGTAGAATTTTTATGATGAAACTCCAACCCTTCCCAATTTATATGTGTGTAGTGTCGAAACTGGAAATTCCATATAGCCAATACTAGAGATTTATATCAGTAGTGGCATATACGGCCAGATTCAGCAATCATATACCTATCAACTGTAAACGGGCCAGGTCAAAATCACGAGTATAAAGTAGAATTTTTATGATGAAACTCCAACCCTTCCCAATTTATATGTGTGTAGTGTCGAAACTGGAAATTCCATATAGCCAATACTAGAGATTTATATCAGTATTGGAATATACGGCCAGATTCAGCAATCATATACCTATCAACTGTAAACGGGCCAGGTCAAAATCACGAGTATAAAGTAGAATTTTTATGATGAAACTCCAACCCTTCCCAATTGCTATGTGTGTAGTGTCGAAACTGGAAATTCCATATAGCCAATACTAGAGATTTATATCAGTAGTGGCATATACGGCCAGATTCAGCAATCATATACCTATCAACTGTAAACGGGCCAGGACAAAATCACGAGTATAAAGTAGAATTTTTATGATGAAACTCCAACCCTTCCCAATTTATATGTGTGTAGTGTCGAAACTGGAAATTCCATATAGCCAATACTAGAGATTTATATCAGTAGTGGCATATACGGCCAGATTCAGCAATCATATACCTATCAACTGTAAACGGGCTAGGTCAAAATCACGAGTATAAAGTAGAATTTTTATGATGAAACTCCAACCCTTCCCAATTTATATGTGTGTAGTGTCGAAACTGGAAATTCCATATAGCCAATACTAGAGATTTATATCAGTATTGGAATATACGGCCAGATTCAGCAATCATATACCTATCAACTGTAAACGGGCCAGGTCAAAATCACGAGTATAAAGTAGAATTTTTATGATGAAACTCCAACCCTTCCCAATTGCTATGTGTGTAGTGTCGAAACTGGAAATTCCATATAGCCAATACTAGAGATTTATATCAGTAGTGGCATATACGGCCAGATTCAGCAATCATATACCTATCAACTGTAAACGGGCCAGGACAAAATCACGAGTATAAAGTAGAATTTTTATGATGAAACTCCAACCCTTCCCAATTTATATGTGTGTAGTGTCGAAACTGGAAATTCCATATAGCCAATACTAGAGATTTATATCAGTAGTGGCATATACGGCCAGATTCAGCAATCATATACCTATCAACTGTAAACGGGCCAGGTCAAAATCACGAGTATAAAGTAGAATTTTTATGATGAAACTCCAACCCTTCCCAATTTATATGTGTGTAGTGTCGAAACTGGAAATTCCATATAGCCAATACTAGAGATTTATATCAGTATTGGAATATACGGCCAGATTCAGCAATCATATACCTATCAACTGTAAACGGGCCAGGTCAAAATCACGAGTATAAAGTAGAATTTTTATGATGAAACTCCAACCCTTCCCAATTGCTATGTGTGTAGTGTCGAAACTGGAAATTCCATATAGCCAATACTAGAGATTTATATCAGTAGTGGCATATACGGCCAGATTCAGCAATCATATACCTATCAACTGTAAACGGGCCAGGACAAAATCACGAGTATAAAGTAGAATTTTTATGATGAAACTCCAACCCTTCCCAATTTATATGTGTGTAGTGTCGAAACTGGAAATTCCATATAGCCAATACTAGAGATTTATATCAGTAGTGGCATATACGGCCAGATTCAGCAATCATATACCTATCAACTGTAAACGGGCCAGGTCAAAATCACGAGTATAAAGTAGAATTTTTATGATGAAACTCCAACCCTTCCCAATTGCTATGTGTGTAGTGTCGAAACTGGAAATTCCATATAGCCAATACTAGAGATTTATATCAGTAGTGGCATATACGGCCAGATTCAGCAATCATATACCTATCAACTGTAAACGGGCCAGGTCAAAATCACGAGTATAAAGTAGAATTTTTATGATGAAACTCCAACCCTTCCCAATTTATATGTGTGTAGTGTCGAAACTGGAAATTCCATATAGCCAATACTAGAGATTTATATCAGTATTGGAATATACGGCCAGATTCAGCAATCATATACCTATCAACTGTAAACGGGCCAGGACAAAATCACGAGTATAAAGTAGAATTTTTATGATGAAACTCCAACCCTTCCCAATTTATATGTGTGTAGTGTCGAAACTGGAAATTCCATATAGCCAATACTAGAGATTTATATCAGTAGTGGCATATACGGCCAGATTCAGCAATCATATACCTATCAACTGTAAACGGGCCAGGTCAAAATCACGAGTATAAAGTAGAATTTTTATGATGAAACTCCAACCCTTCCCAATTGCTATGTGTGTAGTGTCGAAACTGGAAATTCCATATAGCCAATACTAGAGATTTATATCAGTAGTGGCATATACGGCCAGATTCAGCAATCATATACCTATCAACTGTAAACGGGCCAGGACAAAATCACGAGTATAAAGTAGAATTTTTATGATGAAACTCCAACCCTTCCCAATTTATATGTGTGTAGTGTCGAAACTGGAAATTCCATATAGCCAATACTAGAGATTTATATCAGTATTGGCATATACGGCCAGATTCAGCAATCATATACCTATCAACTGTAAACGGGCCAGGTCAAAATCACGAGTATAAAGTAGAATTTTTATGATGAAACTCCAACCCTTCCCAATTGCTATGTGTGTAGTGTCGAAACTGGAAATTCCATATAGCCAATACTAGAGATTTATATCAGTAGTGGCATATACGGCCAGATTCAGCAATCATATACCTATCAACTGTAAACGGGCCAGGTCAAAATCACGAGTATAAAGTAGAATTTTTATGATGAAACTCCAACCCTTCCTAATTGCTATGTGTGTAGTGTCGAAACTGGAAATTCCATATAGCCAATACTAGAGATTTATATCAGTAGTGGCATATACGGCCAGATTCAGCAATCATATACCTATCAACTGTAAACGGGCCAGGACAAAATCACGAGTATAAAGTAGAATTTTTATGATGAAACTCCAACCCTTCCCAATTTATATGTGTGTAGTGTCGAAACTGGAAATTCCATATAGCCAATACTAGAGATTTATATCAGTATTGGAATATACGGCCAGATTCAGCAATCATATACCTATCAACTGTAAACGGGCCAGGTCAAAATCACGAGTATAAAGTAGAATTTTTATGATGAAACTCCAACCCTTCCCAATTGCTATGTGTGTAGTGTCGAAACTGGAAATTCCATATAGCCAATACTAGAGATTTATATCAGTAGTGGCATATACGGCCAGATTCAGCAATCATATACCTATCAACTGTAAACGGGCCAGGACAAAATCACGAGTATAAAGTAGAATTTTTATGATGAAACTCCAACCCTTCCCAATTTATATGTGTGTAGTGTCGAAACTGGAAATTCCATATAGCCAATACTAGAGATTTATATCAGTATTGGCATATACGGCCAGATTCAGCAATCATATACCTATCAACTGTAAACGGGCCAGGTCAAAATCACGAGTATAAAGTAGAATTTTTATGATGAAACTCCAACCCTTCCCAATTGCTATGTGTGTAGTGTCGAAACTGGAAATTCCATATAGCCAATACTAGAGATTTATATCAGTAGTGGCATATACGGCCAGATTCAGCAATCATATACCTATCAACTGTAAACGGGCCAGGTCAAAATCACGAGTATAAAGTAGATTTTTTATGATGAAACTCCAACCCTTCCCAATTTATATGTGTGTAGTGTCGAAACTGGAAATTCCATATAGCCAATACTAGAGATTTATATCAGTATTGGAATATACGGCCAGATTCAGCAATCATATACCTATCAACTGTAAACGGGCCAGGTCAAAATCACGAGTATAAAGTAGATTTTTTATGATGAAACTCCAACCCTTCCCAATTGCTATGTGTGTAGTGTCGAAACTGGAAATTCCATATAGCCAATACTAGAGATTTATATCAGTAGTGGCATATACGGCCAGATTCAGCAATCATATACCTATCAACTGTAAACGGGCCAGGACAAAATCACGAGTATAAAGTAGAATTTTTATGATGAAACTCCAACCCTTCCCAATTGCTATGTGTGTAGTGTCGAAACTGGAAATTCCATATAGCCAATACTAGAGATTTATATCAGTATTGGAATATACGGCCAGATTCAGCAATCATATACCTATCAACTGTAAACGGGCCAGGTCAAAATCACGAGTATAAAGTAGAATTTTTATGATGAAACTCCAACCCTTCCCAATTGCTATGTGTGTAGTGTCGAAACTGGAAATTCCATATAGCCAATACTAGAGATTTATATCAGTAGTGGCATATACGGCCAGATTCAGCAATCATATACCTATCAACTGTAAACGGGCCAGGTCAAAATCACGAGTATAAAGTAGATTTTTTATGATGAAACTCCAACCCTTCCCAATTTATATGTGTGTAGTGTCGAAACTGGAAATTCCATATAGCCAATACTAGAGATTTATATCAGTATTGGAATATACGGCCAGATTCAGCAATCATATACCTATCAACTGTAAACGGGCCAGGTCAAAATCACGAGTATAAAGTAGAATTTTTATGATGAAACTCCAACCCTTCCCAATTGCTATGTGTGTAGTGTCGAAACTGGAAATTCCATATAGCCAATACTAGAGATTTATATCAGTAGTGGCATATACGGCCAGATTCAGCAATCATATACCTATCAACTGTAAACGGGCCAGGTCAAAATCACGAGTATAAAGTAGATTTTTTATGATGAAACTCCAACCCTTCCCAATTTATATGTGTGTAGTGTCGAAACTGGAAATTCCATATAGCCAATACTAGAGATTTATATCAGTATTGGAATATACGGCCAGATTCAGCAATCATATACCTATCAACTGTAAACGGGCCAGGTCAAAATCACGAGTATAAAGTAGAATTTTTATGATGAAACTCCAACCCTTCCCAATTGCTATGTGTGTAGTGTCGAAACTGGAAATTCCATATAGCCAATACTAGAGATTTATATCAGTAGTGGCATATACGGCCAGATTCAGCAATCATATACCTATCAACTGTAAACGGGCCAGGTCAAAATCACGAGTATAAAGTAGATTTTTTATGATGAAACTCCAACCCTGTACGGAAATGCGCGTTTGATCTATGCGAAAAACCACAGTTGAATTTAAAGAACTTAAAGCTGGTTTTAAACGTTATAATTATCTTTTTATTTTTAAACAGTTGATAATAATTTCACGATAGCTGATGTTTTCTTCCTTGCGGGCGAAATGAAAGTGAACGAGAAAAATATTTATTTTTATTTAGATGACGGGTCGTCTGCACAGATCTGAAAAATCTCGCGGACAAATGTGCTGAATCATTTGCTATTAATGGTCTTGAACTAGTCAAGTATAGATGGCAATAATTTACATTATTGATAATTAATTTATGTCGATAATGCACTTTTTGTACTAATAAAATAAACAAAAATATCATCAGCTGTCATGAAGAAATGGGTAAGATTGTGGTTTGACAAAAATAAATTATATAATCTAATTTACAATAAATGGATTCTTATAGGAATTTAAAGTTAATATGCTATACAAGTATATATTCCTATTGGATGCCGATATAAGATAAGTATAATAATTGAATTTATTATTTACTTAATCAAATAACTTTCATTGTAGTTTCTGATCCTGAACATCCCGCGCCCGATGAATCAACCGATTCAGAAGGTAATACACAAATTTTGGTTATTGGCCGCTTTATCTCTCCCATTTTAGTTTTGATTACGACCACACGAACTAATCCATCTTGACCTGGAATTGATTGAATTATACGCCCCATGAGCCATTTGCTAGGTGGAACATCTTTATCCATTACTACAACAAGATTTCCAGGTTTTGGATTAGTAGAAACCGTCTTCCATTTGCTGCGTTGTTGTAAGGTTACCAGATACTCGGTATGCCAACGTTTCCAAAAATGCTGCACCATCCGCTGTGTATGCTGCCACCGCGACAACCGGTTTTCGTTGATGCTTAATAGATTTGGTTCAGGCATCAATGTAATTGCATGGCCAATCAGGAAATGACCCGGTGTTAACGGATCCATGTCCTCTGAGGAGATTTCACTCAATGGTCGAGAATTAAGTAAGGATTCAATCTGGGTAAGTAAGGTGGTCAGCTCTTCAAACGTAAGCAACGATTCTCCCAGTACGCGCTTAAGATGGTATTTGGTAGACTTAATACCCGCCTCCCATAAACCTCCAAAATTGGGAGCACCTGGTGGTATGAAATGCCATTCGATATTGTAAGATGTTATATACCTTATTAGAGCTGAGTCCTTCTGCATCATCATAATGCATCTTTGCAATTCCCGTTCTGCACCAACAAAATTGGATCCATTGTCGCTATAAATGTGGCCGCAAATGCCACGCCGAGCATGGAATCGTCGTAACGCTGCCAAAAACGCCTCGGTTGTCATATCGCTCACCAACTCTAAATGGACTGCCTTTGTAGACATACAAACGAACAAGGCGAGATATGCCTTAACAGTTTTAGCGCCACGCAGTCGTGAAGTTTTGATCAATAATGGCCCAGCATAATCCACCCCTGTGGTGAAGAATGGTCGATGATAAGATACCCTAGGTTGTGGTAATTGACCCATGAGTTGCTGCTGTTGCTGCGCCTTTAACCGTACGCACTTGATACACTGCCCAAGTACCCTACGTACTTCATTCTTACATCTTAATATATGGTAAGTTTGGTTAAGTATTGATATCAGCAACGTGGGACCTGCATGTAGTTGTTTAAGATGTTCATCTCTTATTATCATGGTTGTCACTCGATGTCGTGCTGGTAATATGACTGGATGCTTAACATTATATGGAACATCCGAATTAAACAACCTTCCACCAACTCGTAAAAGACCAATCTTATCTAAGAACGGAAAAAAAGATGTTAATTTTGAATCGCGATTTATTGGTTTATTATTCGTGAGAGCATTTATTTCCAATGCAAAGATTGCTTGTTGAACTCTACGAATTACTATATTGAACGCATCTCTTTTGGCATCGTTATATATTCGTGTGCATTCTAATCCTTTGATTAGTCCACTTGATGACTTTCTGCGAAATAGCAGCAGAATTCTAGCAATCACAAAAACGATCTTTGAAAATTTTGAACACCGTTCTATGAGTCCAGATAAACACTCATTGACGTCTTCTACGTTCAACAACACCACTGAAGTACTCTTTTCTTCTCTCAAGGCTGCTTCTCGAGGTTTCAAACTGAGTTCTTGGAGTTTTATATGATTTGGCCAGTTAGTTTCTGCGTCCTTTAACCATTTTGGTCCACCCCACCATAATGGGTGGCTTACTAATTCCTCAGGGAGTAAACCACGCGATGCGCAATCAGCTGGATTTTCGGACGATGGTATGTGCTTCCATTGACTGCGATTGGTAGATTGCAAAATAAATGACACCCGATTCGCTACATAAGTCTGCCATCTTCTGGGGCATGACGATATCCAATCAAGTACAATCATTGAATCGGTCCATAGTTGATAATTGATAGTTAATTTTCCTTTTAATGTTTCCAAAACCGATGTCATTAACTTAGTAAGCAATACTGCAGCACATAATTCCAAACGTGGAATGCTGATTGTTTTAATCGGTGCCACCTTCGTCTTTGCCGTAACCAGATTTATTTTGTACCCATTGGCTGTTCGTACTCTACTATAAATCACAGCTGCATAGGCTAGTTCGGAGGCATCTGCAAAGCCATGCAGTTCTAATACGTCATCCTCAATGTAAAGCCATCTGTCTATTCGAATGTCTTCCAGCTTACTCAGAGTGTCTCTTATTGCTATGTACTGTTGGTTAATTGAAATTGGTAACTTTTCATCCCAGTCAACACCTAGTAACCATAATTGTTGGCACAAAATTTTTATTTTTACTATGGTTGGTGACAACCATCCCATTGGATCAAATAATTTAGCTGCTTCTGATAACATGCTGCGTTTGGTAAAATTCTGATTAATCAAATTCACCTTGAATTGAAAAGTGTCACATGTAGGTGAATACCTAACTCCAAGTACGGAAACGGCTTGAGTATCATCTTCGAAGTTTAGAAGTGAAGTTTCTTTACTGATTTCAGGAATGGTGCTCATAAGCTCAGGACTATTGGACGCCCACTTCCGTAAATTGAAACCTCCTTTTCCTAGTAGACATATAAGATCCTGGACAATCCGTTGCGCATCCCTGACATTATTGGTTCCTGACATTAGATCATCTACGTAGAAGTCTCGTTTTAATACTTCTGACGCTTCGGGAAATTCACTTTTGTAGTCTGATCCCAGTTGATTCAGAGTTTGGGTGGCTAAAAATGGGGCAGATGTTGTGCCATATGTGACAGTTAATAATTTATAGATCCGCAAATCTTCTTCGGGTTCGTTCCTCCATACTATTTTTTGATAATCAGTGTCCTTTTGATTAACCCAAATTTGCCGGAACATTTTTTCAATATCAGCCGTGAAAATGATTTTATGAGTTCTGAATCTGATAAGTAATTGAACCAAAGTGGATTGTACAACTGGTCCCACTGCCAATTGATCATTCAAAGAGTTGCCGTGCGTTGTCTTGGCGGAGCCATCAAATACCACCCTGAGCTTGGTGGTTGTACTGCTCTCCTTTGAAACACCATGGTGGGGCAAGTAGTACTGTTCAAAAGCATTATCATTGGCTAGTGCCATGTGACCTAGCTCTTCATATTCGTTGAGAAACTCAGTATATCTTTGTTTAAATACAGCATCATGACGGAATCGCTTTTCCAAATTGGTCATCCTTTTTATAGCTACTGTTTTGGAATTACCTAATTTCTTTAGACCATTTTTGAATGGTAAACTAACTATATATTTCCCATCTTCTGCTCTGCAAACCGTATTTTCGAAGTGCTCCAGACAAAATTTCTCTTCTTCACTGTAGTGGACAACATTTTTGATTTCCTCAACCTCCCAAAATTTCCTGAGAGTTAAATCAAGATCAAGATGTAGATTAATTGGAACTTGTTCTTTGCCACCTTCATCATGAATTGGCGTTCCTGCAATCACCCATCCTAACTTAGTGTTATGAGCTACAAGCTTTGTCCTTGGAATGTAGTTTTTTCCATGGCTTATTATATCGAAGAACAGATCACTTCCAAGCAGCACATCAATTTTTCCTTCCACGTGGTAATGGGGATCTGCTAACCGAATCTTGTTTATACCCCGTAATCGATTTAGTCCCTTGAATACTGGCTTATACGATGATATTTTTGGAACAATCAGCACCTTCGTAGTCACCTCGTAAGCTTCTTCGTTGAATCGAGATTTGATACGAATAGTTGTGGCTCCTTTCGATACTCCTGAATTAGTATCGTTAAGACCTTGAATCAATATACGACCGTTTGTCTTCTTAATACCTAGCTGTTGAAAACATTCCTCCGTGATAAAAGATGTTTGGGAACCAGTATCAAGTAAGGCTCTACAATATTGCCAGTCACCGTTCTGATGTTCAACTCTTATCTGTGCAGTTGGAAGAATTGAATTTTCTACCGAACAGGCACGATCACAAGTCGACAATGTATGTGTATGGCCACAAACAGTTTTTTGCTCGAGTGCCTGATTAGATCCTTCAGAATTACTTGCAGGTGTATCTAAATGGAGAACCACATTATGTTTTTTCTGACACATAGCACATTTATGCTTTGATTTGCACTGATAAACCTGATGTGTATCACTTAAACAATTGAAACATCTAGAATGCTTCCTAACATACTCTCTACGCTGATGAATTTCTAAAGCAAGAAATTTTGCGCATTCGTATAATTTGTGATATTTTCCACATAATGCACAAACCACTGCTGGGGCAGTATGCATAGACCTTGACTTCTGAACAGATTCCTTCGAAAACTGACGTTTTACGTTTTCGAGTTTAATGCCTTGCAAGGCATCCATTCGCTTATTTAAAACGGCTAGTAATTTTTCGAACGTTGGAAATTCCACATCACAAGTTTCGAATTTCCACAATTGTCTTGTTTCTGCATCCATTTTTTGTGTGGCGATGTAAATAAGCCAAGGATCTCGACTCTCCGCTTGTTCTCCGACTCTCCGCTTGTTTCGTCACACGTGTCGTGTAAACGTGCGATGGCTTGTGATGATGGTTGGGTTATTGTTGGTTGGTCGAAAAATGTTTGCACAAATGAGTCCACAATATAACGCTTTTGTCGTACCTCTTGCATAGCTTTTGATAAGCTTCTATGTAGTTCGCGTCATTTATCTGGAAATGCCGAACAAGAGCCAATGCTTCGCCTCTTAATAGTCCCTTTAGGTATTGGAACTTTTGCGCTGGTGAAAGCGTTGCGTTTTCATGAACTGTGGATCCAAATAGGTCATAGAATGATTGCCATTCCTTAAAGTTCCCATCGAAGGGAGGAATGGTAATACGTGGTAAACGAAAATCACTGGAAGCAGTTTGGGACGTATTCATCGTGTGATCTAAATTCACCGTAGCTTGTGCGTGATTTGTATTAGATATTTTCCGTATAGCACCTTGCAGTTTTGGAACGATTGAATAATATTGAGAATCAATCGCCTCAATATCTGTTGTTGAATCTTCCGATATTTCCAGCATCTGAAACTCAACTTCCACGAAATCCTTGTATAGTTGGTGGATTCGCTCCAATCTCGTGGTTAAATCATCTAAGGTAGTTTCGTTTTTAATAACCTTAACAAAATTTTCTATTCTTGTGATTTGGCCTTTGATATAGGCTCTTTTCGCTTTTAGACCATCCATTTTAACCAGAGGAGCAAAATAAACACAAGTTGGAGATTGAGAATAAGAAACAACGTGTTAAACCCGTTTATGGGCAAATAAATGAAGCACTTTTAAGTATTAATAGTCTATTTCCATTGATTTATGAATTCACTGTTTTCACTAAGTATCATATACACTTCTTCTTGCCGCGTTAATAACACCAACACAAATGTGAGCATATACAGTTTATGCGTTATTGATTAACGTTATTAATAATAATTAGATAAAAGAATTAGATAAAAGTCTATTTTATTTTAATTAGATGTTTAATAATCTTCAAGTAAAATGAAAAAAAAATTCTACTTAAAGTTTTACGGCTTTTCTATGTTCCAGGTTTTCTCGATCTAGCTATGCGTCTTATTCCTCACACCAAATACCAAATCTATTCGATAACTAATAGATCCGGCTCGAAGGACCAAAAAATGTACGGAAATGCGCGTTTGATCTATGCGAAAAACCACAGTTGAATTTAAAGAACTTAAAGCTGGTTTTAAACGTTATAATTATCTTTTTATTTTTAAACAGTTGATAATAATTTCACGATAGCTGATGTTTTCTTCCTTGCGGGCGAAATGAAAGTGAACGAGAAAAATATTTATTTTTATTTAGATGACGGGTCGTCTGCACAGATCTGAAAAATCTCGCGGACAAATGTGCTGAATCATTTGCTATTAATGGTCTTGAACTAGTCAAGTATAGATGGCAATAATTTACATTATTGATAATTAATTTATGTCGATAATGCACTTTTTGTACTAATAAAATAAACAAAAATATCATCAGCTGTCATGAAGAAATGGGTAAGATTGTGGTTTGACAAAAATAAATTATATAATCTAATTTACAATAAATGGATTCTTATAGGAATTTAAAGTTAATATGCTATACAAGTATATATTCCTATTGGATGCCGATATAAGATAAGTATAATAATTGAATTTATTATTTACTTAATCAAATAACTTTCATTGTAGTTTCTGATCCTGAACATCCCGCGCCCGATGAATCAACCGATTCAGAAGGTAATACACAAATTTTGGTTATTGGCCGCTTTATCTCTCCCATTTTAGTTTTGATTACGACCACACGAACTAATCCATCTTGACCTGGAATTGATTGAATTATACGCCCCATGAGCCATTTGCTAGGTGGAACATCTTTATCCATTACTACAACAAGATTTCCAGGTTTTGGATTAGTAGAAACCGTCTTCCATTTGCTGCGTTGTTGTAAGGTTACCAGATACTCGGTATGCCAACGTTTCCAAAAATGCTGCACCATCCGCTGTGTATGCTGCCACCGCGACAACCGGTTTTCGTTGATGCTTAATAGATTTGGTTCAGGCATCAATGTAATTGCATGGCCAATCAGGAAATGACCCGGTGTTAACGGATCCATGTCCTCTGAGGAGATTTCACTCAATGGTCGAGAATTAAGTAAGGATTCAATCTGGGTAAGTAAGGTGGTCAGCTCTTCAAACGTAAGCAACGATTCTCCCAGTACGCGCTTAAGATGGTATTTGGTAGACTTAATACCCGCCTCCCATAAACCTCCAAAATTGGGAGCACCTGGTGGTATGAAATGCCATTCGATATTGTAAGATGTTATATACCTTATTAGAGCTGAGTCCTTCTGCATCATCATAATGCATCTTTGCAATTCCCGTTCTGCACCAACAAAATTGGATCCATTGTCGCTATAAATGTGGCCGCAAATGCCACGCCGAGCATGGAATCGTCGTAACGCTGCCAAAAACGCCTCGGTTGTCATATCGCTCACCAACTCTAAATGGACTGCCTTTGTAGACATACAAACGAACAAGGCGAGATATGCCTTAACAGTTTTAGCGCCACGCAGTCGTGAAGTTTTGATCAATAATGGCCCAGCATAATCCACCCCTGTGGTGAAGAATGGTCGATGATAAGATACCCTAGGTTGTGGTAATTGACCCATGAGTTGCTGCTGTTGCTGCGCCTTTAACCGTACGCACTTGATACACTGCCCAAGTACCCTACGTACTTCATTCTTACATCTTAATATATGGTAAGTTTGGTTAAGTATTGATATCAGCAACGTGGGACCTGCATGTAGTTGTTTAAGATGTTCATCTCTTATTATCATGGTTGTCACTCGATGTCGTGCTGGTAATATGACTGGATGCTTAACATTATATGGAACATCCGAATTAAACAACCTTCCACCAACTCGTAAAAGACCAATCTTATCTAAGAACGGAAAAAAAGATGTTAATTTTGAATCGCGATTTATTGGTTTATTATTCGTGAGAGCATTTATTTCCAATGCAAAGATTGCTTGTTGAACTCTACGAATTACTATATTGAACGCATCTCTTTTGGCATCGTTATATATTCGTGTGCATTCTAATCCTTTGATTAGTCCACTTGATGACTTTCTGCGAAATAGCAGCAGAATTCTAGCAATCACAAAAACGATCTTTGAAAATTTTGAACACCGTTCTATGAGTCCAGATAAACACTCATTGACGTCTTCTACGTTCAACAACACCACTGAAGTACTCTTTTCTTCTCTCAAGGCTGCTTCTCGAGGTTTCAAACTGAGTTCTTGGAGTTTTATATGATTTGGCCAGTTAGTTTCTGCGTCCTTTAACCATTTTGGTCCACCCCACCATAATGGGTGGCTTACTAATTCCTCAGGGAGTAAACCACGCGATGCGCAATCAGCTGGATTTTCGGACGATGGTATGTGCTTCCATTGACTGCGATTGGTAGATTGCAAAATAAATGACACCCGATTCGCTACATAAGTCTGCCATCTTCTGGGGCATGACGATATCCAATCAAGTACAATCATTGAATCGGTCCATAGTTGATAATTGATAGTTAATTTTCCTTTTAATGTTTCCAAAACCGATGTCATTAACTTAGTAAGCAATACTGCAGCACATAATTCCAAACGTGGAATGCTGATTGTTTTAATCGGTGCCACCTTCGTCTTTGCCGTAACCAGATTTATTTTGTACCCATTGGCTGTTCGTACTCTACTATAAATCACAGCTGCATAGGCTAGTTCGGAGGCATCTGCAAAGCCATGCAGTTCTAATACGTCATCCTCAATGTAAAGCCATCTGTCTATTCGAATGTCTTCCAGCTTACTCAGAGTGTCTCTTATTGCTATGTACTGTTGGTTAATTGAAATTGGTAACTTTTCATCCCAGTCAACACCTAGTAACCATAATTGTTGGCACAAAATTTTTATTTTTACTATGGTTGGTGACAACCATCCCATTGGATCAAATAATTTAGCTGCTTCTGATAACATGCTGCGTTTGGTAAAATTCTGATTAATCAAATTCACCTTGAATTGAAAAGTGTCACATGTAGGTGAATACCTAACTCCAAGTACGGAAACGGCTTGAGTATCATCTTCGAAGTTTAGAAGTGAAGTTTCTTTACTGATTTCAGGAATGGTGCTCATAAGCTCAGGACTATTGGACGCCCACTTCCGTAAATTGAAACCTCCTTTTCCTAGTAGACATATAAGATCCTGGACAATCCGTTGCGCATCCCTGACATTATTGGTTCCTGACATTAGATCATCTACGTAGAAGTCTCGTTTTAATACTTCTGACGCTTCGGGAAATTCACTTTTGTAGTCTGATCCCAGTTGATTCAGAGTTTGGGTGGCTAAAAATGGGGCAGATGTTGTGCCATATGTGACAGTTAATAATTTATAGATCCGCAAATCTTCTTCGGGTTCGTTCCTCCATACTATTTTTTGATAATCAGTGTCCTTTTGATTAACCCAAATTTGCCGGAACATTTTTTCAATATCAGCCGTGAAAATGATTTTATGAGTTCTGAATCTGATAAGTAATTGAACCAAAGTGGATTGTACAACTGGTCCCACTGCCAATTGATCATTCAAAGAGTTGCCGTGCGTTGTCTTGGCGGAGCCATCAAATACCACCCTGAGCTTGGTGGTTGTACTGCTCTCCTTTGAAACACCATGGTGGGGCAAGTAGTACTGTTCAAAAGCATTATCATTGGCTAGTGCCATGTGACCTAGCTCTTCATATTCGTTGAGAAACTCAGTATATCTTTGTTTAAATACAGCATCATGACGGAATCGCTTTTCCAAATTGGTCATCCTTTTTATAGCTACTGTTTTGGAATTACCTAATTTCTTTAGACCATTTTTGAATGGTAAACTAACTATATATTTCCCATCTTCTGCTCTGCAAACCGTATTTTCGAAGTGCTCCAGACAAAATTTCTCTTCTTCACTGTAGTGGACAACATTTTTGATTTCCTCAACCTCCCAAAATTTCCTGAGAGTTAAATCAAGATCAAGATGTAGATTAATTGGAACTTGTTCTTTGCCACCTTCATCATGAATTGGCGTTCCTGCAATCACCCATCCTAACTTAGTGTTATGAGCTACAAGCTTTGTCCTTGGAATGTAGTTTTTTCCATGGCTTATTATATCGAAGAACAGATCACTTCCAAGCAGCACATCAATTTTTCCTTCCACGTGGTAATGGGGATCTGCTAACCGAATCTTGTTTATACCCCGTAATCGATTTAGTCCCTTGAATACTGGCTTATACGATGATATTTTTGGAACAATCAGCACCTTCGTAGTCACCTCGTAAGCTTCTTCGTTGAATCGAGATTTGATACGAATAGTTGTGGCTCCTTTCGATACTCCTGAATTAGTATCGTTAAGACCTTGAATCAATATACGACCGTTTGTCTTCTTAATACCTAGCTGTTGAAAACATTCCTCCGTGATAAAAGATGTTTGGGAACCAGTATCAAGTAAGGCTCTACAATATTGCCAGTCACCGTTCTGATGTTCAACTCTTATCTGTGCAGTTGGAAGAATTGAATTTTCTACCGAACAGGCACGATCACAAGTCGACAATGTATGTGTATGGCCACAAACAGTTTTTTGCTCGAGTGCCTGATTAGATCCTTCAGAATTACTTGCAGGTGTATCTAAATGGAGAACCACATTATGTTTTTTCTGACACATAGCACATTTATGCTTTGATTTGCACTGATAAACCTGATGTGTATCACTTAAACAATTGAAACATCTAGAATGCTTCCTAACATACTCTCTACGCTGATGAATTTCTAAAGCAAGAAATTTTGCGCATTCGTATAATTTGTGATATTTTCCACATAATGCACAAACCACTGCTGGGGCAGTATGCATAGACCTTGACTTCTGAACAGATTCCTTCGAAAACTGACGTTTTACGTTTTCGAGTTTAATGCCTTGCAAGGCATCCATTCGCTTATTTAAAACGGCTAGTAATTTTTCGAACGTTGGAAATTCCACATCACAAGTTTCGAATTTCCACAATTGTCTTGTTTCTGCATCCATTTTTTGTGTGGCGATGTAAATAAGCCAAGGATCTCGACTCTCCGCTTGTTCTCCGACTCTCCGCTTGTTTCGTCACACGTGTCGTGTAAACGTGCGATGGCTTGTGATGATGGTTGGGTTATTGTTGGTTGGTCGAAAAATGTTTGCACAAATGAGTCCACAATATAACGCTTTTGTCGTACCTCTTGCATAGCTTTTGATAAGCTTCTATGTAGTTCGCGTCATTTATCTGGAAATGCCGAACAAGAGCCAATGCTTCGCCTCTTAATAGTCCCTTTAGGTATTGGAACTTTTGCGCTGGTGAAAGCGTTGCGTTTTCATGAACTGTGGATCCAAATAGGTCATAGAATGATTGCCATTCCTTAAAGTTCCCATCGAAGGGAGGAATGGTAATACGTGGTAAACGAAAATCACTGGAAGCAGTTTGGGACGTATTCATCGTGTGATCTAAATTCACCGTAGCTTGTGCGTGATTTGTATTAGATATTTTCCGTATAGCACCTTGCAGTTTTGGAACGATTGAATAATATTGAGAATCAATCGCCTCAATATCTGTTGTTGAATCTTCCGATATTTCCAGCATCTGAAACTCAACTTCCACGAAATCCTTGTATAGTTGGTGGATTCGCTCCAATCTCGTGGTTAAATCATCTAAGGTAGTTTCGTTTTTAATAACCTTAACAAAATTTTCTATTCTTGTGATTTGGCCTTTGATATAGGCTCTTTTCGCTTTTAGACCATCCATTTTAACCAGAGGAGCAAAATAAACACAAGTTGGAGATTGAGAATAAGAAACAACGTGTTAAACCCGTTTATGGGCAAATAAATGAAGCACTTTTAAGTATTAATAGTCTATTTCCATTGATTTATGAATTCACTGTTTTCACTAAGTATCATATACACTTCTTCTTGCCGCGTTAATAACACCAACACAAATGTGAGCATATACAGTTTATGCGTTATTGATTAACGTTATTAATAATAATTAGATAAAAGAATTAGATAAAAGTCTATTTTATTTTAATTAGATGTTTAATAATCTTCAAGTAAAATGAAAAAAAAATTCTACTTAAAGTTTTACGGCTTTTCTATGTTCCAGGTTTTCTCGATCTAGCTATGCGTCTTATTCCTCACACCAAATACCAAATCTATTCGATAACTAATAGATCCGGCTCGAAGGACCAAAAAATGTACGGAAATGCGCGTTTGATCTATGCGAAAAACCACAGTTGAATTTAAAGAACTTAAAGCTGGTTTTAAACGTTATAATTATCTTTTTATTTTTAAACAGTTGATAATAATTTCACGATAGCTGATGTTTTCTTCCTTGCGGGCGAAATGAAAGTGAACGAGAAAAATATTTATTTTTATTTAGATGACGGGTCGTCTGCACAGATCTGAAAAATCTCGCGGACAAATGTGCTGAATCATTTGCTATTAATGGTCTTGAACTAGTCAAGTATAGATGGCAATAATTTACATTATTGATAATTAATTTATGTCGATAATGCACTTTTTGTACTAATAAAATAAACAAAAATATCATCAGCTGTCATGAAGAAATGGGTAAGATTGTGGTTTGACAAAAATAAATTATATAATCTAATTTACAATAAATGGATTCTTATAGGAATTTAAAGTTAATATGCTATACAAGTATATATTCCTATTGGATGCCGATATAAGATAAGTATAATAATTGAATTTATTATTTACTTAATCAAATAACTTTCATTGTAGTTTCTGATCCTGAACAAACCCTTCCCAATTTATATGTGTGTAGTGTCGAAACTGGAAATTCCATATAGCCAATACTAGAGATTTATATCAGTAGTGGCATATACGGCCAGATTCAGCAATCATATACCTATCAACTGTAAACGGGCCAGGTCAAAATCACGAGTATAAAGTAGAATTTTTATGATGAAACTCCAACCCTTCCCAATTTATATGTGTGTAGTGTCGAAACTGGAAATTCCATATAGCCAATACTAGAGATTTATATCAGTAGTGGCATATACGGCCAGATTCAGCAATCATATACCTATCAACTGTAAACGGGCCAGGTCAAAATCACGAGTATAAAGTAGAATTTTTATGATGAAACTCCAACCCTTCCCAATTTATATGTGTGTAGTGTCGAAACTGGAAATTCCATATAGCCAATACTAGAGATTTATATCAGTATTGGAATATACGGCCAGATTCAGCAATCATATACCTATCAACTGTAAACGGGCCAGGTCAAAATCACGAGTATAAAGTAGAATTTTTATGATGAAACTCCAACCCTTCCCAATTTATATGTGTGTAGTGTCGAAACTGGAAATTCCATATAGCCAATACTAGAGATTTATATCAGTATTGGAATATACGGCCAGATTCAGCAATCATATACCTATCAACTGTAAACGGGCCAGGTCAAAATCACGAGTATAAAGTAGAATTTTTATGATGAAACTCCAACCCTTCCCAATTGCTATGTGTGTAGTGTCGAAACTGGAAATTCCATATAGCCAATACTAGAGATTTATATCAGTATTGGAATATACGGCCAGATTCAGCAATCATATACCTATCAACTGTAAACGGGCCAGGTCAAAATCACGAGTATAAAGTAGAATTTTTATGATGAAACTCCAACCCTTCCCAATTGCTATGTGTGTAGTGTCGAAACTGGAAATTCCATATAGCCAATACTAGAGATTTATATCAGTAGTGGCATATACGGCCAGATTCAGCAATCATATACCTATCAACTGTAAACGGGCCAGGTCAAAATCACGAGTATAAAGTAGAATTTTTATGATGAAACTCCAACCCTTCCCAATTTATATGTGTGTAGTGTCGAAACTGGAAATTCCATATAGCCAATACTAGAGATTTATATCAGTAGTGGCATATACGGCCAGATTCAGCAATCATATACCTATCAACTGTAAACGGGCCAGGTCAAAATCACGAGTATAAAGTAGAATTTTTATGATGAAACTCCAACCCTTCCCAATTTATATGTGTGTAGTGTCGAAACTGGAAATTCCATATAGCCAATACTAGAGATTTATATCAGTATTGGAATATACGGCCAGATTCAGCAATCATATACCTATCAACTGTAAACGGGCCAGGTCAAAATCACGAGTATAAAGTAGAATTTTTATGATGAAACTCCAACCCTTCCCAATTTATATGTGTGTAGTGTCGAAACTGGAAATTCCATATAGCCAATACTAGAGATTTATATCAGTATTGGAATATACGGCCAGATTCAGCAATCATATACCTATCAACTGTAAACGGGCCAGGTCAAAATCACGAGTATAAAGTAGAATTTTTATGATGAAACTCCAACCCTTCCCAATTGCTATGTGTGTAGTGTCGAAACTGGAAATTCCATATAGCCAATACTAGAGATTTATATCAGTATTGGAATATACGGCCAGATTCAGCAATCATATACCTATCAACTGTAAACGGGCCAGGTCAAAATCACGAGTATAAAGTAGAATTTTTATGATGAAACTCCAACCCTTCCCAATTGCTATGTGTGTAGTGTCGAAACTGGAAATTCCATATAGCCAATACTAGAGATTTATATCAGTAGTGGCATATACGGCCAGATTCAGCAATCATATACCTATCAACTGTAAACGGGCCAGGTCAAAATCACGAGTATAAAGTAGAATTTTTATGATGAAACTCCAACCCTTCCCAATTTCTATGTGTGTAGTGTCGAAACTGGAAATTCCATATAGCCAATACTAGAGATTTATATCAGTATTGGAATATACGGCCAGATTCAGCAATCATATACCTATCAACTGTAAACGGGCCAGGTCAAAATCACGAGTATAAAGTAGAATTTTTATGATGAAACTCCAACCCTTCCCAATTGCTATGTGTGTAGTGTCGAAACTGGAAATTCCATATAGCCAATACTAGAGATTTATATCAGTAGTGGCATATACGGCCAGATTCAGCAATCATATACCTATCAACTGTAAACGAGTCAGGACAAAATCACGAGTATAAAGTAGAATTTTTATGATGAAACTCCAACCCTTCCCAATTTATATGTGTGTAGTGTCGAAACTGGAAATTCCATATAGCCAATACTAGAGATTTATATCAGTAGTGGCATATACGGCCAGATTCAGCAATCATATACCTATCAACTGTAAACGGGCCAGGACAAAATCACGAGTATAAAGTAGAATTTTTATGATGAAACTCCAACCCTTCCCAATTTATATGTGTGTAGTGTCGAAACTGGAAATTCCATATAGCCTAGAGATTTATATCAGTATTGGAATATACGGCCAGATTCAGCAATCATATACCTATCAACTGTAAACGGGCCAGGTCAAAATCACGAGTATAAAGTAGAATTTTTATGATGAAACTCCAACCCTTCCCAATTGCTATGTGTGTAGTGTCGAAACTGGAAATTCCATATAGCCAATACTAGAGATTTATATCAGTATTGGAATATACGGCCAGATTCAGCAATCATATACCTATCAACTGTAAACGGGCCAGGTCAAAATCACGAGTATAAAGTAGAATTTTTATGATGAAACTCCAACCCTTCCCAATTGCTATGTGTGTAGTGTCGAAACTGGAAATTCCATATAGCCAATACTAGAGATTTATATCAGTATTGGAATATACGGCCAGATTCAGCAATCATATACCTATCAACTGTAAACGGGCCAGGTCAAAATCACGAGTATAAAGTAGAATTTTTATGATGAAACTCCAACCCTTCCCAATTGCTATGTGTGTAGTGTCGAAACTGGAAATTCCATATAGCCAATACTAGAGATTTATATCAGTAGTGGCATATACGGCCAGATTCAGCAATCATATACCTATCAACTGTAAACGGGCCAGGTCAAAATCACGAGTATAAAGTAGAATTTTTATGATGAAACTCCAACCCTTCCCAATTTATATGTGTGTAGTGTCGAAACTGGAAATTCCATATAGCCAATACTAGAGATTTATATCAGTAGTGGCATATACGGCCAGATTCAGCAATCATATACCTATCAACTGTAAACGGGCCAGGACAAAATCACGAGTATAAAGTAGAATTTTTATGATGAAACTCCAACCCTTCCCAATTTATATGTGTGTAGTGTCGAAACTGGAAATTCCATATAGCCAATACTAGAGATTTATATCAGTAGTGGCATATACGGCCAGATTCAGCAATCATATACCTATCAACTGTAAACGGGCCAGGACAAAATCACGAGTATAAAGTAGAATTTTTATGATGAAACTCCAACCTTTCCCAATTGCTATGTGTGTAGTGTCGAAACTGGAAATTCCATATAGCCAATACTAGAGATTTATATCAGTATTGGAATATACGGCCAGATTCAGCAATCATATACCTATCAACTGTAAACGGGCCAGGTCAAAATCACGAGTATAAAGTAGAATTTTTATGATGAAACTCCAACCCTTCCCAATTTATATGTGTGTAGTGTCGAAACTGGAAATTCCATATAGCCAATACTAGAGATTTATATCAGTAGTGGCATATACGGCCAGATTCAGCAATCATATACCTATCAACTGTAAACGGGCCAGGACAAAATCACGAGTATAAAGTAGAATTTTTATGATGAAACTCCAACCCTTCCCAATTTATATGTGTGTAGTGTCGAAACTGGAAATTCCATATAGCCAATACTAGAGATTTATATCAGTAGTGGCATATACGGCCAGATTCAGCAATCATATACCTATCAACTGTAAACGGGCCAGGTCAAAATCACGAGTATAAAGTAGAATTTTTATGATGAAACTCCAACCTTTCCCAATTGCTATGTGTGTAGTGTCGAAACTGGAAATTCCATATAGCCAATACTAGAGATTTATATCAGTATTGGAATATACGGCCAGATTCAGCAATCATATACCTATCAACTGTAAACGGGCCAGGTCAAAATCACGAGTATAAAGTAGAATTTTTATGATGAAACTCCAACCCTTCCCAATTGCTATGTGTGTAGTGTCGAAACTGGAAATTCCATATAGCCAATACTAGAGATTTATATCAGTATTGGAATATACGGCCAGATTCAGCAATCATATACCTATCAACTGTAAACGGGCCAGGTCAAAATCACGAGTATAAAGTAGAATTTTTATGATGAAACTCCAACCCTTCCCAATTGCTATGTGTGTAGTGTCGAAACTGGAAATTCCATATAGCCAATACTAGAGATTTATATCAGTAGTGGCATATACGGCCAGATTCAGCAATCATATACCTATCAACTGTAAACGGGCCAGGTCAAAATCACGAGTATAAAGTAGAATTTTTATGATGAAACTCCAACCCTTCCCAATTTATATGTGTGTAGTGTCGAAACTGGAAATTCCATATAGCCAATACTAGAGATTTATATCAGTAGTGGCATATACGGCCAGATTCAGCAATCATATACCTATCAACTGTAAACGGGCCAGGTCAAAATCACGAGTATAAAGTAGAATTTTTATGATGAAACTCCAACCCTTCCCAATTTATATGTGTGTAGTGTCGAAACTGGAAATTCCATATAGCCAATACTAGAGATTTATATCAGTATTGGAATATACGGCCAGATTCAGCAATCATATACCTATCAACTGTAAACGGGCCAGGTCAAAATCACGAGTATAAAGTAGAATTTTTATGATGAAACTCCAACCCTTCCCAATTGCTATGTGTGTAGTGTCGAAACTGGAAATTCCATATAGCCAATACTAGAGATTTATATCAGTAGTGGCATATACGGCCAGATTCAGCAATCATATACCTATCAACTGTAAACGAGCCAGGACAAAATCACGAGTATAAAGTAGAATTTTTATGATGAAACTCCAACCCTTCCCAATTTATATGTGTGTAGTGTCGAAACTGGAAATTCCATATAGCCAATACTAGAGATTTATATCAGTAGTGGCATATACGGCCAGATTCAGCAATCATATACCTATCAACTGTAAACGGGCCAGGACAAAATCACGAGTATAAAGTAGAATTTTTATGATGAAACTCCAACCCTTCCCAATTTATATGTGTGTAGTGTCGAAACTGGAAATTCCATATAGCCAATACTAGAGATTTATATCAGTAGTGGCATATACGGCCAGATTCAGCAATCATATACCTATCAACTGTAAACGGGCCAGGACAAAATCACGAGTATAAAGTAGAATTTTTATGATGAAACTCCAACCCTTCCCAATTTATATGTGTGTAGTGTCGAAACTGGAAATTCCATATAGCCAATACTAGAGATTTATATCAGTATTGGAATATACGGCCAGATTCAGCAATCATATACCTATCAACTGTAAACGGGCCAGGTCAAAATCACGAGTATAAAGTAGAATTTTTATGATGAAACTCCAACCTTTCCCAATTGCTATGTGTGTAGTGTCGAAACTGGAAATTCCATATAGCCAATACTAGAGATTTATATCAGTAGTGGCATATACGGCCAGATTCAGCAATCATATACCTATCAACTGTAAACGGGCCAGGACAAAATCACGAGTATAAAGTAGAATTTTTATGATGAAACTCCAACCCTTCCCAATTTATATGTGTGTAGTGTCGAAACTGGAAATTCCATATAGCCAATACTAGAGATTTATATCAGTATTGGAATATACGGCCAGATTCAGCAATCATATACCTATCAACTGTAAACGGGCCAGGTCAAAATCACGAGTATAAAGTAGAATTTTTATGATGAAACTCCAACCCTTCCCAATTGCTATGTGTGTAGTGTCGAAACTGGAAATTCCATATAGCCAATACTAGAGATTTATATCAGTAGTGGCATATACGGCCAGATTCAGCAATCATATACCTATCAACTGTAAACGGGCCAGGACAAAATCACGAGTATAAAGTAGAATTTTTATGATGAAACTCCAACCCTTCCCAATTTATATGTGTGTAGTGTCGAAACTGGAAATTCCATATAGCCAATACTAGAGATTTATATCAGTAGTGGCATATACGGCCAGATTCAGCAATCATATACCTATCAACTGTAAACGGGCCAGGACAAAATCACGAGTATAAAGTAGAATTTTTATGATGAAACTCCAACCCTTCCCAATTTATATGTGTGTAGTGTCGAAACTGGAAATTCCATATAGCCAATACTAGAGATTTATATCAGTATTGGAATATACGGCCAGATTCAGCAATCATATACCTATCAACTGTAAACGGGCCAGGTCAAAATCACGAGTATAAAGTAGAATTTTTATAATGAAACTCCAACCCTTCCCAATTGCTATGTGTGTAGTGTCGAAACTGGAAATTCCATATAGCCAATACTAGAGATTTATATCAGTATTGGAATATACGGCCAGATTCAGCAATCATATACCTATCAACTGTAAACGGGCCAGGTCAAAATCACGAGTATAAAGTAGAATTTTTATGATGAAACTCCAACCCTTCCCAATTTATATGTGTGTAGTGTCGAAACTGGAAATTCCATATAGCCAATACTAGAGATTTATATCAGTAGTGGCATATACGGCCAGATTCAGCAATCATATACCTATCAACTGTAAACGGGCCAGGACAAAATCACGAGTATAAAGTAGAATTTTTATGATGAAACTCCAACCCTTCCCAATTTATATGTGTGTAGTGTCGAAACTGGAAATTCCATATAGCCAATACTAGAGATTTATATCAGTATTGGAATATACGGCCAGATTCAGCAATCATATACCTATCAACTGTAAACGGGCCAGGTCAAAATCACGAGTATAAAGTAGAATTTTTATGATGAAACTCCAACCCTTCCCAATTGCTATGTGTGTAGTGTCGAAACTGGAAATTCCATATAGCCAATACTAGAGATTTATATCAGTATTGGAATATACGGCCAGATTCAGCAATCATATACCTATCAACTGTAAACGGGCCAGGTCAAAATCACGAGTATAAAGTAGAATTTTTATGATGAAATTCCAACCCTTCCCAATTGCTATGTGTGTAGTGTCGAAACTGGAAATTCCATATAGCCAATACTAGAGATTTATATCAGTATTGGAATATACGGCCAGATTCAGCAATCATATACCTATCAACTGTAAACGGGCCAGGTCAAAATCACGAGTATAAAGTAGAATTTTTATGATGAAACTCCAACCCTTCCCAATTGCTATGTGTGTAGTGTCGAAACTGGAAATTCCATATAGCCAATACTAGAGATTTATATCAGTAGTGGCATATACGGCCAGATTCAGCAATCATATACCTATCAACTGTAAACGGGCCAGGTCAAAATCACGAGTATAAAGTAGAATTTTTATGATGAAACTCCAACCCTTCCCAATTTATATGTGTGTAGTGTCGAAACTGGAAATTCCATATAGCCAATACTAGAGATTTATATCAGTATTGGAATATACGGCCAGATTCAGCAATCATATACCTATCAACTGTAAACGGGCCAGGTCAAAATCACGAGTATAAAGTAGAATTTTTATGATGAAACTCCAACCCTTCCCAATTGCTATGTGTGTAGTGTCGAAACTGGAAATTCCATATAGCCAATACTAGAGATTTATATCAGTAGTGGCATATACGGCCAGATTCAGCAATCATATACCTATCAACTGTAAACGAGCCAGGACAAAATCACGAGTATAAAGTAGAATTTTTATGATGAAACTCCAACCCTTCCCAATTTATATGTGTGTAGTGTCGAAACTGGAAATTCCATATAGCCAATACTAGAGATTTATATCAGTAGTGGCATATACGGCCAGATTCAGCAATCATATACCTATCAACTGTAAACGGGCCAGGACAAAATCACGAGTATAAAGTAGAATTTTTATGATGAAACTCCAACCCTTCCCAATTTATATGTGTGTAGTGTCGAAACTGGAAATTCCATATAGCCAATACTAGAGATTTATATCAGTATTGGAATATACGGCCAGATTCAGCAATCATATACCTATCAACTGTAAACGGGCCAGGTCAAAATCACGAGTATAAAGTAGAATTTTTATGATGAAACTCCAACCCTTCCCAATTGCTATGTGTGTAGTGTCGAAACTGGAAATTCCATATAGCCAATACTAGAGATTTATATCAGTAGTGGCATATACGGCCAGATTCAGCAATCATATACCTATCAACTGTAAACGGGCCAGGACAAAATCACGAGTATAAAGTAGAATTTTTATGATGAAACTCCAACCCTTCCCAATTTATATGTGTGTAGTGTCGAAACTGGAAATTCCATATAGCCAATACTAGAGATTTATATCAGTATTGGAATATACGGCCAGATTCAGCAATCATATACCTATCAACTGTAAACGGGCCAGGTCAAAATCACGAGTATAAAGTAGAATTTTTATGATGAAACTCCAACCCTTCCCAATTGCTATGTGTGTAGTGTCGAAACTGGAAATTCCATATAGCCAATACTAGAGATTTATATCAGTAGTGGCATATACGGCCAGATTCAGCAATCATATACCTATCAACTGTAAACGGGCCAGGACAAAATCACGAGTATAAAGTAGAATTTTTATGATGAAACTCCAACCCTTCCCAATTTATATGTGTGTAGTGTCGAAACTGGAAATTCCATATAGCCAATACTAGAGATTTATATCAGTATTGGAATATACGGCCAGATTCAGCAATCATATACCTATCAACTGTAAACGGGCCAGGTCAAAATCACGAGTATAAAGTAGAATTTTTATGATGAAACTCCAACCCTTCCCAATTGCTATGTGTGTAGTGTCGAAACTGGAAATTCCATATAGCCAATACTAGAGATTTATATCAGTAGTGGCATATACGGCCAGATTCAGCAATCATATACCTATCAACTGTAAACGGGCCAGGACAAAATCACGAGTATAAAGTAGAATTTTTATGATGAAACTCCAACCCTTCCCAATTTATATGTGTGTAGTGTCGAAACTGGAAATTCCATATAGCCAATACTAGAGATTTATATCAGTAGTGGCATATACGGCCAGATTCAGCAATCATATACCTATCAACTGTAAACGGGCCAGGACAAAATCACGAGTATAAAGTAGAATTTTTATGATGAAACTCCAACCCTTCCCAATTTATATGTGTGTAGTGTCGAAACTGGAAATTCCATATAGCCAATACTAGAGATTTATATCAGTATTGGAATATACGGCCAGATTCAGCAATCATATACCTATCAACTGTAAACGGGCCAGGTCAAAATCACGAGTATAAAGTAGAATTTTTATGATGAAACTCCAACCCTTCCCAATTGCTATGTGTGTAGTGTCGAAACTGGAAATTCCATATAGCCAATACTAGAGATTTATATCAGTATTGGAATATACGGCCAGATTCAGCAATCATATACCTATCAACTGTAAACGGGCCAGGTCAAAATCACGAGTATAAAGTAGAATTTTTATGATGAAACTCCAACCCTTCCCAATTTATATGTGTGTAGTGTCGAAACTGGAAATTCCATATAGCCAATACTAGAGATTTATATCAGTAGTGGCATATACGGCCAGATTCAGCAATCATATACCTATCAACTGTAAACGGGCCAGGTCAAAATCACGAGTATAAAGTAGAATTTTTATGATGAAACTCCAACCCTTCCCAATTTATATGTGTGTAGTGTCGAAACTGGAAATTCCATATAGCCAATACTAGAGATTTATATCAGTATTGGAATATACGGCCAGATTCAGCAATCATATACCTATCAACTGTAAACGGGCCAGGTCAAAATCACGAGTATAAAGTAGAATTTTTATGATGAAACTCCAACCCTTCCCAATTTATATGTGTGTAGTGTCGAAACTGGAAATTCCATATAGCCAATACTAGAGATTTATATCAGTATTGGCATATACGGCCAGATTCAGCAATCATATGCCTATCAACTGTAAACGGGCCAGGACAAAATCACGAGTATAAAGTAGAATTTTTATGATGAAACTCCAACCCTTCCCAATTGCTATGTGTGTAGTGTCGAAACTGGAAATTCCATATAGCCAATACTAGAGATTTATATCAGTATTGGCATATACGGCCAGATTCAGCAATCATATACCTATCAACTGTAAACGGGCCAGGACAAAATCACGAGTATAAAGTAGAATTTTTATGATGAAACTCCAACCCTTCCCAATTTATATGTGTGTAGTGTCGAAACTGGAAATTCCATATAGCCAATACTAGAGATTTATATCAGTATTGGCATATACGGCCAGATTCAGCAATCATATACCTATCAACTGTAAACGGGCCAGGTCAAAATCACGAGTATAAAGTAGAATTTTTATGATGAAACTCCAACCCTTCCCAATTGCTATGTGTGTAGTGTCGAAACTGGAAATTCCATATAGCCAATACTAGAGATTTATATCAGTAGTGGCATATACGGCCAGATTCAGCAATCATATACCTATCAACTGTAAACGAGCCAGGACAAAATCACGAGTATAAAGTAGAATTTTTATGATGAAACTCCAACCCTTCCCAATTGCTATGTGTGTAGTGTCGAAACTGGAAATTCCATATAGCCAATACTAGAGATTTATATCAGTAGTGGCATATACGGCCAGATTCAGCAATCATATACCTATCAACTGTAAACGGGCCAGGACAAAATCACGAGTATAAAGTAGAATTTTTATGATGAAACTCCAACCCTTCCCAATTTATATGTGTGTAGTGTCGAAACTGGAAATTCCATATAGCCAATACTAGAGATTTATATCAGTATTGGAATATACGGCCAGATTCAGCAATCATATACCTATCAACTGTAAACGGGCCAGGTCAAAATCACGAGTATAAAGTAGAATTTTTATGATGAAACTCCAACCCTTCCCAATTGCTATGTGTGTAGTGTCGAAACTGGAAATTCCATATAGCCAATACTAGAGATTTATATCAGTAGTGGCATATACGGCCAGATTCAGCAATCATATACCTATCAACTGTAAACGGGCCAGGTCAAAATCACGAGTATAAAGTAGAATTTTTATGATGAAACTCCAACCCTTCCCAATTGCTATGTGTGTAGTGTCGAAACTGGAAATTCCATATAGCCAATACTAGAGATTTATATCAGTATTGGAATATACGGCCAGATTCAGCAATCATATACCTATCAACTGTAAACGGGCCAGGTCAAAATCACGAGTATAAAGTAGAATTTTTATGATGAAACTCCAACCCTTCCCAATTTATATGTGTGTAGTGTCGAAACTGGAAATTCCATATAGCCAATACTAGAGATTTATATCAGTAGTGGCATATACGGCCAGATTCAGCAATCATATACCTATCAACTGTAAACGGGCCAGGTCAAAATCACGAGTATAAAGTAGAATTTTTATGATGAAACTCCAACCCTTCCCAATTTATATGTGTGTAGTGTCGAAACTGGAAATTCCATATAGCCAATACTAGAGATTTATATCAGTATTGGAATATACGGCCAGATTCAGCAATCATATACCTATCAACTGTAAACGGGCCAGGTCAAAATCACGAGTATAAAGTAGAATTTTTATGATGAAACTCCAACCCTTCCCAATTTATATGTGTGTAGTGTCGAAACTGGAAATTCCATATAGCTAATACTAGAGATTTATATCAGTATTGGAATATACGGCCAGATTCAGCAATCATATACCTATCAACTGTAAACGGGCCAGGTCAAAATCACGAGTATAAAGTAGAATTTTTATGATGAAACTCCAACCCTTCCCAATTTATATGTGTGTAGTGTCGAAACTGGAAATTCCATATAGCCAATACTAGAGATTTATATCAGTATTGGCATATACGGCCAGATTCAGCAATCATATGCCTATCAACTGTAAACGGGCCAGGACAAAATCACGAGTATAAAGTAGAATTTTTATGATGAAACTCCAACCCTTCCCAATTTATATGTGTGTAGTGTCGAAACTGGAAATTCCATATAGCCAATACTAGAGATTTATATCAGTAGTGGCATATACGGCCAGATTCAGCAATCATATACCTATCAACTGTAATCGGGCCAGGTCAAAATCACGAGTATAAAGTAGAATTTTTATGATGAAACTCCAACCCTTCCCAATTGCTATGTGTGTAGTGTCGAAACTGGAAATTCCATATAGCCAATACTAGAGATTTATATCAGTAGTGGCATATACGGCCAGATTCAGCAATCATATACCTATCAACTGTAAACGGGCCAGGTCAAAATCACGAGTATAAAGGAGAATTTTTATGATGAAACTCCAACCCTTCCCAATTTATATGTGTGTAGTGTCGAAACTGGAAATTCCATATAGCCAATACTAGAGATTTATATCAGTATTGGAATATACGGCCAGATTCAGCAATCATATACCTATCAACTGTAAACGGGCCAGGTCAAAATCACGAGTATAAAGTAGAATTTTTATGATGAAACTCCAACCCTTCCCAATTTATATGTGTGTAGTGTCGAAACTGGAAATTCCATATAGCCAATACTAGAGATTTATATCAGTATTGGCATATACGGCCAGATTCAGCAATCATATACCTATCAACTGTAAACGGGCCAGGTCAAAATCACGAGTATAAAGGAGAATTTTTATGATGAAACTCCAACCCTTCCCAATTTATATGTGTGTAGTGTCGAAACTGGAAATTCCATATAGCCAATACTAGAGATTTATATCAGTAGTGGCATATACGGCCAGATTCAGCAATCATATACCTATCAACTGTAAACGGGCCAGGTCAAAGTCACGAGTATAAAGTAGAATTTTTATGATGAAACTCCAACCCTTCCCAATTTATATGTGTGTAGTGTCGAAACTGGAAATTCCATATAGCCAATACTAGAGATTTATATCAGTAGTGGCATATACGGCCAGATTCAGCAATCATATACCTATCAACTGTAAACGGGCCAGGTCAAAATCACGAGTATAAAGTAGAATTTTTATGATGAAACTCCAACCCTTCCCAATTTATATGTGTGTAGTGTCGAAACTGGAAATTCCATATAGCCAATACTAGAGATTTATATCAGTAGTGGCATATACGGCCAGATTCAGCAATCATATACCTATCAACTGTAAACGGGCCAGGTCAAAATCACGAGTATAAAGTAGAATTTTTATGATGAAACTCCAACCCTTCCCAATTGCTATGTGTGTAGTGTCGAAACTGGAAATTCCATATAGCCAATACTAGAGATTTATATCAGTAGTGGCATATACGGCCAGATTCAGCAATCATATACCTATCAACTGTAAACGGGTCAGGTCAAAATCACGAGTATAAAGTAGAATTTTTATGATGAAACTCCAACCCTTCCCAATTGCTATGTGTGTAGTGTCGAAACTGGAAATTCCATATAGCCAATACTAGAGATTTATATCAGTAGTGGCATATACGGCCAGATTCAGCAATCATATACCTATCAACTGTAAACGGGTCAGGTCAAAATCACGAGTATAAAGTAGAATTTTTATGATGAAACTCCAACCCTTCCCAATTGCTATGTGTGTAGTGTCGAAACTGGAAATTCCATATAGCCAATACTAGAGATTTATATCACTAGTGGCATATACGGCCAGATTCAGCAATCATATACCTATCAACTGTAAACGGGCCAGGTCAAAATCACGAGTATAAAGTAGAATTTTTATGATGAAACTCCAACCCTTCCCAATTGCTATGTGTGTAGTGTCGAAACTGGAAATTCCATATAGCCAATACTAGAGATTTATATCAGTAGTGGCATATACGGCCAGATTCAGCAATCATATACCTATCAACTGTAAACGGGCCAGGTCAAAGTCACGAGTATAAAGTAGAATTTTTATGATGAAACTCCAACCCTTCCCAATTGCTATGTGTGTAGTGTCGAAACTGGAAATTCCATATAGCCAATACTAGAGATTTATATCAGTAGTGGCATATACGGCCAGATTCAGCAATCATATACCTATCAACTGTAAACGGGTCAGGTCAAAATCACGAGTATAAAGTAGAATTTTTATGATGAAACTCCAACCCTTCCCAATTTATATGTGTGTAGTGTCGAAACTGGAAATTCCATATAGCCAATACTAGAGATTTATATCAGTAGTGGCATATACGGCCAGATTCAGCAATCATATACCTATCAACTGTAAACGGGCCAGGACAAAATCACGAGTATAAAGTAGAATTTTTATGATGAAACTCCAACCCTTCCCAATTTATATGTGTGTAGTGTCGAAACTGGAAATTCCATATAGCCAATACTAGAGATTTATATCAGTATTGGAATATACGGCCAGATTCAGCAATCATATACCTATCAACTGTAAACGGGCCAGGTCAAAATCACGAGTATAAAGTAGAATTTTTATGATGAAACTCCAACCCTTCCCAATTGCTATGTGTGTAGTGTCGAAACTGGAAATTCCATATAGCCAATACTAGAGATTTATATCAGTAGTGGCATATACGGCCAGATTCAGCAATCATATACCTATCAACTGTAAACGGGCCAGGACAAAATCACGAGTATAAAGTAGAATTTTTATGATGAAACTCCAACCCTTCCCAATTTATATGTGTGTAGTGTCGAAACTGGAAATTCCATATAGCCAATACTAGAGATTTATATCAGTATTGGAATATACGGCCAGATTCAGCAATCATATACCTATCAACTGTAAACGGGCCAGGTCAAAATCACGAGTATAAAGTAGAATTTTTATGATGAAACTCCAACCCTTCCCAATTTATATGTGTGTAGTGTCGAAACTGGAAATTCCATATAGCCAATACTAGAGATTTATATCAGTAGTGGCATATACGGCCAGATTCAGCAATCATATACCTATCAACTGTAAACGGGCCAGGTCAAAATCACGAGTATAAAGTAGAATTTTTATGATGAAACTCCAACCCTTCCCAATTTATATGTGTGTAGTGTCGAAACTGGAAATTCCATATAGCCAATACTAGAGATTTATATCAGTAGTGGCATATACGGCCAGATTCAGCAATCATATACCTATCAACTGTAAACGAGCCAGGACAAAATCACGAGTATAAAGTAGAATTTTTATGATGAAACTCCAACCCTTCCCAATTTATATGTGTGTAGTGTCGAAACTGGAAATTCCATATAGCCAATACTAGAGATTTATATCAGTAGTGGCATATACGGCCAGATTCAGCAATCATATACCTATCAACTGTAAACGGGCCAGGTCAAAATCACGAGTATAAAGTAGAATTTTTATGATGAAACTCCAACCCTTCCCAATTGCTATGTGTGTAGTGTCGAAACTGGAAATTCCATATAGCCAATACTAGAGATTTATATCAGTAGTGGCATATACGGCCAGATTCAGCAATCATATACCTATCAACTGTAAACGAGCCAGGACAAAATCACGAGTATAAAGTAGAATTTTTATGATGAAACTCCAACCCTTCCCAATTTATATGTGTGTAGTGTCGAAACTGGAAATTCCATATAGCCAATACTAGAGATTTATATCAGTAGTGGCATATACGGCCAGATTCAGCAATCATATACCTATCAACTGTAAACGGGCCAGGACAAAATCACGAGTATAAAGTAGAATTTTTATGATGAAACTCCAACCCTTCCCAATTTATATGTGTGTAGTGTCGAAACTGGAAATTCCATATAGCCAATACTAGAGATTTATATCAGTATTGGAATATACGGCCAGATTCAGCAATCATATACCTATCAACTGTAAACGGGCCAGGTCAAAATCACGAGTATAAAGTAGAATTTTTATGATGAAACTCCAACCCTTCCCAATTGCTATGTGTGTAGTGTCGAAACTGGAAATTCCATATAGCCAATACTAGAGATTTATATCAGTAGTGGCATATACGGCCAGATTCAGCAATCATATACCTATCAACTGTAAACGGGCCAGGACAAAATCACGAGTATAAAGTAGAATTTTTATGATGAAACTCCAACCCTTCCCAATTTATATGTGTGTAGTGTCGAAACTGGAAATTCCATATAGCCAATACTAGAGATTTATATCAGTATTGGAATATACGGCCAGATTCAGCAATCATATACCTATCAACTGTAAACGGGCCAGGTCAAAATCACGAGTATAAAGTAGAATTTTTATGATGAAACTCCAACCCTTCCCAATTTATATGTGTGTAGTGTCGAAACTGGAAATTCCATATAGCCAATACTAGAGATTTATATCAGTAGTGGCATATACGGCCAGATTCAGCAATCATATACCTATCAACTGTAAACGGGCCAGGTCAAAATCACGAGTATAAAGTAGAATTTTTATGATGAAACTCCAACCCTTCCCAATTTATATGTGTGTAGTGTCGAAACTGGAAATTCCATATAGCCAATACTAGAGATTTATATCAGTATTGGCATATACGGCCAGATTCAGCAATCATATGCCTATCAACTGTAAACGGGCCAGGACAAAATCACGAGTATAAAGTAGAATTTTTATGATGAAACTCCAACCCTTCCCAATTGCTATGTGTGTAGTGTCGAAACTGGAAATTCCATATAGCCAATACTAGAGATTTATATCAGTAGTGGCATATACGGCCAGATTCAGCAATCATATACCTATCAACTGTAATCGGGCCAGGTCAAAATCACGAGTATAAAGTAGAATTTTTATGATGAAACTCCAACCCTTCCCAATTGCTATGTGTGTAGTGTCGAAACTGGAAATTCCATATAGCCAATACTAGAGATTTATATCACTAGTGGCATATACGGCCAGATTCAGCAATCATATACCTATCAACTGTAAACGGGCCAGGTCAAAATCACGAGTATAAAGTAGAATTTTTATGATGAAACTCCAACCCTTCCCAATTTATATGTGTGTAGTGTCGAAACTGGAAATTCCATATAGCCAATACTAGAGATTTATATCAGTATTGGAATATACGGCCAGATTCAGCAATCATATACCTATCAACTGTAAACGGGCCAGGTCAAAATCACGAGTATAAAGTAGAATTTTTATGATGAAACTCCAACCCTTCCCAATTTATATGTGTGTAGTGTCGAAACTGGAAATTCCATATAGCCAATACTAGAGATTTATATCAGTATTGGCATATACGGCCAGATTCAGCAATCATATACCTATCAACTGTAAACGGGCCAGGTCAAAATCACGAGTATAAAGGAGAATTTTTATGATGAAACTCCAACCCTTCCCAATTTATATGTGTGTAGTGTCGAAACTGGAAATTCCATATAGCCAATACTAGAGATTTATATCAGTAGTGGCATATACGGCCAGATTCAGCAATCATATACCTATCAACTGTAAACGGGCCAGGTCAAAGTCACGAGTATAAAGTAGAATTTTTATGATGAAACTCCAACCCTTCCCAATTTATATGTGTGTAGTGTCGAAACTGGAAATTCCATATAGCCAATACTAGAGATTTATATCAGTAGTGGCATATACGGCCAGATTCAGCAATCATATACCTATCAACTGTAAACGGGCCAGGTCAAAATCACGAGTATAAAGTAGAATTTTTATGATGAAACTCCAACCCTTCCCAATTTATATGTGTGTAGTGTCGAAACTGGAAATTCCATATAGCCAATACTAGAGATTTATATCAGTATTGGAATATACGGCCAGATTCAGCAATCATATACCTATCAACTGTAAACGGGCCAGGTCAAAATCACGAGTATAAAGTAGAATTTTTATGATGAAACTCCAACCCTTCCCAATTTATATGTGTGTAGTGTCGAAACTGGAAATTCCATATAGCCAATACTAGAGATTTATATCAGTAGTGGCATATACGGCCAGATTCAGCAATCATATACCTATCAACTGTAAACGGGCCAGGTCAAAATCACGAGTATAAAGTAGAATTTTTATGATGAAACTCCAACCCTTCCCAATTGCTATGTGTGTAGTGTCGAAACTGGAAATTCCATATAGCCAATACTAGAGATTTATATCAGTATTGGAATATACGGCCAGATTCAGCAATCATATACCTATCAACTGTAAACGGGCCAGGTCAAAATCACGAGTATAAAGTAGATTTTTTATGATGAAACTCCAACCCTTCCCAATTGCTATGTGTGTAGTGTCGAAACTGGAAATTCCATATAGCCAATACTAGAGATTTATATCAGTAGTGGCATATACGGCCAGATTCAGCAATCATATACCTATCAACTGTAAACGGGCCAGGTCAAAATCACGAGTATAAAGTAGAATTTTTATGATGAAACTCCAACCCTTCCCAATTGCTATGTGTGTAGTGTCGAAACTGGAAATTCCATATAGCCAATACTAGAGATTTATATCAGTAGTGGCATATACGGCCAGATTCAGCAATCATATACCTATCAACTGTAAACGGGCCAGGTCAAAATCACGAGTATAAAGTAGAATTTTTATGATGAAACTCCAACCCTTCCCAATTTATATGTGTGTAGTGTCGAAACTGGAAATTCCATATAGCCAATACTAGAGATTTATATCAGTATTGGAATATACGGCCAGATTCAGCAATCATATACCTATCAACTGTAAACGGGCCAGGTCAAAATCACGAGTATAAAGTAGAATTTTTATGATGAAACTCCAACCCTTCCCAATTTATATGTGTGTAGTGTCGAAACTGGAAATTCCATATAGCCAATACTAGAGATTTATATCAGTAGTGGCATATACGGCCAGATTCAGCAATCATATACCTATCAACTGTAAACGGGCCAGGTCAAAATCACGAGTATAAAGTAGAATTTTTATGATGAAACTCCAACCCTTCCCAATTGCTATGTGTGTAGTGTCGAAACTGGAAATTCCATATAGCCAATACTAGAGATTTATATCAGTATTGGAATATACGGCCAGATTCAGCAATCATATACCTATCAACTGTAAACGGGCCAGGTCAAAATCACGAGTATAAAGTAGAATTTTTATGATGAAACTCCAACCCTTCCCAATTTATATGTGTGTAGTGTCGAAACTGGAAATTCCATATAGCCAATACTAGAGATTTATATCAGTATTGGAATATACGGCCAGATTCAGCAATCATATACCTATCAACTGTAAACGGGCCAGGTCAAAATCACGAGTATAAAGTAGAATTTTTATGATGAAACTCCAACCCTTCCCAATTTATATGTGTGTAGTGTCGAAACTGGAAATTCCATATAGCCAATACTAGAGATTTATATCAGTAGTGGCATATACGGCCAGATTCAGCAATCATATACCTATCAACTGTAAACGGGCCAGGTCAAAATCACGAGTATAAAGTAGAATTTTTATGATGAAACTCCAACCCTTCCCAATTTATATGTGTGTAGTGTCGAAACTGGAAATTCCATATAGCCAATACTAGAGATTTATATCAGTATTGTCATATACGGCCAGATTCAGCAATCATATGCCTATCAACTGTAAACGGGCCAGGACAAAATCACGAGTATAAAGTAGAATTTTTATGATGAAACTCCAACCCTTCCCAATTTATATGTGTGTAGTGTCGAAACTGGAAATTCCATATAGCCAATACTAGAGATTTATATCAGTATTGGCATATACGGCCAGATTCAGCAATCATATACCTATCAACTGTAAACGGGCCAGGACAAAATCACGAGTATAAAGTAGAATTTTTATGATGAAACTCCAACCCTTCCCAATTGCTATGTGTGTAGTGTCGAAACTGGAAATTCCATATAGCCAATACTAGAGATTTATAGCAGTATTGGCATATACGGCCAGATTCAGCAATCATATACCTATCAACTGTAAACGGGCCAGGTCAAAATCACGAGTATAAAGTAGAATTTTTATGATGAAACTCCAACCCTTCCCAATTGCTATGTGTGTAGTGTCGAAACTGGAAATTCCATATAGCCAATACTAGAGATTTATATCAGTAGTGGCATATACGGCCAGATTCAGCAATCATATACCTATCAACTGTAAACGAGCCAGGACAAAATCACGAGTATAAAGTAGAATTTTTATGATGAAACTCCAACCCTTCCCAATTTATATGTGTGTAGTGTCGAAACTGGAAATTCCATATAGCCAATACTAGAGATTTATATCAGTAGTGGCATATACGGCCAGATTCAGCAATCATATACCTATCAACTGTAAACGGGCCAGGACAAAATCACGAGTATAAAGTAGAATTTTTATGATGAAACTCCAACCCTTCCCAATTTATATGTGTGTAGTGTCGAAACTGGAAATTCCATATAGCCAATACTAGAGATTTATATCAGTATTGGAATATACGGCCAGATTCAGCAATCATATACCTATCAACTGTAAACGGGCCAGGTCAAAATCACGAGTATAAAGTAGAATTTTTATGATGAAACTCCAACCCTTCCCAATTGCTATGTGTGTAGTGTCGAAACTGGAAATTCCATATAGCCAATACTAGAGATTTATATCAGTAGTGGCATATACGGCCAGATTCAGCAATCATATACCTATCAACTGTAAACGGGCCAGGTCAAAATCACGAGTATAAAGTAGAATTTTTATGATGAAACTCCAACCCTTCCCAATTTATATGTGTGTAGTGTCGAAACTGGAAATTCCATATAGCCAATACTAGAGATTTATATCAGTAGTGGCATATACGGCCAGATTCAGCAATCATATACCTATCAACTGTAAACGGGCCAGGTCAAAATCACGAGTATAAAGTAGAATTTTTATGATGAAACTCCAACCCTTCCCAATTGCTATGTGTGTAGTGTCGAAACTGGAAATTCCATATAGCCAATACTAGAGATTTATATCAGTATTGGAATATACGGCCAGATTCAGCAATCATATACCTATCAACTGTAAACGGGCCAGGTCAAAATCACGAGTATAAAGGAGAATTTTTATGATGAAACTCCAACCCTTCCCAATTTATATGTGTGTAGTGTCGAAACTGGAAATTCCATATAGCCAATACTAGAGATTTATATCAGTATTGGAATATACGGCCAGATTCAGCAATCATATACCTATCAACTGTAAACGGGCCAGGTCAAAATCACGAGTATAAAGTAGAATTTTTATGATGAAACTCCAACCCTTCCCAATTTATATGTGTGTAGTGTCGAAACTGGAAATTCCATATAGCCAATACTAGAGATTTATATCAGTATTGGCATATACGGCCAGATTCAGCAATCATATACCTATCAACTGTAAACGGGCCAGGTCAAAATCACGAGTATAAAGGAGAATTTTTATGATGAAACTCCAACCCTTCCCAATTTATATGTGTGTATTGTCGAAACTGGAAATTCCATATAGCCAATACTAGAGATTTATATCAGTAGTGGCATATACGGCCAGATTCAGCAATCATATACCTATCAACTGTAAACGGGCCAGGTCAAAGTCACGAGTATAAAGTAGAATTTTTATGATGAAACTCCAACCCTTCCCAATTTATATGTGTGTAGTGTCGAAACTGGAAATTCCATATAGCCAATACTAGAGATTTATATCAGTAGTGGCATATACGGCCAGATTCAGCAATCATATACCTATCAACTGTAAACGGGCCAGGTCAAAATCACGAGTATAAAGTAGAATTTTTATGATGAAACTCCAACCCTTCCCAATTTATATGTGTGTAGTGTCGAAACTGGAAATTCCATATAGCCAATACTAGAGATTTATATCAGTAGTGGCATATACGGCCAGATTCAGCAATCATATACCTATCAACTGTAAACGGGCCAGGTCAAAATCACGAGTATAAAGTAGAATTTTTATGATGAAACTCCAACCCTTCCCAATTGCTATGTGTGTAGTGTCGAAACTGGAAATTCCATATAGCCAATACTAGAGATTTATATCAGTATTGGAATATACGGCCAGATTCAGCAATCATATACCTATCAACTGTAAACGGGCCAGGTCAAAATCACGAGTATAAAGTAGATTTTTTATGATGAAACTCCAACCCTTCCCAATTGCTATGTGTGTAGTGTCGAAACTGGAAATTCCATATAGCCAATACTAGAGATTTATATCACTAGTGGCATATACGGCCAGATTCAGCAATCATATACCTATCAACTGTAAACGGGCCAGGTCAAAATCACGAGTATAAAGTAGAATTTTTATGATGAAACTCCAACCCTTCCCAATTGCTATGTGTGTAGTGTCGAAACTGGAAATTCCATATAGCCAATACTAGAGATTTATATCAGTAGTGGCATATACGGCCAGATTCAGCAATCATATACCTATCAACTGTAAACGGGCCAGGTCAAAGTCACGAGTATAAAGTAGAATTTTTATGATGAAACTCCAACCCTTCCCAATTTATATGTGTGTAGTGTCGAAACTGGAAATTCCATATAGCCAATACTAGAGATTTATATCAGTATTGGAATATACGGCCAGATTCAGCAATCATATACCTATCAACTGTAAACGGGCCAGGTCAAAATCACGAGTATAAAGTAGAATTTTTATGATGAAACTCCAACCCTTCCCAATTGCTATGTGTGTAGTGTCGAAACTGGAAATTCCATATAGCCAATACTAGAGATTTATATCAGTAGTGGCATATACGGCCAGATTCAGCAATCATATACCTATCAACTGTAAACGAGCCAGGACAAAATCACGAGTATAAAGTAGAATTTTTATGATGAAACTCCAACCCTTCCCAATTGCTATGTGTGTAGTGTCGAAACTGGAAATTCCATATAGCCAATACTAGAGATTTATATCAGTAGTGGCATATACGGCCAGATTCAGCAATCATATACCTATCAACTGTAAACGAGCCAGGACAAAATCACGAGTATAAAGTAGAATTTTTATGATGAAACTCCAACCCTTCCCAATTTATATGTGTGTAGTGTCGAAACTGGAAATTCCATATAGCCAATACTAGAGATTTATATCAGTAGTGGCATATACGGCCAGATTCAGCAATCATATACCTATCAACTGTAAACGGGCCAGGACAAAATCACGAGTATAAAGTAGAATTTTTATGATGAAACTCCAACCCTTCCCAATTTATATGTGTGTAGTGTCGAAACTGGAAATTCCATATAGCCAATACTAGAGATTTATATCAGTATTGGAATATACGGCCAGATTCAGCAATCATATACCTATCAACTGTAAACGGGCCAGGTCAAAATCACGAGTATAAAGTAGAATTTTTATGATGAAACTCCAACCCTTCCCAATTGCTATGTGTGTAGTGTCGAAACTGAAAATTCCATATAGCCAATACTAGAGATTTATATCAGTAGTGGCATATACGGCCAGATTCAGCAATCATATACCTATCAACTGTAAACGGGCCAGGACAAAATCACGAGTATAAAGTAGAATTTTTATGATGAAACTCCAACCCTTCCCAATTTATATGTGTGTAGTGTCGAAACTGGAAATTCCATATAGCCAATACTAGAGATTTATATCAGTATTGGAATATACGGCCAGATTCAGCAATCATATACCTATCAACTGTAAACGGGCCAGGTCAAAATCACGAGTATAAAGTAGAATTTTTATGATGAAACTCCAACCCTTCCCAATTGCTATGTGTGTAGTGTCGAAACTGGAAATTCCATATAGCCAATACTAGAGATTTATATCAGTAGTGGCATATACGGCCAGATTCAGCAATCATATACCTATCAACTGTAAACGGGCCAGGTCAAAATCACGAGTATAAAGTAGAATTTTTATGATGAAACTCCAACCCTTCCCAATTGCTATGTGTGTAGTGTCGAAACTGGAAATTCCATATAGCCAATACTAGAGATTTATATCAGTAGTGGCATATACGGCCAGATTCAGCAATCATATACCTATCAACTGTAAACGGGCCAGGACAAAATCACGAGTATAAAGTAGAATTTTTATGATGAAACTCCAACCCTTCCCAATTTATATGTGTGTAGTGTCGAAACTGGAAATTCCATATAGCCAATACTAGAGATTTATATCAGTATTGGAATATACGGCCAGATTCAGCAATCATATACCTATCAACTGTAAACGGGCCAGGTCAAAATCACGAGTATAAAGTAGAATTTTTATGATGAAACTCCAACCCTTCCCAATTGCTATGTGTGTAGTGTCGAAACTGGAAATTCCATATAGCCAATACTAGAGATTTATATCAGTAGTGGCATATACGGCCAGATTCAGCAATCATATACCTATCAACTGTAAACGGGCCAGGACAAAATCACGAGTATAAAGTAGAATTTTTATGATGAAACTCCAACCCTTCCCAATTTATATGTGTGTAGTGTCGAAACTGGAAATTCCATATAGCCAATACTAGAGATTTATATCAGTATTGGAATATACGGCCAGATTCAGCAATCATATACCTATCAACTGTAAACGGGCCAGGTCAAAATCACGAGTATAAAGTAGAATTTTTATGATGAAACTCCAACCCTTCCCAATTGCTATGTGTGTAGTGTCGAAACTGGAAATTCCATATAGCCAATACTAGAGATTTATATCAGTATTGGAATATACGGCCAGATTCAGCAATCATATACCTATCAACTGTAAACGGGCCAGGTCAAAATCACGAGTATAAAGTAGAATTTTTATGATGAAACTCCAACCCTTCCCAATTTATATGTGTGTAGTGTCGAAACTGGAAATTCCATATAGCCAATACTAGAGATTTATATCAGTAGTGGCATATACGGCCAGATTCAGCAATCATATACCTATCAACTGTAAACGGGCCAGGTCAAAATCACGAGTATAAAGTAGAATTTTTATGATGAAACTCCAACCCTTCCCAATTTATATGTGTGTAGTGTCGAAACTGGAAATTCCATATAGCCAATACTAGAGATTTATATCAGTATTGGAATATACGGCCAGATTCAGCAATCATATACCTATCAACTGTAAACGGGCCAGGTCAAAATCACGAGTATAAAGTAGAATTTTTATGATGAAACTCCAACCCTTCCCAATTTATATGTGTGTAGTGTCGAAACTGGAAATTCCATATAGCCAATACTAGAGATTTATATCAGTATTGGCATATACGGCCAGATTCAGCAATCATATGCCTATCAACTGTAAACGGGCCAGGACAAAATCACGAGTATAAAGTAGAATTTTTATGATGAAACTCCAACCCTTCCCAATTGCTATGTGTGTAGTGTCGAAACTGGAAATTCCATATAGCCAATACTAGAGATTTATATCAGTATTGGAATATACGGCCAGATTCAGCAATCATATACCTATCAACTGTAAACGGGCCAGGTCAAAATCACGAGTATAAAGTAGAATTTTTATGATGAAACTCCAACCCTTCCCAATTTATATGTGTGTAGTGTCGAAACTGGAAATTCCATATAGCCAATACTAGAGATTTATATCAGTATTGGCATATACGGCCAGATTCAGCAATCATATGCCTATCAACTGTAAACGGGCCAGGACAAAATCACGAGTATAAAGTAGAATTTTTATGATGAAACTCCAACCCTTCCCAATTTATATGTGTGTAGTGTCGAAACTGGAAATTCCATATAGCCAATACTAGAGATTTATATCAGTAGTGGCATATACGGCCAGATTCAGCAATCATATACCTATCAACTGTAAACGGGCCAGGTCAAAATCACGAGTATAAAGTAGAATTTTTATGATGAAACTCCAACCCTTCCCAATTTATATGTGTGTAGTGTCGAAACTGGAAATTCCATATAGCCAATACTAGAGATTTATATCAGTATTGGAATATACGGCCAGATTCAGCAATCATATACCTATCAACTGTAAACGGGCCAGGTCAAAATCACGAGTATAAAGTAGAATTTTTATGATGAAACTCCAACCCTTCCCAATTTATATGTGTGTAGTGTCGAAACTGGAAATTCCATATAGCCAATACTAGAGATTTATATCAGTATTGGAATATACGGCCAGATTCAGCAATCATATACCTATCAACTGTAAACGGGCCAGGTCAAAATCACGAGTATAAAGTAGAATTTTTATGATGAAACTCCAACCCTTCCCAATTTATATGTGTGTAGTGTCGAAACTGGAAATTCCATATAGCCAATACTAGAGATTTATATCAGTATTGGCATATACGGCCAGATTCAGCAATCATATGCCTATCAACTGTAAACGGGCCAGGACAAAATCACGAGTATAAAGTAGAATTTTTATGATGAAACTCCAACCCTTCCCAATTGCTATGTGTGTAGTGTCGAAACTGGAAATTCCATATAGCCAATACTAGAGATTTATATCAGTAGTGGCATATACGGCCAGATTCAGCAATCATATACCTATCAACTGTAAACGGGCCAGGTCAAAATCACGAGTATAAAGGAGAATTTTTATGATGAAACTCCAACCCTTCCCAATTTATATGTGTGTAGTGTCGAAACTGGAAATTCCATATAGCCAATACTAGAGATTTATATCAGTATTGGAATATACGGCCAGATTCAGCAATCATATACCTATCAACTGTAAACGGGCCAGGTCAAAATCACGAGTATAAAGTAGAATTTTTATGATGAAACTCCAACCCTTCCCAATTTATATGTGTGTAGTGTCGAAACTGGAAATTCCATATAGCCAATACTAGAGATTTATATCAGTAGTGGCATATACGGCCAGATTCAGCAATCATATACCTATCAACTGTAAACGGGCCAGGTCAAAATCACGAGTATAAAGTAGAATTTTTATGATGAAACTCCAACCCTTCCCAATTTATATGTGTGTAGTGTCGAAACTGGAAATTCCATATAGCCAATACTAGAGATTTATATCAGTATTGGCATATACGGCCAGATTCAGCAATCATATACCTATCAACTGTAATCGGGCCAGGTCAAAATCACGAGTATAAAGTAGAATTTTTATGATGAAACTCCAACCCTTCCCAATTGCTATGTGTGTAGTGTCGAAACTGGAAATTCCATATAGCCAATACTAGAGATTTATATCAGTAGTGGCATATACGGCCAGATTCAGCAATCATATACCTATCAACTGTAAACGGGCCAGGTCAAAATCACGAGTATAAAGGAGAATTTTTATGATGAAACTCCAACCCTTCCCAATTTATATGTGTGTAGTGTCGAAACTGGAAATTCCATATAGCCAATACTAGAGATTTATATCAGTATTGGAATATACGGCCAGATTCAGCAATCATATACCTATCAACTGTAAACGGGCCAGGTCAAAATCACGAGTATAAAGTAGAATTTTTATGATGAAACTCCAACCCTTCCCAATTTATATGTGTGTAGTGTCGAAACTGGAAATTCCATATAGCCAATACTAGAGATTTATATCAGTAGTGGCATATACGGCCAGATTCAGCAATCATATACCTATCAACTGTAAACGGGCCAGGTCAAAATCACGAGTATAAAGTAGAATTTTTATGATGAAACTCCAACCCTTCCCAATTGCTATGTGTGTAGTGTCGAAACTGGAAATTCCATATAGCCAATACTAGAGATTTATATCAGTATTGGAATATACGGCCAGATTCAGCAATCATATACCTATCAACTGTAAACGGGCCAGGTCAAAATCACGAGTATAAAGTAGATTTTTTATGATGAAACTCCAACCCTTCCCAATTGCTATGTGTGTAGTGTCGAAACTGGAAATTCCATATAGCCAATACTAGAGATTTATATCAGTAGTGGCATATACGGCCAGATTCAGCAATCATATACCTATCAACTGTAAACGGGCCAGGACAAAATCACGAGTATAAAGTAGAATTTTTATGATGAAACTCCAACCCTTCCCAATTGCTATGTGTGTAGTGTCGAAACTGGAAATTCCATATAGCCAATACTAGAGATTTATATCAGTATTGGAATATACGGCCAGATTCAGCAATCATATACCTATCAACTGTAAACGGGCCAGGTCAAAATCACGAGTATAAAGTAGAATTTTTATGATGAAACTCCAACTCTTCCCAATTGCTATGTGTGTAGTGTCGAAACTGGAAATTCCATATAGCCAATACTAGAGATTTATATCAGTAGTGGCATATACGGCCAGATTCAGCAATCATATACCTATCAACTGTAAACGGGCCAGGTCAAAATCACGAGTATAAAGTAGATTTTTTATGATGAAACTCCAACCCTTCCCAATTTATATGTGTGTAGTGTCGAAACTGGAAATTCCATATAGCCAATACTAGAGATTTATATCAGTAGTGGCATATACGGCCAGATTCAGCAATCATATACCTATCAACTGTAAACGGGCCAGGTCAAAATCACGAGTATAAAGTAGAATTTTTATGATGAAACTCCAACCCTTCCCAATTTATATGTGTGTAGTGTCGAAACTGGAAATTCCATATAGCCAATACTAGAGATTTATATCAGTATTGGAATATACGGCCAGATTCAGCAATCATATACCTATCAACTGTAAACGGGCCAGGTCAAAATCACGAGTATAAAGTAGAATTTTTATGATGAAACTCCAACCCTTCCCAATTGCTATGTGTGTAGTGTCGAAACTGGAAATTCCATATAGCCAATACTAGAGATTTATATCAGTATTGGAATATACGGCCAGATTCAGCAATCATATACCTATCAACTGTAAACGGGCCAGGTCAAAATCACGAGTATAAAGTAGAATTTTTATGATGAAACTCCAACCCTTCCCAATTGCTATGTGTGTAGTGTCGAAACTGGAAATTCCATATAGCCAATACTAGAGATTTATATCAGTAGTGGCATATACGGCCAGATTCAGCAATCATATACCTATCAACTGTAAACGGGCCAGGTCAAAATCACGAGTATAAAGTAGAATTTTTATGATGAAACTCCAACCCTTCCCAATTGCTATGTGTGCAGTGTCGAAACTGGAAATTCCATATAGCCAATACTAGAGATTTATATCAGTAGTGGCATATACGGCCAGATTCAGCAATCATATACCTATCAACTGTAAACGGGCCAGGACAAAATCACGAGTATAAAGTAGAATTTTTATGATGAAACTCCAACCCTTCCCAATTTATATGTGTGTAGTGTCGAAACTGGAAATTCCATATAGCCAATACTAGAGATTTATATCAGTAGTGGCATATACGGCCAGATTCAGCAATCATATACCTATCAACTGTAAACGGGCCAGGACAAAATCACGAGTATAAAGTAGAATTTTTATGATGAAACTCCAACCCTTCCCAATTTATATGTGTGTAGTGTCGAAACTGGAAATTCCATATAGCCAATACTAGAGATTTATATCAGTATTGGAATATACGGCCAGATTCAGCAATCATATACCTATCAACTGTAAACGGGCCAGGTCAAAATCACGAGTATAAAGTAGAATTTTTATGATGAAACTCCAACCCTTCCCAATTTATATGTGTGTAGTGTCGAAACTGGAAATTCCATATAGCCAATACTAGAGATTTATATCAGTATTGGCATATACGGCCAGATTCAGCAATCATATGCCTATCAACTGTAAACGGGCCAGGACAAAATCACGAGTATAAAGTAGAATTTTTATGATGAAACTCCAACCCTTCCCAATTTATATGTGTGTAGTGTCGAAACTGGAAATTCCATATAGCCAATACTAGAGATTTATATCAGTATTGGCATATACGGCCAGATTCAGCAATCATATACCTATCAACTGTAAACGGGCCAGGACAAAATCACGAGTATAAAGTAGAATTTTTATGATGAAACTCCAACCCTTCCCAATTGCTATGTGTGTAGTGTCGAAACTGGAAATTCCATATAGCCAATACTAGAGATTTATATCAGTAGTGGCATATACGGCCAGATTCAGCAATCATATACCTATCAACTGTAAACGGGCCAGGTCAAAATCACGAGTATAAAGTAGAATTTTTATGATGAAACTCCAACCCTTCCCAATTTATATGTGTGTAGTGTCGAAACTGGAAATTCCATATAGCCAATACTAGAGATTTATATCAGTAGTGGCATATACGGCCAGATTCAGCAATCATATACCTATCAACTGTAAACGGGCCAGGTCAAAATCACGAGTATAAAGTAGAATTTTTATGATGAAACTCCAACCCTTCCCAATTTATATGTGTGTAGTGTCGAAACTGGAAATTCCATATAGCCAATACTAGAGATTTATATCAGTATTGGAATATACGGCCAGATTCAGCAATCATATACCTATCAACTGTAAACGGGCCAGGTCAAAATCACGAGTATAAAGTAGAATTTTTATGATGAAACTCCAACCCTTCCCAATTTATATGTGTGTAGTGTCGAAACTGGAAATTCCATATAGCCAATACTAGAGATTTATATCAGTATTGGAATATACGGCCAGATTCAGCAATCATATACCTATCAACTGTAAACGGGCCAGGTCAAAATCACGAGTATAAAGTAGAATTTTTATGATGAAACTCCAACCCTTCCCAATTGCTATGTGTGTAGTGTCGAAACTGGAAATTCCATATAGCCAATACTAGAGATTTATATCAGTAGTGGCATATACGGCCAGATTCAGCAATCATATACCTATCAACTGTAAACGGGCCAGGTCAAAATCACGAGTATAAAGTAGAATTTTTATGATGAAACTCCAACCCTTCCCAATTGCTATGTGTGCAGTGTCGAAACTGGAAATTCCATATAGCCAATACTAGAGATTTATATCAGTAGTGGCATATACGGCCAGATTCAGCAATCATATACCTATCAACTGTAAACGGGCCAGGTCAAAATCACGAGTATAAAGTAGAATTTTTATGATGAAACTCCAACCCTTCCCAATTTATATGTGTGTAGTGTCGAAACTGGAAATTCCATATAGCCAATACTAGAGATTTATATCAGTATTGGAATATACGGCCAGATTCAGCAATCATATACCTATCAACTGTAAACGGGCCAGGTCAAAATCACGAGTATAAAGTAGAATTTTTATGATGAAACTCCAACCCTTCCCAATTGCTATGTGTGTAGTGTCGAAACTGGAAATTCCATATAGCCAATACTAGAGATTTATATCAGTAGTGGCATATACGGCCAGATTCAGCAATCATATACCTATCAACTGTAAACGGGCCAGGTCAAAATCACGAGTATAAAGTAGAATTTTTATGATGTAACTCCAACCCTTCCCAATTGCTATGTGTGTAGTGTCGAAACTGGAAATTCCATATAGCCAATACTAGAGATTTATATCAGTAGTGGCATATACGGCCAGATTCAGCAATCATATACCTATCAACTGTAAACGGGCCAGGTCAAAATCACGAGTATAAAGTAGAATTTTTATGATGAAACTCCAACCCTTCCCAATTGCTATGTGTGCAGTGTCGAAACTGGAAATTCCATATAGCCAATACTAGAGATTTATATCAGTAGTGGCATATACGGCCAGATTCAGCAATCATATACCTATCAACTGTAAACGGGCCAGGTCAAAATCACGAGTATAAAGTAGAATTTTTATGATGAAACTCCAACCCTTCCCAATTTATATGTGTGTAGTGTCGAAACTGGAAATTCCATATAGCCAATACTAGAGATTTATATCAGTATTGGAATATACGGCCAGATTCAGCAATCATATACCTATCAACTGTAAACGGGCCAGGTCAAAATCACGAGTATAAAGTAGAATTTTTATGATGAAACTCCAACCCTTCCCAATTGCTATGTGTGTAGTGTCGAAACTGGAAATTCCATATAGCCAATACTAGAGATTTATATCAGTAGTGGCATATACGGCCAGATTCAGCAATCATATACCTATCAACTGTAAACGGGCCAGGTCAAAATCACGAGTATAAAGTAGAATTTTTATGATGAAACTCCAACCCTTCCCAATTGCTATGTGTGCAGTGTCGAAACTGGAAATTCCATATAGCCAATACTAGAGATTTATATCAGTAGTGGCATATACGGCCAGATTCAGCAATCATATACCTATCAACTGTAAACGGGCCAGGACAAAATCACGAGTATAAAGTAGAATTTTTATGATGAAACTCCAACCCTTCCCAATTTATATGTGTGTAGTGTCGAAACTGGAAATTCCATATAGCCAATACTAGAGATTTATATCAGTATTGGAATATACGGCCAGATTCAGCAATCATATACCTATCAACTGTAAACGGGCCAGGTCAAAATCACGAGTATAAAGTAGAATTTTTATGATGAAACTCCAACCCTTCCCAATTTATATGTGTGTAGTGTCGAAACTGGAAATTCCATATAGCCAATACTAGAGATTTATATCAGTATTGGCATATACGGCCAGATTCAGCAATCATATGCCTATCAACTGTAAACGGGCCAGGACAAAATCACGAGTATAAAGTAGAATTTTTATGATGAAACTCCAACCCTTCCCAATTTATATGTGTGTAGTGTCGAAACTGGAAATTCCATATAGCCAATACTAGAGATTTATATCAGTATTGGCATATACGGCCAGATTCAGCAATCATATACCTATCAACTGTAAACGGGCCAGGACAAAATCACGAGTATAAAGTAGAATTTTTATGATGAAACTCCAACCCTTCCCAATTGCTATGTGTGTAGTGTCGAAACTGGAAATTCCATATAGCCAATACTAGAGATTTATATCAGTAGTGGCATATACGGCCAGATTCAGCAATCATATACCTATCAACTGTAAACGGGCCAGGTCAAAATCACGAGTATAAAGTAGAATTTTTATGATGAAACTCCAACCCTTCCCAATTTATATGTGTGTAGTGTCGAAACTGGAAATTCCATATAGCCAATACTAGAGATTTATATCAGTAGTGGCATATACGGCCAGATTCAGCAATCATATACCTATCAACTGTAAACGGGCCAGGTCAAAATCACGAGTATAAAGTAGAATTTTTATGATGAAACTCCAACCCTTCCCAATTTATATGTGTGTAGTGTCGAAACTGGAAATTCCATATAGCCAATACTAGAGATTTATATCAGTATTGGCATATACGGCCAGATTCAGCAATCATATGCCTATCAACTGTAAACGGGCCAGGACAAAATCACGAGTATAAAGTAGAATTTTTATGATGAAACTCCAACCCTTCCCAATTGCTATGTGTGTAGTGTCGAAACTGGAAATTCCATATAGCCAATACTAGAGATTTATATCAGTATTGGCATATACGGCCAGATTCAGCAATCATATACCTATCAACTGTAAACGGGCCAGGACAAAATCACGAGTATAAAGTAGAATTTTTATGATGAAACTCCAACCCTTCCCAATTTATATGTGTGTAGTGTCGAAACTGGAAATTCCATATAGCCAATACTAGAGATTTATATCAGTAGTGGCATATACGGCCAGATTCAGCAATCATATACCTATCAACTGTAAACGGGCCAGGTCAAAATCACGAGTATAAAGTAGAATTTTTATGATGAAACTCCAACCCTTCCCAATTTATATGTGTGTAGTGTCGAAACTGGAAATTCCATATAGCCAATACTAGAGATTTATATCAGTATTGGCATATACGGCCAGATTCAGCAATCATATACCTATCAACTGTAAACGGGCCAGGACAAAATCACGAGTATAAAGTAGAATTTTTATGATGAAACTCCAACCCTTCCCAATTGCTATGTGTGTAGTGTCGAAACTGGAAATTCCATATAGCCAATACTAGAGATTTATATCAGTAGTGGCATATACGGCCAGATTCAGCAATCATATACCTATCAACTGTAAACGGGCCAGGTCAAAATCACGAGTATAAAGTAGAATTTTTATGATGAAACTCCAACCCTTCCCAATTTATATGTGTGTAGTGTCGAAACTGGAAATTCCATATAGCCAATACTAGAGATTTATATCAGTAGTGGCATATACGGCCAGATTCAGCAATCATATACCTATCAACTGTAAACGGGCCAGGTCAAAATCACGAGTATAAAGTAGAATTTTTATGATGAAACTCCAACCCTTCCCAATTGCTATGTGTGTAGTGTCGAAACTGGAAATTCCATATAGCCAATACTAGAGATTTATATCAGTATTGGCATATACGGCCAGATTCAGCAATCATATACCTATCAACTGTAAACGGGCCAGGACAAAATCACGAGTATAAAGTAGAATTTTTATGATGAAACTCCAACCCTTCCCAATTGCTATGTGTGTAGTGTCGAAACTGGAAATTCCATATAGCCAATACTAGAGATTTATATCAGTAGTGGCATATACGGCCAGATTCAGCAATCATATACCTATCAACTGTAAACGGGCCAGGTCAAAATCACGAGTATAAAGTAGAATTTTTATGATGAAACTCCAACCCTTCCCAATTTATATGTGTGTAGTGTCGAAACTGGAAATTCCATATAGCCAATACTAGAGATTTATATCAGTATTGGAATATACGGCCAGATTCAGCAATCATATACCTATCAACTGTAAACGGGCCAGGTCAAAATCACGAGTATAAAGTAGAATTTTTATGATGAAACTCCAACCCTTCCCAATTTATATGTGTGTAGTGTCGAAACTGGAAATTCCATATAGCCAATACTAGAGATTTATATCAGTATTGGCATATACGGCCAGATTCAGCAATCATATGCCTATCAACTGTAAACGGGATAGGACAAAATCACGAGTATAAAGTAGAATTTTTATGATGAAACTCCAACCCTTCCCAATTGCTATGTGTGTAGTGTCGAAACTGGAAATTCCATATAGCCAATACTAGAGATTTATATCAGTATTGGCATATACGGCCAGATTCAGCAATCATATACCTATCAACTGTAAACGGGCCAGGACAAAATCACGAGTATAAAGTAGAATTTTTATGATGAAACTCCAACCCTTCCCAATTTATATGTGTGTAGTGTCGAAACTGGAAATTCCATATAGCCAATACTAGAGATTTATATCAGTAGTGGCATATACGGCCAGATTCAGCAATCATATACCTATCAACTGTAAACGGGCCAGGTCAAAATCACGAGTATAAAGTAGAATTTTTATGATGAAACTCCAACCCTTCCCAATTTATATGTGTGTAGTGTCGAAACTGGAAATTCCATATAGCCAATACTAGAGATTTATATCAGTATTGGCATATACGGCCAGATTCAGCAATCATATGCCTATCAACTGTAAACGGGCCAGGACAAAATCACGAGTATAAAGTAGAATTTTTATGATGAAACTCCAACCCTTCCCAATTGCTATGTGTGTAGTGTCGAAACTGGAAATTCCATATAGCCAATACTAGAGATTTATATCAGTATTGGCATATACGGCCAGATTCAGCAATCATATACCTATCAACTGTAAACGGGCCAGGTCAAAATCACGAGTATAAAGTAGAATTTTTATGATGAAACTCCAACCCTTCCCAATTTATATGTGTGTAGTGTCGAAACTGGAAATTCCATATAGCCAATACTAGAGATTTATATCAGTATTGGCATATACGGCCAGATTCAGCAATCATATGCCTATCAACTGTAAACGGGCCAGGACAAAATCACGAGTATAAAGTAGAATTTTTATGATGAAACTCCAACCCTTCCCAATTGCTATGTGTGTAGTGTCGAAACTGGAAATTCCATATAGCCAATACTAGAGATTTATATCAGTATTGGCATATACGGCCAGATTCAGCAATCATATACCTATCAACTGTAAACGGGCCAGGACAAAATCACGAGTATAAAGTAGAATTTTTATGATGAAACTCCAACCCTTCCCAATTTATATGTGTGTAGTGTCGAAACTGGAAATTCCATATAGCCAATACTAGAGATTTATATCAGTAGTGGCATATACGGCCAGATTCAGCAATCATATACCTATCAACTGTAAACGGGCCAGGTCAAAATCACGAGTATAAAGTAGAATTTTTATGATGAAACTCCAACCCTTCCCAATTTATATGTGTGTAGTGTCGAAACTGGAAATTCCATATAGCCAATACTAGAGATTTATATCAGTATTGGCATATACGGCCAGATTCAGCAATCATATGCCTATCAACTGTAAACGGGCCAGGACAAAATCACGAGTATAAAGTAGAATTTTTATGATGAAACTCCAACCCTTCCCAATTGCTATGTGTGTAGTGTCGAAACTGGAAATTCCATATAGCCAATACTAGAGATTTATATCAGTATTGGCATATACGGCCAGATTCAGCAATCATATACCTATCAACTGTAAACGGGCCAGGTCAAAATCACGAGTATAAAGTAGAATTTTTATGATGAAACTCCAACCCTTCCCAATTGCTATGTGTGTAGTGTCGAAACTGGAAATTCCATATAGCCAATACTAGAGATTTATATCAGTATTGGCATATACGGCCAGATTCAGCAATCATATACCTATCAACTGTAAACGGGCCAGGACAAAATCACGAGTATAAAGTAGAATTTTTATGATGAAACTCCAACCCTTCCCAATTTATATGTGTGTAGTGTCGAAACTGGAAATTCCATATAGCCAATACTAGAGATTTATATCAGTAGTGGCATATACGGCCAGATTCAGCAATCATATACCTATCAACTGTAAACGGGCCAGGTCAAAATCACGAGTATAAAGTAGAATTTTTATGATGAAACTCCAACCCTTCCCAATTGCTATGTGTGTAGTGTCGAAACTGGAAATTCCATATAGCCAATACTAGAGATTTATATCAGTATTGGCATATACGGCCAGATTCAGCAATCATATACCTATCAACTGTAAACGGGCCAGGACAAAATCACGAGTATAAAGTAGAATTTTTATGATGAAACTCCAACCCTTCCCAATTTATATGTGTGTAGTGTCGAAACTGGAAATTCCATATAGCCAATACTAGAGATTTATATCAGTAGTGGCATATACGGCCAGATTCAGCAATCATATACCTATCAACTGTAAACGGGCCAGGTCAAAATCACGAGTATAAAGTAGAATTTTTATGATGAAACTCCAACCCTTCCCAATTGCTATGTGTGTAGTGTCGAAACTGGAAATTCCATATAGCCAATACTAGAGATTTATATCAGTATTGGCATATACGGCCAGATTCAGCAATCATATACCTATCAACTGTAAACGGGCCAGGACAAAATCACGAGTATAAAGTAGAATTTTTATGATGAAACTCCAACCCTTCCCAATTGCTATGTGTGTAGTGTCGAAACTGGAAATTCCATATAGCCAATACTAGAGATTTATATCAGTAGTGGCATATACGGCCAGATTCAGCAATCATATACCTATCAACTGTAAACGGGCCAGGTCAAAATCACGAGTATAAAGTAGAATTTTTATGATGAAACTCCAACCCTTCCCAATTTATATGTGTGTAGTGTCGAAACTGGAAATTCCATATAGCCAATACTAGAGATTTATATCAGTATTGGCATATACGGCCAGATTCAGCAATCATATACCTATCAACTGTAAACGGGCCAGGACAAAATCACGAGTATAAAGTAGAATTTTTATGATGAAACTCCAACCCTTCCCAATTGCTATGTGTGTAGTGTCGAAACTGGAAATTCCATATAGCCAATACTAGAGATTTATATCAGTAGTGGCATATACGGCCAGATTCAGCAATCATATACCTATCAACTGTAAACGGGTCAGGTCAAAATCACGAGTATAAAGTAGAATTTTTATGATGAAACTCCAACCCTTCCCAATTTATATGTGTGTAGTGTCGAAACTGGAAATTCCATATAGCCAATACTAGAGATTTATATCAGTAGTGGCATATACGGCCAGATTCAGCAATCATATACCTATCAACTGTAAACGGGCCAGGTCAAAATCACGAGTATAAAGTAGAATTTTTATGATGAAACTCCAACCCTTCCCAATTTATATGTGTGTAGTGTCGAAACTGGAAATTCCATATAGCCAATACTAGAGATTTATATCAGTATTGGAATATACGGCCAGATTCAGCAATCATATACCTATCAACTGTAAACGGGCCAGGTCAAAATCACGAGTATAAAGTAGAATTTTTATGATGAAACTCCAACCCTTCCCAATTTATATGTGTGTAGTGTCGAAACTGGAAATTCCATATAGCCAATACTAGAGATTTATATCAGTATTGGCATATACGGCCAGATTCAGCAATCATATGCCTATCAACTGTAAACGGGATAGGACAAAATCACGAGTATAAAGTAGAATTTTTATGATGAAACTCCAACCCTTCCCAATTGCTATGTGTGTAGTGTCGAAACTGGAAATTCCATATAGCCAATACTAGAGATTTATATCAGTATTGGCATATACGGCCAGATTCAGCAATCATATACCTATCAACTGTAATCGGGCCAGGTCAAAATCACGAGTATAAAGTAGAATTTTTATGATGAAACTCCAACCCTTCCCAATTGCTATGTGTGTAGTGTCGAAACTGGAAATTCCATATAGCCAATACTAGAGATTTATATCAGTATTGGCATATACGGCCAGATTCAGCAATCATATACCTATCAACTGTAAACGGGCCAGGACAAAATCACGAGTATAAAGTAGAATTTTTATGATGAAACTCCAACCCTTCCCAATTTATATGTGTGTAGTGTCGAAACTGGAAATTCCATATAGCCAATACTAGAGATTTATATCAGTAGTGGCATATACGGCCAGATTCAGCAATCATATACCTATCAACTGTAAACGGGCCAGGTCAAAATCACGAGTATAAAGTAGAATTTTTATGATGAAACTCCAACCCTTCCCAATTTATATGTGTGTAGTGTCGAAACTGGAAATTCCATATAGCCAATACTAGAGATTTATATCAGTATTGGCATATACGGCCAGATTCAGCAATCATATGCCTATCAACTGTAAACGGGATAGGACAAAATCACGAGTATAAAGTAGAATTTTTATGATGAAACTCCAACCCTTCCCAATTGCTATGTGTGTAGTGTCGAAACTGGAAATTCCATATAGCCAATACTAGAGATTTATATCAGTATTGGCATATACGGCCAGATTCAGCAATCATATACCTATCAACTGTAATCGGGCCAGGTCAAAATCACGAGTATAAAGTAGAATTTTTATGATGAAACTCCAACCCTTCCCAATTGCTATGTGTGTAGTGTCGAAACTGGAAATTCCATATAGCCAATACTAGAGATTTATATCAGTATTGGCATATACGGCCAGATTCAGCAATCATATACCTATCAACTGTAAACGGGCCAGGACAAAATCACGAGTATAAAGTAGAATTTTTATGATGAAACTCCAACCCTTCCCAATTGCTATGTGTGTAGTGTCGAAACTGGAAATTCCATATAGCCAATACTAGAGATTTATATCAGTAGTGGCATATACGGCCAGATTCAGCAATCATATACCTATCAACTGTAAACGGGCCAGGTCAAAATCACGAGTATAAAGTAGAATTTTTATGATGAAACTCCAACCCTTCCCAATTTATATGTGTGTAGTGTCGAAACTGGAAATTCCATATAGCCAATACTAGAGATTTATATCAGTAGTGGCATATACGGCCAGATTCAGCAATCATATACCTATCAACTGTAAACGGGCCAGGTCAAAATCACGAGTATAAAGTAGAATTTTTATGATGAAACTCCAACCTTCCCAATTGCTATGTGTGTAGTGTCGAAACTGGAAATTCCATATAGCCAATACTAGAGATTTATATCAGTATTGGCATATACGGCCAGATTCAGCAATCATATACCTATCAACTGTAAACGGGCCAGGACAAAATCACGAGTATAAAGTAGAATTTTTATGATGAAACTCCAACCCTTCCCAATTGCTATGTGTGTAGTGTCGAAACTGGAAATTCCATATAGCCAATACTAGAGATTTATATCAGTAGTGGCATATACGGCCAGATTCAGCAATCATATACCTATCAACTGTAAACGGGCCAGGTCAAAATCACGAGTATAAAGTAGAATTTTTATGATGAAACTCCAACCCTTCCCAATTTATATGTGTGTAGTGTCGAAACTGGAAATTCCATATAGCCAATACTAGAGATTTATATCAGTATTGGCATATACGGCCAGATTCAGCAATCATATACCTATCAACTGTAAACGGGCCAGGACAAAATCACGAGTATAAAGTAGAATTTTTATGATGAAACTCCAACCCTTCCCAATTGCTATGTGTGTAGTGTCGAAACTGGAAATTCCATATAGCCAATACTAGAGATTTATATCAGTAGTGGCATATACGGCCAGATTCAGCAATCATATACCTATCAACTGTAAACGGGCCAGGTCAAAATCACGAGTATAAAGTAGAATTTTTATGATGAAACTCCAACCCTTCCCAATTTATATGTGTGTAGTGTCGAAACTGGAAATTCCATATAGCCAATACTAGAGATTTATATCAGTATTGGCATATACGGCCAGATTCAGCAATCATATGCCTATCAACTGTAAACGGGCCAGGACAAAATCACGAGTATAAAGTAGAATTTTTATGATGAAACTCCAACCCTTCCCAATTTATATGTGTGTAGTGTCGAAACTGGAAATTCCATATAGCCAATACTAGAGATTTATATCAGTATTGGCATATACGGCCAGATTCAGCAATCATATACCTATCAACTGTAAACGGGCCAGGTCAAAATCACGAGTATAAAGTAGAATTTTTATGATGAAACTCCAACCCTTCCCAATTGCTATGTGTGTAGTGTCGAAACTGGAAATTCCATATAGCCAATACTAGAGATTTATATCAGTAGTGGCATATACGGCCAGATTCAGCAATCATATACCTATCAACTGTAAACGAGCCAGGACAAAATCACGAGTATAAAGTAGAATTTTTATGATGAAACTCCAACCCTTCCCAATTTATATGTGTGTAGTGTCGAAACTGGAAATTCCATATAGCCAATACTAGAGATTTATATCAGTAGTGGCATATACGGCCAGATTCAGCAATCATATACCTATCAACTGTAAACGGGCCAGGACAAAATCACGAGTATAAAGTAGAATTTTTATGATGAAACTCCAACCCTTCCCAATTGCTATGTGTGTAGTGTCGAAACTGGAAATTCCATATAGCCAATACTAGAGATTTATATCAGTAGTGGCATATACGGCCAGATTCAGCAATCATATACCTATCAACTGTAAACGGGCCAGGACAAAATCACGAGTATAAAGTAGAATTTTTATGATGAAACTCCAACCCTTCCCAATTTATATGTGTGTAGTGTCGAAACTGGAAATTCCATATAGCCAATACTAGAGATTTATATCAGTATTGGAATATACGGCCAGATTCAGCAATCATATACCTATCAACTGTAAACGGGCCAGGTCAAAATCACGAGTATAAAGTAGAATTTTTATGATGAAACTCCAACCCTTCCCAATTGCTATGTGTGTAGTGTCGAAACTGGAAATTCCATATAGCCAATACTAGAGATTTATATCAGTATTGGAATATACGGCCAGATTCAGCAATCATATACCTATCAACTGTAAACGGACCAGGTCAAAATCACGAGTATAAAGTAGAATTTTTATGATGAAACTCCAACCCTTCCCAATTTATATGTGTGTAGTGTCGAAACTGGAAATTCCATATAGCCAATACTAGAGATTTATATCAGTAGTGGCATATACGGCCAGATTCAGCAATCATATACCTATCAACTGTAAACGGGCCAGGTCAAAATCACGAGTATAAAGTAGAATTTTTATGATGAAACTCCAACCCTTCCCAATTTATATGTGTGTAGTGTCGAAACTGGAAATTCCATATAGCCAATACTAGAGATTTATATCAGTATTGGAATATACGGCCAGATTCAGCAATCATATACCTATCAACTGTAAACGGGCCAGGTCAAAATCACGAGTATAAAGTAGAATTTTTATGATGAAACTCCAACCCTTCCCAATTTATATGTGTGTAGTGTCGAAACTGGAAATTCCATATAGCCAATACTAGAGATTTATATCAGTATTGGCATATACGGCCAGATTCAGCAATCATATGCCTATCAACTGTAAACGGGCCAGGACAAAATCACGAGTATAAAGTAGAATTTTTATGATTAAACTCCAACCCTTCCCAATTTATATGTGTGTAGTGTCGAAACTGGAAATTCCATATAGCCAATACTAGAGATTTATATCAGTAGTGGCATATACGGCCAGATTCAGCAATCATAAACCTATCAACTGTAATCGGGCCAGGTCAAAATCACGAGTATAAAGTAGAATTTTTATGATGAAACTCCAACCCTTCCCAATTTATATGTGTGTAGTGTCGAAACTGGAAATTCCATATAGCCAATACTAGAGATTTATATCAGTATTGGAATATACGGCCAGATTCAGCAATCATATACCTATCAACTGTAAACGGGCCAGGTCAAAATCACGAGTATAAAGTAGAATTTTTATGATGAAACTCCAACCCTTCCCAATTTATATGTGTGTAGTGTCGAAACTGGAAATTCCATATAGCCAATACTAGAGATTTATATCAGTATTGGCATATACGGCCAGATTCAGCAATCATATGCCTATCAACTGTAAACGGGATAGGACAAAATCACGAGTATAAAGTAGAATTTTTATGATGAAACTCCAACCCTTCCCAATTGCTATGTGTGTAGTGTCGAAACTGGAAATTCCATATAGCCAATACTAGAGATTTATATCAGTATTGGCATATACGGCCAGATTCAGCAATCATATACCTATCAACTGTAATCGGGCCAGGTCAAAATCACGAGTATAAAGTAGAATTTTTATGATGAAACTCCAACCCTTCCCAATTGCTATGTGTGTAGTGTCGAAACTGGAAATTCCATATAGCCAATACTAGAGATTTATATCAGTATTGGAATATACGGCCAGATTCAGCAATCATATACCTATCAACTGTAAACGGGCCAGGTCAAAATCACGAGTATAAAGTAGAATTTTTATGATGAAACTCCAACCCTTCCCAATTTATATGTGTGTAGTGTCGAAACTGGAAATTCCATATAGCCAATACTAGAGATTTATATCAGTATTGGCATATACGGCCAGATTCAGCAATCATATGCCTATCAACTGTAAACGGGCCAGGACAAAATCACGAGTATAAAGTAGAATTTTTATGATGAAACTCCAACCCTTCCCAATTTATATGTGTGTAGTGTCGAAACTGGAAATTCCATATAGCCAATACTAGAGATTTATATCAGTATTGGCATATACGGCCAGATTCAGCAATCATATACCTATCAACTGTAAACGGGCCAGGTCAAAATCACGAGTATAAAGTAGAATTTTTATGATGAAACTCCAACCCTTCCCAATTGCTATGTGTGTAGTGTCGAAACTGGAAATTCCATATAGCCAATACTAGAGATTTATATCAGTAGTGGCATATACGGCCAGATTCAGCAATCATATACCTATCAACTGTAAACGAGCCAGGACAAAATCACGAGTATAAAGTAGAATTTTTATGATGAAACTCCAACCCTTCCCAATTTATATGTGTGTAGTGTCGAAACTGGAAATTCCATATAGCCAATACTAGAGATTTATATCAGTAGTGGCATATACGGCCAGATTCAGCAATCATATACCTATCAACTGTAAACGGGCCAGGACAAAATCACGAGTATAAAGTAGAATTTTTATGATGAAACTCCAACCCTTCCCAATTTATATGTGTGTAGTGTCGAAACTGGAAATTCCATATAGCCAATACTAGAGATTTATATCAGTATTGGAATATACGGCCAGATTCAGCAATCATATACCTATCAACTGTAAACGGGCCAGGTCAAAATCACGAGTATAAAGTAGAATTTTTATGATGAAACTCCAACCCTTCCCAATTGCTATGTGTGTAGTGTCGAAACTGGAAATTCCATATAGCCAATACTAGAGATTTATATCAGTAGTGGCATATACGGCCAGATTCAGCAATCATATACCTATCAACTGTAAACGGGCCAGGACAAAATCACGAGTATAAAGTAGAATTTTTATGATGAAACTCCAACCCTTCCCAATTTATATGTGTGTAGTGTCGAAACTGGAAATTCCATATAGCCAATACTAGAGATTTATATCAGTATTGGAATATACGGCCAGATTCAGCAATCATATACCTATCAACTGTAAACGGGCCAGGTCAAAATCACGAGTATAAAGTAGAATTTTTATGATGAAACTCCAACCCTTCCCAATTGCTATGTGTGTAGTGTCGAAACTGGAAATTCCATATAGCCAATACTAGAGATTTATATCAGTATTGGAATATACGGCCAGATTCAGCAATCATATACCTATCAACTGTAAACGGACCAGGTCAAAATCACGAGTATAAAGTAGAATTTTTATGATGAAACTCCAACCCTTCCCAATTTATATGTGTGTAGTGTCGAAACTGGAAATTCCATATAGCCAATACTAGAGATTTATATCAGTAGTGGCATATACGGCCAGATTCAGCAATCATATACCTATCAACTGTAAACGGGCCAGGTCAAAATCACGAGTATAAAGTAGAATTTTTATGATGAAACTCCAACCCTTCCCAATTTATATGTGTGTAGTGTCGAAACTGGAAATTCCATATAGCCAATACTAGAGATTTATATCAGTATTGGAATATACGGCCAGATTCAGCAATCATATACCTATCAACTGTAAACGGGCCAGGTCAAAATCACGAGTATAAAGTAGAATTTTTATGATGAAACTCCAACCCTTCCCAATTTATATGTGTGTAGTGTCGAAACTGGAAATTCCATATAGCCAATACTAGAGATTTATATCAGTATTGGCATATACGGCCAGATTCAGCAATCATATGCCTATCAACTGTAAACGGGCCAGGACAAAATCACGAGTATAAAGTAGAATTTTTATGATTAAACTCCAACCCTTCCCAATTTATATGTGTGTAGTGTCGAAACTGGAAATTCCATATAGCCAATACTAGAGATTTATATCAGTAGTGGCATATACGGCCAGATTCAGCAATCATAAACCTATCAACTGTAATCGGGCCAGGTCAAAATCACGAGTATAAAGTAGAATTTTTATGATGAAACTCCAACCCTTCCCAATTGCTATGTGTGTAGTGTCGAAACTGGAAATTCCATATAGCCAATACTAGAGATTTATATCAGTAGTGGCATATACGGCCAGATTCAGCAATCATATACCTATCAACTGTAAACGGGCCAGGTCAAAATCACGAGTATAAAGGAGAATTTTTATGATGAAACTCCAACCCTTCCCAATTTATATGTGTGTAGTGTCGAAACTGGAAATTCCATATAGCCAATACTAGAGATTTATATCAGTATTGGCATATACGGCCAGATTCAGCAATCATATACCTATCAACTGTAAACGGGCCAGGTCAAAATCACGAGTATAAAGGAGAATTTTTATGATGAAACTCCAACCCTTCCCAATTTATATGTGTGTAGTGTCGAAACTGGAAATTCCATATAGCCAATACTAGAGATTTATATCAGTAGTGGCATATACGGCCAGATTCAGCAATCATATACCTATCAACTGTAAACGGGCCAGGTCAAAATCACGAGTATAAAGTAGAATTTTTATGATGAAACTCCAACCCTTCCCAATTGCTATGTGTGTAGTGTCGAAACTGGAAATTCCATATAGCCAATACTAGAGATTTATATCAGTATTGGCATATACGGCCAGATTCAGCAATCATATACCTATCAACTGTAATCGGGCCAGGTCAAAATCACGAGTATAAAGTAGAATTTTTATGATGAAACTCCAACCCTTCCCAATTGCTATGTGTGTAGTGTCGAAACTGGAAATTCCATATAGCCAATACTAGAGATTTATATCAGTATTGGAATATACGGCCAGATTCAGCAATCATATACCTATCAACTGTAAACGGGCCAGGTCAAAATCACGAGTATAAAGTAGAATTTTTATGATGAAACTCCAACCCTTCCCAATTTATATGTGTGTAGTGTCGAAACTGGAAATTCCATATAGCCAATACTAGAGATTTATATCAGTATTGGCATATACGGCCAGATTCAGCAATCATATGCCTATCAACTGTAAACGGGCCAGGACAAAATCACGAGTATAAAGTAGAATTTTTATGATGAAACTCCAACCCTTCCCAATTGCTATGTGTGTAGTGTCGAAACTGGAAATTCCATATAGCCAATACTAGAGATTTATATCAGTATTGGCATATACGGCCAGATTCAGCAATCATATACCTATCAACTGTAAACGGGCCAGGACAAAATCACGAGTATAAAGTAGAATTTTTATGATGAAACTCCAACCCTTCCCAATTTATATGTGTGCAGTGTCGAAACTGGAAATTCCATATAGCCAATACTAGAGATTTATATCAGTAGTGGCATATACGGCCAGATTCAGCAATCATATACCTATCAACTGTAAACGGGCCAGGACAAAATCACGAGTATAAAGTAGAATTTTTATGATGAAACTCCAACCCTTCCCAATTTATATGTGTGTAGTGTCGAAACTGGAAATTCCATATAGCCAATACTAGAGATTTATATCAGTAGTGGCATATACGGCCAGATTCAGCAATCATATACCTATCAACTATAAACGGGCCAGGACAAAATCACGAGTATAAAGTAGAATTTTTATGATGAAACTCCAACCCTTCCCAATTTATATGTGTGTAGTGTCGAAACTGGAAATTCCATATAGCCAATACTAGAGATTTATATCAGTATTGGAATATACGGCCAGATTCAGCAATCATATACCTATCAACTGTAAACGGGCCAGGTCAAAATCACGAGTATAAAGTAGAATTTTTATGATGAAACTCCAACCCTTCCCAATTTATATGTGTGTAGTGTCGAAACTGGAAATTCCATATAGCCAATACTAGAGATTTATATCAGTATTGGCATATACGGCCAGATTCAGCAATCATATGCCTATCAACTGTAAACGGGCCAGGACAAAATCACGAGTATAAAGTAGAATTTTTATGATGAAACTCCAACCCTTCCCAATTTATATGTGTGTAGTGTCGAAACTGGAAATTCCATATAGCCAATACTAGAGATTTATATCAGTATTGGCATATACGGCCAGATTCAGCAATCATATACCTATCAACTGTAAACGGGCCAGGACAAAATCACGAGTATAAAGTAGAATTTTTATGATGAAACTCCAACCCTTCCCAATTGCTATGTGTGTAGTGTCGAAACTGGAAATTCCATATAGCCAATACTAGAGATTTATATCAGTAGTGGCATATACGGCCAGATTCAGCAATCATATACCTATCAACTGTAAACGGGCCAGGTCAAAATCACGAGTATAAAGTAGAATTTTTATGATGAAACTCCAACCCTTCCCAATTTATATGTGTGTAGTGTCGAAACTGGAAATTCCATATAGCCAATACTAGAGATTTATATCAGTAGTGGCATATACGGCCAGATTCAGCAATCATATACCTATCAACTGTAAACGGGCCAGGTCAAAATCACGAGTATAAAGTAGAATTTTTATGATGAAACTCCAACCCTTCCCAATTTATATGTGTGTAGTGTCGAAACTGGAAATTCCATATAGCCAATACTAGAGATTTATATCAGTATTGGAATATACGGCCAGATTCAGCAATCATATACCTATCAACTGTAAACGGGCCAGGTCAAAATCACGAGTATAAAGTAGAATTTTTATGATGAAACTCCAACCCTTCCCAATTTATATGTGTGTAGTGTCGAAACTGGAAATTCCATATAGCCAATACTAGAGATTTATATCAGTATTGGCATATACGGCCAGATTCAGCAATCATATGCCTATCAACTGTAAACGGGCCAGGACAAAATCACGAGTATAAAGTAGAATTTTTATGATGAAACTCCAACCCTTCCCAATTGCTATGTGTGTAGTGTCGAAACTGGAAATTCCATATAGCCAATACTAGAGATTTATATCAGTATTGGCATATACGGCCAGATTCAGCAATCATATACCTATCAACTGTAAACGGGCCAGGTCAAAATCACGAGTATAAAGTAGAATTTTTATGATGAAACTCCAACCCTTCCCAATTTATATGTGTGTAGTGTCGAAACTGGAAATTCCATATAGCCAATACTAGAGATTTATATCAGTAGTGGCATATACGGCCAGATTCAGCAATCATATACCTATCAACTGTAAACGGGCCAGGTCAAAATCACGAGTATAAAGTAGAATTTTTATGATGAAACTCCAACCCTTCCCAATTTATATGTGTGTAGTGTCGAAACTGGAAATTCCATATAGCCAATACTAGAGATTTATATCAGTATTGGCATATACGGCCAGATTCAGCAATCATATGCCTATCAACTGTAAACGGGATAGGACAAAATCACGAGTATAAAGTAGAATTTTTATGATGAAACTCCAACCCTTCCCAATTGCTATGTGTGTAGTGTCGAAACTGGAAATTCCATATAGCCAATACTAGAGATTTATATCAGTATTGGCATATACGGCCAGATTCAGCAATCATATACCTATCAACTGTAATCGGGCCAGGTCAAAATCACGAGTATAAAGTAGAATTTTTATGATGAAACTCCAACCCTTCCCAATTGCTATGTGTGTAGTGTCGAAACTGGAAATTCCATATAGCCAATACTAGAGATTTATATCAGTATTGGAATATACGGCCAGATTCAGCAATCATATACCTATCAACTGTAAACGGGCCAGGTCAAAATCACGAGTATAAAGTAGAATTTTTATGATGAAACTCCAACCCTTCCCAATTTATATGTGTGTAGTGTCGAAACTGGAAATTCCATATAGCCAATACTAGAGATTTATATCAGTATTGGCATATACGGCCAGATTCAGCAATCATATGCCTATCAACTGTAAACGGGCCAGGACAAAATCACGAGTATAAAGTAGAATTTTTATGATGAAACTCCAACCCTTCCCAATTTATATGTGTGTAGTGTCGAAACTGGAAATTCCATATAGCCAATACTAGAGATTTATATCAGTATTGGCATATACGGCCAGATTCAGCAATCATATACCTATCAACTGTAAACGGGCCAGGTCAAAATCACGAGTATAAAGTAGAATTTTTATGATGAAACTCCAACCCTTCCCAATTGCTATGTGTGTAGTGTCGAAACTGGAAATTCCATATAGCCAATACTAGAGATTTATATCAGTAGTGGCATATACGGCCAGATTCAGCAATCATATACCTATCAACTGTAAACGAGCCAGGACAAAATCACGAGTATAAAGTAGAATTTTTATGATGAAACTCCAACCCTTCCCAATTTATATGTGTGTAGTGTCGAAACTGGAAATTCCATATAGCCAATACTAGAGATTTATATCAGTAGTGGCATATACGGCCAGATTCAGCAATCATATACCTATCAACTGTAAACGGGCCAGGACAAAATCACGAGTATAAAGTAGAATTTTTATGATGAAACTCCAACCCTTCCCAATTTATATGTGTGTAGTGTCGAAACTGGAAATTCCATATAGCCAATACTAGAGATTTATATCAGTATTGGAATATACGGCCAGATTCAGCAATCATATACCTATCAACTGTAAACGGGCCAGGTCAAAATCACGAGTATAAAGTAGAATTTTTATGATGAAACTCCAACCCTTCCCAATTGCTATGTGTGTAGTGTCGAAACTGGAAATTCCATATAGCCAATACTAGAGATTTATATCAGTAGTGGCATATACGGCCAGATTCAGCAATCATATACCTATCAACTGTAAACGGGCCAGGACAAAATCACGAGTATAAAGTAGAATTTTTATGATGAAACTCCAACCCTTCCCAATTTATATGTGTGTAGTGTCGAAACTGGAAATTCCATATAGCCAATACTAGAGATTTATATCAGTATTGGAATATACGGCCAGATTCAGCAATCATATACCTATCAACTGTAAACGGGCCAGGTCAAAATCACGAGTATAAAGTAGAATTTTTATGATGAAACTCCAACCCTTCCCAATTGCTATGTGTGTAGTGTCGAAACTGGAAATTCCATATAGCCAATACTAGAGATTTATATCAGTATTGGAATATACGGCCAGATTCAGCAATCATATACCTATCAACTGTAAACGGACCAGGTCAAAATCACGAGTATAAAGTAGAATTTTTATGATGAAACTCCAACCCTTCCCAATTTATATGTGTGTAGTGTCGAAACTGGAAATTCCATATAGCCAATACTAGAGATTTATATCAGTAGTGGCATATACGGCCAGATTCAGCAATCATATACCTATCAACTGTAAACGGGCCAGGTCAAAATCACGAGTATAAAGTAGAATTTTTATGATGAAACTCCAACCCTTCCCAATTTATATGTGTGTAGTGTCGAAACTGGAAATTCCATATAGCCAATACTAGAGATTTATATCAGTATTGGAATATACGGCCAGATTCAGCAATCATATACCTATCAACTGTAAACGGGCCAGGTCAAAATCACGAGTATAAAGTAGAATTTTTATGATGAAACTCCAACCCTTCCCAATTTATATGTGTGTAGTGTCGAAACTGGAAATTCCATATAGCCAATACTAGAGATTTATATCAGTATTGGCATATACGGCCAGATTCAGCAATCATATGCCTATCAACTGTAATCGGGCCAGGACAAAATCACGAGTATAAAGTAGAATTTTTATGATGAAACTCCAACCCTTCCCAATTTATATGTGTGTAGTGTCGAAACTGGAAATTCCATATAGCCAATACTAGAGATTTATATCAGTAGTGGCATATACGGCCAGATTCAGCAATCATATACCTATCAACTGTAATCGGGCCAGGTCAAAATCACGAGTATAAAGTAGAATTTTTATGATGAAACTCCAACCCTTCCCAATTGCTATGTGTGTAGTGTCGAAACTGGAAATTCCATATAGCCAATACTAGAGATTTATATCAGTAGTGGCATATACGGCCAGATTCAGCAATCATATACCTATCAACTGTAAACGGGCCAGGTCAAAATCACGAGTATAAAGGAGAATTTTTATGATGAAACTCCAACCCTTCCCAATTTATATGTGTGTAGTGTCGAAACTGGAAATTCCATATAGCCAATACTAGAGATTTATATCAGTATTGGCATATACGGCCAGATTCAGCAATCATATACCTATCAACTGTAAACGGGCCAGGTCAAAATCACGAGTATAAAGGAGAATTTTTATGATGAAACTCCAACCCTTCCCAATTTATATGTGTGTAGTGTCGAAACTGGAAATTCCATATAGCCAATACTAGAGATTTATATCAGTAGTGGCATATACGGCCAGATTCAGCAATCATATACCTATCAACTGTAAACGGGCCAGGTCAAAATCACGAGTATAAAGTAGAATTTTTATGATGAAACTCCAACCCTTCCCAATTTATATGTGTGTAGTGTCGAAACTGGAAATTCCATATAGCCAATACTAGAGATTTATATCAGTATTGGCATATACGGCCAGATTCAGCAATCATATGCCTATCAACTGTAAACGGGCCAGGACAAAATCACGAGTATAAAGTAGAATTTTTATGATGAAACTCCAACCCTTCCCAATTGCTATGTGTGTAGTGTCGAAACTGGAAATTCCATATAGCCAATACTAGAGATTTATATCAGTATTGGCATATACGGCCAGATTCAGCAATCATATACCTATCAACTGTAAACGGGCCAGGACAAAATCACGAGTATAAAGTAGAATTTTTATGATGAAACTCCAACCCTTCCCAATTGCTATGTGTGTAGTGTCGAAACTGGAAATTCCATATAGCCAATACTAGAGATTTATATCAGTATTGGCATATACGGCCAGATTCAGCAATCATATGCCTATCAACTGTAAACGGGCCAGGACAAAATCACGAGTATAAAGTAGAATTTTTATGATGAAACTCCAACCCTTCCCAATTTATATGTGTGTAGTGTCGAAACTGGAAATTCCATATAGCCAATACTAGAGATTTATATCAGTAGTGGCATATACGGCCAGATTCAGCAATCATATACCTATCAACTGTAAACGGGCCAGGTCAAAATCACGAGTATAAAGTAGAATTTTTATGATGAAACTCCAACCCTTCCCAATTTATATGTGTGTAGTGTCGAAACTGGAAATTCCATATAGCCAATACTAGAGATTTATATCAGTATTGGAATATACGGCCAGATTCAGCAATCATATACCTATCAACTGTAAACGGGCCAGGTCAAAATCACGAGTATAAAGTAGAATTTTTATGATGAAACTCCAACCCTTCCCAATTTATATGTGTGTAGTGTCGAAACTGGAAATTCCATATAGCCAATACTAGAGATTTATATCAGTAGTGGCATATACGGCCAGATTCAGCAATCATATACCTATCAACTGTAAACGGGCCAGGTCAAAATCACGAGTATAAAGTAGAATTTTTATGATGAAACTCCAACCCTTCCCAATTTATATGTGTGTAGTGTCGAAACTGGAAATTCCATATAGCCAATACTAGAGATTTATATCAGTAGTGGCATATACGGCCAGATTCAGCAATCATATACCTATCAACTGTAATCGGGCCAGGTCAAAATCACGAGTATAAAGTAGAATTTTTATGATGAAACTCCAACCCTTCCCAATTGCTATGTGTGTAGTGTCGAAACTGGAAATTCCATATAGCCAATACTAGAGATTTATATCAGTATTGGAATATACGGCCAGATTCAGCAATCATATACCTATCAACTGTAAACGGGCCAGGTCAAAATCACGAGTATAAAGTAGAATTTTTATGATGAAACTCCAACCCTTCCCAATTTATATGTGTGTAGTGTCGAAACTGGAAATTCCATATAGCCAATACTAGAGATTTATATCAGTAGTGGCATATACGGCCAGATTCAGCAATCATATACCTATCAACTGTAAACGGGCCAGGTCAAAATCACGAGTATAAAGTAGAATTTTTATGATGAAACTCCAACCCTTCCCAATTTATATGTGTGTAGTGTCGAAACTGGAAATTCCATATAGCCAATACTAGAGATTTATATCAGTATTGGCATATACGGCCAGATTCAGCAATCATATGCCTATCAACTGTAAACGGGCCAGGACAAAATCACGAGTATAAAGTAGAATTTTTATGATGAAACTCCAACCCTTCCCAATTGCTATGTGTGTAGTGTCGAAACTGGAAATTCCATATAGCCAATACTAGAGATTTATATCAGTATTGGCATATACGGCCAGATTCAGCAATCATATACCTATCAACTGTAAACGGGCCAGGACAAAATCACGAGTATAAAGTAGAATTTTTATGATGAAACTCCAACCCTTCCCAATTGCTATGTGTGTAGTGTCGAAACTGGAAATTCCATATAGCCAATACTAGAGATTTATATCAGTAGTGGCATATACGGCCAGATTCAGCAATCATATACCTATCAACTGTAAACGGGCCAGGTCAAAATCACGAGTATAAAGTAGAATTTTTATGATGAAACTCCAACCCTTTCCCAATTTATATGTGTGTAGTGTCGAAACTGGAAATTCCATATAGCCAATACTAGAGATTTATATCAGTAGTGGCATATACGGCCAGATTCAGCAATCATATACCTATCAACTGTAAACGGGCCAGGTCAAAATCACGAGTATAAAGTAGAATTTTTATGATGAAACTCCAACCCTTCCCAATTTATATGTGTGTAGTGTCGAAACTGGAAATTCCATATAGCCAATACTAGAGATTTATATCAGTATTGGAATATACGGCCAGATTCAGCAATCATATACCTATCAACTGTAAACGGGCCAGGTCAAAATCACGAGTATAAAGTAGAATTTTTATGATGAAACTCCAACCCTTCCCAATTTATATGTGTGTAGTGTCGAAACTGGAAATTCCATATAGCCAATACTAGAGATTTATATCAGTAGTGGCATATACGGCCAGATTCAGCAATCATATACCTATCAACTGTAAACGGGCCAGGTCAAAATCACGAGTATAAAGTAGAATTTTTATGATGAAACTCCAACCCTTCCCAATTTATATGTGTGTAGTGTCGAAACTGGAAATTCCATATAGCCAATACTAGAGATTTATATCAGTATTGGAATATACGGCCAGATTCAGCAATCATATACCTATCAACTGTAAACGGGCCAGGTCAAAATCACGAGTATAAAGTAGAATTTTTATGATGAAACTCCAACCCTTCCCAATTTATATGTGTGTAGTGTCGAAACTGGAAATTCCATATAGCCAATACTAGAGATTTATATCAGTATTGGCATATACGGCCAGATTCAGCAATCATATACCTATCAACTGTAATCGGGCCAGGTCAAAATCACGAGTATAAAGTAGAATTTTTATGATGAAACTCCAACCCTTCCCAATTGCTATGTGTGTAATTTCGAAACTGGAAATTCCATATAGCCAATACTAGAGATTTATATCAGTATTGGAATATACGGCCAGATTCAGCAATCATATACCTATCAACTGTAAACGGGCCAGGTCAAAATCACGAGTATAAAGTAGAATTTTTATGATGAAACTCCAACCCTTCCCAATTTATATGTGTGTAGTGTCGAAACTGGAAATTCCATATAGCCAATACTAGAGATTTATATCAGTATTGGCATATACGGCCAGATTCAGCAATCATATGTCTATCAACTGTAAACGGGCCAGGACAAAATCACGAGTATAAAGTAGAATTTTTATGATGAAACTCCAACCCTTCCCAATTGCTATGTGTGTAGTGTCGAAACTGGAAATTCCATATAGCCAATACTAGAGATTTATATCAGTATTGGCATATACGGCCAGATTCAGCAATCATATACCTATCAACTGTAAACGGGCCAGGACAAAATCACGAGTATAAAGTAGAATTTTTATGATGAAACTCCAACCCTTCCCAATTTATATGTGTGTAGTGTCGAAACTGGAAATTCCATATAGCCAATACTAGAGATTTATATCAGTATTGGCATATACGGCCAGATTCAGCAATCATATGCCTATCAACTGTAAACGGGATAGGACAAAATCACGAGTATAAAGTAGAATTTTTATGATGAAACTCCAACCCTTCCCAATTACTATGTGTGTAGTGTCGAAACTGGAAATTCCATATAGCCAATACTAGAGATTTATATCAGTAGTGGCATATACGGCCAGATTCAGCAATCATATACCTATCAACTGTAAACGGGCCAGGTCAAAATCACGAGTATAAAGTAGAATTTTTATGATGAAACTCCAACCCTTCCCAATTTATATGTGTGTAGTGTCGAAACTGGAAATTCCATATAGCCAATACTAGAGATTTATATCAGTATTGGCATATACGGCCAGATTCAGCAATCATATACCTATCAACTGTAAACGGGCCAGGACAAAATCACGAGTATAAAGTAGAATTTTTATGATGAAACTCCAACCCTTCCCAATTTATATGTGTGTAGTGTCGAAACTGGAAATTCCATATAGCCAATACTAGAGATTTATATCAGTAGTGGCATATACGGCCAGATTCAGCAATCATATACCTATCAACTGTAATCGGGCCAGGTCAAAATCACGAGTATAAAGTAGAATTTTTATGATGAAACTCCAACCCTTCCCAATTGCTATGTGTGTAGTGTCGAAACTGGAAATTCCATATAGCCAATACTAGAGATTTATATCAGTATTGGAATATACGGCCAGATTCAGCAATCATATGCCTATCAACTGTAAACGGGCCAGGACAAAATCACGAGTATAAAGTAGAATTTTTATGATGAAACTCCAACCCTTCCCAATTGCTATGTGTGTAGTGTCGAAACTGGAAATTCCATATAGCCAATACTAGAGATTTATATCACTAGTGGCATATACGGCCAGATTCAGCAATCATATACCTATCAACTGTAAACGGGCCAGGACAAAATCACGAGTATAAAGTAGAATTTTTATGATGAAACTCCAACCCTTCCCAATTTATATGTGTGTAGTGTCGAAACTGGAAATTCCATATAGCCAATACTAGAGATTTATATCAGTATTGGCATATACGGCCAGATTCAGCAATCATATGCCTATCAACTGTAAACGGGATAGGACAAAATCACGAGTATAAAGTAGAATTTTTATGATGAAACTCCAACCCTTCCCAATTGCTATGTGTGTAGTGTCGAAACTGGAAATTCCATATAGCCAATACTAGAGATTTATATCAGTAGTGGCATATACGGCCAGATTCAGCAATCATATACCTATCAACTGTAAACGGGCCAGGTCAAAATCACGAGTATAAAGTAGAATTTTTATGATGAAACTCCAACCCTTCCCAATTTATATGTGTGTAGTGTCGAAACTGGAAATTCCATATAGCCAATACTAGAGATTTATATCAGTAGTGGCATATACGGCCAGATTCAGCAATCATATACCTATCAACTGTAATCGGGCCAGGTCAAAATCACGAGTATAAAGTAGAATTTTTATGATGAAACTCCAACCCTTCCCAATTGCTATGTGTGTAGTGTCGAAACTGGAAATTCCATATAGCCAATACTAGAGATTTATATCAGTATTGGAATATACGGCCAGATTCAGCAATCATATACCTATCAACTGTAAACGGGCCAGGTCAAAATCACGAGTATAAAGTAGAATTTTTATGATGAAACTCCAACCCTTCCCAATTTATATGTGTGTAGTGTCGAAACTGGAAATTCCATATAGCCAATACTAGAGATTTATATCAGTATTGGCATATACGGCCAGATTCAGCAATCATATGCCTATCAACTGTAAACGGGCCAGGACAAAATCACGAGTATAAAGTAGAATTTTTATGATGAAACTCCAACCCTTCCCAATTGCTATGTGTGTAGTGTCGAAACTGGAAATTCCATATAGCCAATACTAGAGATTTATATCAGTATTGGCATATACGGCCAGATTCAGCAATCATATACCTATCAACTGTAAACGGGCCAGGACAAAATCACGAGTATAAAGTAGAATTTTTATGATGAAACTCCAACCCTTCCCAATTGCTATGTGTGTAGTGTCGAAACTGGAAATTCCATATAGCCAATACTAGAGATTTATATCAGTAGTGGCATATACGGCCAGATTCAGCAATCATATACCTATCAACTGTAAACGGGCCAGGTCAAAATCACGAGTATAAAGTAGAATTTTTATGATGAAACTCCAACCCTTCCCAATTTATATGTGTGTAGTGTCGAAACTGGAAATTCCATATAGCCAATACTAGAGATTTATATCAGTATTGGCATATACGGCCAGATTCAGCAATCATATGCCTATCAACTGTAAACGGGCCAGGACAAAATCACGAGTATAAAGTAGAATTTTTATGATGAAACTCCAACCCTTCCCAATTGCTATGTGTGTAGTGTCGAAACTGGAAATTCCATATAGCCAATACTAGAGATTTATATCAGTAGTGGCATATACGGCCAGATTCAGCAATCATATACCTATCAACTGTAAACGGGCCAGGTCAAAATCACGAGTATAAAGTAGAATTTTTATGATGAAACTCCAACCCTTCCCAATTTATATGTGTGTAGTGTCGAAACTGGAAATTCCATATAGCCAATACTAGAGATTTATATCAGTAGTGGCATATACGGCCAGATTCAGCAATCATATACCTATCAACTGTAAACGGGCCAGGTCAAAATCACGAGTATAAAGTAGAATTTTTATGATGAAACTCCAACCCTTCCCAATTTATATGTGTGTAGTGTCGAAACTGGAAATTCCATATAGCCAATACTAGAGATTTATATCAGTATTGGAATATACGGCCAGATTCAGCAATCATATACCTATCAACTGTAAACGGGCCAGGTCAAAATCACGAGTATAAAGTAGAATTTTTATGATGAAACTCCAACCCTTCCCAATTTATATGTGTGTAGTGTCGAAACTGGAAATTCCATATAGCCAATACTAGAGATTTATATCAGTATTGGCATATACGGCCAGATTCAGCAATCATATGCCTATCAACTGTAAACGGGCCAGGACAAAATCACGAGTATAAAGTAGAATTTTTATGATGAAACTCCAACCCTTCCCAATTTATATGTGTGTAGTGTCGAAACTGGAAATTCCATATAGCCAATACTAGAGATTTATATCAGTAGTGGCATATACGGCCAGATTCAGCAATCATATACCTATCAACTGTAATCGGGCCAGGTCAAAATCACGAGTATAAAGTAGAATTTTTATGATGAAACTCCAACCCTTCCCAATTGCTATGTGTGTAGTGTCGAAACTGGAAATTCCATATAGCCAATACTAGAGATTTATATCAGTAGTGGCATATACGGCCAGATTCAGCAATCATATACCTATCAACTGTAAACGGGCCAGGTCAAAATCACGAGTATAAAGGAGAATTTTTATGATGAAACTCCAACCCTTCCCAATTTATATGTGTGTAGTGTCGAAACTGGAAATTCCATATAGCCAATACTAGAGATTTATATCAGTATTGGCATATACGGCCAGATTCAGCAATCATATACCTATCAACTGTAAACGGGCCAGGTCAAAATCACGAGTATAAAGGAGAATTTTTATGATGAAACTCCAACCCTTCCCAATTTATATGTGTGTAGTGTCGAAACTGGAAATTCCATATAGCCAATACTAGAGATTTATATCAGTAGTGGCATATACGGCCAGATTCAGCAATCATATACCTATCAACTGTAAACGGGTCAGGTCAAAATCACGAGTATAAAGTAGAATTTTTATGATGAAACTCCAACCCTTCCCAATTGCTATGTGTGTAGTGTCGAAACTGGAAATTCCATATAGCCAATACTAGAGATTTATATCACTAGTGGCATATACGGCCAGATTCAGCAATCATATACCTATCAACTGTAAACGGGCCAGGTCAAAATCACGAGTATAAAGTAGAATTTTTATGATGAAACTCCAACCCTTCCCAATTGCTATGTGTGTAGTGTCGAAACTGGAAATTCCATATAGCCAATACTAGAGATTTATATCAGTAGTGGCATATACGGCCAGATTCAGCAATCATATACCTATCAACTGTAAACGGGCCAGGTCAAAATCACGAGTATAAAGTAGAATTTTTATGATGAAACTCCAACCCTTCCCAATTGCTATGTGTGTAGTGTCGAAACTGGAAATTCCATATAGCCAATACTAGAGATTTATATCAGTAGTGGCATATACGGCCAGATTCAGCAATCATATACCTATCAACTGTAAACGAGCCAGGACAAAATCACGAGTATAAAGTAGAATTTTTATGATGAAACTCCAACCCTTCCCAATTTATATGTGTGTAGTGTCGAAACTGGAAATTCCATATAGCCAATACTAGAGATTTATATCAGTAGTGGCATATACGGCCAGATTCAGCAATCATATACCTATCAACTGTAAACGGGCCAGGACAAAATCACGAGTATAAAGTAGAATTTTTATGATGAAACTCCAACCCTTCCCAATTTATATGTGTGTAGTGTCGAAACTGGAAATTCCATATAGCCAATACTAGAGATTTATATCAGTAGTGGCATATACGGCCAGATTCAGCAATCATATACCTATCAACTGTAAACGGGCCAGGTCAAAATCACGAGTATAAAGTAGAATTTTTATGATGAAACTCCAACCCTTCCCAATTGCTATGTGTGTAGTGTCGAAACTGGAAATTCCATATAGCCAATACTAGAGATTTATATCAGTAGTGGCATATACGGCCAGATTCAGCAATCATATACCTATCAACTGTAAACGGGTCAGGTCAAAATCACGAGTATAAAGTAGAATTTTTATGATGAAACTCCAACCCTTCCCAATTGCTATGTGTGTAGTGTCGAAACTGGAAATTCCATATAGCCAATACTAGAGATTTATATCACTAGTGGCATATACGGCCAGATTCAGCAATCATATACCTATCAACTGTAAACGGGCCAGGTCAAAATCACGAGTATAAAGTAGAATTTTTATGATGAAACTCCAACCCTTCCCAATTGCTATGTATGTAGTGTCGAAACTGGAAATTCCATATAGCCAATACTAGAGATTTATATCAGTAGTGGCATATACGGCCAGATTCAGCAATCATATACCTATCAACTGTAAACGGGCCAGGTCAAAATCACGAGTATAAAGTAGAATTTTTATGATGAAACTCCAACCCTTCCCAATTGCTATGTGTGTAGTGTCGAAACTGGAAATTCCATATAGCCAATACTAGAGATTTATATCAGTAGTGGCATATACGGCCAGATTCAGCAATCATATACCTATCAACTGTAAACGAGCCAGGACAAAATCACGAGTATAAAGTAGAATTTTTATGATGAAACTCCAACCCTTCCCAATTTATATGTGTGTAGTGTCGAAACTGGAAATTCCATATAGCCAATACTAGAGATTTATATCAGTATTGGAATATACGGCCAGATTCAGCAATCATATACCTATCAACTGTAAACGGGCCAGGTCAAAATCACGAGTATAAAGTAGAATTTTTATGATGAAACTCCAACCCTTCCCAATTGCTATGTGTGTAGTGTCGAAACTGGAAATTCCATATAGCCAATACTAGAGATTTATATCAGTAGTGGCATATACGGCCAGATTCAGCAATCATATACCTATCAACTGTAAACGGGCCAGGACAAAATCACGAGTATAAAGTAGAATTTTTATGATGAAACTCCAACCCTTCCCAATTGCTATGTGTGTAGTGTCGAAACTGGAAATTCCATATAGCCAATACTAGAGATTTATATCAGTAGTGGCATATACGGCCAGATTCAGCAATCATATACCTATCAACTGTAAACGGGCCAGGACAAAATCACGAGTATAAAGTAGAATTTTTATGATGAAACTCCAACCCTTCCCAATTTATATGTGTGTAGTGTCGAAACTGGAAATTCCATATAGCCAATACTAGAGATTTATATCAGTATTGGAATATACGGCCAGATTCAGCAATCATATACCTATCAACTGTAAACGGGCCAGGTCAAAATCACGAGTATAAAGTAGAATTTTTATGATGAAACTCCAACCCTTCCCAATTGCTATGTGTGTAGTGTCGAAACTGGAAATTCCATATAGCCAATACTAGAGATTTATATCAGTAGTGGCATATACGGCCAGATTCAGCAATCATATACCTATCAACTGTAAACGGGCCAGGACAAAATCACGAGTATAAAGTAGAATTTTTATGATGAAACTCCAACCCTTCCCAATTTATATGTGTGTAGTGTCGAAACTGGAAATTCCATATAGCCAATACTAGAGATTTATATCAGTATTGGAATATACGGCCAGATTCAGCAATCATATACCTATCAACTGTAAACGGGCCAGGTCAAAATCACGAGTATAAAGTAGAATTTTTATGATGAAACTCCAACCCTTCCCAATTGCTATGTGTGTAGTGTCGAAACTGGAAATTCCATATAGCCAATACTAGAGATTTATATCAGTATTGGAATATACGGCCAGATTCAGCAATCATATACCTATCAACTGTAAACGGGCCAAGTCAAAATCACGAGTATAAAGTAGAATTTTTATGATGAAACTCCAACCCTTCCCAATTGCTATGTGTGTAGTGTCGAAACTGGAAATTCCATATAGCCAATACTAGAGATTTATATCAGTAGTGGCATATACGGCCAGATTCAGCAATCATATACCTATCAACTGTAAACGGGCCAGGTCAAAATCACGAGTATAAAGTAGAATTTTTATGATGAAACTCCAACCCTTCCCAATTGCTATGTGTGCAGTGTCGAAACTGGAAATTCCATATAGCCAATACTAGAGATTTATATCAGTAGTGGCATATACGGCCAGATTCAGCAATCATATACCTATCAACTGTAAACGGGCCAGGACAAAATCACGAGTATAAAGTAGAATTTTTATGATGAAACTCCAACCCTTCCCAATTTTAATGTGTGTAGTGTCGAAACTGGAAATTCCATATAGCCAATACTAGAGATTTATATCAGTATTGGAATATACGGCCAGATTCAGCAATCATATACCTATCAACTGTAAACGGGCCAGGTCAAAATCACGAGTATAAAGTAGAATTTTTATGATGAAACTCCAACCCTTCCCAATTTATATGTGTGTAGTGTCGAAACTGGAAATTCCATATAGCCAATACTAGAGATTTATATCAGTATTGGCATATACGGCCAGATTCAGCAATCATATGCCTATCAACTGTAAACGGGCCAGGACAAAATCACGAGTATAAAGTAGAATTTTTATGATGAAACTCCAACCCTTCCCAATTTATATGTGTGTAGTGTCGAAACTGGAAATTCCATATAGCCAATACTAGAGATTTATATCAGTATTGGCATATACGGCCAGATTCAGCAATCATATACCTATCAACTGTAAACGGGCCAGGACAAAATCACGAGTATAAAGTAGAATTTTTATGATGAAACTCCAACCCTTCCCAATTGCTATGTGTGTAGTGTCGAAACTGGAAATTCCATATAGCCAATACTAGAGATTTATATCAGTAGTGGCATATACGGCCAGATTCAGCAATCATATACCTATCAACTGTAAACGGGCCAGGACAAAATCAGGAGTATAAAGTAGAATTTTTATGATGAAACTCCAACCCTTCCCAATTTATATGTGTGTAGTGTCGAAACTGGAAATTCCATATAGCCAATACTAGAGATTTATATCAGTATTGGCATATACGGCCAGATTCAGCAATCATATACCTATCAACTGTAAACGGGCCAGGTCAAAATCACGAGTATAAAGTAGAATTTTTATGATGAAACTCCAACCCTTCCCAATTGCTATGTGTGTAGTGTCGAAACTGGAAATTCCATATAGCCAATACTAGAGATTTATATCAGTAGTGGCATATACGGCCAGATTCAGCAATCATATACCTATCAACTGTAAACGGGCCAGGTCAAAATCACGAGTATAAAGTAGATTTTTTATGATGAAACTCCAACCCTTCCCAATTGCTATGTGTGTAGTGTCGAAACTGGAAATTCCATATAGCCAATACTAGAGATTTATATCAGTAGTGGCATATACGGCCAGATTCAGCAATCATATACCTATCAACTGTAAACGGGCCAGGTCAAAATCACGAGTATAAAGTAGAATTTTTATGATGAAACTCCAACCCTTCCCAATTGCTATGTGTGTAGTGTCGAAACTGGAAATTCCATATAGCCAATACTAGAGATTTATATCAGTAGTGGCATATACGGCCAGATTCAGCAATCATATACCTATCAACTGTAAACGGGCCAGGTCAAAATCACGAGTATAAAGTAGATTTTTTATGATGAAACTCCAACCCTTCCCAATTTATATGTGTGTAGTGTCGAAACTGGAAATTCCATATAGCCAATACTAGAGATTTATATCAGTAGTGGCATATACGGCCAGATTCAGCAATCATATACCTATCAACTGTAAACGGGCCAGGTCAAAATCACGAGTATAAAGTAGAATTTTTATGATGAAACTCCAACCCTTCCCAATTTATATGTGTGTAGTGTCGAAACTGGAAATTCCATATAGCCAATACTAGAGATTTATATCAGTATTGGAATATACGGCCAGATTCAGCAATCATATACCTATCAACTGTAAACGGGCCAGGTCAAAATCACGAGTATAAAGTAGAATTTTTATGATGAAACTCCAACCCTTCCCAATTGCTATGTGTGTAGTGTCGAAACTGGAAATTCCATATAGCCAATACTAGAGATTTATATCAGTAGTGGCATATACGGCCAGATTCAGCAATCATATACCTATCAACTGTAAACGGGCCAGGACAAAATCACGAGTATAAAGTAGAATTTTTATGATGAAACTCCAACCCTTCCCAATTGCTATGTGTGTAGTGTCGAAACTGGAAATTCCATATAGCCAATACTAGAGATTTATATCAGTATTGGAATATACGGCCAGATTCAGCAATCATATACCTATCAACTGTAAACGGGCCAGGTCAAAATCACGAGTATAAAGTAGAATTTTTATGATGAAACTCCAACCCTTCCCAATTGCTATGTGTGTAGTGTCGAAACTGGAAATTCCATATAGCCAATACTAGAGATTTATATCAGTAGTGGCATATACGGCCAGATTCAGCAATCATATACCTATCAACTGTAAACGGGCCAGGACAAAATCACGAGTATAAAGTAGAATTTTTATGATGAAACTCCAACCCTTCCCAATTGCTATGTGTGTAGTGTCGAAACTGGAAATTCCATATAGCCAATACTAGAGATTTATATCAGTATTGGAATATACGGCCAGATTCAGCAATCATATACCTATCAACTGTAAACGGGCCAGGTCAAAATCACGAGTATAAAGTAGAATTTTTATGATGAAACTCCAACCCTTCCCAATTGCTATGTGTGTAGTGTCGAAACTGGAAATTCCATATAGCCAATACTAGAGATTTATATCAGTAGTGGCATATACGGCCAGATTCAGCAATCATATACCTATCAACTGTAAACGGGCCAGGTCAAAATCACGAGTATAAAGTAGATTTTTTATGATGAAACTCCAACCCTTCCCAATTGCTATGTGTGTAGTGTCGAAACTGGAAATTCCATATAGCCAATACTAGAGATTTATATCAGTAGTGGCATATACGGCCAGATTCAGCAATCATATACCTATCAACTGTAAACGGGCCAGGACAAAATCACGAGTATAAAGTAGAATTTTTATGATGAAACTCCAACCCTTCCCAATTGCTATGTGTGTAGTGTCGAAACTGGAAATTCCATATAGCCAATACTAGAGATTTATATCAGTATTGGAATATACGGCCAGATTCAGCAATCATATACCTATCAACTGTAAACGGGCCAGGTCAAAATCACGAGTATAAAGTAGAATTTTTATGATGAAACTCCAACCCTTCCCAATTGCTATGTGTGTAGTGTCGAAACTGGAAATTCCATATAGCCAATACTAGAGATTTATATCAGTAGTGGCATATACGGCCAGATTCAGCAATCATATACCTATCAACTGTAAACGGGCCAGGTCAAAGTCACGAGTATAAAGTAGAATTTTTATGATGAAACTCCAACCCTTCCCAATTTATATGTGTGTAGTGTCGAAACTGGAAATTCCATATAGCCAATACTAGAGATTTATATCAGTATTGGAATATACGGCCAGATTCAGCAATCATATACCTATCAACTGTAAACGGGCCAGGTCAAAATCACGAGTATAAAGTAGAATTTTTATGATGAAACTCCAACCCTTCCCAATTGCTATGTGTGTAGTGTCGAAACTGGAAATTCCATATAGCCAATACTAGAGATTTATATCAGTAGTGGCATATACGGCCAGATTCAGCAATCATATACCTATCAACTGTAAACGAGCCAGGACAAAATCACGAGTATAAAGTAGAATTTTTATGATGAAACTCCAACCCTTCCCAATTTATATGTGTGTAGTGTCGAAACTGGAAATTCCATATAGCCAATACTAGAGATTTATATCAGTAGTGGCATATACGGCCAGATTCAGCAATCATATACCTATCAACTGTAAACGGGCCAGGACAAAATCACGAGTATAAAGTAGAATTTTTATGATGAAACTCCAACCCTTCCCAATTTATATGTGTGTAGTGTCGAAACTGGAAATTCCATATAGCCAATACTAGAGATTTATATCAGTATTGGAATATACGGCCAGATTCAGCAATCATATACCTATCAACTGTAAACGGGCCAGGTCAAAATCACGAGTATAAAGTAGAATTTTTATGATGAAACTCCAACCCTTCCCAATTGCTATGTGTGTAGTGTCGAAACTGGAAATTCCATATAGCCAATACTAGAGATTTATATCAGTAGTGGCATATACGGCCAGATTCAGCAATCATATACCTATCAACTGTAAACGGGCCAGGACAAAATCACGAGTATAAAGTAGAATTTTTATGATGAAACTCCAACCCTTCCCAATTTATATGTGTGTAGTGTCGAAACTGGAAATTCCATATAGCCAATACTAGAGATTTATATCAGTATTGGAATATACGGCCAGATTCAGCAATCATATACCTATCAACTGTAAACGGGCCAGGTCAAAATCACGAGTATAAAGTAGAATTTTTATGATGAAACTCCAACCCTTCCCAATTGCTATGTGTGTAGTGTCGAAACTGGAAATTCCATATAGCCAATACTAGAGATTTATATCAGTATTGGAATATACGGCCAGATTCAGCAATCATATACCTATCAACTGTAAACGGGCCAGGACAAAATCACGAGTATAAAGTAGAATTTTTATGATGAAACTCCAACCCTTCCCAATTGCTATGTGTGTAGTGTCGAAACTGGAAATTCCATATAGCCAATACTAGAGATTTATATCAGTAGTGGCATATACGGCCAGATTCAGCAATCATATACCTATCAACTGTAAACGGGCCAGGACAAAATCACGAGTATAAAGTAGAATTTTTATGATGAAACTCCAACCCTTCCCAATTTATATGTGTGTAGTGTCGAAACTGGAAATTCCATATAGCCAATACTAGAGATTTATATCAGTATTGGAATATACGGCCAGATTCAGCAATCATATACCTATCAACTGTAAACGGGCCAGGTCAAAATCACGAGTATAAAGTAGAATTTTTATGATGAAACTCCAACCCTTCCCAATTGCTATGTGTGTAGTGTCGAAACTGGAAATTCCATATAGCCAATACTAGAGATTTATATCAGTAGTGGCATATACGGCCAGATTCAGCAATCATATACCTATCAACTGTAAACGGGCCAGGACAAAATCACGAGTATAAAGTAGAATTTTTATGATGAAACTCCAACCCTTCCCAATTTATATGTGTGTAGTGTCGAAACTGGAAATTCCATATAGCCAATACTAGAGATTTATATCAGTATTGGAATATACGGCCAGATTCAGCAATCATATACCTATCAACTGTAAACGGGCCAGGTCAAAATCACGAGTATAAAGTAGAATTTTTATGATGAAACTCCAACCCTTCCCAATTGCTATGTGTGTAGTGTCGAAACTGGAAATTCCATATAGCCAATACTAGAGATTTATATCAGTAGTGGCATATACGGCCAGATTCAGCAATCATATACCTATCAACTGTAAACGGGCCAGGACAAAATCACGAGTATAAAGTAGAATTTTTATGATGAAACTCCAACCCTTCCCAATTTATATGTGTGTAGTGTCGAAACTGGAAATTCCATATAGCCAATACTAGAGATTTATATCAGTATTGGAATATACGGCCAGATTCAGCAATCATATACCTATCAACTGTAAACGGGCCAGGTCAAAATCACGAGTATAAAGTAGAATTTTTATGATGAAACTCCAACCCTTCCCAATTGCTATGTGTGTAGTGTCGAAACTGGAAATTCCATATAGCCAATACTAGAGATTTATATCAGTAGTGGCATATACGGCCAGATTCAGCAATCATATACCTATCAACTGTAAACGGGCCAGGACAAAATCACGAGTATAAAGTAGAATTTTTATGATGAAACTCCAACCCTTCCCAATTTATATGTGTGTAGTGTCGAAACTGGAAATTCCATATAGCCAATACTAGAGATTTATATCAGTATTGGAATATACGGCCAGATTCAGCAATCATATACCTATCAACTGTAAACGGGCCAGGTCAAAATCACGAGTATAAAGTAGAATTTTTATGATGAAACTCCAACCCTTCCCAATTGCTATGTGTGTAGTGTCGAAACTGGAAATTCCATATAGCCAATACTAGAGATTTATATCAGTAGTGGCATATACGGCCAGATTCAGCAATCATATACCTATCAACTGTAAACGGGCCAGGACAAAATCACGAGTATAAAGTAGAATTTTTATGATGAAACTCCAACCCTTCCCAATTTATATGTGTGTAGTGTCGAAACTGGAAATTCCATATAGCCAATACTAGAGATTTATATCAGTATTGGAATATACGGCCAGATTCAGCAATCATATACCTATCAACTGTAAACGGGCCAGGTCAAAATCACGAGTATAAAGTAGAATTTTTATGATGAAACTCCAACCCTTCCCAATTGCTATGTGTGTAGTGTCGAAACTGGAAATTCCATATAGCCAATACTAGAGATTTATATCAGTAGTGGCATATACGGCCAGATTCAGCAATCATATACCTATCAACTGTAAACGGGCCAGGACAAAATCACGAGTATAAAGTAGAATTTTTATGATGAAACTCCAACCCTTCCCAATTTATATGTGTGTAGTGTCGAAACTGGAAATTCCATATAGCCAATACTAGAGATTTATATCAGTATTGGAATATACGGCCAGATTCAGCAATCATATACCTATCAACTGTAAACGGGCCAGGTCAAAATCACGAGTATAAAGTAGAATTTTTATGATGAAACTCCAACCCTTCCCAATTGCTATGTGTGTAGTGTCGAAACTGGAAATTCCATATAGCCAATACTAGAGATTTATATCAGTATTGGAATATACGGCCAGATTCAGCAATCATATACCTATCAACTGTAAACGGGCCAGGTCAAAATCACGAGTATAAAGTAGAATTTTTATGATGAAACTCCAACCCTTCCCAATTTATATGTGTGTAGTGTCGAAACTGGAAATTCCATATAGCCAATACTAGAGATTTATATCAGTAGTGGCATATACGGCCAGATTCAGCAATCATATACCTATCAACTGTAAACGGGCCAGGACAAAATCACGAGTATAAAGTAGAATTTTTATGATGAAACTCCAACCCTTCCCAATTTATATGTGTGTAGTGTCGAAACTGGAAATTCCATATAGCCAATACTAGAGATTTATATCAGTATTGGAATATACGGCCAGATTCAGCAATCATATACCTATCAACTGTAAACGGGCCAGGTCAAAATCACGAGTATAAAGTAGAATTTTTATGATGAAACTCCAACCCTTCCCAATTTATATGTGTGTAGTGTCGAAACTGGAAATTCCATATAGCCAATACTAGAGATTTATATCAGTATTGGCATATACGGCCAGATTCAGCAATCATATGCCTATCAACTGTAAACGGGCCAGGACAAAATCACGAGTATAAAGTAGAATTTTTATGATGAAACTCCAACCCTTCCCAATTTATATGTGTGTAGTGTCGAAACTGGAAATTCCATATAGCCAATACTAGAGATTTATATCAGTATTGGCATATACGGCCAGATTCAGCAATCATATACCTATCAACTGTAAACGGGCCAGGACAAAATCACGAGTATAAAGTAGAATTTTTATGATGAAACTCCAACCCTTCCCAATTGCTATGTGTGTAGTGTCGAAACTGGAAATTCCATATAGCCAATACTAGAGATTTATATCAGTAGTGGCATATACGGCCAGATTCAGCAATCATATACCTATCAACTGTAAACGGGCCAGGACAAAATCACGAGTATAAAGTAGAATTTTTATGATGAAACTCCAACCCTTCCCAATTGCTATGTGTGTAGTGTCGAAACTGGAAATTCCATATAGCCAATACTAGAGATTTATATCAGTAGTGGCATATACGGCCAGATTCAGCAATCATATACCTATCAACTGTAAACGGGCCAGGACAAAATCACGAGTATAAAGTAGAATTTTTATGATGAAACTCCAACCCTTCCCAATTTATATGTGTGTAGTGTCGAAACTGGAAATTCCATATAGCCAATACTAGAGATTTATATCAGTATTGGAATATACGGCCAGATTCAGCAATCATATACCTATCAACTGTAAACGGGCCAGGTCAAAATCACGAGTATAAAGTAGAATTTTTATGATGAAACTCCAACCCTTCCCAATTGCTATGTGTGTAGTGTCGAAACTGGAAATTCCATATAGCCAATACTAGAGATTTATATCAGTAGTGGCATATACGGCCAGATTCAACAATCATATACCTATCAACTGTAAACGGGCCAGGTCAAAATCACGAGTATAAAGTAGAAGTTTTTTGATGAAACTCCAACCCTTCCCAATTGCTATGTGTGTAGTGTCGAAACTGGAAATTCCATATAGCCAATACTAGAGATTTATATCAGTAGTGGCATATACGGCCAGATTCAGCAATCATATACCTATCAACTGTCAACGGGCCAGGTCAAAATCACGAGTATAAAGTAGAATTTTTATGATGAAACTCCAACCCTTTCCAATTACTATGTGTGTAGTGTCGAAACTGAAAATTCCATATAGCCAATACTAGAGATTTATATCAGTAGTGGCATATACGGCCAGATTCAGCAATCATATACCTATCAACTGTAAACGGGTCAGGTCGAAATCACGAGTATAAAGTAGAAGTTTTATGATGAAACTCCAACCCTTCCCAATTACTATGTGTGTAGTGTCGAAACTGGAAATTCCATATAGCCAATTCTAGAGATTTATATCAGTAGTGGCATATACGGCCAGATTCAGCAATCATATACCTATCAACTGTAAACGGGTCAGGTCGAAATCACGAGTATAAAGTAGAAGTTTTTTGATGAAACTCCCACCCTTCCCAATTGCTATGTGTGTAGTGTCGAAACTGGAAATTCCATATAGCCAATACTAGAGATTTATATCAGTAGTGGCATATACGGCCAGATTCAACAATCATATACCTTTCAACTGTCAACGGGCCAGGTCAAAATCACGAGTATAAAGTAGAATTTTTTGATGAAACTCCAACCCTTTCCAATTACTATGTGTGTAGTGTCGAAACTGAAAATTCCATATAGCCAATACTAGAGATTTATATCAGTAGTGGCATATACGGCCAGATTCAGCAATCATATACCTATCAACTGTAAACGGGCCAGGTCAAAATCACGAGTATAAAGTAGAAGTTTTTTGATGAAACTCCAACCCTTCCCAATTACTATGTGTGTAGTGTCGAAACTGGAAATTCCATATAGCCAATACTAGAGATTTATATCAGTAGTGGCATATACGGCCAGATTCAGCAATCATATACCTTTCAACTGTCAACGGGCCAGGTCAAAATCACGAGTATAAAGTAGAATTTTTATGATGAAACTCCAACCCTTTCCAATTACTATGTGTGTAGTGTCGAAACAGAAAATTCCATATAGCCAATACTAGAGATTTATATCAGTAGTGGCATATACGGCCAGATTCAGCAATCATATACCTATCAACTGTAAACGGGTCAGGTCGAAATCACGAGTATAAAGTAGAAGTTTTATGATGAAACTCCAACCCTTCCCAATTACTATGTGTGTAGTGTCGAAACTGGAAATTCCATATAGCCAATTCTAGAGATTTATATCAGTAGTGGCATATACGGCCAGATTCAGCAATCATATACCTATAAACTGTAAACAGGCCATGTCGAAATCACGAGTATAAAGTAGAAGTTTTTTGATGAAACTCCAACCCTTCCCAATTGCTATGTGTGTAGTGTCGAAACTGGAAATTCCATATAGCCTATACTAGAGATTTATATCAGTAGTGGCATATACGGCCAGATTCAACAATCATATACCTATCAACTGTAAACGGGCCAGGTCAAAATCACGAGTATAAAGAAGTATTTTTTTGATGAAACTCCAACCCTTCCCAATTGCTATGTGTGTAGTGTCGAAACTGGAAATTCCATATAGCCAATACTAGAGATTTATATCAGTAGTGGCATATACGGCCAGATTCAGCAATCATATACCTATCAACTGTAAACGGGCCAGGTCGAAATCACGAGTATAAAGTAAAAGTTTTATGATGAAACTCCAACCCTTCCCAATTACTATGTGTGTAGTGTCGAAACTGAAAATTCCATATAGCCAATACTAGAGATTTATATCAGTAGTGGCATATACGGCCAGATTCAGCAATCATATACCTATCAACTGTAAACGGGCTAGGTCGAAATCACGAGTATAAAGTAGAAGTTTTTTGATGAAACTCCAACCCTTCCCAATTGCTATGTGTGTAGTGTCGAAACTGAAAATTCCATATAGCCAATACTAGAGATTTATATCAGTAATGGCATATACGACCAGATTCAGCAATCATATACCTATCAACTGTAAACGGGTCAGGTCGAAATCACGAGTATAAAGTAGAAGTTTTATGATGAAACTCCAACCCTTCCCAATTACTATGTGTGTAGTGTCGAAACTGAAAATTCCATATAGCCAATTCTAGAGATTTATATCAGTAGTGGCATATACGGCCAGATTCAGCAATCATATACCTATCAACTGTAAACAGGCCATGTCGAAATCACGAGTATAAAGTAGAAGTTTTTTGATGAAACTTCAACCCTTCCCAATTGCTATGTGTGTATTGTCGAAACTGGAAATTCCATATAGCCAATACTAGAGATTTATATCAGTAGTGGCATATACGGCCAGATTCAGCAATCATATACCTATCAACTGTAAACGGGCCAGGTCGAAATCACGAGTATAAAGTAGAAGTTTTTTGATGAAACTCCAACCCTTCCCAATTGCTATGTGTGTAGTGTCGAAACTGAAAATTCCATATAGCCAATACTAGAGATTTATATCAGTAGTGGCATATACGGCCAGATTCAGCAATCATATACCTATCAACTGTAAACGGGGCAGGTCAAAATCACGAGTATAAAGTAGAAGTTTTTTGATGAAACTCCAACCCTTCCCAATTGCTATGTGTGTAGTGTCGAAACTGAAAATTCCATATAGCCAATACTAGAGATTTATATCAGTAATGGCATATACGGCCAGATTCAGCAATCATATACCTATCAACTGTAAACGGGTCAGGTCGAAATCACGAGTATAAAGTAGAAGTTTTATGATGAAACTCCAACCCTTCCCAATTACTATGTGTGTAGTGTCGAAACTGAAAATTCCATATAGCCAATTCTAGAGATTTATATCAGTAGTGGCATATACGGCCAGATTCAGCAATCATATACCTATCAACTGTAAACGGGCCAGGTCGAAATCACGAGTATAAAGTAGAAGTTTTATGATGAAACTCCAAGCCTTCCCAATTACTATGTGTGTAGTGTCGAAACTGAAAATTCCATATAGCCAATTCTAGAGATTTATATCAGTAGTGGCATATACGGCCAGATTCAGCAATCATATACCTATCAACTGTAAACAGGCCATGTCGAAATCACGAGTATAAAGTAGAAGTTTTTTGATGAAACTCCAACCCTTCCCAATTGCTATGTGTGTAGTGTCGAAACTGGAAATTCCATATAGCCAATACTAGAGATTTATATCAGTAGTGGCATATACGGATTCAACAATCATATACCTATCAACTGTAAACGGGCCAGGTCAAAATCACGAGTATAAAGAAGTATTTTTTTGATGAAACTCCAACCCTTCCCAATTGCTATGTGTGTAGTGTCGAAACTGGAAATTCCATATAGCCAATACTAGAGATTTATATCAGTAGTGGCATATACGGCCAGATTCAGCAATCATATACCTATCAACTGTAAACGGGCCAGGTCAAAATCACGAGTATAAAGTAGAAGTTTTATGATGAAACTCCAACCCTTCCCAATTACTATGTGTGTAGTGTCGAAACTGAAAATTCCATATAGCCAATACTAGAGATTTATATCAGTAGTGGCATATACGGCCAGATTCAGCAATCATATACCTATAAACTGTAAACGGGCCAGGTCGAAATCACGAGTATAAAGTAGAAGTTTTATGATGAAACTCCAGTAGTGGCATATACGGCCAGATTCAGCAATCATATACCTATCAACTGTAAACGGGCCAGGTCGAAATCAGGAGTATAAAGTAGAATTTTTTTGATGAAACTCCAACCCTTCCCAATTTCTATTTCTATTTTATGGCTGAATCTGGCCGTATATGCCACTTCTGAGATAAATCTCTAGTATTGGCTATATGGAATTTCCCGTTTTGACATCACACACAGAGAAATTGGGAAGGGTTGATAAAGATTTAATAAATTCGGGATGATGCTACATTTTATTCAACATTTACATTTTTTCGGGATGGCTACACTTTAACGATGAAATCAACCAAAATTTTTCGGGTTCGGGCTAACTTCAGCGACTTGAATCAAAACCCAAACAGGGAAACATTCCATGTAAAAGATATCCGATCATGAAATTTAAAAAGTTATAACTGTCTGTTTATTGGTATGCCCGGCTCTATCAGACTTGTTCTCGGGTGTGGATCGTCTCCACGTTTGTAACACCACTCGCAGTCGTTGGCGTTCCCTGGCCTGAATTATTATTCAAAATTTCCCGGTAATCAAATATTGGGACATTATTAACAAAAAAAAAAATAAAAATTATTGAAAAAAAATGCTATAAATAGGAGTGCACGTGAATGTTGCGGTCTCTTTGATTCTTCTTGGCTTTAGATGGAACACATTTTCAAATGGTTACATAAATTTGAAAAATAAAATATACGCGTGATAAAAGTGATATATTTTTAATATAATATAATTAATAAATAAAGTATACATAATATAATTAATTTTAAAAATTGTTAAAAAATAATAAAAAAAAAACAATAAATAACAAAAAGCACATGTTTAATTCAAAATTATAAGTAATCATAATTTTATAATAAAAACAAAAAAACATCACAAAAATAAAATAAACAACAACAACATTTAATACCAAAACCATTTTTCAATTCATACGAAGACATAATTACATCATTGGAGAACTACAGATGACCTACAACTGACGCAGCACACCATCAAATTTATCGGCACAACAACAAAAAATTTAGTACATACTATTATTTTTATGAATTAATTATTATATTTACATTTGAATAGTTATCTAGTTTTAAGAATTGAATTAACAATAATTATTAAATTAAAAACAAATCCGGATTCCAAAACAATTTTTTTATATGATAAACTAGTTCGATTAAGTTTTTTTTTTTTGGTTTATTATATTTTATTCAATATATTACTTTTATCTCCATTTTGATAATTTCAAATTTTAATTTAATTTTTTTTAATAAAACATTTTTTTCATCTTAATATATTGTGATTTTGTGTTCAAAAAGATCGTGTAAGGTCGAACAAAATACTGGATGATGAGTTTTAGACAAGTTGGGTAAGTTGTCGTGTTGAGATTCATTTCGGTACATTACATTCATTTTTTTTTTAATTTTAATTTTGCGGTTTATTCAAGAGTCATGCAAGCCTTAACAAATCCCACGGGCAACCCTGAGCTATAGTCGGCTACTAAGACCGCGTAAAGGCCTCTGCTAGATTATTTATGTTAACAGAGTTTGACACTGTAGTTTCACTTGAAATAGCAGTTGCAAATTACATTACACACCTACACCATCAATATTATCGGAGCACCAGGAACGTCCCTCGTTTACATATACCATAAATAAACTTCTTGAAAAGACAGTGAAGAGCGTCACCAAAAGATCAGGGGATCGGAGGTATCCTATTAACTCTTCAAGAAGCAAGAGGTTGTCATGAGGGTGTATAGGAAATTAGTTTCTGTTAACGGTGCCATAGATGCAAGCAACTACTCGAAAGATTTTTAAAAACAAGGCAGTTGGAGAGAGAGAGAGAGAAAGAGAGAGAAATGGAGGAAATAACAAACCTGCATACAACCATGTTTCTCGAAACAGAAGAAGAGCAAACCACGGACTCATTTATTCATGAATATTTCTTGGAATGGAGTTTCTAGTCCCTAGAGGCGATTGGAACCAACAAGGCAGTCATACCACGTGCACATTTTATACAGCCTTTGATACGTGTGAATGATGTAATACTGTACCTTTCAGAGTATAACAATGTAAAGACCATCTTTTAACAAATGCCAACGTTAGAACGGGCAAGATGCATCGAAAAGATAGCTGCGCATCAATAACTTGATGTTTAATGTGTAATTAAAAACACAATACATTTTTGCACTGCAATAACACGGCATCAAAGCTAAACAGATTTTATACGTAGAGAAGTATTATAACCAACTGCCGTAGTTAAGGCAGCCACTAACACTGGTCAGCTTGTAATATTATAAAGGCATTAATAAACCATTTACAATAAATATTAAATACAAACACAATAAGAAATTTTGTAGAAATTGTTCTAATAAATTGAACCAGTCCTAAGCTGTGCAAATCACATCAATTTTGTGAATGGTCTTTCGAACTGGGTATTTTCATCGTTAAGCTGTAACCAACCCAGGGTTGACATTTCGGATTGGATTCATACATCTACAAAGTAACTTGTTTGGATATCAGGCTGAATACGTTACCCGTAAACCACAATTTTCCAATTTAAGTATTTAAAGTTACTTGTGGGGCGAAGCAGCGAATATTGTGAAGCATGTTTCAATTACTGAACCTAACTATAAAGATACGTGGAGTAAAATAGTAAAACATTACGATCACAAGGATCATATTATGATGAATTTAATTTGTCAATTTTTAACGCAATTCCATATTCATGGTGCTTGAAAAGAAATCAGACACATGGCTGACATTAGTGATGAGGTCTTAAGAGGATTGGCAGCCTTAATCGAAAAGGTGACAACACGAGAAAAGACAACAGAAAAGAAATTGTGTAACTTTATGAGAGGCAATCAGAGCTGCAAATTTAAATTAAAGTGTACCAAATGCAATCGAAAACATAACACGTTACTACATACTGAGGAGTGTAACAATCCAACTGAAATAGTAACAAACCCTGCAGTCGAAAATAGTTCTGATGTATCAAGGCATTCGAACACCACACTTAATAGTCAAGCCAATCTTAATTGTCTTGCGAACACAAGTGTTTCAAATCTGGTACCTACAGCACTTAGAAAGCTAAATGATGGTCTAGGGCAAATCCACTTATAGCTTATATTATCAGGTTATAACTAAGGGACTTGCTAAGTTGCCATTATAGTTAATATACAATTGTTCTAGTTCACATTCAGTAAATCATCTCACGGTGCGGATCGAGTTAAGATTAGGCGATGGTTTTTGGAAGTTTTGAGAAATTGAATAGGTGCCAACAACAAACAATTTGAGACGAGAAGAAATTGAAGCCTAAACACATTTCTGAAGAAATGTTCGACGAAATGCTGAAGGTCGATTCACAGTGATAAATGCTTGCGATAAATGATTTTACCTCCCTCGCTATGCTGTTGCAAAACCAAGTGGTACTACTACCAAGGTTCGAGTAGTATTTGATGGGTCCTGTAGAACTCCAACATGAATTTCGCTCAACGAAAAGATGATGATTGAACGAACAATACAAGCGTCACTTTGAGATATTCTATTGAAGTTCCGAACCAATAAATACGTAATATTTGCAGGCATTGAAAAAATGTACCGTCAGATATTGGTGGCTGAAGAAGATGCAAACTATCAAATTCATTATTGAACATTATAAGTTAGTTACAGTTACTTATGGTACTGCGGTCGCACTCTTTTTAGCGGCTAATAAAATCAATAGTGATTTTTATGTGAACGACTTGTGGACAGGTAGTGATTCTCTCAATCAACTCCTAAAATTAAACGGTGAGAAATTTTAAACACGGCTGGATTCGAGCTAAGAATATGGTGTTCCAGCACTACTTAGATTGGTCAAAATAATCCGAGTGTTGTGTCCACAGCAAGATTATTTTTCATTCAAGGTGCACGATATAGTCTCCATTTCAACGAAGACAGTATTCATTTCATTGTTTTGAATATCTCAAAATTCTGCTATGGATACAATGTTCTGAAGAAGTGGAGTTCCACATTTTGCTGGGCTTATGTTGCAAAAAGGCTTAGCTGCAGTTGTTTTTTTGTAGAACGATTACTTACGATAACAAAATTCATATCAGCCTAGTAACTGCGAAAACCAAGGTGTCACCGATCAAACAGAAGTCACTTCCAAGATTGGAATTATGCGTTGCGGCACTGGGTAGAAATTTATTGATGGTAGTGTCTAAGTCGATGCACCACATAACACACAGTTTATTTGCAATTTGCATGGACGGACTCAACGATTGTGTTATCTTGCATATGTTGTCCGATTTACGAAACCACACGTCTTTAAAATTTCTAAAAATAAATAAGCGACAAATTCATATTTAAAAGCCGAGGAATTATCACCAGCCGAAGAAATACTTCTAATATCAAACATGATTTTGAGGAAGACGTTAAACGGTTAAGGAAAACTTTGACAATACATAAGCGTAGTGACAAAGGCATTGAATTCATTTCTGGATAAATTTGGTGTACTGGGAGCGGGCAGCAGATTCAAGAAAGCTAACCGTTCATTTGAAGTTTAGCACCCAATAATTTTACCAAATCCTCCATCATTACCAAAACATTAGTTACATTTATAAATAAAAATTCCTACACCCTGGCACTTCCCTTACATTTCACCTTTTACGACAGAAATATTGGGTTATAAATGGGAGAACCAAGGTTTACCAGATTGTAAAAAATTGTACGACACGCGCAAGGCATAAAGGTCAATCACCAAATCAGCTAGGCCTTTCGAGAATACTGGCGTGGATTTTACTGTGGCTTTCTCACTGGTAAATAAACAAGGACCTGGTTCTAAGCAATCCGCATCATCGAACCAAGATGTAGTATCATCGACCCAATTTTTGCATAACATTGGAATTTACCTAACAAAAAACAACATAAACTGTCATTATACACCACCTCTACCACCACATTTTGCTGGAATTTGGGCATCAGCGGTTTTAAGTTAGTAAAAGAAGGAGTTAACAAACTCTGCAATATATTCAGCGAAGCTGAGTCGTATGAAACTTTAACCTTAGTTCATTTCTTGACTGGTGCACCAATTACAAGTTTACAAGAACCATATACGGAATAAGGTTCAATCAAATTTTGGAAACCAATTTGAAGATTGACGATATCGTACTTATTGAAGATTTACCTCTGTGTAAATAGGATCGTGTCACTACTGTTCATCCAAGTGAAGGTGGTCATGCTGGAGTTGTAAATATAAAAAATGAAGTTAAACGTCTTAAGGCTGGCAGAATGTTGAGAAATTGACGTTTTATTTAACAACAAGGAGAACAAAACACTGAAATCATTTATCTTAAATTGTTCTATATTAGTCTATATCAAACATTATTGTTTGTATAGAAATTTCTATGCTTGCTTGTTATTTATTTTTAAGGTCAGTGGTCACAAAAGATTTGACATTTGATAGTTTATTGTTGACAATAAATCATTTAGTACATGATTTTGCGTAATAGATTATGTCATGTAAAAATTAGCTATTGACCAAAAGATGTCACTATTAGATTTTAAGTTAATGTTTGTTGCATAATTAATTAGTTTCTAACTATCAAAAATTTAACGAGGTTTCCTGCTATCGACATTTATCTAATAATAATATAATTATACTAAAGTTAGCAAACATTTAAACTTAACTTAACATCTTTCGTCATAGATAATTTTATATGACATAATCTATTACGGAAAATCAAGTACTAAATAATTTAACTGCATCAAATGTCAAACCTTCTGTTAGTGACATTAAAAACAAATATAAACAATGATAATTTATTATCACTTTAACTTTAGCTGACTAAATGGTAGTAGTGAAATAAAAGTATCATTTAAACATATAAAATTACGAAATAGTATTAAATATTGATCGTATTATTAATATAAATCACAAAATAGTAATCCTAACCTCACTTTAATTTTATGCTCCCCGGTGAGGTTTAGTGACATTAGTCGAGTTTATTATTAATATAAATACTGAGGGAAAATAGTAATAACTATTTGACCCGACCACATATTGTATCAACAACATTTTCACTTTCTGATATTGATTCAGATTTAGACCATCACCTATGGGCATATATTGCTAATATGTTCGTTGTCTTCTTCAATGTTACAATCAGTGTAGTTCGGCGATTCTTCCAGTTTAATGATTGCTTTGTATTTTTTGTTCAATGTATGTCCTGTTCTTAATCTGTTCAATAGTTTAATTTGTCGAGTAGAAAGGTTAGAGTTTTGAAAGCAGAGTGTTTTATTTGGTACTGGGCAAATGTCTTTATAGTATTTTCCAATGGTAATTGCCATTTGGTTGTATTTGTCCAGCCAGTCTTCTGTTATTTTTCTTCTGATTGATTTATTAACGTCTAGTATTGTAGGTTCGTTATTTAGGATGTTAGTCGCTTATTCCGCAGTGTCCAGGAATCCATTGTGTGGTTATCGCTTTTTGGTTGTGGCCTATTGTGTCGATAATTTGATTTTCGAAGTGTCTTGTAGAAGTGCTGTTTTTATTGATAAACAGGAGCATTGAGAGTCTGAGTATAAGTATATTGTCTTTTTTGTCTACTAGTGCAAGGGTTGCGGCTATTTTTATTGCTTTCGTTTCGATAGTTTAATTTGTATTGCGAATTTTGGTTACTGTCTTCTTTGTTTGAGTCAAGTGATCCATCTGTGTAAATGTGGCTGAAGTTGTCGTAATTTCTAAGTGTGTCTTTGGTTAGTTGTGAGAGTTCTGTTGTATTTTGTGATGATTTGTTTGTGATTCCTGCCAAGTATGGATTTATCTTGAGGATGTTGGGTGAAGTTGTTTTGATATGGGATGGTTTAATATTTGATAGCAGGGGGTTTGAGATGTAGAGGTGTTTCAGTTTTTGAAGTGATTTGTTATTTATTATGTCTTTGGCGTGAGTTTTTGTAAATCCTAGACATGTTCGGATGCAGCTATTTTTGACGGATTGAGATATTTTGTGTAAGTTTTATTGTCTTCTTCAGTGATAATGTATGCCTGTTCTAGTTTTGGTTTTATGATTGCTTTATAGGTATTTGCATAGTTGCCGGGTGTGCTTCTCCTCCTTGCATGTGAGTTAGTATTTTTATTATGTTTATGGATTTTTGAATTTCGGCCTTTGTTTGTATATAGTGTTTTGATAGAGATAACCTGTTGTTGGAGAAAGTTATAACTAATAGTTTCGTGTCTGTTTTTTCCATTATCTCAACGTTATCAATTTTCAGTTTTACTATTTTTGAGTTACTCTTATTTGTGGACATTCTTAAAAAGTGAGTTTTACTCGGATTTAATTGGAGGTAGACGTAATCTAGTTTGGTTATCAATTCTGTCAGTGTCTCATTAGCTATTGTTTGCAATTCTTCATGGTTCTTGCCTGTAATAATAATGCAAATGTCGTCTGCGAATTGGAAAAGTTTCCTGTTGTTGTTATTGAGCTCGTTTATTGGTGTGGTATATTTATTAAAGAGTGTTGGGCTCAAGCAGCTGCCTTGGGGTATTCCGACATGTATTGTATTAGTATATGTCTATTTGTTAGAAATTGTGAGATCCAATTTGTGATTGTTTGTGGAAAACTATGTAATGTCATGATTTCGATTAGTTTAGTTTTGTTTACTTTGTCAAAAGCCTTGGTTATGTCTGTATTGATAAGAATGATTTTTTTATTTAAGTTTTTTTCAGTTTTTATATAGTTTGTTAAATTTATGAGGTAAACTATTATGTTTTTGTTTTTCCGGAAACCGTAGTTGTTGTAGTTTAATATATTGTTTTTTTCTATGTGATTGATGATTCTATTTAAGATTAGTTTATTAAACAGTTTGGAGAAAATTGGGAGCAGCCATATTGGCCTGTAATTAACAATGTCTCTGTCGTTTTTGCCTTTTTTTATTGCTATTGTATATGCCGTTTTCCAGTGGTTTGGATATTTTTGCATGTTCCAGATTCTGTTAAAGTGTTGTGTCATTAGCGTTGGTTATTTCTTTTAATAGCCTATATCTGATTCTGTCTTGGCCGGATGCGGTATTTTATGTCTTTTTTAGAATGTTGATGATTTCTGATCTTTTGAATTCTGATGTATTTATGTTTTGGTTGGCTTGATTTGTTTGGGATTCAGTATTTTCGTAAGAACTTGGGAAATTAAGGTTGAGAAAATGTCTTGATTCATTTTCATTTTCTAAAATTTTATAGTTAGATTCTTGCTTGTTTTTGATTTTGTTGATTTCTTTCCAAACTGTTGAATTATTGGTGTTGTGATTGATTTTCGTTATGAAGTCGTTCCAGCAAGTCTTTTCGTCTCTTTTTATCTGTAGTTTTAGTTTCTGAATTGATTGACGTAGTTGTATTGCGGTATAGAGTGTTTTGGGAAAACATCCCTGTTTTATTTTCCATAGTCTTTGTAAATATTCGTTCCACCATGGTTTTGGCCTGAACTAGTAATTGTTGTTGTGTTTCTGTTAATAATGTCCTCTATGTGTTTTTCAATGTCAGTAATGTCGTTATTTAATATAAGTTTCATTTCTTCCAGTATTTTTGTCCAGTTTGTTAATTGTTTCGTGATTATGTCGTTAATGTTGTATTTCATTATTATGGGAAAATGATCACTACCTAGGTTGTCCATCTTTGTTTCCCAAGTTAGTTTGTTGCAGTATGTCTGTATGTATCCTGCCTAGTATGATTGCCGTCATTTAAAATGTATATATTGTTGTCAGTGATTAAGTCTGCTATCTGGTTTCCTAGGTAATCTGTCGATTGTTCCATATGGTTATCCTACAGTCCATTTTTCGCGTTAATGTCTTCAGCAATTATCGTGTGATTGTTGTTGTTTCTTGTGATGATTTGCTCAAATTCGCTAACGATTTTGTCTTGATTTCGTCTTGTGTTGATGTAAAAGGATAATAGGTTAAGTTCTGTGTTTTTAAATTTTGTATTTATCTTTATGGTTTGGAATCTTTGATAGTTGTGATTTTGGTTGACTATTTCCCAAGATATATTTTTTTTTATTAGAAACCCTACTCCTCCGTATCCATCTGTTCTGTCTTCTGTTATTAGGTCGTAGTTGTTGAAAACAATTTTCTCTGAAGTTTTTGTCCATGTTTCTCATAGGATTACTATGTCTATTTTCTTTTTATGTAAATATTGTTCAAGAATGGATTTGCTGCTTTTTATGCTTCTTATGTTTATTTGCATTATTTTAATGCTATCCATTATTTAATTGGTCAAGAGAGAATGAGGGAGTAAAGTTTTATTAATTTTTATTATAAGAGAGTCTATGGTTGCTGGGTTCTCTTTTGGTATTTTGGATTTACTGATTTCAGAGACAATGTTTTTAAGTAATATATTCTGTAATTTGTCTCTGTCTGTAGCGTTCTTTGCAGTCCTTGTGGTTGGTTTTGTGGCCATCCCCACAGAATTTACACTTTTCTCTTTAAGATCACACAAATGGTTTGAGTCTTCTATTTTTGCACAAATATTGCATCTAATTGCTCTACATTTTTTAGAAGTGTGGCCGTAATTGAGACATTTTTTTACAATGTAATGGGTTAGGGATGTAATATTCCACTTCGAGTAGTATATTGTCATACATTACCAGATTATTTGGTAATTTGCCAGAGTTGAAAGTTATTTTGACTATCTCCAAGTCGTTAGCAGTAGTAAATATTTTGCTTATGTTGGATTTTATGTTGTCTTGAATTTCCTGAAGTGTTAGGTCTGTTGGTATATTCTTGATAATCCCTATGGTGTTGTTAAAGTTTGTGGGAATGGAAGCGTTGTATTCGTCAAATTTTCTCAGTTTTTGCGAATCAATGCAGAAATTTGCATCCAAGTGGTGGTGAAAAATGATACGTGCCAGGTTCTTGGATATTTGTTCTATTTACTCAATACCTTTCTGAGCTTCCTAGTTTTAGCATGTTCAGGTTGCCTTTAGCTACTATAACCTTGAATGGTTTGGCATCCTGTGTGTAGGATTGTGTGTGTATGTCATGTTTGTATTAATAGAATTATCGTCTTCTCTCATGTCGGTAGTGGAAGATTCTGTCTGTTTGTTTGTGTTTTTCCTTTTATTATCTATGTTTGTTATTTTGATATCATTTTTGTTTAATAGTTTACAAAATGTGTCATTAATTAGTTTTATTTTTTTGTGTTATGGTCTAAGTCTGAGTCAGTATCAGAATGAGAAAATGTTGTTGATACATGTGGTCGAGTCAAATAGTTATTACTATTTTCCCCATTTTTCCCTCAGTATTTATATTAATTATAAACTCAACTTAAGTCACTAAAACTTACCGGGAAGTATTAAACTAATATTTGAAGTTAGGTTAAGAACCTATTTTTTAATTTATATAATATATTTATAGTACGCTATTGTTTAAATAATACTTTTATTTCACTACTACTATTCACTTAGTCTGCTCAAGTTAAAGTGAATGACACATTTTGGAAACTACACATTAAACAAAAGTGATATCAAAATAAACAGACAGAATCTTCTACCATTGAAATGACAGAAAACGATAATTCTATCAACATATGCACAGAATCCTACACAATTAAATAAATATTTTTTTTTTAAATAACACCTTTATTGGTGTAGTCACAATCTTAAATATTATTACTTAATTCATTAGTAGGGTTGACATTAGTATAATACTTATTAGATAAGCATAAAACTTGTTTGGGTCTGCTGAACCAGTGTCCAATTCCCTTGTTATATAATATTCATACGGTTAACTCATGTGGTTTCATTCGTTGGAGCCGCCTTACTTCGTTTGTACTGTCCAGTAGTTGTACGGCCTCGACGTTGGTATGGGTAAGAAGTCTCTTCTCATGTCTTATGGCACATTCGCGGATGACGTCGTCAATCAATTGAATTTCTAGATCATTGTGTATTTCCCGGTTAGTCAAGAATCGGTAAGCGTTGGTGATCATTCGAAGAAATTTATTTTGACTACGTTGTATAATGTCTCTATTAGACTTATGAGTACAACCCCATAGCTGCGCGCCATACATCCATATTGGTTTGAAGATAGTTTGATAGACTAGTCTTTTGCAATACAGGTTCATTTTGGAATGATGCCCAATTAACCAGTACATTTGACGTTGTTTAAACCGTATCTGTTCAGCTTTTTGTCTTACGTGATGTTTCCAGTTGAGCCTTGAATCTAAATGCAGATCAAGGTATTTTGCCGAATCAGCCTGCGGCACTTGCGCTCCATTGAGGTATAAGCGTAGATTGTTATTTTTGTGTCGAAGTGTAAATGTCACATGGGTTGATTTAAACTCATTAAGCACAATTTTCCAGTCAATTGTCCATTTAGTAACGTTGTTCAATGCTCGTTGCAGATTTTCCACTGCCCTTGATTGTGATTCGTCTACTGACATAATTACGGTGTCATCGGCAAACGTACCGATGAATGTTTTATTCGTTGTAGGTATGTCCGCAATGTAGAGAAGGTAGAGGACATGTCCCAAAACACTTCCCTGCGGAACTCCCGCTAACGTTGGATAAAAGTCAGAACATGTTTCTTCATGGATGACTGAATTGACGAGGTATGATTCAAGCAGCTGGCAATAGTTTTGTGGCAGCATTTTGCTCATTTTGAATATCAATCCCTCGTGCCAAACCCTATCAAAGGCCTGGGATACATCCAGAAATACGGCGGGGCAATATTTCTTTTCTTCTAACGCTTGCTCTTTTCTTCTAACGCTTGCTTCTTACCGTAGTTATTCAATGGACTTGATCTATTGTAGAGTGGTTGTTCCTGAACCCAAATTGAAAATCAGGGACGTTTACCATGGGCTTTAGACGTGTCAGTAGTAGTTTTTCAAACAGCTTTGATAGAGTCGGAAGCAGTGAAATTGGTCTGTATGATGTTACTGCTTCATCTGGTTTACCAGGTTTCTTCAGCATAATTATTTGGGCCGTTTTGAAGCATTTGGGTACATACTTCAATCTCATACAGGCATAAGTATGTGATCATGATGATTGCTTTACGTGGAAGCTCCTTGAACAGACCCGGTGATATTTCATAAATTCCTGGTGCCTTCTTTTGGTTCAGACTTTTGTCTATTTCTTGAGCAATTTCCATTTTTAAATCCTGATTTGGTTGATAAGCAGGTGTTGCGTCAGTGTTGGATTGAATGTCATGGGGCTGAAACACTGTTGCAAGGTGTTGAGCAAAGAGTTCCGCTTTTTCTTTGTCTTGTCGAACCCAACTGCCTTGAGCATTTCTTATAGGTGGTATTCGAACTACAGGTCGTTTAAATTTTCTGGTTGCTTTCCATAACGAGTAATCCTTATTCATTTCAGGACCTAGCCCTCTTAGGTAGTTGTCGAAGCAATCCTGTTTGAAGCTTTTAATTAGTCTATTGACTTTGTTACTTACACGATTGAAAGTTGTCTTGTCAGCGGGATTTCTGGTCAGATGCCATATTCTCCTTGTCTTTCTTCTTTCTTTGATTTGTTCTCTGATTTTAGCCGGATATTTGACTTCGAACTCCGCTTTATCCTTTATATCTGGAGTAGTTAGACTGGCGGCCAATTGAATGTATTCAATGAAATTAATTGGTTGTTGTTCCCATTCGTCAATACTTTTAATACTAACTTTTAGCTCAACTAGATCTTCCAATTTTTCTCTGAAGAGATCCCAATCCGTGAATCGATTAGTAAGGTTTTGCTTTTTCTTTTTCTTGATGACTATAGTGTTTACTGATAACAGTACAGGGATGTGATCAGACGTTAAGTCGTTAATTCCTTCGACACTAGTGCAACTGGATGAAATACCTTCTGGAATTTTTCCTACATCCGTTGGCCAATACGTTGGCCCCCCTGGAGAAAAATATTCGCAGTTATTTTCATGAATGGCATTGAACAAAGCATTCCCTTTCCCAGGGGAAATTAGCCTGGAACCCCAAGCTGTATGTTTTATATTTTAGTCCCCTCCAATAATAAACCTTGGACCGAGTTTATTGAAGACGTTTCTAAATTGTGACTTCGCTGGTGAATGCCGTGGGGGACAGTATGCTGCCGCAATATTTAAATCTGCGCCATTATATTGGATTGAGATCACAGTTACTTGCATATAGCTTTCACGAATATCCTCTTGTTGATTATGTTTGATATTATTTTTTATTAGTACAGCTGAACCGCCTCTGGCTCTTTCACTAGGATGGGTTGTCCAGTAGGAGGTAAATCCCTTTATTCTGATAAAGCTTTTGTTCGAGAAGTGTGTTTCTGAAATCAGAGCAATGTCTATGTTGTTTGTATGGAGGAATATTTCCAGTTCTTGGGCTCGTTGGATGAGCCCATTAGCGTTCCAAGTTACAATGCGTAGGAACGAGTTAATCATTATTGTGTATGCTGACTTTTTTGCTTTCCAGCTTTGATACTCTCTCTGCTAGGTGACCAAGTGTCTGTTGAATTTGATTAAGCAGTTTAATAATTTCATAATTACTAGGCTCTTCATTCCATTCTCTGTGTTTGTTGTTTTGGTTTAAATCATCAGCAGATAATTTTGTGGCTTGCGCATAGGATAATCCAGCTGTGGATGCTGTAATTGTTTTTTTTTTGGATTAGCAGCTTTGGTTTGTAATCGCTGTACTACGCTTGTTCTATTATTTTGTTGGCTTTTAATTTTGTTTTGGTATACACAGCATCCTTTATAGTTTGCAGTATGTCCTTGTTGGTGACAAAGAGCACATGAAGGTGCGGTATCTGGTTGTTTATTGCATTTTGTCGTGGGATGATTTCCAGCACACTTAACGCATTTGGTCAAACTCTTGGTATGTCCAAGTTGTTGACAATTCGTACATTGTGGGATGCCCCTTGTCTTGTTAGGTGGCTCAATTTTAACTATATAGTACGCAAGTTTCTTGATATTGTATACTTCTTTATTGTTGTCTTTTTGTTTTAAGTCGACGTAAAACAATGGAAAGTGTTTCTTGACTTTTTCTCCATTAATTGCGATCATTTTGTATATGTTGGTAATACCTGCGACTTCATGTCCCATTTTTTCTAAGTCTGCTTTAATTTCATCGTGACTAATGGAAGATGGTAAGCCTCTGATAACCACTCTATAAGCCTTTTTGCTCTTCAGCTGGTAAGTGTGATATTCGATATTTTCTAGTTTGTTGCTGGCTTCTTTTTTTAATTCTCCCAGTAATTTTTTGACATTTCTGTAATCGTGTTCATTATCAAAGGTAATTCTAACGTCACTATTTGAAAGCGCCTTAAACTTAATTGATTCACTAATGGTTTTAATTACTTCTTGTCAAAAAAATTCGAAATTATTGATATTGCTCACGTTAATGGTTGGAGGCTGTGGTATTTTTGGGTTTTTCTGTTCAGTGTTATTGTTCACACTTTGTGTAGTATTTTTTGGAGGGGTTTTCGTTTTTGTGCGCCTACGTTTCTTAGTATTTCTGTTATAAGCACTGGAAACTTCTTTTTCCAGTTCTTCCTCATCTGTCAATAATCCTCTTGACTCAGAGCACTGAATCTATTATTTTGTTGAAAAGCTGGAAATTTCCGCAGCAGCCAGTTGGAATTATTTGAATGATCATGTTTACTGGATGATGGCTGAATATCGTTCGAAGACAGATTGTTAACTCGTGCTGAATCCTCATATTTGCTATTTTTAATCTCTTCTTTTAGTATAGAGTTTTCTCTTTTAAGTTCAGCAACTTCATTGCTCAGCTGCGCGATTAGATTCTCCATTTTTTGCAAATTTATTTAACAGCTCCTCACGTTTATAATATTTGTTGATGCTCTCGGCATTTGTTCTGATAATAAAGTTCTTTTTTCAGAGGAGACTGCGTTGTTTACAGATATGAGTTTGCTATTTAAAACTGGTGATCTCAACATTTTCGTGCTCTTCGGAAAGTTATTTCCACTATTTGGCGGTAGTTGTTTCTCCACAGGATCTATTGTAGCGGCCTCCGAGCAACTGGGTTGATTTGATGCTATTAAAGGCGCATTCGTCTCGATTTCATGCATAATGACCTAAATCTAGGTCATATCATGTTGTAATGCACACACTTCACTTATTATAGATTTGCACTGAATAAAGTTTTTTCTAAACACTGCACTTTTTAGTTAATAAGTATAATTATTTAAAAAATTATATTTATGAAAAATGCGTCTACTCACTTTGAGTATTTATAAAGAACTCACTTAAGCTTATGCCAACCTAATTATTTTTATGGAGTCCTGAATATCTTTTTGGTTGATTGTTTTTCTTCTTCCGAAAGTGCATTGTGGTGAATGTCTTTTAAAATTTCATCAATCGCTTCATCATAGTTAAATATATTTCAATCAACACCAACATGGTTTTCGACTGCGATATCACCTTCGATTATCGCTAGCCGCGGATTGTTGCATAAAAATTGCAGTGGTTATCTCTTCAATTTCTTCATCATTATTTTTTGCGAAAACAATTTTTTATGTTTTCTACTTTTACTTTATCCCAGGATCGTTTAAGAAAATGTAGTGCATATAAAAGATATAGCATATTCTTTGAAGGGTTGTTGATTCCACGCCTTTTAACAAATACTCGATAATAGCCTTTAAAAAATTTAATTACTTTATGATCCTGAGCCTGATATACTGCTGTGGTATGATAGGAATATTAACTTACTAGTTCGTAAGTTTAGCACAGTCTTTTGATTTTTTTTTTAATAGCCGGAAGGGGCTTATTATTTTTTAAAAGACCGTGGTTTTGCGCTTTTGTCTATTTTACCAATAGAGGAAAATGCTTTTTTCATGATTTCGACGTTCATTATAACCGTATATATTGGCACTACATTGGATGTATTGGAACATATTGTTGTGTTTCTCCAATAGAAGCCAAAACATCTGGCAAAAAGAATATATTAATAAACATATCGCCACCTTCCTCAATAATTTTATATTTACGAGTATCATAATATAGTAATAAACACAAATACATATCTAAACGTTATCATAAACAAATGCATTGGCATTCCTCAAATGAAAATCTTTGTTTAAATTTGTTAAAATTAACCAGACATTTCTAATCATTATTTTATAGTTATTACAACAAAGTAATAAAACATACATTAGGAAGAATATATTTTACATACCGATATCATAAACAAATGCATTGACATTTCTAAATCAATTCCTTAAAATTAACCAGACATGTTTTAATCCTTATTTCATTCTTTTTATAGTAATCATAAAATAGTAATAAAACATACATTATGCAAGAATATATTTTAGATACCGATATTATAAACAAATGCATTGGCATTTCTAAATTTGTTTCTTAAAATTAACCAGACATTTTTTATTCTTTTTATAGTTATTATAACATAGTAATAAACACTTACACTAAGAATCCTATTTTAAAAATAAAAGATATAAACAAACGAGTTGACACTTTTACAACTCTTTATGTTAAATTGTTTCACACATTTTTAAACCCTTATTTTAACTTAAAACAAAAGTAAACAAACATTAGTGTTTACGAGTAACACACTCATTATTTTACACCATCAATAGCTGATAATAATATTTTTTTAACACTATTGGTAAATCAAAAAGAAAGAGACAAAACATAAAATTTAGTATATAAGACAAAATTTAGATATAAGAAAATCAGTAGTTTGTATCAGTAGTTTTGTATCATCAGTTTGGTATCAGAGTTGGTATCACAATCAGTTGTATTAGCAGTTGTATATTGAAATCAATTGTAATCCAAGAAGAATATAAAATATAAAATTAAATAATATAACTTAAATATAAAATTTGAAATTCAACGAAGACAAAATCTTTATATCATAAAAGAGATTCAACAATAATTGGTAAGTATTATAATATATTAATTGATAACAAAGTTCAGGGAGTTAATGTATAACGCTCCCTTATCTACCTAAAGCAAAGGGAGAACTTTGTATCGTAACCAAAACAATAAAACAAAACTATACTTACTAACAAAAGCTATTTAATAGCTAATACCATTCACTATAAATTCTATACAAAATCAACCATACCGTAAATAAGGTATTTTATAAACATTTCAAATCTTCTTCACGAATTAAACCAATTCTCGTGAAAATATCCCAATACATTATAAACTACAGTCAAACTATCTTATCTTATAAACAAGATTTCTATAATTTCTTATAAAACATTTCGATTTAAATCAACAATCTTCTTATAAAACATTCAACAAACAAATCTATAATATCTTATAAAACAATATTTGTCGTTCACTATAAGCTATAAAATTACGGAAACAAGGAAAAAATTACTTATGTAAACTGAAGGGACTCAAAAATTCGTTCATAATAACCGTGTGTTCATTATAAACGGATTTTACTGTAATTATAATTGAGAATACTATCGTTATTTCAAGAAATTCGATTATTTGATATAATTGTTTTATTCTACATTTAAAACCATTTTATTTATGAAATGTTGAAAATTATTCTTCGATTTGACTAGTAATTTTAATTAGTTTGAGAATAATATAATCAAATACATAGATTTGTGTCAATGAAATTATTGTATAACAATCTCGGTATTTAAATATTACTTTTAATTAGAGAAGGTTCAAAGTAGAGCTAAGTATGGATGTTCTTAGTATGTAATTAGTTAAATCTTGTATTGAGAATAGTTTATTTGAGTCAATAAGCTTAAATTTCAAGTTGTCCAATTAATTTTCTTAAGAACTGAATCAATCATATCAAATGGAAGGCTGTATTCTCAACTAAAGAAAGAATGATACTTGGTTTTAAAATTTCGGATACACAATTCAAATTGAAAATCCATATACACCTAATTCTGGTTTTACGCGATAGATACGTTCCGCAAAAACTCACGTAAAAAAAATCGAGAAAAAATATTACATTTAATATAAATATATAATAAAAAAAATATAAAAGTAGGCGAATTAAAAATTGAACTTAATCTTATTTACATTCAATAAATTCATAAACTTTAACGACCAAAATTAAAAAGAGCAAAATATGTAATCTGTATATTGAGTCAAAACCGTCAATCCATTAAAATATAACTTATGTCACGAATAAATTTTTTAATCATATTCATAGGATAATTGTTAATTGAAAGATGGTGTTCTATGTTTTTAATATTCTCTTCTCTGTACTGTTTTTCACTTAATGTAAGTACTTTACTTATAAGATCGATGTTTTGAATAAAAGTTTAAAATTCTTTTGGATGAAGTTGGTTTGGAATACCAATTGGTGAAAATTGATGTTCCATCTCTAACCAACGTTAATTCCAAAAAATTTAACTTTTTGTTTTCTTCCAGTTCTATAGTAAATTTTAAGTTGCTATTAAATGTTTCAAAACAGTTTTTAGTGTACTGAATTTGATCTTCCGGTAAAATTAACAAAATATCATCTACGTATTTTATGATTAATGATGGTTGAATTAAATTATTGTTTAAAGTGTGATTAAATAGTTTTTCCATTACAATATCTGCCAAAATGGGGGACAATGGGTTTCCCATAGCCAATCCAGATATTTGCATAAAACAATCATTCTTAATAGTAAAATAATTATGTTTCGTTAGTATTATTTTAAGAAAATCTATAAAATCATTTTTTCTAATGTTTGTCCAAGGTTCAACTTCTGACCAACGATCATTAATTTCATCAAATACAACATTAATTGGTATATAGGGAAAAAGACTCACTACGTCAAATGATGTTAAAACATGGTTATCATTAATTTTACAATTCTTAACTCGAGACATTACTTCAAAAGAATACGTTAAATCTACTTTCATAAGTTAACACATTCAAAATTCCGCAAAGGTGTTTAGACGCTTCATAGGTTAAACAACCTATGTTCGAGACTATTGGTCTAAGCGGAATACCTGTTTTGTGTAATTTTGGTAGTCCGTAAATTCTTGGTGTGATCGGGAACGGTGTTTTGATTTTATTGTAAATGTCTATGGTGATCTGTCCAGTTGTATGTAATAGTTTAAATTCTTTGCTAACTCTTGGAATTTTAGTTAGTTTTTTGTAAGTATTTTCATCTGACAATAGTTCGTACATCTTACTAAAATACTCATCTTTAAACATAACTACAGTTTTTTTACTTTTGTCACTATTAAGTATGATTATCTTAGGATTCTTACGTATAAATAATTTTAACGAATTCACTGCTGTTAGTATATAAATCTGTCTTGTTCATTTTGAATTCTACTGCGTTTCATGTAATTAAGTACTTCATTAAGTAAATTATATCTGTGTTGATTGATGAGAATATCATCAGTAAACTTTAAAAGTGTGTACTCAATTTCAGACAAAATTTCAAGAATCGGAGTATGTGGTTTCTGTATTGAAATTGCAAACTTTGGACCGTAGTTTAAAATAGATGTTACATTTTCTGGTATTGCTAAATTTGTTAAATTGACCACGCTATCATTAATTAAACTTGAATTATCATTATTGGATTCTTTCTTACTGTCGATGTTTTGATTAATCAATTAATAATTATAAATTTATAATTTATTATATTTATTAATTATAATTATCAATTTATAATTTATTATATTTATTAATACTAATTTCATCGCATCCCAGAATTTTTCAAAATCATCCCAGAAAATTGTGTAATTATTTGAAATCGGAAATTAAGTACTCAAGATCGAACAAGTTTCTACCTTTAATAAAGAAAAACTCAATAGGATTTTCAATCCCGATCAAACTTTGTATGGAAATAAATTTAATATATCCAATAGAAATTGTTATTAATCTTTCCTAAAAATAATTAGAGTTATAAACGATCTCATGCGAAATCGAATTGATATCATGTCCACTAACTATGAGCAAAACGACAAGACCAGCCGTATGTTGAGCCGTATGTTCGCTATTAGCCAATATGTAAATGGCCCAACTACTTTTTTTTATATAATAAAGATTTATATTGATGGTTCCTAGGAACCGCGAGTGTCGTGATCGATCTCATTTAATTTGAATTGCCATCATATATCCACTAACTACCAGCCGAACTATAACATCAATATAAATCTTTATTATATAAAAAAAAAAACAAGTTGGGCCATATGCATATTGGCCAATAGCGTAAATATCAACATACGGCTGGGAACCATCAATATAAATCTTTTTTACATAGCATGAACAAGTTGGGCCATATATACATATGGGCCTATAGTTCAAATCTCAACATACGGCTGGTCTTGACGTTTTGCTCATAGTTAGTGGACATGATATAAATTCGATTTCGCATGAGATTTGTTTCCACACAAACTTTGATCTGGATTGAAAATCTCATTGATTATGATTTGTCAGTTTTTCTTTATAGAAGGTAGAATATTGTTCCATCTTGAGTACTTATTTCCCAATTTCGAATAATTTCTGGGATGATTTTGAAAAATTCTGGGATGGGATGAAATTAGGATTACCTGATGAACATTATATTTTTTTCTGGGATGAAATCCTGTGATAACTTCACACACTTCTATAAATTCCGACATTAAACGTTGAGTTCCGGATATATACTTATATGCTTCTCGGTAGCTACCCATCAATAGTTTTAGCTCACGCAGAAACTTTGCAAGTGATTCATCAACGTGATCATACTTCTGAAAATGGTTGCTTAATTGATTTGCTAAGTTTTAAGTTGATCTTAGGTTATGGCGACAACCTCTTCATCGGTTTTAATATGTTCTTTAGCGTCGGTATCCTCCAGCGCAACATCTAAAATTTCATTCTCGCTATTCACTTGCAATTCTTCGATATCTAACGATGATAGGTTTTGGAATCCTTCTCCGCCTACCTCATGAGCTAATGTTATGATGTTGGAGTACTCAATCGTGTTAGAAAGCACTGGCTCGTTGTTCATACTTAAAAATATGTACGTACATTATACTATATGAAAATAACCGAAAACTTTTTTGATCGCGCAATAACAAGTGAAATCGCGTAAAACAAGAAAGATTTTTTTTTCGATTCGCGTTAAATCAAATTCGCTTATTTTATTGATTTACATTAATAATACATTAATAATTATCATTTAGATTCTTATATAACTAATATTAGCAATATGAATATATATATATATATATATATATATATATATATATATATATATATATATATATATATATATATTTATATATATATATATATATATATATATATATATATATATATATATATATATATATATATATATATATATATATATATATATATATATATATATATATATATATATATATATATATTTACAAGGCTGGGCAAATTACATAAAGATTGGTAATTCAATTACCAATTACAAATTACATGTGTTTCAAGAAATTTAATTTCGATTTACAATTACATTTGATTTCAGTAATTAAACAATTACAAAATATAAATAACTTTATCTATCTAAAAAAAATTAATTTAATTACATAAATAATTACAAATTAAAATACATTTTATTCAAATTTCAAAATTTTTAAATGCTTTCTGATGTATTTAAGTTTTATTATCGTATTTGTAAGGAAATGTACACATATTATAAATTTCAATTTGCAGGAACCCAATATGCAAATTCTCAAAGTTTCAAAAAACTGTCATTTTCTTTGAAAAACATTAGTTTTTCAAAATTAATTATTACAATGATCCTCTTGTGGGAGATAGAGTGAAAACCTCACAACTGGTTTCGAAGACTGGTTTCGAAAAAGATTTGAGTTGGATTTAATGAAAGCCTGTTTAAGCAATGGGTATCTTCCATTTAAGGTTAATATTTGTTTATTTTATCAGATAAATAATTACTTGAAGTTCTGATTCCGATTGATTCATAGAAGAATCTAGATTTGAACTTTAAATGTAAGAATCCTCTCTTCCATTGATACTTGTAACTCTACTAGATTCATTTGCTTTCGAGCTTAATTGTTCGTTATTTAATGCCTGAATTTCTCGAATACATAATTTATGTATTTTACATTTTTATTTCTTTTATTTCTGATAAATTTTCTGGAAGCCACCTCAATTTTAATAAAGGATGTAAACAAGTAACAATCAATACATGATTAATTTGACAAGATTAGTTGAAAAGTTTATCAAACCTGGTTTGTATGCATTTGATTAGTTCTGGTATGATTGGACCATAAAACTGCAAACCCGTTTCATTTTAAATTTTTTGCAGTCGTGTTTTTAAAGAGAAAAGCGTCAGAGCAGCTGTCCGTAGCAAGTGGAGTTCTGTCCCTGCAGACTATTTCATGCAATAGCCATTGGTGTCATAACTTTAATGAATTTTCCAAATATTCAAATTCAATTTATATTCATAAAGAAATGTTTAATTTATCCAGGACTATAGAGTATTTCTTTATATTCAACCCGTGTCGCATTGCATCAAACATCGAATTCCATCAGGTTGTACAAGAAAAAATTATATGGAATTTTAAAGCTTCCTTAACTATTTTCGCTGATTTTGGTTTGTGTGATAGGTTCCATAAGTGTGGAAAAGTAAAAAAAATTAAAAATTAAAAATTTTAAAAGAAGTTGAATAATTTAAATAATTTTGGTTGTATGTAATTGAAATATTTTACAAAATAACGAGGAAAAGAGTAATTAAAATAACAAAAACGAGTACACTGAAATTAAGTAATTTAAATTACAATTACAAATTACAAACTAAAACAAAAGTAATTTAAATCCGTAATTAAATTACATGTAATTAATTACTGCCCACCCTTGTATATATATATATATATATATATATATATATATATATATATATATATATATATATATATATATATATATATATATATATATTATATATATATATATATATATATATATATATATATATATATATATATATATATATATATATATAAGTAGCGGTCCGTGGGTTTCAAACATGGGTGGGCAACATTGTATAAAATTTCATGAAAAATTAAATTAAAAATAGCAGTGTTATCTATACAGAACTCTACCATTAAAATTGTCTATTTCATTATGAGTAGTAGCATAATATGCTTTTAATGTAACCTAATTTATGCAAAATGATTCGAATATATGGCTCTGAACACTCCCGGTCGATCTGAATCAGTTTTTTTATTATGGCCACATAAGATCAATTCGCAAATGCCACAAATTTCAATTACTAACCGATATAATATTGAAAATCTATAATTATATAAAATCACGTAAGTGGATGGAATCTAGTATTATTCAAAAACAGCAAAAGTCAACAACAAAAACCAAATCAAAAAATATTTTTTCCATCTCACTTTATCTCACCTTAAAATTATTTCCTATGGTAAAAAGGAAAGAGACAAAATTATACCAGCTTTCGTAATATGTCCACTATTCTTGTATAACACGAAAATAATGTGATATTCTTTGCAAAATGAGAGAAAAGAGCACTTTTTTTTTTATCAAAGAATACGAAAAAAAAAATTGCTCTTTTTGTCGATGTATTGGTGAAAATAAAATACAAATTATGATGCTACACAATTTACACAAACATAAATTTCATAGTATTGTCTTTTAAAACATATAGATTTATTTTATTATAATCCTTTATTATTATTGTTATTAACTTTTTATTTAATTGTGATAATTTCACACATTTACGACAAAATATAGTTCACAAATGAAATTAAAAATGGCGTTTTGTTTTTGTTTATATTGTTTTGGCATTTAAAAATTTATATGTGTGGGTAAATCTGTGAAAAAATCTCGATTTTTCAAAAGTGCTCGAGATCAAAAAAAAAGTGCTCGAGATCATTTCCAAAGAATGTGTAATGTCAAAAACGCACGTGTTTCGAGCAAAAAGAGCACTTTTTAGCTGTCAGAGCAACTTTTTTTTTGTCCAAAGAATATCGCATAAGAGACGATATTACTATGGTTTAATAAAATCGTAAAGCTAAAAGAGAAAATATGATGAACATTATGCTCAAACATGTATGAGAGTTTAAAGCAAAATCAAAATATAAAATGAAATCTTTAGTGGTATTGTGGAAATACAAGAGGAAATGCATATGTATGTATATTTTTGGAAGAAATCGAGATGAAACAAAACTCTCTATTTCTATTTTGATGTATTACGAATATTTTCTTTTACAGGTTACACACAATATGCGCGCGAGTTATATTCCATAACAATACAGACATTAACAATGAAACAGACATAAGTAATGAAATATCAAATGCACATAATGTAATATTATATTAAAAATATATTTTCTAATTATTGTATCTGTTTTACCAATTGTTTTCTTAGAAACACAAATGCATATATTTTTATTGAAGATTAGAATTAAATAATTTTAATATAACTTACCAATTTTCTTAGAATCAAATATGGTCAAGTTATATTACATATATTACTTACCATTTAATTTCTTGGAATTAGAATAAACCAATAATATAAATTAAAATAGAAGTAGGAAGTAAAGAAGACTATATAAAGGAAAATTTATAATTAATAAGGGATTTTTCTTAACTGACACTCTGAAGAGTTGTATTAAAGTTTGTAAGAGATTTCGTAACTGGCACTCTGAAGAGTTGCATTAAAGTTTGTTATTAAATTAAATGTAAAAGTTAATCTTAAGATTAATAAATAAAAAATATAATAAAAAAGTTTATTTAAAAAATAAATTGAATTTTTATTAATATTTAATTCGCGCGTAAATCTAGAACGAATCTTGTGAATCTATGATAAACGATACTTAAACTATCATTTGTTTGATCTTGATAGAAGTCTAGTAGATGGCAAAGGTGGGCACTGCCCACCTTGCCCATGATGATGGACCGCGCCTGTAAACAGCCCATAAAAGCCCAGTTTGATGTTCATCCAAAAGCTTACAAGAATCCCAAATATGAAGTAAATTTTTTTTTTTAACGATTTTTACAGGCCATTATTGGCCCGTACCGTGTCAACAATCTGACTCCATCGGTTTCGATCACGAGCCAGCTCGTGTAGGCAGTTTGAAGAAGCCAGATCGCTCTCTACGCCGTGGAGCCATCGTCGCCGACAGCGACCTCTTCGCCTACCGAAAGGCGGTTCACCCTTAAAGGTTCGCTGTATCATTCGGTTCGGATCAGCACGTAGAACGTGTCCGAGCCAGCGTACTCGCTGTGCTTTAATTTCATGCACGAATAATTGTTCCCAAAAACTTACACAAATTCATGAATCGTTACAAGACACGGCAACACTAGAATATACTGTACGAGTTCAAGAACTTAATATTTTTGAAACTAGAGTATTACATATTGAAGGACTGTTAGAACGAATAAGTGTCTCTAAGACTGTTGCCTTGCGAACCGTGAAACTTCTAGAGTTTTCTAATAAACTGTTGGCGGTAATTGAAAATCTAAAAGATCCTTCTATGGACTTAGAAAATTCTGTCAAATCAATTAAAGAAATTCAGCAACAGAGTACAGACGAAAATTCCGAAGAAGGCAATACCAAAACTGATACCGAAATAAATTCTCAAACCCCACAAAAACCGCAACCGTAAGTAATCATGATCAAATAGCTAGTTCTCCAACTAATGTCTCTCAAAGTTTACCAGTTTTGGAACTGTCGATGGTATTGGATGAACTATCCAAACGGGTGAAACAAATGACACAAGGGCCAGCTTTGACAACTTTGCAACCTAGAATAGACGAATCTCTGTCCGCAGTCAAAGAATTCAATGATAGTCAGTTAAGAGAAAGTCCAAACGTTAATCAAATTGGAAACAACAAAATATTATAGTTATTATATTATAAATATTATGTTCAATTTGATGGATCACCTACTGGACTTAACATCGAACGATTTATTTTCCGAATTGAGCATTTAGCGTTTTCACATAATATTTCCGTAGATCGACTTGTGAATGATTTCGGTTTCCTACTGAAGGATGTTGCTTTAGATTTTGATTGGCACTTCATAGAGCGAACAAGGGATGTTTCATGGCCTAGATTGCGAAATGCTCTTAGCAAACGATTCAAGAATCGAAAAAGCTCCCAAAGAAACTTTCGTAGAATTTTACAATGAAATGATGAAATTGACAATGTCGTTACAAATCCCGATACCAGATTTAGAATTCATAAATATACTAATGCAAAATATGCGTCACGGTCTGCAATTAAATCTAGCAGGAAAATCCTTTGCATCTATCTCAAAGTTGGTTAGTCGTTGCATGGCAATTGAAGATTCGTGGCGTCGGTTAAATCACATTTCCGAACAGAATACTCAGAGACGAACTATTAGTGAGTTACCTATGGAATATAATAACAACACTAATGAGCCAACAATTTCATAAATACAACCTGCATCTAATTTATTGAAGACTATACTAAATTCCCGCAGAAAGCTACGTTCCGCTCAAACGAATCAAGACCAAGTCGTTTAAGAAACGATGTAGTTTGTTGGAATTGTGATATTAAAGGTCAGGCATTTATGGATTGTTCCTTGGAAGTACAACGCATGTTTTGTTATGGCTGTGGTTATCCTAACGTTTTGAAACCTCATTGTGCTCGATGTACTCCGGGAAATGGCAGTCCGGGAGTGAGACTAGGAGGCCCTCATTTCCAAAAGTTCTTGAAACGCTCATCCGAAATATAACTTATTTTAAGAATCAACGCAAATTGAAAGCCAAAATTTCCGAATCAGTGATAAATAAGATGTACGATGAGCGACCATACGCAGATGTCGAGATTTGTGGAGTTCCATTTCGGGGATTGCTCGATAGTGGAGCTACGGTGAGCATACTTGGTCCGGGGTCGACAAATTTCTGAAAATTTCCAAAGCTCGAGTGCATTTGCTTTCATCACACATAAATGTCTTAATACCGAGCGTGCTATGAAAATCTTTTTAGTCCCCACTCTACAACAACCTCTATATCTAGGCATTGACTTCTGGAAGGTTTTTGGACTGCAACCAATTGTCGCAAATCAACCTACTATTAGTGCATGCTATCGACGTAGTCAATTCAAACAGCATTTCTTTAACGCATGCCCAATCTCAACAACTTGCTAATATAAAACAGTTTCCAAGTTTTAATCAATGCGGGGTATGACGGACACATCTTTTATCTCATTCGATAGATGTCGGTAACACACCTCCAATAAAGCAGCGACATTATTCGGTATCTCCAGCGATTCAAGCTGAGATTTACGATGAATTAGACCGAATGCTTCAACTTGGAGTTATTGAGGAAAGCAACTCAGCTTGGTGCTCGCCGATGAGTTTGGTACACAAGTCTAATGGAAAGGCCAGACTTTGTTTAGATGCCAGAAAGATAAATGCTTGTACAACTAAAGATGCCTACGCCTACCCATTACCTCTGATAGATGGATTACTTAGTCGCTTAGATAAAACCTGCTTTATTTCCAGTCTAGATCTCAAAGATGCGTTCTGGCAGATTCCTCTGGAAGCTTCTTCGAGGGATAAAACTGCTTTTGCGGTACCTGGACGACCCTTGTATCAGCTTGTAGTTATGCCATTTGGGCTCTGCAGTGCACCTCAAACCATGTGCAGACTGATGCACAGGGTCATCCCGTCTCAAGTCAGCTGGTCTTACTATCAACGTATAAAAAAGGTAAATTTTGCCTCAAAGAACTGGATTACTTGGGCTATGTTATTAGTAATGGCTGCTTAAGAGTAAACCCTGAAAAGGTACGCGCTATTTCCGATTTTAGAAAAAATTCAAAATTTAAATGGGAATCATTAAAAGCCGCCCTGATATCAGCTCCAGTGTTGGTTAACCCCAATTTTTCCAAACGATTTTTCATCCAGTGTCATGCTAGCAAGACAGGAGTGGGTATAGTGTTTTATTCCAAAAAGGTGATGATGGTTCCGAGAACCCTATCGCATATATGTCGCATAAATTAAATGCAGCACATCGTAATTATTCAGTAACCGAGCTAGAGTGTTTGGTCGCTGTGCTGAGCATAAAAAAGTTTCGCGCATATGTCGAAGGGCTTCCCTTTATTATCATTACTGATAATTCTAGCTTGAAGTGGCTTATGTCACAAAAGGACCTTATGTCACAAAAGGACCTGTCTGGTAGACTTGCCAGGTGGAGTATGAAATCGCAAGGTTTCAAGTTTGAAATTGAATACTGCAAGGGCAGCAACAATATTGTACCGGATGCCTTATTAATATTGTACCGGATAATTTATTAACTAGTGTTGATTCTGGAATTCCACCTTTACATATCGAACTATCCTCTTCTGCTTTTAAAGATTTAAATTATATCAAACTAATTGATTCTTGTAACAAAAATCCACGGGCTCTTAATTTAAAAGTTAAGGATGGCAAACTCTTTATTAATACCTCACCAGGAATATTTTATCAGGATTCTGGTCACCCAGCATGGAAGTTGGTCGTTCCCGACTCTTTAACATCCTCATTGATAGTTCAAGCTCACAATGCTCCATCATCTGCGCGTTTGGGAATTTCCAAGACTTTAGAGCGTTTGAAAAGACATTTTTACTGGACGAATATATATTTATAAGGATGTGAAAAATCATATCTCAATGTGTGTTACGTGTAAGAAGTGTAGGTAAAAATCCTAATTATATTCTTCGAACTACTATGGGTCATCAGAGAATCCATGGCAGAGAATTTATGTAGATTTTTTGGGTTCTGATCCTCGGTCCAAAAAGGATAACACTCATATTGTTGTTGTGCTAGACCATTATTCACGCTTCGTTCATTTGAAACCAATTCGACAAGCTACCGCTTCTATCTTATTGGAGTATTTAGAACGAGAAATATTCTCTAGTTTTGGTGTTCCCGAAACCCTAGTATCGGATAACAAACGACAGTTCGAATCAAATATCCTAAAAGATCTTTTAAATAAATATAATGTTAACCATAAGTTCACGCCAAAATACTCTCCACAATCCAATGCTTCGGAATCGGTCGATTTTGGTTGCAATTCGTGCATATAGTGGAGGAAGTGATAAAAACTGGGATGTGCACCTAAGTGATATAGCATCTGCCTTACGTAATGTCGTGCATGACTCAACAGGTTATACGCCAAACTTCCTCGTTTTTGGACAACACTTTGTGTCACACGGCGAAAACTATAAGCTATTACGAGAGTTTGATGAACTCGGATCTTGCCAATTACAGGTTCCATTTAAGACTGAACTACTTACTAATGCACAAAAATCAGAGTTAGCTCATTTGAAACTCGCACACCAGAAAAACTCTACACGTTATAATTTAAGAAGCAGAGAACATCGTATTAGTACTGGTCAGAGAATTGAAGAAGGCACAAAGAGGCTCCTGGAGGCTATTCTGTGACAAAATGGAAGATGTCTCGGAAACTTCTCGCCTTCGGAAGATTCTCTCCACTAATCCAACGAACATAGGTTACCTAATGATGGTTCGTGACCAATTCCAGTGAGGAATCCAGCAATATTCTCATGGACACTCACTTCCCGGGTAGTTTAGAAAATTCGATGGAACTAAGAGCGTCGGGAGAAGCTTCTTCGCTGCACGCACCGGTTATTGTAAATAAAAAACGAATTCTGTGGGCCATAAAAGGGTTCAAGCCTTACAAATTGATTGGACCGGATCCCAGAAAGCCCTGGAAAGGCTGGTAGAAACACATATGAACTTAACAGGAGAAATGGTCAGCCTGTCAACATGCGTACTGTAAGGGTAAATCGGTAGATACAGCCCTACATGCCTTTGTCCACACAATTGAGAGATCAAAAGATATTGTTGTCGGGATAAGACAATGTTTAAGGTGGTTATATGGAATTATTGGTTCTAGTATTGGCTTAATGGAATTTCCAGTTTCGACACTACACACATAGCAATTGGGAAGGGTTGGAGTTTCATCAAAAAAATGCTCGTGATTTCGACATGGCCTATTTACAGTTGATAGGTATATAATTGATGAATCTGGCCGTATATGCCATTACTGATATAAATCTCTAGTATTGGCTATATGGAATTTCCAGTTTCGACACTACACTTGGGAAGGGTTGGAGTTTCATCAAAAAACTTCTACTTTATACTAGTGATTTCGACATGGCCTATTTACAGTTGATAGGTATATGATTGCTGAATCTGGCCATATATGCCACTACTGATATAAATCTCTAGTATTGGCTATATGGAATTTCCAATTTCGACACTACACACATAGCAATTGGGAAGGGTTGGAGTTTCATCAAAAAATGCTTCTTTATATACTCGTGATTTCGACATGGCCCATTAACAATTGATAGGTATATGATTGCTGAATCTGGCCGTATATGCCACTTCTGATATAAATCTCTAGTATTGGCTATATGGAATTTCCAGTTTTGACACTACACACATAGTAATTGGGAAGGGTTGGAGTTTCATCATAAAACTTCTACTTTATACTCGTGATTTCGACCTGGCCCGTTTACAGTTGATAGGTATATGATTGCTGAATCTGGCCGTATATGCCACTACTGATATAAATCTCTAGTATTGGCTATATGGAATTTCCAGTTTCGACACTACACACATAGCAATTGGGAAGGGTTGGAGTTTCATCATAAAAATTCTACTTTATACTCGTGATTTCGACCTGGCCCGTTTACAGTTGATAGGTATATGATTGCTGAATCTGGCCGTATATGCCACTACTGATATAAATCTCTAGTATTGGCTATATGGAATTTCCAGTTTCGACACTACACACATAGCAATTGGGAAGGGTTGGAGTTTCATCATAAAAATTCTACTTTATACTCGTGATTTCGACCTGGCCCGTTTACAGTTGATAGGTATATGATTGCTGAATCTGGCCGTATATACCACTACTGATATAAATCTCTAGTATTGGCTATATGGAATTTCCAGTTTCGACACTACACACATAGCAATTGGGAAGGGTTGGAGTTTCATCATAAAAATTCTACTTTATACTCGTGATTTCGACCTGGCCCGTTTACAGTTGATAGGTATATGATTGCTGAATCTGGCCGTATATGCCACTACTGATATAAATCTCTAGTATTGGCTATATGGAATTTTCAGTTTCGACACTACACACATAGCAATTGGGAAGGGTTGGAGTTTCATCAAAAAACTTCTACTTTATACTCGTGATTTCGACCTGGCCCGTTTACAGTTGATAGGTATATGATTGCTGAATCTGGCCGTATATGCCACTACTGATATAAATCTCTAGTATTGGCTATATGGAATTTTCAGTTTCGACACTACACACATAGCAATTGGGAAGGGTTGGAGTTTCATCAAAAAACTTCTACTTTATACTCGTGATTTCGACCTGGCCCGTTTACAGTTGATAGGTATATGATTGCTGAATCTGGCCCTATATGCCACTACTGATATAAATCTCTAGTATTGGCTATATGGAATTTCCAGTTTCGACACTACACACATAGCAATTGGGAAGGGTTGGAGTTTCATCAAAAAAACTTCTACTTTATACTCGTGATTTCGACCTGGCCCGTTTACAGTTTATAGGTATATGATTGCTGAATCTGGCCGTATATGCCACTACTGATATAAATCTCTAGTATTGGCTATATGGAATTTTCAGTTTCGACACTACACACATAGCAATTGGGAAGGGTTCGAGTTTCATCAAAAAACTTCTACTTTATACTCGTGATTTCGACCTGGCCCGTTTACAGTTGATAGGTATATGATTGCTGAATCTGGCCGTATATGCCACTACTGATATAAATCTCTAGTATTGGCTATATGGAATTTTCAGTTTCGACACTACACACATAGCAATTGGGAAGGGTTCGAGTTTCATCAAAAAACTTCTACTTTATACTCGTGATTTCGACCTGGCCCGTTTACAGTTGATAGGTATATGATTGCTGAATCTGGCCGTATATGCCACTACTGATATAAATCTCTAGTATTGGCTATATGGAATTTCCAGTTTCGACACTACACACATAGCAATTGGGAAGGGTTGGAGTTTCATCAAAAAACTTCTACTTTATACTCGTGATTTCGACCTGGCCCGTTTACAGTTGATAGGTATATGATTGCTGAATCTGGCCGTATATGCCACTACTGATATAAATCTCTAGTATTGGCTATATGGAATTTCCAGTTTCGACACTACACACATAGCAATTGGGAAGGGTTGGAGTTTCATCATAAAAATTCTACTTTATACTCGTGATTTCGACCTGGCCCGTTTACAGTTGATAGGTATATGATTGCTGAATCTGGCCGTATATACCACTACTGATATAAATCTCTAGTATTGGCTATATGGAATTTCCAGTTTCGACACTACACACATAGCAATTGGGAAGGGTTGGAGTTTCATCATAAAAATTCTACTTTATACTCGTGATTTCGACCTGGCCCGTTTACAGTTGATAGGTATATGATTGCTGAATCTGGCCGTATATACCACTACTGATATAAATCTCTAGTATTGGCTATATGGAATTTCCAGTTTCGACACTACACACATAGCAATTGGGAAGGGTTGGAGTTTCATCATAAAAATTCTACTTTATACTCGTGATTTCGACCTGGCCCGTTTACAGTTGATAGGTATATGATTGCTGAATCTGGCCGTATATGCCACTACTGATATAAATCTCTAGTATTGGCTATATGGAATTTCCAGTTTCGACACTACACACATAGCAATTGGGAAGGGTTGGAGTTTCATCATAAAAATTCTACTTTATACTCGTGATTTCGACCTGGCCCGTTTACAGTTGATAGGTATATGATTGCTGAATCTGGCCGTATATACCACTACTGATATAAATCTCTAGTATTGGCTATATGGAATTTCCAGTTTCGACACTACACACATAGCAATTGGGAAGGGTTGGAGTTTCATCATAAAAATTCTACTTTATACTCGTGATTTCGACCTGGCCCGTTTACAGTTGATAGGTATATGATTGCTGAATCTGGCCGTATATGCCACTACTGATATAAATCTCTAGTATTGGCTATATGGAATTTTCAGTTTCGACACTACACACATAGCAATCGGGAAGGGTTGGAGTTTCATCAAAAAACTTCTACTTTATACTCGTGATTTCGACCTGGCCCGTTTACAGTTGATAGGTATATGATTGCTGAATCTGGCCCTATATGCCACTACTGATATAAATCTCTAGTATTGGCTATATGGAATTTTCAGTTTCGACACTACACACATAGCAATTGGGAAGGGTTGGAGTTTCATCAAAAAACTTCTACTTTATACTCGTGATTTCGACCTGGCCCGTTTACAGTTGATAGGTATATGATTGCTGAATCTGGCCCTATATGCCACTACTGATATAAATCTCTAGTATTGGCTATATGGAATTTCCAGTTTCGACACTACACACATAGCAATTGGGAAGGGTTGGAGTTTCATCAAAAAAACTTCTACTTTATACTCGTGATTTCGACCTGGCCCGTTTACAGTTTATAGGTATATGATTGCTGAATCTGGCCGTATATGCCACTACTGATATAAATCTCTAGTATTGGCTATATGGAATTTTCAGTTTCGACACTACACACATAGCAATTGGGAAGGGTTCGAGTTTCATCAAAAAACTTCTACTTTATACTCGTGATTTCGACCTGACCCGTTTACAGTTGATAGGTATATGATTGCTGAATCTGGCCGTATATGCGACTACTGATATAAATCTCTAGTATTGGCTATATGGAATTTCCAGTTTCGACACTACACACATAGCAATTGGGAAGGGTTGGAGTTTCATCAAAAAACTTCTACTTTATACTCGTGATTTCGACCTGGCCCGTTTACAGTTTATAGGTATATGATTGCTGAATCTGGCCGTATATGCCACTACTGATATAAATCTCTAGTATTGGCTATATGGAATTTTCAGTTTCGACACTACACACATAGCAATTGGGAAGGGTTGGAGTTTCATCAAAAAACTTCTACTTTATACTCGTGATTTCGACCTGGCCCGTTTACAGTTGATAGGTATATAATTGCTGAATCTGGCCGTATATGCCACTACTGATATAAATCTCTAGTATTGGCTATATGGAATTTCCAGTTTCGACACTACACACATAGCAATTGGGAAGGGTTGGAGTTTCATCATAAAAATTCTACTTTATACTCGTGATTTCGACCTGGCCCGTTTACAGTTGATAGGTATATGATTGCTGAATCTGGCCGTATATACCACTACTGATATAAATCTCTAGTATTGGCTATATGGAATTTCCAGTTTCGACACTACACACATAGCAATTGGGAAGGGTTGGAGTTTCATCATAAAAATTCTACTTTATACTCGTGATTTCGACCTGGCCCGTTTACAGTTGATAGGTATATGATTGCTGAATCTGGCCGTATATGCCACTACTGATATAAATCTCTAGTATTGGCTATATGGAATTTCCAGTTTCGACACTACACACATAGCAATTGGGAAGGGTTGGAGTTTCATCATAAAAATTCTACTTTATACTCGTGATTTCGACCTGGCCCGTTTACAGTTGATAGGTATATGATTGCTGAATCTGGCCGTATATACCACTACTGATATAAATCTCTAGTATTGGCTATATGGAATTTCCAGTTTCGACACTACACACATAGCAATTGGGAAGGGTTGGAGTTTCATCATAAAAATTCTACTTTATACTCGTGATTTCGACCTGGCCCGTTTACAGTTGATAGGTATATGATTGCTGAATCTGGCCGTATATGCCACTACTGATATAAATCTCTAGTATTGGCTATATGGAATTTTCAGTTTCGACACTACACACATAGCAATTGGGAAGGGTTGGAGTTTCATCAAAAAACTTCTACTTTATACTCGTGATTTCGACCTGGCCCGTTTACAGTTGATAGGTATATGATTGCTGAATCTGGCCCTATATGCCACTACTGATATAAATCTCTAGTATTGGCTATATGGAATTTTCAGTTTCGACACTACACACATAGCAATTGGGAAGGGTTGGAGTTTCATCAAAAAACTTCTACTTTATACTCGTGATTTCGACCTGGCCCGTTTACAGTTGATAGGTATATGATTGCTGAATCTGGCCCTATATGCCACTACTGATATAAATCTCTAGTATTGGCTATATGGAATTTCCAGTTTCGACACTACACACATAGCAATTGGGAAGGGTTGGAGTTTCATCAAAAAAACTTCTACTTTATACTCGTGATTTCGACCTGGCCCGTTTACAGTTTATAGGTATATGATTGCTGAATCTGGCCGTATATGCCACTACTGATATAAATCTCTAGTATTGGCTATATGGAATTTTCAGTTTCGACACTACACACATAGCAATTGGGAAGGGTTCGAGTTTCATCAAAAAACTTCTACTTTATACTCGTGATTTCGACCTGGCCCGTTTACAGTTGATAGGTATATGATTGCTGAATCTGGCCGTATATGCCACTACTGATATAAATCTCTAGTATTGGCTATATGGAATTTTCAGTTTCGACACTACACACATAGCAATTGGGAAGGGTTCGAGTTTCATCAAAAAACTTCTACTTTATACTCGTGATTTCGACCTGGCCCGTTTACAGTTGATAGGTATATGATTGCTGAATCTGGCCGTATATGCCACTACTGATATAAATCTCTAGTATTGGCTATATGGAATTTCCAGTTTCGACACTACACACATAGCAATTGGGAAGGGTTGGAGTTTCATCAAAAAACTTCTACTTTATACTCGTGATTTCGACCTGGCCCGTTTACAGTTGATAGGTATATGATTGCTGAATCTGGCCGTATATGCCACTACTGATATAAATCTCTAGTATTGGCTATATGGAATTTCCAGTTTCGACACTACACACATAGCAATTGGGAAGGGTTGGAGTTTCATCATAAAAATTCTACTTTATACTCGTGATTTCGACCTGGCCCGTTTACAGTTGATAGGTATATGATTGCTGAATCTGGCCGTATATGCCACTACTGATATAAATCTCTAGTATTGGCTATATGGAATTTTCAGTTTCGACACTACACACATAGCAATTGGGAAGGGTTCGAGTTTCATCAAAAAACTTCTACTTTATACTCGTGATTTCGACCTGGCCCGTTTACAGTTGATAGGTATATGATTGCTGAATCTGGCCGTATATGCCACTACTGATATAAATCTCTAGTATTGGCTATATGGAATTTCCAGTTTCGACACTACACACATAGCAATTGGGAAGGGTTGGAGTTTCATCAAAAAACTTCTACTTTATACTCGTGATTTCGACCTGGCCCGTTTACAGTTGATAGGTATATGATTGCTGAATCTGGCCGTATATGCCACTACTGATATAAATCTCTAGTATTGGCTATATGGAATTTCCAGTTTCGACACTACACACATAGCAATTGGGAAGGGTTGGAGTTTCATCATAAAAATTCTACTTTATACTCGTGATTTCGACCTGGCCCGTTTACAGTTGATAGGTATATGATTGCTGAGTCTGGCCGTATATGCCACTACTGATATAAATCTCTAGTATTGGCTATATGGAATTTCCAGTTTCGACACTACACACATAGAAATTGGGAAGGGTTGGAGTTTCATCATAAAAATTCTACTTTATACTCGTGATTTCGACCTGGCCCGTTTACAGTTGATAGGTATATGATTGCTGAATCTGGCCGTATATGCCACTACTGATATAAATCTCTAGTATTGGCTATATGGAATTTTCAGTTTCGACACTACACACATAGCAATTGGGAAGGGTTGGAGTTTCATCAAAAAACTTCTACTTTATACTCGTGATTTCGACCTGGCCCGTTTACAGTTGATAGGTATATGATTGCTGAATCTGGCCGTATATGCCACGACTGATATAAATCTCTAGTATTGGCTATATGGAATTTTCAGTTTCGACACTACACACATAGCAATTGGGAAGGGTTGGAGTTTCATCAAAAAACCTCTACTTTATACTCGTGATTTCGACCTGGCCCGTTTACAGTTGAAAGGTATATGATTGCTGAATCTGGCCGTATATGCCACTACTAATATAAATCTCTAGTATTGGCTATATGGAATTTCCAGTTTCGACACTACACACATAGCAATTGGGAAGGGTTGGAGTTTCATCAAAAAACTTCTACTTTATACTCGTGATTTCGACCTGGCCCGTTTACAGTTGATAGGTATATGATTGCTGAATCTGGCCGTATATGCCACTACTGATATAAATCTCTAGTATTGGCTATATGGAATTTCCAGTTTCGACACTACACACATAGAAATTGGGAAGGGTTGGAGTTTCATCATAAAAATTCTACTTTATACTCGTGATTTCGACCTGGCCCGTTTACAGTTGATATAGGTATATGATTGCTGAATCTGGCCGTATATGCCACTACTGTTATAAATCTCTAGTATTGGCTATATGGAATTTCCAGTTTCGACACTACACACATAGAAATTGGGAAGGGTTGGAGTTTCATCATAAAAATTCTACTTTATACTCGTGATTTCGACCTGGCCCGTTTACAGTTGATATAGGTATATGATTGCTGAATCTGGCCGTATATGCCACTACTGATATAAATCTCTAGTATTGGCTATATGGAATTTCCAGTTTCGACACTACACACATAGAAATTGGGAAGGGTTGGAGTTTCATCATAAAAATTCTACTTTATACTCGTGATTTCGACTTGGCCCGTTTACAGTTGATAGGTATATGATTGTTGAATCTGGCCGTATATGCCACTACTGATATAAATCTCTAGTATTGGCTATATGGAATTTCCAGTTTCGACACTACACACATAGAAATTGGGAAGGGTTGGAGTTTCATCATAAAAATTCTACTTTATACTCGTGATTTCGACTTGGCCCGTTTACAGTTGATAGGTATATGATTGTTGAATCTGGCCGTATATGCCACTACTGATATAAATCTCTAGTATTGGCTATATGGAATTTCCAGTTTCGACACTACACACATAGAAATTGGGAAGGGTTGGAGTTTCATCATAAAAATTCTACTTTATACTCGTGATTTTGACCTGGCCCGTTTACAGTTGATAGGTATATGATTGCTGAATCTGGCCGTATATGCCACTACTGTTATAAATCTCTAGTATTGGCTATATGGAATTTCCAGTTTCGACACTACACACATAGAAATTGGGAAGGGTTGGAGTTTCATCATAAAAATTCTACTTTATACTCGTGATTTCGACTTGGCCCGTTTACAGTTGATATAGGTATATGATTGCTGAATCTGGCCGTATATGCCACTACTGTTATAAATCTCTAGTATTGGCTATATGGAATTTCCAGTTTCGACACTACACACATAGAAATTGGGAAGGGTTGGAGTTTCATCATAAAAATTCTACTTTATACTCGTGATTTCGACTTGGCCCGTTTACAGTTGATAGGTATATGATTGTTGAATCTGGCCGTATATGCCACTACTGATATAAATCTCTAGTATTGGCTATATGGAATTTCCAGTTTCGACACTACACACATAGAAATTGGGAAGGGTTGGAGTTTCATCATAAAAATTCTACTTTATACTCGTGATTTCGACCTGGCCCGTTTACAGTTGATAGGTATATGATTGCTGAATCTGGCCGTATATGCCACTACTGTTATAAATCTCTAGTATTGGCTATATGGAATTTCCAGTTTCGACACTACACACATAGAAATTGGGAAGGGTTGGAGTTTCATCATAAAAATTCTACTTTATACTCGTGATTTCGACCTGGCCCGTTTACAGTTGATATAGGTATATGATTGCTGAATCTGGCCGTATAAGCCACTACTGTTATAAATCTCTAGTATTGGCTATATGGAATTTCCAGTTTCGACACTACACACATAGCAATTGGGAAGGGTTGGAGTTTCATCATAAAAATTCTACTTTATACTCGTGATTTCGACTTGGCCCGTTTACAGTTGATAGGTATATGATTGTTGAATCTGGCCGTATATGCCACTACTGATATAAATCTCTAGTATTGGCTATATGGAATTTCCAGTTTCGACACTACACACATAGAAATTGGGAAGGGTTGGAGTTTCATCATAAAAATTCTACTTTATACTCGTGATTTCGACTTGGCCCGTTTACAGTTGATATAGGTATATGATTGCTGAATCTGGCCGTATATGCCACTACTGTTATAAATCTCTAGTATTGGCTATATGGAATTTCCAGTTTCGACACTACACACATAGAAATTGGGAAGGGTTGGAGTTTCATCATAAAAATTCTACTTTATACTCGTGATTTCGACCTGGCCCGTTTACAGTTGATAGGTATATGATTGCTGAATCTGGCCGTATATGCCACTACTGTTATAAATCTCTAGTATTGGCTATATGGAATTTCCAGTTTCGACACTACACACATAGAAATTGGGAAGGGTTGGAGTTTCATCATAAAAATTCTACTTTATACTCGTGATTTCGACTTGGCCCGTTTACAGTTGATAGGTATATGATTGTTGAATCTGGCCGTATATGCCACTACTGATATAAATCTCTAGTATTGGCTATATGGAATTTCCAGTTTCGACACTACACACATAGAAATTGGGAAGGGTTGGAGTTTCATCATAAAAATTCTACTTTATACTCGTGATTTCGACTTGGCCCGTTTACAGTTGATAGGTATATGATTGTTGAATCTGGCCGTATATGCCACTACTGATATAAATCTCTAGTATTGGCTATATGGAATTTCCAGTTTCGACACTACACACATAGAAATTGGGAAGGGTTGGAGTTTCATCATAAAAATTCTACTTTATACTCGTGATTTCGACTTGGCCCGTTTACAGTTGATAGGTATATGATTGTTGAATCTGGCCGTATATGCCACTACTGATATAAATCTCTAGTATTGGCTATATGGAATTTCCAGTTTCGACACTACACACATAGAAATTGGGAAGGGTTGGAGTTTCATCATAAAAATTCTACTTTATACTCGTGATTTCGACTTGGCCCGTTTACAGTTGATAGGTATATGATTGTTGAATCTGGCCGTATATGCCACTACTGATATAAATCTCTAGTATTGGCTATATGGAATTTCCAGTTTCGACACTACACACATAGAAATTGGGAAGGGTTGGAGTTTCATCATAAAAATTCTACTTTATACTCGTGATTTCGACTTGGCCCGTTTACAGTTGATAGGTATATGATTGTTGAATCTGGCCGTATATGCCACTACTGATATAAATCTCTAGTATTGGCTATATGGAATTTCCAGTTTCGACACTACACACATAGAAATTGGGAAGGGTTGGAGTTTCATCATAAAAATTCTACTTTATACTCGTGATTTCGACCTGGCCCGTTTACAGTTGATAGGTATATGATTGCTGAATCTGGCCGTATATGCCACTACTGTTATAAATCTCTAGTATTGGCTATATGGAATTTCCAGTTTCGACACTACACACATAGAAATTGGGAAGGGTTGGAGTTTCATCATAAAAATTCTACTTTATACTCGTGATTTCGACCTGGCCCGTTTACAGTTGATATAGGTATATGATTGCTGAATCTGGCCGTATAAGCCACTACTGTTATAAATCTCTAGTATTGGCTATATGGAATTTCCAGTTTCGACACTACACACATAGAAATTGGGAAGGGTTGGAGTTTCATCATAAAAATTCTACTTTATACTCGTGATTTCGACTTGGCCCGTTTACAGTTGATAGGTATATGATTGTTGAATCTGGCCGTATATGCCACTACTGATATAAATCTCTAATATTGGCTATATGGAATTTCCAGTTTCGACACTACACACATAGAAATTGGGAAGGGTTGGAGTTTCATCATAAAAATTCTACTTTATACTCGTGATTTCGACTTGGCCCGTTTACAGTTGATAGGTATATGATTGTTGAATCTGGCCGTATATGCCACTACTGATATAAATCTCTAGTATTGGCTATATGGAATTTCCAGTTTCGACACTACACACATAGAAATTGGGAAGGGTTGGAGTTTCATCATAAAAATTCTACTTTATACTCGTGATTTCGACTTGGCCCGTTTACAGTTGATATAGGTATATGATTGCTGAATCTGGCCGTATATGCCACTACTGTTATAAATCTCTAGTATTGGCTATATGGAATTTCCAGTTTCGACACTACACACATAGAAATTGGGAAGGGTTGGAGTTTCATCATAAAAATTCTACTTTATACTCGTGATTTCGACCTGGCCCGTTTACAGTTGATAGGTATATGATTGCTGAATCTGGCCGTATATGCCACTACTGTTATAAATCTCTAGTATTGGCTATATGGAATTTCCAGTTTCGACACTACACACATAGAAATTGGGAAGGGTTGGAGTTTCATCATAAAAATTCTACTTTATACTCGTGATTTCGACTTGGCCCGTTTACAGTTGATAGGTATATGATTGTTGAATCTGGCCGTATATGCCACTACTGATATAAATCTCTAGTATTGGCTATATGGAATTTCCAGTTTCGACACTACACACATAGAAATTGGGAAGGGTTGGAGTTTCATCATAAAAATTCTACTTTATACTCGTGATTTCGACTTGGCCCGTTTACAGTTGATAGGTATATGATTGTTGAATCTGGCCGTATATGCCACTACTGATATAAATCTCTAGTATTGGCTATATGGAATTTCCAGTTTCGACACTACACACATAGAAATTGGGAAGGGTTGGAGTTTCATCATAAAAATTCTACTTTATACTCGTGATTTCGACTTGGCCCGTTTACAGTTGATAGGTATATGATTGTTGAATCTGGCCGTATATGCCACTACTGATATAAATCTCTAGTATTGGCTATATGGAATTTCCAGTTTCGACACTACACACATAGAAATTGGGAAGGGTTGGAGTTTCATCATAAAAATTCTACTTTATACTCGTGATTTCGACCTGGCCCGTTTACAGTTGATAGGTATATGATTGCTGAATCTGGCCGTATATGCCACTACTGTTATAAATCTCTAGTATTGGCTATATGGAATTTCCAGTTTCGACACTACACACATAGAAATTGGGAAGGGTTGGAGTTTCATCATAAAAATTCTACTTTATACTCGTGATTTCGACCTGGCCCGTTTACAGTTGATATAGGTATATGATTGCTGAATCTGGCCGTATAAGCCACTACTGTTATAAATCTCTAGTATTGGCTATATGGAATTTCCAGTTTCGACACTACACACATAGAAATTGGGAAGGGTTGGAGTTTCATCATAAAAATTCTACTTTATACTCGTGATTTCGACTTGGCCCGTTTACAGTTGATATAGGTATATGATTGCTGAATCTGGCCGTATATGCCACTACTGTTATAAATCTCTAGTATTGGCTATATGGAATTTCCAGTTTCGACACTACACACATAGAAATTGGGAAGGGTTGGAGTTTCATCATAAAAATTCTACTTTATACTCGTGATTTCGACCTGGCCCGTTTACAGTTGATAGGTATATGATTGCTGAATCTGGCCGTATATGCCACTACTGTTATAAATCTCTAGTATTGGCTATATGGAATTTCCAGTTTCGACACTACACACATAGAAATTGGGAAGGGTTGGAGTTTCATCATAAAAATTCTACTTTATACTCGTGATTTCGACCTGGCCCGTTTACAGTTGATAGGTATATGATTGCTGAATCTGGCCGTATATGCCACTACTGTTATAAATCTCTAGTATTGGCTATATGGAATTTCCAGTTTCGACACTACACACATAGAAATTGGGAAGGGTTGGAGTTTCATCATAAAAATTCTACTTTATACTCGTGATTTCGACTTGGCCCGTTTACAGTTGATAGGTATATGATTGTTGAATCTGGCCGTATATGCCACTACTGATATAAATCTCTAGTATTGGCTATATGGAATTTCCAGTTTCGACACTACACACATATAAATTGGGAAGGGTTGGAGTTTCATCATAAAAATTCTACTTTATACTCGTGATTTCGACTTGGCCCGTTTACAGTTGATATAGGTATATGATTGCTGAATCTGGCCGTATATGCCACTACTGTTATAAATCTCTAGTATTGGCTATATGGAATTTCCAGTTTCGACACTACACACATAGAAATTGGGAAGGGTTGGAGTTTCATCATAAAAATTCTACTTTATACTCGTGATTTCGACCTGGCCCGTTTACAGTTGATAGGTATATGATTGCTGAATCTGGCCGTATATGCCACTACTGTTATAAATCTCTAGTATTGGCTATATGGAATTTCCAGTTTCGACACTACACACATAGAAATTGGGAAGGGTTGGAGTTTCATCATAAAAATTCTACTTTATACTCGTGATTTCGACTTGGCCCGTTTACAGTTGATAGGTATATGATTGTTGAATCTGGCCGTATATGCCACTACTGATATAAATCTCTAGTATTGGCTATATGGAATTTCCAGTTTCGACACTACACACATAGAAATTGGGAAGGGTTGGAGTTTCATCATAAAAATTCTACTTTATACTCGTGATTTCGACTTGGCCCGTTTACAGTTGATAGGTATATGATTGTTGAATCTGGCCGTATATGCCACTACTGATATAAATCTCTAGTATTGGCTATATGGAATTTCCAGTTTCGACACTACACACATAGAAATTGGGAAGGGTTGGAGTTTCATCATAAAAATTCTACTTTATACTCGTGATTTCGACCTGGCCCGTTTACAGTTGATAGGTATATGATTGCTGAATCTGGCCGTATATGCCACTACTGTTATAAATCTCTAGTATTGGCTATATGGAATTTCCAGTTTCGACACTACACACATAGAAATTGGGAAGGGTTGGAGTTTCATCATAAAAATTCTACTTTATACTCGTGATTTCGACTTGGCCCGTTTACAGTTGATATAGGTATATGATTGCTGAATCTGGCCGTATATGCCACTACTGTTATAAATCTCTAGTATTGGCTATATGGAATTTCCAGTTTCGACACTACACACATAGAAATTGGGAAGGGTTGGAGTTTCATCATAAAAATTCTACTTTATACTCGTGATTTCGACTTGGCCCGTTTACAGTTGATAGGTATATGATTGTTGAATCTGGCCGTATATGCCACTACTGATATAAATCTCTAGTATTGGCTATATGGAATTTCCAGTTTCGACACTACACACATAGAAATTGGGAAGGGTTGGAGTTTCATCATAAAAATTCTACTTTATACTCGTGATTTCGACTTGGCCCGTTTACAGTTGATAGGTATATGATTGTTGAATCTGGCCGTATATGCCACTACTGATATAAATCTCTAGTATTGGCTATATGGAATTTCCAGTTTCGACACTACACACATAGAAATTGGGAAGGGTTGGAGTTTCATCATAAAAATTCTACTTTATACTCGTGATTTCGACTTGGCCCGTTTACAGTTGATATAGGTATATGATTGCTGAATCTGGCCGTATATGCCACTACTGTTATAAATCTCTAGTATTGGCTATATGGAATTTCCAGTTTCGACACTACACACATAGAAATTGGGAAGGGTTGGAGTTTCATCATAAAAATTCTACTTTATACTCGTGATTTCGACCTGGCCCGTTTACAGTTGATAGGTATATGATTGCTGAATCTGGCCGTATATGCCACTACTGTTATAAATCTCTAGTATTGGCTATATGGAATTTCCAGTTTCGACACTACACACATAGAAATTGGGAAGGGTTGGAGTTTCATCATAAAAATTCTACTTTATACTCGTGATTTCGACTTGGCCCGTTTACAGTTGATAGGTATATGATTGTTGAATCTGGCCGTATATGCCACTACTGATATAAATCTCTAGTATTGGCTATATGGAATTTCCAGTTTCGACACTACACACATAGAAATTGGGAAGGGTTGGAGTTTCATCATAAAAATTCTACTTTATACTCGTGATTTCGACTTGGCCCGTTTACAGTTGATAGGTATATGATTGTTGAATCTGGCCGTATATGCCACTACTGATATAAATCTCTAGTATTGGCTATATGGAATTTCCAGTTTCGACACTACACACATAGAAATTGGGAAGGGTTGGAGTTTCATCATAAAAATTCTACTTTATACTCGTGATTTCGACCTGGCCCGTTTACAGTTGATAGGTATATGATTGCTGAATCTGGCCGTATATGCCACTACTGTTATAAATCTCTAGTATTGGCTATATGGAATTTCCAGTTTCGACACTACACACATAGAAATTGGGAAGGGTTGGAGTTTCATCATAAAAATTCTACTTTATACTCGTGATTTCGACCTGGCCCGTTTACAGTTGATATAGGTATATGATTGCTGAATCTGGCCGTATAAGCCACTACTGTTATAAATCTCTAGTATTGGCTATATGGAATTTCCAGTTTCGACACTACACACATAGAAATTGGGAAGGGTTGGAGTTTCATCATAAAAATTCTACTTTATACTCGTGATTTCGACTTGGCCCGTTTACAGTTGATATAGGTATATGATTGCTGAATCTGGCCGTATATGCCACTACTGTTATAAATCTCTAGTATTGGCTATATGGAATTTCCAGTTTCGACACTACACACATAGAAATTGGGAAGGGTTGGAGTTTCATCATAAAAATTCTACTTTATACTCGTGATTTCGACTTGGCCCGTTTACAGTTGATAGGTATATGATTGTTGAATCTGGCCGTATATGCCACTACTGATATAAATCTCTAGTATTGGCTATATGGAATTTCCAGTTTCGACACTACACACATAGAAATTGGGAAGGGTTGGAGTTTCATCATAAAAATTCTACTTTATACTCGTGATTTCGACTTGGCCCGTTTACAGTTGATAGGTATATGATTGTTGAATCTGGCCGTATATGCCACTACTGATATAAATCTCTAGTATTGGCTATATGGAATTTCCAGTTTCGACACTACACACATAGAAATTGGGAAGGGTTGGAGTTTCATCATAAAAATTCTACTTTATACTCGTGATTTCGACTTGGCCCGTTTACAGTTGATATAGGTATATGATTGCTGAATCTGGCCGTATATGCCACTACTGTTATAAATCTCTAGTATTGGCTATATGGAATTTCCAGTTTCGACACTACACACATAGAAATTGGGAAGGGTTGGAGTTTCATCATAAAAATTCTACTTTATACTCGTGATTTCGACCTGGCCCGTTTACAGTTGATAGGTATATGATTGCTGAATCTGGCCGTATATGCCACTACTGTTATAAATCTCTAGTATTGGCTATATGGAATTTCCAGTTTCGACACTACACACATAGAAATTGGGAAGGGTTGGAGTTTCATCATAAAAATTCTACTTTATACTCGTGATTTCGACTTGGCCCGTTTACAGTTGATAGGTATATGATTGTTGAATCTGGCCGTATATGCCACTACTGATATAAATCTCTAGTATTGGCTATATGGAATTTCCAGTTTCGACACTACACACATAGAAATTGGGAAGGGTTGGAGTTTCATCATAAAAATTCTACTTTATACTCGTGATTTCGACTTGGCCCGTTTACAGTTGATAGGTATATGATTGTTGAATCTGGCCGTATATGCCACTACTGATATAAATCTCTAGTATTGGCTATATGGAATTTCCAGTTTCGACACTACACACATAGAAATTGGGAAGGGTTGGAGTTTCATCATAAAAATTCTACTTTATACTCGTGATTTCGACTTGGCCCGTTTACAGTTGATAGGTATATGATTGTTGAATCTGGCCGTATATGCCACTACTGATATAAATCTCTAGTATTGGCTATATGGAATTTCCAGTTTCGACACTACACACATAGAAATTGGGAAGGGTTGGAGTTTCATCATAAAAATTCTACTTTATACTCGTGATTTCGACCTGGCCCGTTTACAGTTGATAGGTATATGATTGCTGAATCTGGCCGTATATGCCACTACTGTTATAAATCTCTAGTATTGGCTATATGGAATTTCCAGTTTCGACACTACACACATAGAAATTGGGAAGGGTTGGAGTTTCATCATAAAAATTCTACTTTATACTCGTGATTTCGACCTGGCCCGTTTACAGTTGATATAGGTATATGATTGCTGAATCTGGCCGTATAAGCCACTACTGTTATAAATCTCTAGTATTGGCTATATGGAATTTCCAGTTTCGACACTACACACATAGAAATTGGGAAGGGTTGGAGTTTCATCATAAAAATTCTACTTTATACTCGTGATTTCGACTTGGCCCGTTTACAGTTGATATAGGTATATGATTGCTGAATCTGGCCGTATATGCCACTACTGTTATAAATCTCTAGTATTGGCTATATGGAATTTCCAGTTTCGACACTACACACATAGAAATTGGGAAGGGTTGGAGTTTCATCAAAAAAATTCTACTTTATACTCGTGATTTCGACTTGGCCCGTTTACAGTTGATAGGTATATGATTGTTGAATCTGGCCGTATATGCCACTACTGATATAAATCTCTAATATTGGCTATATGGAATTTCCAGTTTCGACACTACACACATAGAAATTGGGAAGGGTTGGAGTTTCATCATAAAAATTCTACTTCATACTCGTGATTTCGACTTGGCCCGTTTACAGTTGATATAGGTATATGATTGCTGAATCTGGCCGTATATGCCACTACTGTTATAAATCTCTAGTATTGGCTATATGGAGTTTCCAGTTTCGACACTACACACATAGAAATTGGGAAGGGTTGGAGTTTCATCATAAAAATTCTACTTTATACTCGTGATTTCGACTTGGCCCGTTTACAGTTGATAGGTATATGATTGTTGAATCTGGCCGTATATGCCACTACTGATATAAATCTCTAGTATTGGCTATATGGAATTTCCAGTTTCGACACTACACACATAGAAATTGGGAAGGGTTGGAGTTTCATCATAAAAATTCTACTTTATACTCGTGATTTCGACTTGGCCCGTTTACAGTTGATAGGTATATGATTGTTGAATCTGGCCGTATATGCCACTACTGATATAAATCTCTAGTATTGGCTATATGGAATTTCCAGTTTCGACACTACACACATAGAAATTGGGAAGGGTTGGAGTTTCATCATAAAAATTCTACTTTATACTCGTGATTTCGACCTGGCCCGTTTACAGTTGATAGGTATATGATTGCTGAATCTGGCCGTATATGCCACTACTGTTATAAATCTCTAGTATTGGCTATATGGAATTTCCAGTTTCGACACTACACACATAGAAATTGGGAAGGGTTGGAGTTTCATCATAAAAATTCTACTTTATACTCGTGATTTCGACTTGGCCCGTTTACAGTTGATAGGTATATGATTGTTGAATCTGGCCGTATATGCCACTACTGATATAAATCTCTAATATTGGCTATATGGAATTTCCAGTTTCGACACTACACACATAGAAATTGGGAAGGGTTGGAGTTTCATCATAAAAATTCTACTTTATACTCGTGATTTCGACTTGGCCCGTTTACAGTTGATATAGGTATATGATTGCTGAATCTGGCCGTATATGCCACTACTGTTATAAATCTCTAGTATTGGCTATATGGAGTTTCCAGTTTCGACACTACACACATAGAAATTGGGAAGGGTTGGAGTTTCATCATAAAAATTCTACTTTATACTCGTGATTTCGACTTGGGCCGTTTACAGTTGATAGGTATATGATTGTTGAATCTGGCCGTATATGCCACTACTGATATAAATCTCTAGTATTGGCTATATGGAATTTCCAGTTTCGACACTACACACATAGTAATTGGGAAGGGTTGGAGTTTCATCATAAAAATTCTACTTTATACTCGTGATTTCGACTTGGCCCGTTTACAGTTGATATAGGTATATGATTGCTGAATCTGGCCGTATATGCCACTACTGTTATAAATCTCTAGTATTGGCTATATGGAATTTCCAGTTTCGACACTACACACATAGAAATTGGGAAGGGTTGGAGTTTCATCATAAAAATTCTACTTTATACTCGTGATTTCGACTTGGCCCGTTTACAGTTGATAGGTATATGATTGTTGAATCTGGCCGTATATGCCACTACTGATATAAATCTCTAATATTGGCTATATGGAATTTCCAGTTTCGACACTACACACATATAAATTGGGAAGGGTTGGAGTTTCATCATAAAAATTCTACTTTATACTCGTGATTTCGACTTGGCCCGTTTACAGTTGATATAGGTATATGATTGCTGAATCTGGCCGTATATGCCACTACTGTTATAAATCTCTAGTATTGGCTATATGGAATTTCCAGTTTCGACACTACACACATAGAAATTGGGAAGGGTTGGAGTTTCATCAAAAAAATTCTACTTTATACTCGTGATTTCGACTTGGCCCGTTTACAGTTGATAGGTATATGATTGTTGAATCTGGCCGTATATGCCACTACTGATATAAATCTCTAATATTGGCTATATGGAATTTCCAGTTTCGACACTACACACATAGAAATTGGGAAGGGTTGGAGTTTCATCATAAAAATTCTACTTCATACTCGTGATTTCGACTTGGCCCGTTTACAGTTGATATAGGTATATGATTGCTGAATCTGGCCGTATATGCCACTACTGTTATAAATCTCTAGTATTGGCTATATGGAGTTTCCAGTTTCGACACTACACACATAGAAATTGGGAAGGGTTGGAGTTTCATCATAAAAATTCTACTTTATACTCGTGATTTCGACTTGGCCCGTTTACAGTTGATAGGTATATGATTGTTGAATCTGGCCGTATATGCCACTACTGATATAAATCTCTAGTATTGGCTATATGGAATTTCCAGTTTCGACACTACACACATAGTAATTGGGAAGGGTTGGAGTTTCATCAAAAAACTTCTACTTTATACTCGTGATTTCGACCTGGCCCGTTTACAGTTGATAGGTATATGATTGCTGAATCTGGCCGTATATGCCACTACTGAGATAAATCTCTAGTATTGGCTATATGGAATTTCCAGTTTCGACACTACACACATAGCAATTGGGAAGGGTTGGAGTTTCATCATAAAAATTCTACTTTATACTCGTGATTTTGACCTGGCCCGTTTACAGTTGATAGGTATATGATTGCTGAATCTGGCCGTATATTCCAATACTGATATAAATCTCTAGTATTGGCTATATGGAATTTCCAGTTTCGACACTACACACATATAAATTGGGAAGGGTTGGAGTTTCATCATAAAAATTCTACTTTATACTCGTGATTTTGTCCTGGCCCGTTTACAGTTGATAGGTATATGATTGCTGAATCTGGCCGTATATGCCACTACTGATATAAATCTCTAGTATTGGCTATATGGAATTTCCAGTTTCGACACTACACACATAGTAATTGGGAAGGGTTGGAGTTTCATCATAAAAATTCTACTTTATACTCGTGATTTTGTCCTGGCCCGTTTACAGTTGATAGGTATATGATTGCTGAATCTGGCCGTATATGCCACTACTGATATAAATCTCTAGTATTGGCTATATGGAATTTCCAGTTTCGACACTACACACATAGCAATTGGGAAGGGTTGGAGTTTCATCATAAAAATTCTACTTTATACTCGTGATTTTGACCTGGCCCGTTTACAGTTGATAGGTATATGATTGCTGAATCTGGCCGTATATGCCACTACTGATATAAATCTCTAGTATTGGCTATATGGAATTTCCAGTTTCGACACTACACACATATAAATTGGGAAGGGTTGGAGTTTCATCATAAAAAATCTACTTTATACTCGTGATTTTGACCTGGCCCGTTTACAGTTGATAGGTATATGATTGCTGAATCTGGCCGTATATGCCACTACTGATATAAATCTCTAGTATTGGCTATATGGAATTTCCAGTTTCGACACTACACACATATAAATTGGGAAGGGTTGGAGTTTCATCATAAAAATTCTACTTTATACTCGTGATTTTGTCCTGGCCCGTTTACAGTTGATAGGTATATGATTGCTGAATCTGGCCGTATATGCCACTACTGATATAAATCTCTAGTATTGGCTATATGGAATTTCCAGTTTCGACACTACACACATAGCAATTGGGAAGGGTTGGAGTTTCATCATAAAAATTCTACTTTATACTCGTGATTTTGACCTGGCCCGTTTACAGTTGATAGGTATATGATTGCTGAATCTGGCCGTATATGCCACTACTGATATAAATCTCTAGTATTGGCTATATGGAATTTCCAGTTTCGACACTACACACATATAAATTGGGAAGGGTTGGAGTTTCATCATAAAAATTCTACTTTATACTCGTGATTTTGTCCTGGCCCGTTTACAGTTGATAGGTATATGATTGCTGAATCTGGCCGTATATGCCACTACTGATATAAATCTCTAGTATTGGCTATATGGAATTTCCAGTTTCGACACTACACACATATAAATTGGGAAGGGTTGGAGTTTCATCATAAAAATTCTACTTTATACTCGTGATTTTGACCTGGCCCGTTTACAGTTGATAGGTATATGATTGCTGAATCTGGCCGTATATGCCACTACTGATATAAATCTCTAGTATTGGCTATATGGAATTTCCAGTTTCGACACTACACACATATAAATTGGGAAGGGTTGGAGTTTCATCATAAAAATTCTACTTTATACTCGTGATTTTGACCTGGCCCGTTTACAGTTGATAGGTATATGATTGCTGAATCTGGCCGTATATGCCACTACTGATATAAATCTCTAGTATTGGCTATATGGAATTTCCAGTTTCGACACTACACACATATAAATTGGGAAGGGTTGGAGTTTCATCATAAAAATTCTACTTTATACTCGTGATTTTGTCCTGGCCCGTTTACAGTTGATAGGTATATGATTGCTGAATCTGGCCGTATATGCCACTACTGATATAAATCTCTAGTATTGGCTATATGGAATTTCCAGTTTCGACACTACACACATATAAATTGGGAAGGGTTGGAGTTTCATCATAAAAATTCTACTTTATACTCGTGATTTTGACCTGGCCCGTTTACAGTTGATAGGTATATGATTGCTGAATCTGGCCGTATATGCCACTACTGATATAAATCTCTAGTATTGGCTATATGGAATTTCCAGTTTCGACACTACACACATATAAATTGGGAAGGGTTGGAGTTTCATCATAAAAATTCTACTTTATACTCGTGATTTTGACCTGGCCCGTTTACAGTTGATAGGTATATGATTGCTGAATCTGGCCGTATATGCCACTACTGATATAAATCTCTAGTATTGGCTATATGGAATTTCCAGTTTCGACACTACACACATATAAATTGGGAAGGGTTGGAGTTTCATCATAAAAATTCTACTTTATACTCGTGATTTTGACCTGGCCCGTTTACAGTTGATAGGTATATGATTGCTGAATCTGGCCGTATATGCCACTACTGATATAAATCTCTAGTATTGGCTATATGGAATTTCCAGTTTCGACACTACACACATATAAATTGGGAAGGGTTGGAGTTTCATCATAAAAATTCTACTTTATACTCGTGATTTTGACCTGGCCCGTTTACAGTTGATAGGTATATGATTGCTGAATCTGGCCGTATATGCCACTACTGATATAAATCTCTAGTATTGGCTATATGGAATTTCCAGTTTCGACACTACACACATATAAATTGGGAAGGGTTGGAGTTTCATCATAAAAATTCTACTTTATACTCGTGATTTTGTCCTGGCCCGTTTACAGTTGATAGGTATATGATTGCTGAATCTGGCCGTATATGCCACTACTGATATAAATCTCTAGTATTGGCTATATGGAATTTCCAGTTTCGACACTACACACATATAAATTGGGAAGGGTTGGAGTTTCATCATAAAAATTCTACTTTATACTCGTGATTTTGACCTGGCCCGTTTACAGTTGATAGGTATATGATTGCTGAATCTGGCCGTATATGCCACTACTGATATAAATCTCTAGTATTGGCTATATGGAATTTCCAGTTTCGACACTACACACATATAAATTGGGAAGGGTTGGAGTTTCATCATAAAAATTCTACTTTATACTCGTGATTTTGACCTGGCCCGTTTACAGTTGATAGGTATATGATTGCTGAATCTGGCCGTATATGCCACTACTGATATAAATCTCTAGTATTGGCTATATGGAATTTCCAGTTTCGACACTACACACATATAAATTGGGAAGGGTTGGAGTTTCATCATAAAAATTCTACTTTATACTCGTGATTTTGTCCTGGCCCGTTTACAGTTGATAGGTATATGATTGCTGAATCTGGCCGTATATGCCACTACTGATATAAATCTCTAGTATTGGCTATATGGAATTTCCAGTTTCGACACTACACACATAGCAATTGGGAAGGGTTGGAGTTTCATCATAAAAATTCTACTTTATACTCGTGATTTTGACCTGGCCCGTTTACAGTTGATAGGTATATGATTGCTGAATCTGGCCGTATATGCCACTACTGATATAAATCTCTAGTATTGGCTATATGGAATTTCCAGTTTCGACACTACACACATAGCAATTGGGAAGGGTTGGAGTTTCATCATAAAAATTCTACTTTATACTCGTGATTTTGTCCTGGCCCGTTTACAGTTGATAGGTATATGATTGCTGAATCTGGCCGTATATTCCAATACTGATATAAATCTCTAGTATTGGCTATATGGAATTTCCAGTTTCGACACTACACACATATAAATTGGGAAGGGTTGGAGTTTCATCATAAAAATTCTACTTTATACTCGTGATTTTGACCTGGCCTGTTTACAGTTGATAGGTATATGATTGCTGAATCTGGCCGTATATGCCACTACTGATATAAATCTCTAGTATTGGCTATATGGAATTTCCAGTTTCGACACTACACACATATAAATTGGGAAGGGTTGGAGTTTCATCATAAAAATTCTACTTTATACTCGTGATTTTGACCTGGCCCGTTTACAGTTGATAGGTATATGATTGCTGAATCTGGCCGTATATGCCACTACTGATATAAATCTCTAGTATTGGCTATATGGAATTTCCAGTTTCGACACTACACACATATAAATTGGGAAGGGTTGGAGTTTCATCATAAAAATTCTACTTTATACTCGTGATTTTGTCCTGGCCCGTTTACAGTTGATAGGTATATGATTGCTGAATCTGGCCGTATATGCCACTACTGATATAAATCTCTAGTATTGGCTATATGGAATTTCCAGTTTCGACACTACACACATATAAATTGGGAAGGGTTGGAGTTTCATCATAAAAATTCTACTTTATACTCGTGATTTTGACCTGGCCCGTTTACAGTTGATAGGTATATGATTGCTGAATCTGGCCGTATATGCCACTACTGATATAAATCTCTAGTATTGGCTATATGGAATTTCCAGTTTCGACACTACACACATATAAATTGGGAAGGGTTGGAGTTTCATCATAAAAATTCTACTTTATACTCGTGATTTTGACCTGGCCCGTTTACAGTTGATAGGTATATGATTGCTGAATCTGGCCGTATATGCCACTACTGATATAAATCTCTAGTATTGGCTATATGGAATTTCCAGTTTCGACACTACACACATATAAATTGGGAAGGGTTGGAGTTTCATCATAAAAATTCTACTTTATACTCGTGATTTTGACCTGGCCCGTTTACAGTTGATAGGTATATGATTGCTGAATCTGGCCGTATATGCCACTACTGATATAAATCTCTAGTATTGGCTATATGGAATTTCCAGTTTCGACACTACACACATATAAATTGGGAAGGGTTGGAGTTTCATCATAAAAATTCTACTTTATACTCGTGATTTTGACCTGGCCCGTTTACAGTTGATAGGTATATGATTGCTGAATCTGGCCGTATATGCCACTACTGATATAAATCTCTAGTATTGGCTATATGGAATTTCCAGTTTCGACACTACACACATATAAATTGGGAAGGGTTGGAGTTTCATCATAAAAATTCTACTTTATACTCGTGATTTTGTCCTGGCCCGTTTACAGTTGATAGGTATATGATTGCTGAATCTGGCCGTATATGCCACTACTGATATAAATCTCTAGTATTGGCTATATGGAATTTCCAGTTTCGACACTACACACATAGCAATTGGGAAGGGTTGGAGTTTCATCATAAAAATTCTACTTTATACTCGTGATTTTGTCCTGGCCCGTTTACAGTTGATAGGTATATGATTGCTGAATCTGGCCGTATATGCCACTACTGATATAAATCTCTAGTATTGGCTATATGGAATTTCCAGTTTCGACACTACACACATAGCAATTGGGAAGGGTTGGAGTTTCATCATAAAAATTCTACTTTATACTCGTGATTTTGTCCTGGCCCGTTTACAGTTGATAGGTATATGATTGCTGAATCTGGCCGTATATTCCAATACTGATATAAATCTCTAGTATTGGCTATATGGAATTTCCAGTTTCGACACTACACACATATAAATTGGGAAGGGTTGGAGTTTCATCATAAAAATTCTACTTTATACTCGTGATTTTGACCTGGCCCGTTTACAGTTGATAGGTATATGATTGCTGAATCTGGCCGTATATGCCACTACTGATATAAATCTCTAGTATTGGCTATATGGAATTTCCAGTTTCGACACTACACACATAGCAATTGGGAAGGGTTGGAGTTTCATCATAAAAATTCTACTTTATACTCGTGATTTTGACCTGGCCCGTTTACAGTTGATAGGTATATGATTGCTGAATCTGGCCGTATATTCCAATACTGATATAAATCTCTAGTATTGGCTATATGGAATTTCCAGTTTCGACACTACACACATATAAATTGGGAAGGGTTGGAGTTTCATCATAAAAATTCTACTTTATACTCGTGATTTTGTCTTGGCCCGTTTACAGTTGATAGGTATATGATTGCTGAATCTGGCCGTATATGCCACTACTGATATAAATCTCTAGTATTGGCTATATGGAATTTCCAGTTTCGACACTACACACATATAAATTGGGAAGGGTTGGAGTTTCATCATAAAAATTCTACTTTATACTCGTGATTTTGTCCTGGCCCGTTTACAGTTGATAGGTATATGATTGCTGAATCTGGCCGTATATGCCACTACTGATATAAATCTCTAGTATTGGCTATATGGAATTTCCAGTTTCGACACTACACACATATAAATTGGGAAGGGTTGGAGTTTCATCATAAAAATTCTACTTTATACTCGTGATTTTGACCTGGCCCGTTTACAGTTGATAGGTATATGATTGCTGAATCTGGCCGTATATTCCAATACTGATATAAATCTCTAGTATTGGCTATATGGAATTTCCAGTTTCGACACTACACACATATAAATTGGGAAGGGTTGGAGTTTCATCATAAAAATTCTACTTTATACTCGTGATTTTGACCTGGCCCGTTTACAGTTGATAGGTATATGATTGCTGAATCTGGCCGTATATGCCACTACTGATATAAATCTCTAGTATTGGCTATATGGAATTTCCAGTTTCGACACTACACACATAGCAATTGGGAAGGGTTGGAGTTTCATCATAAAAATTCTACTTTATACTCGTGATTTTGTCCTGGCCCGTTTACAGTTGATAGGTATATGATTGCTGAATCTGGCCGTATATTCCAATACTGATATAAATCTCTAGTATTGGCTATATGGAATTTCCAGTTTCGACACTACACACATATAAATTGGGAAGGGTTGGAGTTTCATCATAAAAATTCTACTTTATACTCGTGATTTTGACCTGGCCCGTTTACAGTTGATAGGTATATGATTGCTGAATCTGGCCGTATATGCCACTACTGATATAAATCTCTAGTATTGGCTATATGGAATTTCCAGTTTCGACACTACACACATAGCAATTGGGAAGGGTTGGAGTTTCATCATAAAAATTCTACTTTATACTCGTGATTTTGACCTGGCCCGTTTACAGTTGATAGGTATATGATTGCTGAATCTGGCCGTATATTCCAATACTGATATAAATCTCTAGTATTGGCTATATGGAATTTCCAGTTTCGACACTACACACATATAAATTGGGAAGGGTTGGAGTTTCATCATAAAAATTCTACTTTATACTCGTGATTTTGTCCTGGCCCGTTTACAGTTGATAGGTATATGATTGCTGAATCTGGCCGTATATGCCACTACTGATATAAATCTCTAGTATTGGCTATATGGAATTTCCAGTTTCGACACTACACACATATAAATTGGGAAGGGTTGGAGTTTCATCATAAAAATTCTACTTTATACTCGTGATTTTGTCCTGGCCCGTTTACAGTTGATAGGTATATGATTGCTGAATCTGGCCGTATATGCCACTACTGATATAAATCTCTAGTATTGGCTATATGGAATTTCCAGTTTCGACACTACACACATATAAATTGGGAAGGGTTGGAGTTTCATCATAAAAATTCTACTTTATACTCGTGATTTTGACCTGGCCCGTTTACAGTTGATAGGTATATGATTGCTGAATCTGGCCGTATATTCCAATACTGATATAAATCTCTAGTATTGGCTATATGGAATTTCCAGTTTCGACACTACACACATATAAATTGGGTAGGGTTGGAGTTTCATCATAAAAATTCTACTTTATACTCGTGATTTTGACCTGGCCCGTTTACAGTTGATAGGTATATGATTGCTGAATCTGGCCGTATATGCCACTACTGATATAAATCTCTAGTATTGGCTATATGGAATTTCCAGTTTCGACACTACACACATATAAATTGGGAAGGGTTGGAGTTTCATCATAAAAATTCTACTTTATACTCGTGATTTTGTCCTGGCCCGTTTACAGTTGATAGGTATATGATTGCTGAATCTGGCCGTATATTCCAATACTGATATAAATCTCTAGTATTGGCTATATGGAATTTCCAGTTTCGACACTACACACATATAAATTGGGAAGGGTTGGAGTTTCATCATAAAAATTCTACTTTATACTCGTGATTTTGACCTGGCCCGTTTACAGTTGATAGGTATATGATTGCTGAATCTGGTCGTATATTCCAATACTGATATAAATCTCTAGTATTGGCTATATGGAATTTCCAGTTTCGACACTACACACATATAAATTGGGTAGGGTTGGAGTTTCATCATAAAAATTCTACTTTATACTCGTGATTTTGTCCTGGCCCGTTTACAGTTGATAGGTATATGATTGCTGAATCTGGCCGTATATGCCACTACTGATATAAATCTCTAGTATTGGCTATATGGAATTTCCAGTTTCGACACTACACACATAGCAATTGGGAAGGGTTGGAGTTTCATCATAAAAATTCTACTTTATACTCGTGATTTTGACCTGGCCCGTTTACAGTTGATAGGTATATGATTGCTGAATCTGGCCGTATATTCCAATACTGATATAAATCTCTAGTATTGGCTATATGGAATTTCCAGTTTCGACACTACACACATAGCAATTGGGAAGGGTTGGAGTTTCATCATAAAAATTCTACTTTATACTCGTGATTTTGACCTGGCCCGTTTACAGTTGATAGGTATATGATTGCTGAATCTGGCCGTATATGCCACTACTGATATAAATCTCTAGTATTGGCTATATGGAATTTCCAGTTTCGACACTACACACATAGCAATTGGGAAGGGTTGGAGTTTCATTAAAAAAATACTTTTTTATACTCGTGATTTCGACATGGCCCGTTTACAGTTGATAGGTATATGATTGCTGAATCTGGCCATATATGCCACTACTGAGATAAACTAACATTACTGAGATAAAGCCTTATTTGTGCTTTTAGGTAATATTTACACGAAATAATTTCCCATAAACATGCCGCGACACCGCATAATGTCGTAGGGTATGTGGACAGTTATGTGCCGGCCCATCGTGAGCAGTTATTTGTGCTGCACACCTAATCCAAAGATCAAGCGTCAGCCGAACCCTCAGCCATTTCAAGAGCTACAGTGGATGTGGAGTATATAGATCCCACAATACCCAGACAAACAATTGTTTGAAGGCGGCTTAGAGGCATTCATCCAATCCAAAGAGATTATGGATCTGATATCCGGATGGTCTCATGATACGGGATGGTTCTAGAGTCGTAAGCAAGACCGTGTTTACCACAATTCATCTGGAAAAATTCCATCATCGCTCCCTTTATATGGCACAAAACAGAACAGACTGAAACGTTGTACGTGTTGCGTAATCAGCTGGCAGGCTAATTTACAATTGGGAGATTCAGCAAAAATGTTGTTTGGCTTTGTGGTAACAAGACCAGGTTGGTCATTTTGTGGTGCTTTATCATACTTTTATATCACGGTTGGAGAGTTTTTTCGTGATATAAAAATAATAAAATAAGTCTACAAACACAACCCTGTGCAATAAATTTAAATGGGGAAATAATGAGTTTTAAGGAGAAATTGACGTTTCAACATAACGCAAAAAGTATATTATTTTTTATATGAAGATGAAAATTATATTATTTTTTATATGAAGTGGTTGAATAAATAGTGATAAAATTTTTCTAATATGAAAAGCTATAAGAATATATGAATACAACTTAAATAATGATATTGGAAACAATTTTAACATTTTTTAGTTTTTTTTCAAATTGTACTAAAATCAGAGACATCTCTTATTTAATAGTTAAATTAGGTTACATATTTTTTAAATGCAAACTAACTGAATTGAAAAATTTGAATTTTTGAATTGGATTGCAACCAAGTTGGCCACATAGTTGTTAAGCAACACATAGTATGTCCATCCAATCAGCGTTGAGTATTTGAAAATAGTTGAACATCAAATGTTTTCGGTCATCATTTGTTTAATTAGTTTTAAACCGAAAGTAGCATATACTACTAGTTGCATCTTAAATACGCAAAAAAAAAACTATATTATTGAGAAAATGTCTTGGATCATCAGAAAATTGCGTGCCGCTTGGCGATTCACAAAACGGATTTGGTGTTTTAAAAGACACAATGAAGAAGATTCGGAGCCGCGACTTCGCCGTTTTTCAACAAATATGGCTTTGGAACAAAATAGGGTAGTTTTTTATGCACCTGACAGCGATGAAAGTTTTGGTGATCAAGTCGTGGCTGAGATACACGAGGAGCCGCCGCCGCGACCAAGACAGTCTAGGAATTTACGAGTAACTTTTAGAGATGAAAGTGAAGTTATTGGAACAGCAGCGTATGGAATTTATGACTGAAATGAATTACAAACGTTATTTTAATTAAATTATATAAAATTTGAATTAGACCCGTTGGTTTTATTGAATTATATTAAAACTTGAATTTTATTTAAATAAAACATTTATTTAAAAGTTATAAAAATGTTGTGGTTGTTGTTCTTATTATTTGTGTTGTTCCTTGATTGTTTTCAGTGCCGTAAAAAACGACAAACCTGTCTGACTCTCTATCTCCGAATTTGTTGAGCGTATTTAATTCGTCGTGGTTAATTCATCGAACCTGAATTTTTTGATGATGATTCTGTGGGGCTCAAAATCACCTAAGTGTAAAGACTCATCTCTATATCAACCAGGCACGGTCCGTCATCATGGGCAAGGTGGACAGTGCCTACCTTAACCATTTTCTAGACTTCTATCAATTTTCAAACAAATGATAGTTTAAGTATCGTTTATCATAGATTCACAAGATTCGTTCTAAATTTACGCGCGCGCATATTGTGTGTAAAAGAAAATATGAAAAGAAAATAGGAAAATCTGTAAAAGAAAATATTCGTAATACATCAAAATAGAAATAGAGAGTTTTGTTTCATCTCGATTTCTTTCAAAAATATACATACATATGCATTTCCTCTTCTATTTCCATTTTATATTTTGATTTTGCTTTAAACTCTCATAAATTTTTGAGTATAATGTTTATATTTTCTCTTTCAGCTTTACGATTTTATTAAAATAATTCCATAGTAATATAATATCGTCTCTCATTTTCGTGTTATACAAAAATCATTTGCTGGTATAATTTTGTCTCTCTCCTTTTTACCATAGGAACTAATTTGAAGGTGAGATAAAGTGAGATGGAAAAAATGTATTTTGATTTGGTTTTTGTTGTTGACTTTTGCTGTTTTTAAATAATACTAGATTCCTTCAACTTACGTGATTTTATATAATTATAGATTTTAGATATGATATCGGTTAGTAATTGAAATTTGTGGCAGTTGCGAATTGATCTTATGTGGCCATAATGAAAAAACTGATTCAGATCGACCGGGAGTCTTCAGAAACATATTCGAATCATATTGCAAAAATTAAATAACTTTAAAAGCATATGATGCTACTACTCCAAATTTTAACGGAACTTTCAACCACATTCAAAATAATGTTCTTAAATGTATCAATGCCGTATCGACTTCGTTTATGCAGAAATTCAAGATATTCTTTACATTTACATTCAAGCAGAAACTACTGATGTCTCAAACATAAGTTAATTTGTGTTCATATTTTGATTAGTTTCTCAAGAACGTATTTAAACAGGGGAAGTCGTCGAAAGATTTATTTCTTTTGTAGAAAGGTGTAAAAATAGAATATTACCAGTGACAAAAATACTGCTCAAGCTTAGGACGGTGTTACAGTTATGAGTGGAAATAAAGGTGGAGTGCAAATCATATTAAAACAGGATTTTCCTAACGTATATTTTGTCTACTGTTATGCTTCAAATTTAGTCCTTCATGCCGTGTGCGTCAAACAAATATCAAAACTGCGTATTTTTTGCCAAGTTATATGGGATGCCATCATTTTTTTCTGTATCTCTTAAAAAATAAGTAAGCTACCACGACAAAATTACACGAGATGGAATTTTCAGTCGTACAATTAACGTAGTGTATGAAAAAGTGGAAGAGATAAAAAAATGCATGGCAGCCATTCAGAATGGCACAACTTCGGATATAAGAACGATTCACGAAGCGAGTGGTTTTATTTTATTATTAAATGATTTAAAGTTTATTACGTTTAAAAGATTTTTTTCTCGTGTTGTGCCTCAAATTGAAATATTAAATAACATCCTGTGTGTGCATGTTGAATAAAATGTGGCATCATCCCGAATTTATTCAACAATTATCAACCCTTCCCAATTTATATATGTGTAGTGTCGAAACTGGAAATTCCATATAGCCAATACTAGAGATTTATATCAGTAGTGGTATATACGGCCAGATTCAGCAATCATATACCTAACAACTGTAAACGGGCCAGGTCGAAATCACGAGTATAAAGTAGAATTTTTATGATGTAACTCCAACCCTTCCCAATTGCTATGTGTGTAGTGTCGAAACTGGAAATTCCATATAGCCAATACTAGAGATTTATATCAGTAGTGGCATATACGGCCAGATTCAGTAATCATATACCTATCAACTGTAAACGGGCCAGGTCGAAATCACGAGTATAAAGTAGAATTTTTATGATGAAACTCCAACCCTTCCCAATTTATATGTGTGTAGTGTCGAAACTGGAAATTCCATATAGCCAATACTAGAGATTTATATCAGTAGTGGCATATACGGCCAGATTCAGCAATCATATACCTAACAACTGTAAACGGGCCAGGTCGAAATCACGAGTATAAAGTAGAATTTTTATGATGAAACTCCAACCCTTCCCAATTGCTATGTGTGTAGTGTCGAAACTGGAAATTCCATATAGCCAATACTGGAGATTTATATCAGTAGTGGCATATACGGCCAGATTCAGCAATCATATACCTAACAACTGTAAACGGGCCAGGTCGAAATCACGAGTATAAAGTAGAATTTTTATGATGAAACTCCAACCCTTCCCAATTGCTATGTGTGTAGTGTCGAAACTGGAAATTCCATATAGCCAATACTAGAGATTTATATCAGTAGTGGCATATACGGCCAGATTCAGTAATCATATACCTAACAACTGTAAACGGGCCAGGTCGAAATCACGAGTATAAAGTAGAATTTTTATGATGAAACTCCAACCCTTCCCAATTACTATGTGTGTAGTGTCGAAACTGGAAATTCCATATAGCCAATACTAGAGATTTATATCAGTAGTGGCATATACGGCCAGATTCAGCAATCATATACCTAACAACTGTAAACGGGCCAGGTCAAAATCACGAGTATAAAGTAGAATTTTTATGATGAAACTCCAACCCTTCCCAATTTATATGTGTGTAGTGTCGAAACTGGAAATTCCATATAGCCAATACTAGAGATTTATATCAGTAGTGGCATATACGGCCAGATTCAGCAATCATATACCTATCAACTGTAAACGGGCCAGGACAAAATCACGAGTATAAAGTAGAATTTTTATGATGAAACTCCAACCCTTCCCAATTTATATGTGTGTAGTGTCGAAACTGGAAATTCCATATAGCCAATACTAGAGATTTATATCAGTAGTGGCATATACGGCCAGATTCAGCAATCATATACCTATCAACTGTAAACGGGCCAGGTCGAAATCACGAGTATAAAGTAGAAGTTTTTTGATGAAACTCCAACCCTTCCCAATTACTATGTGTGTAGTGTCGAAACTGGAAATTCCATATAGCCAATACTAGAGATTTATATCAGTAGTGGCATATACGGCCAGATTCAGCAATCATATACCTATCAACTGTAAACGAGCCAGGTCGAAATCACTAGTATAAAGTAGAAGTTTTTTGATGAAACTCCAACCCTTCCCAATTGCTATGTGTGTAGTGTCGAAACTGGAAATTCCATATAGCCAATACTAGAGATTTATATCAGTAGTGGCATATACGGCCAGATTCAGCAATCATATACCTATCAACTGTAAACGGGCCAGGTCGAAATCACGAGTATAAAGTAGAAGTTTTTTGATGAAACTCCAACCCTTCCCAATTGCTATGTGTGTAGTGTCGAAACTGGAAATTCCATATAGCCGATACTAGAGATTTATATCAGTAGTGGCATATACGGCCAGATTCAGCAATCATATACCTATCAACTGTAAACGGTCCAGGTCGAAATCACGAGTATAAAGTAGAAGTTTTTTGATGAAACTCCAACCCTTCCCAATTGCTATGTGTGTAGTGTCGAAACTGGAAATTCCATATAGCCAATACTAGAGATTTATATCAGTAGTGGCATATACGGCCAGATTCAGCAATCATATACCTATCAACTGTAAACGGGCCAGGTCGAAATCACGAGTATAAAGTAGAAGTTTTTTGATGAAACTCCAACCCTTCCCAATTGCTATGTGTGTAGTGTCGAAACTGGAAATTCCATATAGCCAATACTAGAGATTTATATCAGTAGTGGCATATACGGCCAGATTCAGCAATCATATACCTTTCAACTGTAAACGAGCCAGGTCGAAATCACTAGTCTAAAGTAGAAGTTTTTTGATGAAACTCCAACCCTTCCCAATTGCTATGTGTGTAGTGTCGAAACTGGAAATTCCATATAGCCAATACTAGAGATTTATATCAGTAGTGGCATATACGGCCAGATTCAGCAATCATATACCTATCAACTGTAAACGGGCCAGGTCGAAATTACGAGTATAAAGTAGAAGTTTTTTGATGAAACTCCAACCCTTCCCAATTGCTATGTGTGTAGTGTCGAAACTGGAAATTCCATATAGCCAATACTAGAGATTTATATCAGTAGTGGCATATACGGCCAGATTCAGCAATCATATACCTATCAACTGTAAACGGGCCAGGTCGAAATCACTAGTATAAAGTAGAAGTTTTTTGATGAAACTCCAACCCTTCCCAATTGCTATCCCGACAAACAAAAATGAACCACAATCGATTTTTCAGTTTCAAGTCGGTTAAATGTACGTTGTAAAAATTGAAATAATAAAAAACAAAAAAAATCTAATGCAGTCGATATGATGCAAAACTAACCTTACAAAAAACAAAGAAACCATATACGGTTCAATACTAGTTTTTTGTCGGTTATTTGCACATATAACAAAATAAAGAAAAATAATAATAATCCGATTTAATGTGACGAACAAAAACGAACTCAATGTGTATATCATAAACGATAGAAATCAACGAGAATCATCAGTTTACAAAATAAATGCGTGCGGATGATCCGGTTCAAATTAATAAAATAATAATTAATAAAATAATAATAGTTAAATAAAATAATAATTAAATCAAATAATTACAAAAAAGTTTTAATTGAAGTGTTATATTAATTTGTTGGTTTGAAAGTAAGTAAAATAAGTTATTTAAAAGTAAGTAAAGTGAAACGACGCCATTTTGCAAATATTTTAATTTTTTTTTTGAAATACGTACTGCGTAATTTATGAATATTATAAATATCTTGTAAATGAGTATAAAATTATTACAAGATATTTATAATATTCATTAATTTAAACTTTAAAAATTCAAATTATATATTTATTATAATAAAATACTATAACGAATGTCATGCATGCTAACTAGCATATTTATTGCATTTGGCGAGTAAACGCGATTTATTAAGGGGAATCACATATTTATATGTACTCGCTTTACGCATGAAATTGCATGATCTCTAAACCAAACATCTTATATAGAACACATTTTTATTGATAGTTTATATGTGTGAAAAAAAAACAATTAATTTTTGTTTGTTGTTAATATTAGAATGCCAAAGTATAAAATGCTACGACATTTATCAACACAGTCGATTAAAAGACGTCTTACTGCTTTACACCACTCAAATAATTTTAAGCCATGCATAAATAATTCACATAATCGGCTCCCGGTAGATAATTGCGATAAATTAGGCAACTTTTATCACAATAAAATTATTCAAATGCAGTCCGATTACAACTCCGTTAAAACCGATTTTCTTAATTCAGCACATGATTGTTTGGAAAATCAACAAGCAACATTATCAAGTATCATCGAAGATAATGCTAATAGAATCACAGTATATGATATTTGCGAAAACGAACAAGCTACACTGTCGGATCTGGAGGAAGATAATGATATTAACTATAAAGAATTAACATTAGTAGAATTTTTACGAACTTGGGCTGTGAGATACAATATCAAGGCAAATGCCTTAAATGAACTCTTACATTTTTTAAAAAAATCAATGGGATATTGTGTGCCAGTTGATAGTAGAACTCTTTTAAAAACTCCGGCTACTAGAGTGGTTTTAGATTGTACTCCAGGCAAATATGTACACATCGGATTTGACTGTGCATTTGAAACACTTCTTCAAAACAATCCCATAACTGAAATTATTTTAGATATAAATATTGATGGAATACCAATAACAAGGAGTAACCAAAGTTGTTTTTGGCCAATATTAGCAAAAGCTTGGAATTTTAAATGTAGCAAAATATTTGTAGTTGGTGTATACCATGGCTATCATAAGCCAAACGATTTTAATCAGTATCTGAGGCCACTTGTAGATGAACTGAAAACTCTTCAATCGGATGGATACTTAAGTAACAATATAAAAGTTGAAGTTAAAATTAGGTCATTTATTTGTGATGCTCCCGCTCGCTCTAGTATTCTTGGAACCAAATCACATACAGGTTACTTCAGTTGTCTTAAATGTGAAGTTGAAGGTGAATTCATTAAAAATAGAGTATCGTTTCCCGTTGATAGTCTTGCGCAAAAAAGAAGTGATGATTCTTTTCGGAAAAAAACCAACATTGAACATCATAAAACTTATTCTATATTAGAAGAACTTTCTATCAATATGATAAAACAGTTTCCGCTTGAATACATGCATCTAGTATGTTTGGGAATAATGCGAAAATTACTTGTTATGTGGGTTTCTGGCGATCCGAAATCTTTGTTAAATACAGCAAGGGTTAATGCTATATCAAACAAACTGAGTGATATTTCGAAGACTCAACCCTCTGACTTTCAAAGAAGAATAAGGACATTATCGGATATAGGATACTTTAAAGCAACCGAGTTCAGAACTTTTTTATTATATGCGGGACCATTTGCACTTAAGGATATCTTGTCGTCAGATAAATACAATAACTTTCTATTTTTGCATGTTGGCATTTTAATTTTGTGCCATCCAGAAATTTATAAACATAAAATAAACTTAGCGAATGAAATTTTGAAAGAATTCATTGAGGGAATTAGTCTACTATATGGGAAACACCATTTAACATACAATATGCACTGTTTATCGCATTTATCGGAGGATGTAAAGGAATTTGGCCCTTTGGACTCCTTTTCTGCTTTCCCTTTTGAAAGCTTTATGTACCGAATAAAATGCTTACTAAGAAAACCAAACCAACCACTTGAACAATTATGTAACCGTATTTCCGAAATAAACAATATTAAATTTGATCAAAATAATAAATTGAATCTGTTATATCCTATTTGTAAAAATAAAAAAGCAAAAGACGGAAAAACGGTTTACTTCAAAGTTCTTCTTGAAGACACCGAAATTGATAACACTGAACGGAATAGATGGTTTTTGACTAAATCAAAGGAAATTGTTAGATTTGAATACGCAGAACGATTTGATGAAATCACATTACTGTGTGGTAAATCAATTACCGAACTTCAGGATTTCTATGATTTACCAATCGCGTCCAGTAAATTTGATATTTATAAAACTATTACAACTACTGGAGACCTAATAAAAAAGTGGAGAGTAGATGAAATAAAAACTAAATTATTCGCAATGAAAAACGAGAAGGAGAACTATTTCGTGTTCTTTCCCCTGTTACATTTTTTACTATGACGTATCTTATAAATAATATTGTATTTTACTATATATTATTGTTCTCTAGTTATTAAAATTTAAAATCGTTACATTACTTTATCTACTTTTTATTTGCATATATCATATGGTATAGTCGATATTCATAAAATGAATTGTGTTATTCTAGGTACAGAATGTTTTCAGTTATTGAAACAATAAATGAAGAAGGATTAAAGGAGGTTTCCGTAGTCTATTCTAAGTGGATTGAGAATGGTCAAGTTGCGTGGCCAACAAATTACAATAAAGCTATAAGAAGAAAAACAAGCCCAAGCGAGAGTTGGAAAAAATTTAATTGTAAAATTTTAAAATCAAATTTGAGTTTCAGCGAAGCCAAAACAAAAGAATTGTATTTTTCCAATTTCTCCAACTCCGAATGCGAAGAATACGCAATATATAATCCAAAAAAAAGATTTCTCGTAAACAATTTTAATGATAAGTTTGACGAGTCAGACCTCATTGAACACGGCAGTAAGGAAAATGTTGCCTCTAACGTAAACAATAAAGTTCAAATTTTGTCAAATGAAAAACTGCCATTTCAATCTCATCTACTTCCATCTTTAAATAAAATAAACTATGATACACAATCAAATCAAATAAATTTCAACAATGATATGACAGAAATGGCTTCGCATAATGAAGAAACCTCATTTTTCTTAACTGAGCATAATTTGGGTACACCATTGTTTAGATCGAATTGTTTCATTGAAACTGTTACTGATCAAAACACGCAAAACAATACCAATACAAACGAGGATGCAATTCAACAATCAAATACTACATTCCAAAACCAGGAAAGTGTTCAAAGTTCCATTGAAGAATTAAGTCATGTTGAAAAACAAAAAATCATTATCAAACTTGAAAAAACAACAAAAAAGATCAACGACCTCAAAGAAAAAGTTAAACAAAATAAAACTATATTGAAACAGGTTCAATCAGACACAGATACACTCTTGGAGAATCAAAAGAAAATTCTAGAAAATCAAAAGAACATTATGGAATGTCTTCAAATGTTTATTAACGTCTTACCGAAACAAAACCAGGCACCTATAATTCAGGATCAAAATTTTATAATACCACATCTTCCAATAACCACAGTAGAAAATTTAACTAAACTCAACAGTAAATTATCCAGCAAACACTATATAGATCAAATGGTAATATAAAAATAAGGTGTCTTAATCCAAAACAATAATTTTTAATTCATTTCAGACTGTGTATTTATATAAATTTAAAGCGAAGAATATAAATAAAACGATAAAAAACATCTTTGAACATCTATTTACGTATGATTTAATAACCAAATATTCCTGGTCGGGGCAAACGTCGTTTTCGAAAGGTAAATATTAAATTAAAATTCCAGCATGATACAAAAATTATACCAGGCGTATTCGTATATTTTCACAAGAATAATACGACACATTTCCTTTTTGTCACATTATCCGATATAAACCATGGTAAAGATATACATATCTAACGTTGTTTATAGAGGCGAGGAAGTAATATGGTATGTTACACTGAAAACTTTTTGATTCTTATTCTTATTTTTTCAGATATACACAAATTAGTGTTCGCCGAACAATCGAATATTTTGGAGCTCTTAAGGAACGTCTTCAATTATTTGAATAGTGACAATGTTGTCACATTTGACTCAGTCAAAAGTGGTGTCCAGGAATTTTTAAAGAGGGCGAGTTTCAGATATAAAACTAAATTAAAACAAATTAAATAAAACTTTGTATAAATCACGCTGAATTGAATTGGTTTAATTATTAAAAATAAAGTAATGAATTTTTGAAAAATATTTTTTCATTTACATACAGTAAGAGATCAAATTATTCAGCATTTTTGATAGTTCTTTGAAAAAGTGAATGTTATTTTTGTTGTGGTTTTACTCAAAGGGGAAAAGGCACACTCCGTTTTAGCCCCAAACATTTTGATTTTGTTATAATCAATTATCAAAATTACTGACCATTTTCATCGAGTCTATAAACATCGCGGATAATATATAAACTTTACCTAGCATTTCAACAAAAACCTGTAAAATAAAAGATAAGTCTTTACTCAGTGAACGAGCTCCGCATAGCATGCGTGAAAAACCATCAAACAACCGATTGGTTTCCGCCACAAAACCAATTAACATGTGTCATACCTATTATATGTACCTAACAAATCACTGACAAAAAATCAAAAAGTAACCGGTCGGTCTATGTTCAGTTAACTAGAACCACACATGTCCTACCTTATGCATTACATTTGACTGATAAAAAACTGTACAATAACTAATCAGTCCATTTTCATTTAAAAGAGACCGCCCAAGGTCTGACAATTCGTGGTTATTTTAGAGTACTTGAGGAAACTGTTGTCCGACCAAAAACTATTCGGTTCCTCAGTCCTTGATTGGTTACTTTACACTACTTAAATTGTAAATTGTTTTTCGGGTATGTGTGTAGTGTCGAAACTGGAAATTCCATATAGCCAATACTAGAGATTTATATCAGTAGTGGCATATATGGCCAGATTCAGCAATCATATACCTATCAACTGTAAACGGGCCAGGTCGAAATCACGAGTATAAAGTAGAAGTTTTTTGATGAAACTCCAACCCTTCCCAATTGCTATGTGTGTAGTGTCGAAACTGGAAATTCCATATAGCCAATACTAGAGATTTATATCAGTAGTGGCATATATGGCCAGATTCAGCAATCATATACCTATCAACTGTAAACGGGCCAGGTCGAAATCACGAGTATAAAGTAGAAGTTGTTTGATGAAACTCCAACCCTTCCCAATTGCTATGTTTGTAGTGTCGAAACTGGAAATTCCATATAGCCAATACTAGAGATTTATATCAGTAGTGGCATATACGGCCAGATTCAGCAATCATATACCTATCAACTGTAAACGGGCCAGGTCGAAATCACGAGTATAAAGTAGAAGTTTTTTGATGAAACTCCAACCCTTCCCAATTGCTATGTGTGTAGTGTCGAAACTGAAAATTCCATATAGCCAATACTAGAGATTTATATCAGTAGTGGCATATACGGCCAGATTCAGCAATCATATACCTATCAACTGTAAACGGGCCAGGTCGAAATCATGAGTATAAAGTAGAAGTTTTTTGATGAAACTCCAACCCTTCCCAATTGCTATGTGTGTAGTGTCGAAACTGGAAATTCCATATAGCCAATACTAGAGATTTATATCAGTAATGGCATATACGGCCAGATTCAGCAATCATATACCTATCAACTGTAAACGGGCCAGGTCGAAATCACGAGTATAAAGTAGAAGTTTTTTGATGAAACTCCAACCCTTCCCAATTGCTATGTGTGTAGTGTCGAAACTGGAAATTCCATATAGCCAATACTAGAGATTTATATCAGTAGTGGCATATACGGCCAGATTCAGCAATCATATACCTATCAACTGTAAACGGGCCAGGTCGAAATCACGAGTATAAAGTAGAAGTTTTTTGATGAAACTCCAACCCTTCCCAATTGCTATGTGTGTAGTGTCGAAACTGAAAATTCCATATAGCCAATACTAGAGATTTATATCAGTAGTGGCATATACGGCCAGATTCAGCAATCATATACCTATCAACTGTAAACGGGCCAGGTCGAAATCACGAGTATAAAGTAGAAGTTTTTTGATGAAACTCCAACCCTTCCCAATTGCTATGTGTGTAGTGTCGAAACTGAAAATTCCATATAGCCAATACTAGAGATTTATATCAGTAGTGGCATATACGGCCAGATTCAGCAATCATATACCTATCAACTGTAAACGGGCCAGGTCGAAATCACGAGTATAAAGTAGAAGTTTTTTGATGAAACTCCAACCCTTCCCAATTGCTATGTGTGTAGTGTCGAAACTGGAAATTCCATATAGCCAATACTAGAGATTTATATCAGTAGTGGCATATACGGCCAGATTCAGCAATCATATACCTATCAACTGTAAACGGGCCAGGTCGAAATCACGAGTATAAAGTAGAAGTTTTTTGATGAAACTCCAACCCTTCCCAATTGCTATGTGTGTAGTGTCGAAACTGAAAATTCCATATAGCCAATACTAGAGATTTATATCAGTAGTGGCATATACGGCCAGATTCAGCAATCATATACCTATCAACTGTAAACGGGCCAGGTCGAAATCACGAGTATAAAGTAGAAGTTTTTTGATGAAACTCCAACCCTTCCCAATTGCTATGTGTGTAGTGTCGAAACTGAAAATTCCATATAGCCAATACTAGAGATTTATATCAGTAGTGGCATATACGGCCAGATTCAGCAATCATATACCTATCAACTGTAAACGGGCCAGGTCGAAATCACGAGTATAAAGTAGAAGTTTTTTGATGAAACTCCAACCCTTCCCAATTGCTATGTGTGTAGTGTCGAAACTGAAAATTCCATATAGCCAATACTAGAGATTTATATCAGTAGTGGCATATACGGCCAGATTCAGCAATCATATACCTATCAACTGTAAACGGGCCAGGTCGAAATCACGAGTATAAAGTAGAAGTTTTTTGATGAAACTCCAACCCTTCCCAATTGCTATGTGTGTAGTGTCGAAACTGGAAATTCCATATAGCCAATACTAGAAATTTATATCAGTAGTGGCATATATGGCCAGATTCAGCAATCATATACCTATCAACTGTAAACGAGCCAGGTCGAAATCACGAGTATAAAGTAGAAGTTTTTTGATGAAACTCCAACCCTTCCCAATTGCTATGTGTGTAGTGTCGAAACTGGAAATTCCATATAGCCAATACTAGAGATTTATATCAGTAGTGGCATATACGGCCAGATTCAGCAATCATATACCTATCAACTGTAAACGGGCCAGGTCGAAATCACGAGTATAAAGTAGAAGTTTTTTGATGAAACTCCAACCCTTCCCAATTGCTATGTGTGTAGTGTCGAAACTGAAAATTCCATATAGCCAATACTAGAGATTTATATCAGTAGTGGCATATACGGCCAGATTCAGCAATCATATACCTATCAACTGTAAACGGGCCAGGTCGAAATCACGAGTATAAAGTAGAAGTTTTTTGATGAAACTCCAACCCTTCCCAATTGCTATGTGTGTAGTGTCGAAACTGAAAATTCCATATAGCCAATACTAGAGATTTATATCAGTAGTGGCATATACGGCCAGATTCAGCAATCATATACCTATCAACTGTAAACGGGCCAGGTCGAAATCACGAGTATAAAGTAGAAGTTTTTTGATGAAACTCCAACCCTTCCCAATTGCTATGTGTGTAGTGTCGAAACTGAAAATTCCATATAGCCAATACTAGAGATTTATATCAGTAGTGGCATATACGGCCAGATTCAGCAATCATATACCTATCAACTGTAAACGGGCCAGGTCGAAATCACGAGTATAAAGTAGAAGTTTTTTGATGAAACTCCAACCCTTCCCAATTGCTATGTGTGTAGTGTCGAAACTGAAAATTCCATATAGCCAATACTAGAAATTTATATCAGTAGTGGCATATATGGCCAGATTCAGCAATCATATACCTATCAACTGTAAACGAGCCAGGTCGAAATCACGAGTATAAAGTAGAAGTTTTTTGATGAAACTCCAACCCTTCCCAATTGCTATGTGTGTAGTGTCGAAACTGAAAATTCCATATAGCCAATACTAGAGATTTATATCAGTAGTGGCATATACGGCCAGATTCAGCAATCATATACCTATCAACTGTAAACGGGCCAGGTCGAAATCACGAGTATAAAGTAGAAGTTTTTTGATGAAACTCCAACCCTTCCCAATTGCTATGTGTGTAGTGTCGAAACTGAAAATTCCATATAGCCAATACTAGAGATTTATATCAGTAGTGGCATATACGGCCAGATTCAGCAATCATATACCTATCAACTGTAAACGGGCCAGGTCGAAATCACGAGTATAAAGTAGAAGTTTTTTGATGAAACTCCAACCCTTCCCAATTGCTATGTGTGTAGTGTCGAAACTGAAAATTCCATATAGCCAATACTAGAGATTTATATCAGTAGTGGCATATACGGCCAGATTCAGCAATCATATACCTATCAACTGTAAACGGGCCAGGTCGAAATCACGAGTATAAAGTAGAAGTTTTTTGATGAAACTCCAACCCTTCCCAATTGCTATGTGTGTAGTGTCGAAACTGAAAATTCCATATAGCCAATACTAGAGATTTATATCAGTATTGGCATATACGGCCAGATTCAGCAATCATATACCTATCAACTGTAAACGGGCCAGGTCGAAATCACGAGTATAAAGTAGAAGTTTTTTGATGAAACTCCAACCCTTCCCAATTGCTATGTGTGTAGTGTCGAAACTGAAAATTCCATATAGCCAATACTAGAGATTTATATCAGTAGTGGCATATACGGCCAGATTCAGCAATCATATACCTATCAACTGTAAACGGGCCAGGTCGAAATCACTAGTATAAAGTAGAAGTTTTTTGATGAAACTCCAACCCTTCCCAATTGCTATGTGTGTAGTGTCGAAACTGAAAATTCCATATAGCCAATACTAGAGATTTATATCAGTAGTGGCATATACGGCCAGATTCAGCAATCATATACCTATCAACTGTAAACGGGCCAGGTCGAAATCACGAGTATAAAGAAGTATTTTTTTGATGAAACTCCAACCCTTCCCAATTGCTATGTGTGTAGTGTCGAAACTGGAAATTCCATATAGCCAATACTAGAGATTTATATCAGTAGTGGCATATACGGCCAGATTCAGCAATCATATACCTATCAACTGTAAACGGGCCAGGTCGAAATCACGAGTATAAAGAAGTATTTTTTTGATGAAACTCCAACCCTTCCCAATTGCTATGTGTGTAGTGTCGAAACTGGAAATTCCATATAGCCAATACTAGAGATTTATATCAGTAGTGGCATATACGGCCAGATTCAGCAATCATATACCTATCAACTGTAAACGGGCCAGGTCGAAATCACGAGTATAAAGAAGTATTTTTTTGATGAAACTCCAACCCTTCCCAATTGCTATGTGTGTAGTGTCGAAACTGGAAATTCCATATAGCCAATACTAGAGATTTATATCAGTAGTGGCATATACGACCAGATTCAGCAATCATATACCTATCAACTGTAAACGGGTCAGGTCGAAATCACGAGTATAAAGTAGAAGTTTTTTGATGAAACTCCAACCCTTCCCAATTGCTATGTGTGTAGTGTCGAAACTGGAAATTCCATATAGCCAATACTAGAGATTTATATCAGTAGTGGCATATACGGCCAGATTCAGCAATCATATACCTATCAACTGTAAACGGGTCAGGTCGAAATCACGAGTATAAAGTAGAAGTTTTTTGATGAAACTCCAACCCTTCCCAATTGCTATGTGTGTAGTGTCGAAACTGAAAATTCCATATAGCCAATACTAGAGATTTATATCAGTAGTGGCATATACGGCCAGATTCAGCAATCATATACCTATCAACTGTAAACGGGCCAGGTCGAAATCACGAGTATAAAGTAGAAGTTTTTTGATGAAACTCCAACCCTTCCCAATTGCTATGTGTGTAGTGTCGAAACTGAAAATTCCATATAGCCAATACTAGAGATTTATATCAGTAGTGGCATATACGGCCAGATTCAGCAATCATATACCTATCAACTGTAAACGGGCCAGGTCGAAATCACGAGTATAAAGTAGAAGTTTTTTGATGAAACTCCAACCCTTCCCAATTGCTATGTGTGTAGTGTCGAAACTGAAAATTCCATATAGCCAATACTAGAGATTTATATCAGTAGTGGCATATACGGCCAGATTCAGCAATCATATACCTATCAACTGTAAACGGGCCAGGTCGAAATCATGAGTATAAAGTAGAAGTTTTTTGATGAAACTCCAACCCTTCCCAATTGCTATGTGTGTAGTGTCGAAACTGAAACTTCCATATAGCCAATACTAGAGATTTATATCAGTAGTGGCATATACGGCCAGATTCAGCAATCATATACCTATCAACTGTAAACGGGCCAGGTCGAAATCATGAGTATAAAGTAGAAGTTTTTTGATGAAACTCCAACCCTTCCCAATTGCTATGTGTGTAGTGTCGAAACTGAAACTTCCATATAGCCAATACTAGAGATTTATATCAGTAGTGGCATATACGGCCAGATTCAGCAATCATATACCTATCAACTGTAAACGGGCCAGGTCGAAATCACGAGTATAAAGTAGAAGTTTTTTGATGAAACTCCAACCCTTCGCAATTGCTATGTGTGTAGTGTCGAAACTGAAAATTCCATATAGCCAATACTAGAGATTTATATCAGTAGTGGCATATACGGCCAAATTCAGCAATCATATACCTATCAACTGTAAACGGGCCAGGTCGAAATCACTAGTATAAAGTAGAAGTTTTTTGATGAAACTCCAACCCTTCCCAATTGCTATGTGTGTAGTGTCGAAACTGAAAATTCCATATAGCCAATACTAGAGATTTATATCAGTAGTGGCATATACGGCCAGATTCAGCAATCATATACCTATCAACTGTAAACGGGTCAGGTCGAAATCACGAGTATAAAGTAGAAGTTTTTTGATGAAACTCCAACCCTTCCCAATTGCTATGTGTGTAGTGTCGAAACTGAAAATTCCATATAGCCAATACTAGAGATTTATATCAGTAGTGGCATATACGGCCAGATTCAGCAATCATATACCTATCAACTGTAAACGGGCCAGGTCGAAATCACGAGTATAAAGTAGAAGTTTTTTGATGAAACTCCAACTCTTCGCAATTGCTATGTGTGTAGTGTCGAAACTGAAAATTCCATATAGCCAATACTAGAGATTTATATCAGTAGTGGCATATACGGCCAGATTGAGCAATCATATACCTATCAACTGTAAACGGGCCAGGTCGAAATCACGAGTATAAAGTAGAAGTTTTTTGATGAAACTCCAACCCTTCCCAATTGCTATGTGTGTAGTGTCGAAACTGAAAATTCCATATAGCCAATACTAGAGATTTATATCAGTAGTGGCATATACGGCCAGATTCAGCAATCATATACCTATCAACTGTAAACGGGCCAGGTCGAAATCACTAGTATAAAGTAGAAGTTTTTTGATGAAACTCCAACCCTTCCCAATTGCTATGTGTGTAGTGTCGAAACTGAAAATTCCATATAGCCAATACTAGAGATTTATATCAGTAGTGGCATATACGGCCAGATTCAGCAATCATATACCTATCAACTGTAAACGGGCCAGGTCGAAATCACGAGTATAAAGTAGAAGTTTTTTGATGAAACTCCAACCCTTCCCAATTGCTATGTGTGTAGTGTCGAATCTGAAAATTCCATATAGCCAATACTAGAGATTTATATCAGTAGTGGCATATACGGCCAGATTCAGCAATCATATACCTATCAACTGTAAACGGGCCAGGTCGAAATCACGAGTATAAAGTAGAAGTTTTTTGATGAAACTCCAACCCTTCCCAATTTCTATGTGTGTAGTGTCGAAACTGGAAATTCCATATAGCCAATACTAGAGATTTATATCAGTAATGGCATATACGGCCAGATTCAGCAATCATATACCTATCAACTGTAAACGGGCCAGGTCGAAATCACGAGTATAAAGTAGAAGTTTTTTGATGAAACTCCAACCCTTCCCAATTGCTATGTGTGTAGTGTCGAAACTGGAAATTCCATATAGCCAATACTAGAGATTTATATCAGTAGTGGCATATACGGCCAGATTCAGCAATCATATACCTATCAACTGTAAACGGGCCAGGTCGAAATCACGAGTATAAAGTAGAAGTTTTTTGATGAAACTCCAACCCTTCCCAATTGCTATGTGTGTAGTGTCGAAACTGAAAATTCCATATAGCCAATACTAGAGATTTATATCAGTAGTGGCATATACGGCCAGATTCAGCAATCATATACCTATCAACTGTAAACGGGCCAGGTCGAAATCATGAGTATAAAGTAGAAGTTTTTTGATGAAACTCCAACCCTTCCCAATTGCTATGTGTGTAGTGTCGAAACTGAAAATTCCATATAGCCAATACTAGAGATTTATATCAGTAGTGGCATATACGGCCAGATTCAGCAATCATATACCTATCAACTGTAAACGGGCCAGGTCGAAATCACGAGTATAAAGTAGAAGTTTTTTGATGAAACTCCAACCCTTCGCAATTGCTATGTGTGTAGTGTCGAAACTGAAAATTCCATATAGCCAATACTAGAGATTTATATCAGTAGTGGCATATACGGCCAGATTGAGCAATCATATACCTATCAACTGTAAACGGGCCAGGTCGAAATCACGAGTATAAAGTAGAAGTTTTTTGATGAAACTCCAACCCTTCCCAATTGCTATGTGTGTAGTGTCGAAACTGAAAATTCCATATAGCCAATACTAGAGATTTATATCAGTAGTGGCATATACGGCCAGATTCAGCAATCATATACCTATCAACTGTAAACGGGCCAGGTCGAAATCACGAGTATAAAGTAGAAGTTTTTTGATGAAACTCCAACCCTTCGCAATTGCTATGTGTGTAGTGTCGAAACTGAAAATTCCATATAGCCAATACTAGAGATTTATATCAGTAGTGGCATATACGGCCAGATTCAGCAATCATATACCTATCAACTGTAAACGGGCCAGGTCGAAATCACTAGTATAAAGTAGAAGTTTTTTGATGAAACTCCAACCCTTCCCAATTGCTATGTGTGTAGTGTCGAAACTGGAAATTCCATATAGCCAATACTAGAGATTTATATCAGTAGTGGCATATACGGCCAGATTCAGCAATCATATACCTTTCAACTGTAAACGAGCCAGGTCGAAATCACGAGTATAAAGTAGAGGTTTTTTGATGAAACTCCAACCCTTCCCAATTGCTATGTGTGTAGTGTCGAAACTGAAAATTCCATATAGCCAATACTAGAGATTTATATCAGTAGTGGCATATACGGCCAGATTCAGCAATCATATACCTATCAACTGTAAACGGGCCAGGTCGAAATCACGAGTATAAAGTAGAAGTTTTTTGATGAAACTCCAACCCTTCCCAATTGCTATGTGTGTAGTGTCGAAACTGAAAATTCCATATAGCCAATACTAGAGATTTATATCAGTAGTGGCATATACGGCCAGATTCAGCAATCATATACCTATCAACTGTAAACGGGCCAGGTCGAAATCACGAGTATAAAGTAGAAGTTTTTTGATGAAACTCCAACCCTTCCCAATTGCTATGTGTGTAGTGTCGAAACTGGAAATTCCATATAGCCAATACTAGAGATTTATATCAGTAGTGGCATATACGGCCAGATTCAGCAATCATATACCTATCAACTGTAAACGGGTCAGGTCGAAATCACGAGTATAAAGTAGAAGTTTTTTGATGAAACTCCAACCCTTCCCAATTGCTATGTGTGTAGTGTCGAAACTGGAAATTCCATATAGCCAATACTAGAGATTTATATCAGTAGTGGCATATACGGCCAGATTCAGCAATCATATGCCTATCAACTGTAAACGGGCCAGGTCGAAATCACTAGTATAAAGTAGAAGTTTTTTGATGAAACTCCAACCCTTCCCAATTGCTATGTGTGTAGTGTCGAAACTGGAAATTCCATATAGCCAATACTAGAGATTTATATCAGTAGTGGCATATACGGCCAGATTCAGCAATCATATACCTATCAACTGTAAACGGGCCAGGTCGAAATCACGAGTATAAAGTAGAAGTTTTTTGATGAAACTCCAACCCTTCCCAATTGCTATGTGTGTAGTGTCGAAACTGGAAATTCCATATAGCCAATACTAGAGATTTATATCAGTAGTGGCATATACGGCCAGATTCAGCAATCATATACCTATCAACTGTAAACGGGCCAGGTCGAAATCACGAGTATAAAGTAGAAGTTTTTTGATGAAACTCCAACCCTTCTCAATTGCTATGTGTGTAGTGTCGAAACTGGAAATTCCATATAGCCAATACTAGAGATTTATATCAGTAGTGGCATATACGGCCAGATTCAGCAATCATATACCTATCAACTGTAAACGGACCAGGTCGAAATCACGAGTATAAAGTAGAAGTTTTTTGATGAAACTCCAACCCTTCCCAATTGCTATGTGTGTAGTGTCGAAACTGGAAATTCCATATAGCCAATACTAGAGATTTATATCAGTAGTGGCATATACGGCCAGATTCAGCAATCATATACCTATCAACTGTAAACGGGCCAGGTCGAAATCACTAGTATAAAGTAGAAGTTTTTTGATGAAACTCCAACCCTTCCCAATTGCTATGTGTGTAGTGTCGAAACTGGAAATTCCATATAGCCAATACTAGAGATTTATATCAGTAGTGGCATATACGGCCAGATTCAGCAATCATATACCTATCAACTGTAAACGGGCCAGGTCGAAATCACGAGTATAAAGTAGAAGTTTTTTGATGAAACTCCAACCCTTCCCAATTGCTATGTGTGTAGTGTCGAAACTGGAAATTCCATATAGCCAATACTAGAGATTTATATCAGTAGTGGCATATACGGCCAGATTCAGCAATCATATACCTATCAACTGTAAACGGGCCAGGTCGAAATCACTAGTATAAAGTAGAAGTTTTTTGATGAAACTCCAACCCTTCCCAATTGCTATGTGTGTAGTGTCGAAACTGGAAATTCCATATAGCCAATACTAGAGATTTATATCAGTAGTGGCATATACGGCCAGATTCAGCAATCATATACCTATCAACTGTAAACGGGCCAGGTCGAAATCACGAGTATAAAGTAGAAGTTTTTTGATGAAACTCCAACCCTTCCCAATTGCTATGTGTGTAGTGTCGAAACTGGAAATTCCATATAGCCAATACTAGAGATTTATATCAGTAATGGCATATACGGCCAGATTCAGCAATCATATACCTATCAACTGTAAACGGGCCAGGTCGAAATCACGAGTATAAAGTAGAAGTTTTTTGATGAAACTCCAACCCTTCCCAATTGCTATGTGTGTAGTGTCGAAACTGAAAATTCCATATAGCCAATACTAGAGATTTATATCAGTAGTGGCATATACGGCCAGATTCAGCAATCATATACCTATCAACTGTAAACGGGCCGGGTCGAAATCACGAGTATAAAGTAGAAGTTTTTTGATGAAACTCCAACCCTTCCCAATTGCTATGTGTGTAGTGTCGAAACTGGAAATTCCATATAGCCAATACTAGAGATTTATATCAGTAGTGGCATATACGGCCAGATTCAGCAATCATATACCTTTCAACTGTAAACGAGCCAGGTCGAAATCACGAGTATAAAGTAGAGGTTTTTTGATGAAACTCCAACCCTTCCCAATTGCTATGTGTGTAGTGTCGAAACTGAAAATTCCATATAGCCAATACTAGAGATTTATATCAGTAGTGGCATATACGGCCAGATTCAGCAATCATATACCTATCAACTGTAAACGGGCCAGGTCGAAATCACGAGTATAAAGTAGAAGTTTTTTGATGAAACTCCAACCCTTCCCAATTGCTATGTGTGTAGTGTCGAAACTGAAAATTCCATATAGCCAATACTAGAGATTTATATCAGTAGTGGCATATACGGCCAGATTCAGCAATCATATACCTATCAACTGTAAACGGGCCAGGTCGAAATCACGAGTATAAAGTAGAAGTTTTTTGATGAAACTCCAACCCTTCCCAATTGCTATGTGTGTAGTGTCGAAACTGGAAATTCCATATAGCCAATACTAGAGATTTATATCAGTAGTGGCATATACGGCCAGATTCAGCAATCATATACCTATCAACTGTAAACGGGTCAGGTCGAAATCACGAGTATAAAGTAGAAGTTTTTTGATGAAACTCCAACCCTTCCCAATTGCTATGTGTGTAGTGTCGAAACTGGAAATTCCATATAGCCAATACTAGAGATTTATATCAGTAGTGGCATATACGGCCAGATTCAGCAATCATATGCCTATCAACTGTAAACGGGCCAGGTCGAAATCACTAGTATAAAGTAGAAGTTTTTTGATGAAACTCCAACCCTTCCCAATTGCTATGTGTGTAGTGTCGAAACTGGAAATTCCATATAGCCAATACTAGAGATTTATATCAGTAGTGGCATATACGGCCAGATTCAGCAATCATATACCTATCAACTGTAAACGGGCCAGGTCGAAATCACGAGTATAAAGTAGAAGTTTTTTGATGAAACTCCAACCCTTCCCAATTGCTATGTGTGTAGTGTCGAAACTGGAAATTCCATATAGCCAATACTAGAGATTTATATCAGTAGTGGCATATACGGCCAGATTCAGCAATCATATACCTATCAACTGTAAACGGGCCAGGTCGAAATCACGAGTATAAAGTAGAAGTTTTTTGATGAAACTCCAACCCTTCTCAATTGCTATGTGTGTAGTGTCGAAACTGGAAATTCCATATAGCCAATACTAGAGATTTATATCAGTAGTGGCATATACGGCCAGATTCAGCAATCATATACCTATCAACTGTAAACGGACCAGGTCGAAATCACGAGTATAAAGTAGAAGTTTTTTGATGAAACTCCAACCCTTCCCAATTGCTATGTGTGTAGTGTCGAAACTGGAAATTCCATATAGCCAATACTAGAGATTTATATCAGTAGTGGCATATACGGCCAGATTCAGCAATCATATACCTATCAACTGTAAACGGGCCAGGTCGAAATCACTAGTATAAAGTAGAAGTTTTTTGATGAAACTCCAACCCTTCCCAATTGCTATGTGTGTAGTGTCGAAACTGAAAATTCCATATAGCCAATACTAGAGATTTATATCAGTAGTGGCATATACGGCCAGATTCAGCAATCATATACCTATCAACTGTAAACGGGCCAGGTCGAAATCACGAGTATAAAGTAGAAGTTTTTTGATGAAACTCCAACCCTTCCCAATTGCTATGTGTGTAGTGTCGAAACTGAAAATTCCATATAGCCAATACTAGAGATTTATATCAATAGTGGCATAAACGGCCAGATTCAGCAATCATATACCTATCAACTGTAAACGGGCCAGGTCGAAATCACGAGTATAAAGTAGAAGTTTTTTGATGAAACTCCAACCCTTCCCAATTTATATGTGTGTAGTGTCGAAACTGAAAATTCCATATAGCCAATACTAGAGATTTATATCAGTAGTGGCATATACGGCCAGATTCAGCAATCATATGCCTATCAACTGTAAACGGGCCAGGTCGAAATCACGAGTATAAAGTAGAAGTTTTTTGATGAAACTCCAACCCTTCCCAATTGCTATGTGTGTAGTGTCGAAACTGAAAATTCCATATAGCCAATACTAGAGATTTATATCAGTAGTGGCATATACGGCCAGATTCAGCAATCATATACCTATCACCTGTAAACGGGCCAGGTCGAAATCACGAGTATAAAGTAGAAGTTTTTTGATGAAACTCCAACCCTTCCCAATTTATATGTGTGTAGTGTCGAAACTGAAAATTCCATATAGCCAATACTAGAGATTTATATCAGTAGTGGCATATACGGCCAGATTCAGCAATCATATACCTATCAACTGTAAACGGGCTAGGTCGAAATCACGAGTATAAAGAAGTATTTTTTTGATGAAACTCCAAGCCTTCCCGATTGCTATGTGTGTAGTGTCGAAACTGGAAATTCCATATAGCCAATACTAGAGATTTATATCAGTAGTGGCATATACGGCCAGATTCAGCAATCATATACCTATCAACTGTAAACGGGCTAGGTCGAAATCACGAGTATAAAGAAGTATTTTTTTGATGAAACTCCAACCCTTCCCAATTGCTATGTGTGTAGTGTCGAAACTGGAAATTCCATATAGCCAATACTAGAGATTTATATCAGTAGTGGCATATACGGCCAGATTCAGCAATCATAAACCTATCAACTGTAAACGGCCTAGGTCGAAATCACGAGTATAAAAAAGTATTTATTTGATGAAACTCCAACCCTTCCCAATTGCTATGTGTGTAGTGTCGAAACTGGAAATTCCATATAGCCAATACTAGAGATTTATATCAGTAGTGGCATATACGGCCAGATTCAGCAATCATATACCTATCAACTGTAAACGGGCCAGGTCGAAATCACGAGTATAAAGAAGTATTTTTTTGATGAAACTCCAAGCCTTCCCGATTGCTATGTGTGTAGTGTCGAAACTGGAAATTCCATATAGCCAATACTAGAGATTTATATCAGTAGTGGCATATACGGCCAGATTCAGCAATCATATACCTATCAACTGTAAACGGGCTAGGTCGAAATCACGAGTATAAAGAAGTATTTTTTTGATGAAACTCCAACCCTTCCCAATTGCTATGTGTGTAGTGTCGAAACTGGAAATTCCATATAGCCAATACTAGAGATTTATATCAGTAGTGGCATATACGGCCAGATTCAGCAATTATATTCCTATCAACTGTAAACGGACCAGGTCGAAATCACGAGTATAAAGAAGTATTTTTTTGATGAAACTCCAAGCCTTCCCGATTGCTATGTGTGTAGTGTCGAAACTGGAAATTCCATATAGCCAATACTAGAGATTTATATCAGTAGTGGCATATACGGCCAGATTCAGCAATCATATACCTATCAACTGTAAACAGGCCAGGTCGAAATCACGAGTATAAAGTAGAATTTTTTTGATGAAACTCCAACCCTTCCCAATTTCTATGTGTGTAGTGTCAAAACTGGAAATTCCATATAGCCAATACTAGAGATTTATCTCAGTAGTGGCATATACGGCCAGATTCAGCAATCATATACCTATCAACTGTAAACGGGCCAGGTCGAAATCACGAGTATAAAGAAGTATTTTTTTGATGAAACTCCAACCCTTCCCAATTGCTATGTGTGTAGTGTCGAAACTGGAAATTCCATATAGCCAATACTAGAGATTTATATCAGTAGTGGCATATACGGCCAGATTCAGCAATTATATTCCTATCAACTGTAAACGGGCCAGGTCGAAATCACGAGTATAAAGAAGTATTTTTTTGATGAAACTCCAACCCTTCCCGATTGCTATGTGTGTAGTGTCGAAACTGGAAATTCCATATAGCCAATACTAGAGATTTATATCAGTAGTGGCATATACGGCCAGATTCAGCAATTATATTCCTATCAACTGTAAACGGGCCAGGTCGAAATCACGAGTATAAAGAAGTATTTTTTTGATGAAACTCCAAGCCTTCCCGATTGCTATGTGTGTAGTGTCGAAACTGGAAATTCCATATAGCCAATACTAGAGATTTATATCAGTAGTGGCATATACGGCCAGATTCAGCAATCATATGCCTATCAACTGTAAACGGGCCAGGTCGAAATCACGAGTATAAAGAAGTATTTTTTTGATGAAACTCCAAGCCTTCCCGATTGCTATGTGTGTAGTGTCGAAACTGGAAATTCCATATAGCCAATACTAGAGATTTATATCAGTAGTGGCATATACGGCCAGATTCAGCAATCATATACCTATCAACTGTAAACAGGCCAGGTCGAAATCACGAGTATAAAGTAGAATTTTTTTGATGAAACTCCAACCCTTCCCAATTTCTATGTGTGTAGTGTCAAAACTGGAAATTCCATATAGCCAATACTAGAGATTTATCTCAGTAGTGGCATATACGGCCAGATTCAGCAATCATATACCTATCAACTGTAAACAGGCCAGGTCGAAATCACGAGTATAAAGTAGAATTTTTTTGATGAAACTCCAACCCTTCCCAATTTCTATGTGTGTAGTGTCAAAACTGGAAATTCCATATAGCCAATACTAGAGATTTATCTCAGTAGTGGCATATACGGCCAGATTCAGCAATCATATACCTATCAACTGTAAACGGGCCAGGTCGAAATCACGAGTATAAAGAAGTATTTTTTTGATGAAACTCCAACCCTTCCCAATTGCTATTTGTGTAGTGTCGAAACTGGAAATTCCATATAGCCAATACTAGAGATTTATATCAGTAGTGGCATATACGGCCAGATTCAGCAATTATATTCCTATCAACTGTAAACGGGCCAGGTCGAAATCACGAGTATAAAGAAGTATTTTTTTGATGAAACTCCAACCCTTCCCGATTGCTATGTGTGTAGTGTCGAAACTGGAAATTCCATATAGCCAATACTAGAGATTTATATCAGTAGTGGCATATACGGCCAGATTCAGCAATTATATTCCTATCAACTGTAAACGGGCCAGGTCGAAATCACGAGTATAAAGAAGTAGTTTTTTGATGAAACTCCAAGCCTTCCCGATTGCTATGTGTGTAGTGTCGAAACTGGAAATTCCATATAGCCAATACTAGAGATTTATATCAGTAGTGGCATACACGGCCAGATTCAGCAATCATATACCTATCAACTGTAAACGGGCCAGGTCGAAATCACGAGTATAAAGTAGAATTTTTTTGATGAAACTCCAACCCTTCCCAATTGCTATGTGTGTAGTGTCGAAACTGGAAATTCCATATAGCCAATACTAGAGATTTATATCAGTAGTGGCATATACGGCCAGATTCAGCAATCATATGCCTATCAACTGTAAACGGGCCAGGTCGAAATCACGAGTATAAAGAAGTATTTTTTTGATGAAACTCCAAGCCTTCCCGATTGCTATGTGTGTAGTGTCGAAACTGGAAATTCCATATAGCCAATACTAGAGATTTATATCAGTAGTGGCATATACGGCCAGATTCAGCAATTATATTCCTATCAACTGTAAACGGGCCAGGTCGAAATCACGAGTATAAAGAAGTATTTTTTTGATGAAACTCCAAGCCTTCCCGATTGCTATGTGTGTAGTGTCGAAACTGGAAATTCCATATAGCCAATACTAGAGATTTATATCAGTAGTGGCATATACGGCCAGATTCAGCAATCATATACCTATCAACTGTAAACGGGCCAGGTCGAAATCACGAGTATAAAGTAGTATTTTTTTGATGAAACTCCAAGCCTTCTCGATTGCTATGTGTGTAGTGTCGAAACTGGAAATTCCATATAGCCAATACTAGAGATTTATATCAGTAGTGGCATATACGGCCAGATTCAGCAATCATATGCCTATCAACTGTAAACGGGCCAGGTCGAAATCACGAGTATAAAGAAGTATTTTTTTGATGAAACTCCAAGCCTTCCCGATTGCTATGTGTGTAGTGTCGAAACTGGAAATTCCATATAGCCAATACTAGAGATTTAAATCAGTAGTGGCATATACGGCCAGATTCAGCAATCATATACCTATCAACTGTAAACGGGCCAGGTCGAAATCACGAGTATAAAGAAGTATTTTTTTGATGAAACTCCAAGCCTTCCCGATTGCTATGTGTGTAGTGTCGAAACTGGAAATTCCATATAGCCAATACTAGAGATTTATATCAGTAGTGGCATATACGGCCAGATTCAGCAATCATATACCTATCAACTGTAAACGGGCCAGGTCGAAATCACGAGTTTAAAAAAGTATTTATTTGATGAAACTCCAACCCTTCCCAATTGCTATGTGTGTAGTGTCGAAACTGGAAATTCCATATAGCCAATACTAGAGATTTATATCAGTAGTGGCATACACGGCCAGATTCAGCAATCATATACCTATCAACTGTAAACGGGCCAGGTCGAAATCACGAGTATAAAGTAGTATTTTTTTGATGAAACTCCAACCCTTCCCAATTGCTATGTGTGTAGTGTCGAAACTGGAAATTCCATATAGCCAATACTAGAGATTTATATCAGTAGTGGCATATACGGCCAGATTCAGCAATCATATGCCTATCAACTGTAAACGGGCCAGGTCGAAATCACGAGTATAAAGAAGTATTTTTTTGATGAAACTCCAAGCCTTCCCGATTGCTATGTGTGTAGTGTCGAAACTGGAAATTTCATATAGCCAATACTAGAGATTTAAATCAGTAGTGGCATATACGGCCAGATTCAGCAATTATATTCCTATCAACTGTAAACGGGCCAGGTCGAAATCACGAGTATAAAGAAGTATTTTTTTGATGAAACTCCAAGCCTTCCCGATTGCTATGTGTGTAGTGTCGAAACTGGAAATTCCATATAGCCAATACTAGAGATTTATATCAGTAGTGGCATATACGGCCAGATTCAGCAATCATATACCTATCAACTGTAAACGGGCCAGGTCGAAATCACGAGTATAAAGAAGTAGTTTTTTGATGAAACTCCAAGCCTTCCCGATTGCTATGTGTGTAGTGTCGAAACTGGAAATTCCATATAGCCAATACTAGAGATTTATATCAGCAGTGGCATATACGGCCAGATTCAGCAATCATATGCCTATCAACTGTAAACGGGCCAGGTCGAAATCACGAGTATAAAAAAGTATTTTTTTGATGAAACTCCAACCCTTCCCAATTTCTTTGTGTGTAGTGTCGAAACTGGAAATTCCATATAGCCAATACTAGAGATTTATATCAGTAATGGCATATACGGCCAGATTCAGCAATCATATACCTATCAACTGTAAACGGGCCAGGTCGAAATCACGAGTATAAAAAAGTATTTTTTTGATGAAACTCCAACCCTTCCCAATTTCTATGTGTGTAGTGTCGAAACTGGAAATTCCATATAGCCAATACTAGAGATTTATATCAGTAGTGGCATATACGGCCAGATTCAGCAATCATATACCTATCAACTGTAAACGGGCCAGGTCGAAATCACGAGTATAAAGTAGAATTTTTTTGATGAAACTCCAACCCTTCCCAATTGCTATGTGTGTAGTGTCGAAACTGGAAATTCCATATAGCCAATACTAGAGATTTATATCAGCAGTGGCATATACGGCCAGATTCAGCAATCATATGCCTATCAACTGTAAACGGGCCAGGTCGAAATCACGAGTATAAAAAAGTATTTTTTTGATGAAACTCCAACCCTTCCCAATTTCTTTGTGTGTAGTGTCGAAACTGGAAATTCCATATAGCCAATACTAGAGATTTATATCAGTAGTGGCATATACGGCCAGATTCAGCAATCATATACCTATCAACTGTAAACGGGCCAGGTCGAAATCACGAGTATAAAAAAGTATTTTTTTGATGAAACTCCAACCCTTCCCAATTTCTATGTGTGTAGTGTCGAAACTGGAAATTCCATATAGCCAATACTAGAGATTTATATCAGTAGTGGCATATACGGCCAGATTCAGCAATCATATACCTATCAACTGTAAACGGGCCAGGTCGAAATCACGAGTATAAAGTAGAATTTTTTTGATGAAACTCCAACCCTTCCCAATTTCTATGTGTGTAGTGTCGAAACTGGAAATTCCATATAGCCAATACTAGAGATTTATATCAGTAGTGGCATATACGGCCAGATTCAGCAATCATATACCTATCAACTGTAAACGGGCCAGGTCGAAATCACGAGTATAAAAAAGTATTTTTTTGATGAAACTCCAACCCTTCCCAATTGCTATGTGTGTAGTGTCGAAACTGGAAATTCCATATAGCCAATACTAGAGATTTATATCAGCAGTGGCATATACGGCCAGATTCAGCAATCATATGCCTATCAACTGTAAACGGGCCAGGTCGAAATCACGAGTATAAAAAAGTATTTTTTTGATGAAACTCCAAGCCTTCCCGATTGCTATGTGTGTAGTGTCGAAACTGGAAATTCCATATAGCCAATACTAGAGATTTATATCAGTAGTGGCATATACGGCCAGATTCAGCAATCATATACCTATCAACTGTAAACGGGCCAGGTCGAAATCACGAGTATAAAGTAGAATTTTTTTGATGAAACTCCAACCCTTCCCAATTTCTATGTGTGTAGTGTCGAAACTGGAAATTCCATATAGCCAATACTAGAGATTTATATCAGTAGTGGCATATACGGCCAGATTCAGCAATCATATACCTATCAACTGTAAACGGGCCAGGTCGAAATCACGAGTATAAAAAAGTATTTTTTTGATGAAACTCCAACCCTTCCCAATTTCTATGTGTGTAGTGTCGAAACTGGAAATTCCATATAGCCAATACTAGAGATTTATATCAGTAGTGGCATATACGGCCAGATTCAGCAATCATATACCTATCAACTGTAAACGGGCCAGGTCGAAATCACGAGTATAAAGTAGAATTTTTTTGATGAAACTCCAACCCTTCCCAATTTCTATGTGTGTAGTGTCGAAACTGGAAATTCCATATAGCCAATACTAGAGATTTATATCAGTAGTGGCATATACGGCCAGATTCAGCAATCATATACCTATCAACTGTAAACGGGCCAGGTCGAAATCACGAGTATAAAGTAGAATTTTTTTGATGAAACTCCAACCCTTCCCAATTGCTATGTGTGTAGTGTCGAAACTGGAAATTCCATATAGCCAATACTAGAGATTTATATCAGCAGTGGCATATACGGCCAGATTCAGCAATCATATGCCTATCAACTGTAAACGGGCCAGGTCGAAATCACGAGTATAAAAAAGTATTTTTTTGATGAAACTCCAAGCCTTCCCGATTGCTATGTGTGTAGTGTCGAAACTGGAAATTCCATATAGCCAATACTAGAGATTTATATCAGTAGTGGCATATACGGCCAGATTCAGCAATCATATACCTATCAACTGTAAACGGGCCATGTCGAAATCACGAGTATAAAGTAGAAGTTTTTTGATGAAACTCCAACCCTTCCCAATTTCTATGTGTGTAGTGTCGAAACTGGAAATTCCATATAGCCAATACTAGAGATTTATATCAGTAGTGGCATATACGGCCAGATTCAGCAATCATATACCTATCAACTGTAAACGGGCCAGGTCGAAATCACGAGTATAAAGTAGAATTTTTTTGATGAAACTCCAACCCTTCCCAATTGCTATGTGTGTAGTGTCGAAACTGGAAATTCCATATAGCCAATACTAGAGATTTATATCAGCAGTGGCATATACGGCCAGATTCAGCAATCATATGCCTATCAACTGTAAACGGGCCAGGTCGAAATCACGAGTATAAAAAAGTATTTTTTTGATGAAACTCCAACCCTTCCCAATTTCTTTGTGTGTAGTGTCGAAACTGGAAATTCCATATAGCCAATACTAGAGATTTATATCAGTAGTGGCATATACGGCCAGATTCAGCAATCATATACCTATCAACTGTAAACGGGCCAGGTCGAAATCACGAGTATAAAAAAGTATTTTTTTGATGAAACTCCAACCCTTCCCAATTTCTATGTGTGTAGTGTCGAAACTGGAAATTCCATATAGCCAATACTAGAGATTTATATCAGTAGTGGCATATACGGCCAGATTCAGCAATCATATACCTATCAACTGTAAACGGGCCAGGTCGAAATCACGAGTATAAAGAAGTAGTTTTTTGATGAAACTCCAAGCCTTCCCGATTGCTATGTGTGTAGTGTCGAAACTGGAAATTCCATATAGCCAATACTAGAGATTTATATCAGTAGTGGCATATACGGCCAGATTCAGCAATCATATACCTATCAACTGTAAACGGGCCATGTCGAAATCACGAGTATAAAGTAGAAGTTTTTTGATGAAACTCCAACCCTTCCCAATTTCTATGTGTGTAGTGTCGAAACTGGAAATTCCATATAGCCAATACTAGAGATTTATATCAGTAGTGGCATATACGGCCAGATTCAGCAATCATATACCTATCAACTGTAAACGGGCCAGGTCGAAATCACGAGTATAAAGTAGAATTTTTTTGATGAAACTCCAACCCTTCCCAATTGCTATGTGTGTAGTGTCGAAACTGGAAATTCCATATAGCCAATACTAGAGATTTATATCAGTAGTGGCATATACGGCCAGATTCAGCAATCATATACCTATCAACTGTAAACGGGCCAGGTCGAAATCACGAGTATAAAGTAGAATTTTTTTGATGAAACTCCAACCCTTCCCAATTGCTATGTGTGTAGTGTCGAAACTGGAAATTCCATATAGCCAATACTAGAGATTTATATCAGCAGTGGCATATACGGCCAGATTCAGCAATCATATGCCTATCAACTGTAAACGGGCCAGGTCGAAATCACGAGTATAAAAAAGTATTTTTTTGATGAAACTCCAACCCTTCCCAATTTCTTTGTGTGTAGTGTCGAAACTGGAAATTCCATATAGCCAATACTAGAGATTTATATCAGTAGTGGCATATACGGCCAGATTCAGCAATCATATACCTATCAACTGTAAACGGGCCAGGTCGAAATCACGAGTATAAAAAAGTATTTTTTTGATGAAACTCCAACCCTTCCCAATTTCTATGTGTGTAGTGTCGAAACTGGAAATTCCATATAGCCAATACTAGAGATTTATATCAGTAGTGGCATATACGGCCAGATTCAGCAATCATATACCTATCAACTGTAAACGGGCCAGGTCGAAATCACGAGTATAAAGTAGAATTTTTTTGATGAAACTCCAACCCTTCCCAATTTCTATGTGTGTAGTGTCGAAACTGGAAATTCCATATAGCCAATACTAGAGATTTATATCAGTAGTGGCATATACGGCCAGATTCAGCAATCATATACCTATCAACTGTAAACGGGCCAGGTCGAAATCACGAGTATAAAGTAGAAGTTTTTTGATGAAACTCCAACCCTTCCCAATTACTATGTGTGTAGTGTCGAAACTGGAAATTCCATATAGCCAATACTAGAGATTTATATCAGTAGTGGCATATACGGCCAGATTCAGCAATCATATACCTATCAACTGTAAACGGGCCAGGTCGAAATCACGAGTATAAAGTAGAATTTTTATGATGAAACTCCAACCCTTCCCAATTGCTATGTGTGTAGTGTCGAAACTGGAAATTCCATATAGCCAATACTAGAGATTTATATCAGCAGTGGCATATACGGCCAGATTCAGCAATCATATGCCTATCAACTGTAAACGGGCCAGGTCGAAATCACGAGTATAAAAAAGTATTTTTTTGATGAAACTCCAACCCTTCCCAATTGCTATGTGTGTAGTGTCGAAACTGGAAATTCCATATAGCCAATACTAGAGATTTATATCAGTAGTGGTATATACGGCCAGATTCAGCAATCATATGCCTATCAACTGTAAACGGGCCAGGTCGAAATCACGAGTATAAAAAAGTATTTTTTTGATGAAACTCCAACCCTTCCCAATTGCTATGTGTGTAGTGTCGAAACTGGAAATTCCATATAGCCAATACTAGAGATTTATATCAGTAGTGGCATATACGGCCAGATTTAGCAATTATATTCCTATCAACTGTAAACGGGCCAGGTCGAAATCACGAGTATAAAGAAGTATTTTTTTGATGAAACTCCAACCCTTCCCAATTGCTATGTGTGTAGTGTCGAAACTGGAAATTCCATATAGCCAATACTAGAGATTTATATCAGTAGTGGCATATACGGCCAGATTCAGCAATCATATGCCTATCAACTGTAAACGGGCCATGTCGAAATCACGAGTATAAAGTAGAATTTTTATGATGAAACTCCAACCCTTCCCAATTGCTATGTGTGTAGTGTCGAAACTGGAAATTCCATATAGCCAATACTAGAGATTTATATCAGTAGTGGTATATACGGCCAGATTCAGCAATCATATGCCTATCAACTGTAAACGGGCCAGGTCGAAATCACGAGTATAAAAAAGTATTTTTTTGATGAAACTCCAACCCTTCCCAATTGCTATGTGTGTAGTGTCGAAACTGGAAATTCCATATAGCCAATACTAGAGATTTATATCAGTAGTGGCATATACGGCCAGATTCAGCAATTATATTCCTATCAACTGTAAACGGGCCAGGTCGAAATCACGAGTATAAAGAAGTATTTTTTTGATGAAACTCCAACCCTTCCCAATTGCTATGTGTGTAGTGTCGAAACTGGAAATTCCATATAGCCAATACTAGAGATTTATATCAGTAGTGGCATATACGGCCAGATTTAGCAATTATATTCCTATCAACTGTAAACGGGCCAGGTCGAAATCACGAGTATAAAGAAGTATTTTTTTGATGAAACTCCAACCCTTCCCAATTGCTATGTGTGTAGTGTCGAAACTGGAAATTCCATATAGCCAATACTAGAGATTTATATCAGTAGTGGCATATACGGCCAGATTCAGCAATCATATGCCTATCAACTGTAAACGGGCCAGGTCGAAATCACGAGTATAAAAAAGTATTTTTTTGATGAAACTCCAACCCTTCCCAATTTCTATGTGTGTAGTGTCGAAACTGGAAATTCCATATAGCCAATACTAGAGATTTATATCAGTAGTGGCATATACGGCCAGATTTAGCAATTATATTCCTATCAACTGTAAACGGGCCAGGTCGAAATCACGAGTATAAAGAAGTATTTTTTTGATGAAACTCCAACCCTTCCCAATTGCTATGTGTGTAGTGTCGAAACTGGAAATTCCATATAGCCAATACTAGAGATTTATATCAGTAGTGGCATATACGGCCAGATTCAGCAATCATATGCCTATCAACTGTAAACGGGCCATGTCGAAATCACGAGTATAAAGTAGAATTTTTATGATGAAACTCCAACCCTTCCCAATTGCTATGTGTGTAGTGTCGAAACTGGAAATTCCATATAGCCAATACTAGAGATTTATCTCAGTAGTGGCATATACGGCCAGATTCAGCAATCATATACCTATCAACTGTAAACGGGCCAGGTCGAAATCACGAGTATAAAGTAGAAGTTTTTTGATGAAACTCCAACCCTTCCCAATTTCTATGTGTGTAGTGTCGAAACTGGAAATTCCATATAGCCAATACTAGAGATTTATATCAGTAGTGGCATACACGGCCAGATTCAGCAATCATATACCTATCAACTGCAAACGGGCCAGGTCGAAATCACGAGTATAAAGAAGTATTTTTTTGATGAAACTCCAACCCTTCCCAATTGCTATGTGTGTAGTGTCGAAACTGGAAATTCCATATAGCCAATACTAGAGATTTATATCAGTAGTGGCATATACGGCCAGATTCAGCAATCATATGCCTATCAACTGTAAACGGGCCAGGTCGAAATCACGAGTATAAAGAAGTATTTTTTTGATGAAACTCCAACCCTTCCCAATTGCTATGTGTGTAGTGTCGAAACTGGAAATTCCATATAGCCAATACTAGAGATTTATATCAGTAGTGGCATATACGGCCAGATTCAGCAATCATATACCTATCAACTGTAAACGGGCCAGGTCGAAATCACGAGTATAAAGTAGAAGTTTTTTGATGAAACTCCAACCCTTCCCAATTTCTATGTGTGTAGTGTCGAAACTGGAAATTCCATATGGCCAATACTAGAGATTTATATCAGTAGTGGCATATACGGCCAGATTTAGCAATTATATTCCTATCAACTGTAAACGGGCCAGGTCGAAATCACGAGTATAAAGAAGTATTTTTTTGATGAAACTCCAAGCCTTCCCGATTGCTATGTGTGTAGTGTCGAAACTGGAAATTCCATATAGCCAATACTAGAGATTTATATCAGTAGTGGCATATACGGCCAGATTCAGCAATCATATACCTATCAACTGTAAACGGGCCAGGTCGAAATCACGAGTATAAAGTAAAATTTTTTTGATGAAACTCCAACCCTTCCCAATTTCTATGTGTGTAGTGTCGAAACTGAAAATTCCATATAGCCAATACTAGAGATTTATATCAGTAGTGGCATACACGGCCAGATTCAGCAATCATATACCTATCAACTGTAAACGGGCTAGGTCGAAATCACGAGTATAAAGAAGTTTTTTTTTGATGAAACTCCAACCCTTCCCAATTGCTATGTGTGTAGTGTCGAAACTGGAAATTCCATATAGCCAATACTAGAGATTTATATCAGTAGTGGCATATACGGCCAGATTCAGCAATCATATACCTATCAACTGCAAACGGGCCAGGTCGAAATCACGAGTATAAAAAAGTATTTTTTTGATGAAACTCCAACCCTTCCCAATTTCTATGTGTGTAGTGTCGAAACTGAAAATTCCATATAGCCAATACTAGAGATTTATATCAGTAGTGGCATACACGGCCAGATTCAGCAATCATATACCTATCAACTGTAAACGGGCTAGGTCGAAATCACGAGTATAAAGAAGTTTTTTTTTGATGAAACTCCAACCCTTCCCAATTGCTATGTGTGTAGTGTCGAAACTGGAAATTCCATATAGCCAATACTAGAGATTTATATCAGTAGTGGCATATACGGCCAGATTCAGCAATCATATACCTATCAACTGCAAACGGGCCAGGTCGAAATCACGAGTATAAAAAAGTATTTTTTTGATGAAACTCCAACCCTTCCCAATTTCTATGTGTGTAGTGTCGAAACTGGAAATTCCATATAGCCAATACTAGAGATTTATATCAGTAGTGGCATACACGGCCAGATTCAGCAATTATATTCCTATCAACTGTAAACGGGCCAGGTCGAAATCACGAGTATAAAGAAGTATTTTTTTGATGAAACTCCAAGCCTTCCCGATTGCTATGTGTGTAGTGTCGAAACTGGAAATTCCATATAGCCAATACTAGAGATTTATATCAGTAGTGGCATATACGGCCAGATTCAGCAATTATATTCCTATCAACTGTAAACGGGCCAGGTCGAAATCACGAGTATAAAGAAGTAGTTTTTTGATGAAACTCCAACCCTTCCCGATTGCTATGTGTGTAGTGTCGAAACTGGAAATTCCATATAGCCAATACTAGAGATTTATATCAGTAGTGGCATATACGGCCAGATTCAGCAATCATATACCTATCAACTGTAAACGGGCTAGGTCGAAATCACGAGTATAAAGAAGTATTTTTTTGATGAAACTCCAACCCTTCCCAATTGCTATGTGTGTAGTGTCGAAACTGGAAATTCCATATAGCCAATACTAGAGATTTATATCAGTAGTGGCATATACGGCCAGATTCAGCAATCATATACCTATCAACTGTAAACGGGCCAGGTCGAAATCACGAGTATAAAGAAGTATTTTTTTGATGAAACTCCAACCCTTCCCAATTGCTATGTGTGTAGTGTCGAAACTGGAAATTCCATATAGCCAATACTAGAGATTTATATCAGTAGTGGCATATACGGCCAGATTCAGCAATCATATACCTATCAACTGCAAACGGGCCAGGTCGAAATCACGAGTATAAAAAAGTATTTTTTTGATGAAACTCCAACCCTTCCCAATTTCTATGTGTGTAGTGTCGAAACTGGAAATTCCATATAGCCAATACTAGAGATTTATATCAGTAGTGGCATATACGGCCAGATTCAGCAATTATATTCCTATCAACTGTAAACGGGCCAGGTCGAAATCACGAGTATAAAGAAGTATTTTTTTGATGAAACTCCAAGCCTTCCCGATTGCTATGTGTGTAGTGTCGAAACTGGAAATTCCATATAGCCAATACTAGAGATTTATATCAGTAGTGGCATATACGGCCAGATTCAGCAATTATATTCCTATCAACTGTAAACGGGCCAGGTCGAAATCACGAGTATAAAGAAGTAGTTTTTTGATGAAACTCCAACCCTTCCCAATTGCTATGTGTGTAGTGTCGAAACTGGAAATTCCATATAGCCAATACTAGAGATTTATATCAGTAGTGGCATATACGGCCAGATTCAGCAATCATATACCTATCAACTGCAAACGGGCCAGGTCGAAATCACGAGTATAAAAAAGTATTTTTTTGATGAAACTCCAACCCTTCCCAATTTCTATGTGTGTAGTGTCGAAACTGGAAATTCCATATAGCCAATACTAGAGATTTATATCAGTAGTGGCATATACGGCCAGATTCAGCAATTATATTCCTATCAACTGTAAACGGGCCAGGTCGAAATCACGAGTATAAAGAAGTATTTTTTTGATGAAACTCCAAGCCTTCCCGATTGCTATGTGTGTAGTGTCGAAACTGGAAATTCCATATAGCCAATACTAGAGATTTATATCAGTAGTGGCATATACGGCCAGATTCAGCAATTATATTCCTATCAACTGTAAACGGGCCAGGTCGAAATCACGAGTATAAAGAAGTATTTTTTTGATGAAACTCCAAGCCTTCCCGATTGCTATGTGTGTAGTGTCGAAACTGGAAATTCCATATAGCCAATACTAGAGATTTATATCAGTAGTGGCATATACGGCCAGATTCAGCAATTATATTCCTATCAACTGTAAACGGGCCAGGTCGAAATCACGAGTATAAAGAAGTAGTTTTTTGATGAAACTCCAAGCCTTCCCGATTGCTATGTGTGTAGTGTCGAAACTGGAAATTCCATATAGCCAATACTAGAGATTTATATCAGTAGTGGCATATACGGCCAGATTCAGCAATTATATTCCTATCAACTGTAAACGGGCCAGGTCGAAATCACGAGTATAAAGAAGTAGTTTTTTGATGAAACTCCAACCCTTCCCGATTGCTATGTGTGTAGTGTCGAAACTGGAAATTCCATATAGCCAATACTAGAGATTTATATCAGTAGTGGCATATACGGCCAGATTCAGCAATCATATACCTATCAACTGTAAACGGGCTAGGTCGAAATCACGAGTATAAAGAAGTATTTTTTTGATGAAACTCCAACCCTTCCCAATTGCTATGTGTGTAGTGTCGAAACTGGAAATTCCATATAGCCAATACTAGAGATTTATATCAGTAGTGGCATATACGGCCAGATTCAGCAATTATATTCCTATCAACTGTAAACGGGCCAGGTCGAAATCACGAGTATAAAGAAGTATTTTTTTGATGAAACTCCAAGCCTTCCCGATTGCTATGTGTGTAGTGTCGAAACTGGAAATTCCATATAGCCAATACTAGAGATTTATATCAGTAGTGGCATATACGGCCAGATTCAGCAATCATATACCTATCAACTGTAAACGGGCTAGGTCGAAATCACGAGTATAAAGAAGTATTTTTTTGATGAAACTCCAACCCTTCCCAATTGCTATGTGTGTAGTGTCGAAACTGGAAATTCCATATAGCCAATACTAGAGATTTATATCAGTAGTGGCATATACGGCCAGATTCAGCAATCATATACCTATCAACTGCAAACGGGCCAGGTCGAAATCACGAGTATAAAGAAGTAGTTTTTTGATGAAACTCCAACCCTTCCCAATTGCTATGTGTGTAGTGTCGAAACTGGAAATTCCATATAGCCAATACTAGAGATTTATATCAGTAGTGGCATATACGGCCAGATTCAGCAATTATATTCCTATCAACTGTAAACGGGCCAGGTCGAAATCACGAGTATAAAGAAGTATTTTTTTGATGAAACTCCAAGCCTTCCCGATTGCTATGTGTGTAGTGTCGAAACTGGAAATTCCATATAGCCAATACTAGAGATTTATATCAGTAGTGGCATATACGGCCAGATTCAGCAATTATATTCCTATCAACTGTAAACGGGCCAGGTCGAAATCACGAGTATAAAGAAGTAGTTTTTTGATGAAACTCCAACCCTTCCCGATTGCTATGTGTGTAGTGTCGAAACTGGAAATTCCATATAGCCAATACTAGAGATTTATATCAGTAGTGGCATATACGGCCAGATTCAGCAATCATATACCTATCAACTGTAAACGGGCTAGGTCGAAATCACGAGTATAAAGAAGTATTTTTTTGATGAAACTCCAACCCTTCCCAATTGCTATGTGTGTAGTGTCGAAACTGGAAATTCCATATAGCCAATACTAGAGATTTATATCAGTAGTGGCATATACGGCCAGATTCAGCAATCATATACCTATCAACTGTAAACGGGTCAGGTCGAAATCACGAGTATAAAGTAGAAGTTTTTTGATGAAACTCCAACCCTTCCCAATTGCTATGTGTGTAGTGTCGAAACTGGAAATTCCATATAGCCAATACTAGAGATTTATATCAGTAGTGGCATATACGGCCAGATTCAGCAATCATATGCCTATCAACTGTAAACGGGCCAGGTCGAAATCACTAGTATAAAGTAGAAGTTTTTTGATGAAACTCCAACCCTTCCCAATTGCTATGTGTGTAGTGTCGAAACTGGAAATTCCATATAGCCAATACTAGAGATTTATATCAGTAGTGGCATATACGGCCAGATTCAGCAATCATATACCTATCAACTGTAAACGGGCCAGGTCGAAATCACGAGTATAAAGTAGAAGTTTTTTGATGAAACTCCAACCCTTCCCAATTGCTATGTGTGTAGTGTCGAAACTGGAAATTCCATATAGCCAATACTAGAGATTTATATCAGTAGTGGCATATACGGCCAGATTCAGCAATCATATACCTATCAACTGTAAACGGGCCAGGTCGAAATCACGAGTATAAAGTAGAAGTTTTTTGATGAAACTCCAACCCTTCTCAATTGCTATGTGTGTAGTGTCGAAACTGGAAATTCCATATAGCCAATACTAGAGATTTATATCAGTAGTGGCATATACGGCCAGATTCAGCAATCATATACCTATCAACTGTAAACGGACCAGGTCGAAATCACGAGTATAAAGTAGAAGTTTTTTGATGAAACTCCAACCCTTCCCAATTGCTATGTGTGTAGTGTCGAAACTGGAAATTCCATATAGCCAATACTAGAGATTTATATCAGTAGTGGCATATACGGCCAGATTCAGCAATCATATACCTATCAACTGTAAACGGGCCAGGTCGAAATCACTAGTATAAAGTAGAAGTTTTTTGATGAAACTCCAACCCTTCCCAATTGCTATGTGTGTAGTGTCGAAACTGAAAATTCCATATAGCCAATACTAGAGATTTATATCAGTAGTGGCATATACGGCCAGATTCAGCAATCATATACCTATCAACTGTAAACGGGCCAGGTCGAAATCACGAGTATAAAGTAGAAGTTTTTTGATGAAACTCCAACCCTTCCCAATTGCTATGTGTGTAGTGTCGAAACTGAAAATTCCATATAGCCAATACTAGAGATTTATATCAATAGTGGCATATACGGCCAGATTCAGCAATCATATACCTATCAACTGTAAACGGGCCAGGTCGAAATCACGAGTATAAAGTAGAAGTTTTTTGATGAAACTCCAACCCTTCCCAATTTATATGTGTGTAGTGTCGAAACTGAAAATTCCATATAGCCAATACTAGAGATTTATATCAGTAGTGGCATATACGGCCAGATTCAGCAATCATATGCCTATCAATTGTAAACGGGCCAGGTCGAAATCACGAGTATAAAGTAGAAGTTTTTTGATGAAACTCCAACCCTTCCCAATTGCTATGTGTGTAGTGTCGAAACTGGAAATTCCATATAGCCAATACTAGAGATTTATATCAGTAGTGGCATATACGGCCAGATTCAGCAATCATATACCTATCAACTGTAAACGGGCTAGGTCGAAATCACGAGTATAAAGAAGTATTTTTTTGATGAAACTCCAACCCTTCCCAATTGCTATGTGTGTAGTGTCGAAACTGGAAATTCCATATAGCCAATACTAGAGATTTATATCAGTAGTGGCATATACGGCCAGATTCAGCAATCATATACCTATCAACTGCAAACGGGCCAGGTCGAAATCACGAGTATAAAAAAGTATTTTTTTGATGAAACTCCAACCCTTCCCAATTTCTATGTGTGTAGTGTCGAAACTGGAAATTCCATATAGCCAATACTAGAGATTTATATCAGTAGTGGCATATACGGCCAGATTCAGCAATTATATTCCTATCAACTGTAAACGGGCCAGGTCGAAATCACGAGTATAAAGAAGTATTTTTTTGATGAAACTCCAAGCCTTCCCGATTGCTATGTGTGTAGTGTCGAAACTGGAAATTCCATATAGCCAATACTAGAGATTTATATCAGTAGTGGCATATACGGCCAGATTCAGCAATTATATTCCTATCAACTGTAAACGGGCCAGGTCGAAATCACGAGTATAAAGAAGTAGTTTTTTGATGAAACTCCAACCCTTCCCGATTGCTATGTGTGTAGTGTCGAAACTGGAAATTCCATATAGCCAATACTAGAGATTTATATCAGTAGTGGCATATACGGCCAGATTCAGCAATCATATACCTATCAACTGTAAACGGGCTAGGTCGAAATCACGAGTATAAAGAAGTATTTTTTTGATGAAACTCCAACCCTTCCCAATTGCTATGTGTGTAGTGTCGAAACTGGAAATTCCATATAGCCAATACTAGAGATTTATATCAGTAGTGGCATATACGGCCAGATTCAGCAATTATATTCCTATCAACTGTAAACGGGCCAGGTCGAAATCACGAGTATAAAGAAGTATTTTTTTGATGAAACTCCAAGCCTTCCCGATTGCTATGTGTGTAGTGTCGAAACTGGAAATTCCATATAGCCAATACTAGAGATTTATATCAGTAGTGGCATATACGGCCAGATTCAGCAATTATATTCCTATCAACTGTAAACGGGCCAGGTCGAAATCACGAGTATAAAGAAGTAGTTTTTTGATGAAACTCCAAGCCTTCCCGATTGCTATGTGTGTAGTGTCGAAACTGGAAATTCCATATAGCCAATACTAGAGATTTATATCAGTAGTGGCATATACGGCCAGATTCAGCAATTATATTCCTATCAACTGTAAACGGGCCAGGTCGAAATCACGAGTATAAAGAAGTATTTTTTTGATGAAACTCCAAGCCTTCCCGATTGCTATGTGTGTAGTGTCGAAACTGGAAATTCCATATAGCCAATACTAGAGATTTATATCAGTAGTGGCATATACGGCCAGATTCAGCAATCATATACCTATCAACTGTAAACGGGCTAGGTCGAAATCACGAGTATAAAGAAGTATTTTTTTGATGAAACTCCAACCCTTCCCAATTGCTATGTGTGTAGTGTCGAAACTGGAAATTCCATATAGCCAATACTAGAGATTTATATCAGTAGTGGCATATACGGCCAGATTCAGCAATCATATACCTATCAACTGTAAACGGGCCAGGTCGAAATCACGAGTATAAAGAAGTATTTTTTTGATGAAACTCCAACCCTTCCCAATTGCTATGTGTGTAGTGTCGAAACTGGAAATTCCATATAGCCAATACTAGAGATTTATATCAGTAGTGGCATATACGGCCAGATTCAGCAATTATATTCCTATCAACTGTAAACGGGCCAGGTCGAAATCACGAGTATAAAGAAGTAGTTTTTTGATGAAACTCCAACCCTTCCCGATTGCTATGTGTGTAGTGTCGAAACTGGAAATTCCATATAGCCAATACTAGAGATTTATATCAGTAGTGGCATATACGGCCAGATTCAGCAATCATATACCTATCAACTGTAAACGGGCTAGGTCGAAATCACGAGTATAAAGAAGTATTTTTTTGATGAAACTCCAACCCTTCCCAATTGCTATGTGTGTAGTGTCGAAACTGGAAATTCCATATAGCCAATACTAGAGATTTATATCAGTAGTGGCATATACGGCCAGATTCAGCAATTATATTCCTATCAACTGTAAACGGGCCAGGTCGAAATCACGAGTATAAAGAAGTATTTTTTTGATGAAACTCCAAGCCTTCCCGATTGCTATGTGTGTAGTGTCGAAACTGGAAATTCCATATAGCCAATACTAGAGATTTATATCAGTAGTGGCATATACGGCCAGATTCAGCAATCATATACCTATCAACTGTAAACGGGCCAGGTCGAAATCACGAGTATAAAGTAAAATTTTTTTGATGAAACTCCAACCCTTCCCAATTTCTATGTGTGTAGTGTCGAAACTGAAAATTCCATATAGCCAATACTAGAGATTTATATCAGTAGTGGCATACACGGCCAGATTCAGCAATCATATACCTATCAACTGTAAACGGGCTAGGTCGAAATCACGAGTATAAAGAAGTTTTTTTTTGATGAAACTCCAACCCTTCCCAATTGCTATGTGTGTAGTGTCGAAACTGGAAATTCCATATAGCCAATACTAGAGATTTATATCAGTAGTGGCATACACGGCCAGATTCAGCAATTATATTCCTATCAACTGTAAACGGGCCAGGTCGAAATCACGAGTATAAAGAAGTATTTTTTTGATGAAACTCCAAGCCTTCCCGATTGCTATGTGTGTAGTGTCGAAACTGGAAATTCCATATAGCCAATACTAGAGATTTATATCAGTAGTGGCATATACGGCCAGATTCAGCAATTATATTCCTATCAACTGTAAACGGGCCAGGTCGAAATCACGAGTATAAAGAAGTAGTTTTTTGATGAAACTCCAACCCTTCCCGATTGCTATGTGTGTAGTGTCGAAACTGGAAATTCCATATAGCCAATACTAGAGATTTATATCAGTAGTGGCATATACGGCCAGATTCAGCAATCATATACCTATCAACTGTAAACGGGCTAGGTCGAAATCACGAGTATAAAGAAGTATTTTTTTGATGAAACTCCAACCCTTCCCAATTGCTATGTGTGTAGTGTCGAAACTGGAAATTCCATATAGCCAATACTAGAGATTTATATCAGTAGTGGCATATACGGCCAGATTCAGCAATCATATACCTATCAACTGTAAACGGGCTAGGTCGAAATCACGAGTATAAAGAAGTATTTTTTTGATGAAACTCCAACCCTTCCCAATTGCTATGTGTGTAGTGTCGAAACTGGAAATTCCATATAGCCAATACTAGAGATTTATATCAGTAGTGGCATATACGGCCAGATTCAGCAATCATATACCTATCAACTGTAAACGGGTCAGGTCGAAATCACGAGTATAAAGTAGAAGTTTTTTGATGAAACTCCAACCCTTCCCAATTGCTATGTGTGTAGTGTCGAAACTGGAAATTCCATATAGCCAATACTAGAGATTTATATCAGTAGTGGCATATACGGCCAGATTCAGCAATCATATGCCTATCAACTGTAAACGGGCCAGGTCGAAATCACTAGTATAAAGTAGAAGTTTTTTGATGAAACTCCAACCCTTCCCAATTGCTATGTGTGTAGTGTCGAAACTGGAAATTCCATATAGCCAATACTAGAGATTTATATCAGTAGTGGCATATACGGCCAGATTCAGCAATCATATACCTATCAACTGTAAACGGGCCAGGTCGAAATCACGAGTATAAAGTAGAAGTTTTTTGATGAAACTCCAACCCTTCCCAATTGCTATGTGTGTAGTGTCGAAACTGGAAATTCCATATAGCCAATACTAGAGATTTATATCAGTAGTGGCATATACGGCCAGATTCAGCAATCATATACCTATCAACTGTAAACGGGCCAGGTCGAAATCACGAGTATAAAGTAGAAGTTTTTTGATGAAACTCCAACCCTTCTCAATTGCTATGTGTGTAGTGTCGAAACTGGAAATTCCATATAGCCAATACTAGAGATTTATATCAGTAGTGGCATATACGGCCAGATTCAGCAATCATATACCTATCAACTGTAAACGGACCAGGTCGAAATCACGAGTATAAAGTAGAAGTTTTTTGATGAAACTCCAACCCTTCCCAATTGCTATGTGTGTAGTGTCGAAACTGGAAATTCCATATAGCCAATACTAGAGATTTATATCAGTAGTGGCATATACGGCCAGATTCAGCAATCATATGCCTATCAACTGTAAACGGGCCAGGTCGAAATCACGAGTATAAAGTAGAAGTTTTTTGATGAAACTCCAACCCTTCCCAATTTATATGTGTGTAGTGTCGAAACTGAAAATTCCATATAGCCAATACTAGAGATTTATATCAGTAGTGGCATATACGGCCAGATTCAGCAATCATATACCTATCAACTGTAAACGGGCTAGGTCGAAATCACGAGTATAAAGAAGTATTTTTTTGATGAAACTCCAAGCCTTCCCGATTGCTATGTGTGTAGTGTCGAAACTGGAAATTCCATATAGCCAATACTAGAGATTTATATCAGTAGTGGCATATACGGCCAGATTCAGCAATCATATACCTATCAACTGTAAACGGGCTAGGTCGAAATCACGAGTATAAAGAAGTATTTTTTTGATGAAACTCCAACCCTTCCCAATTGCTATGTGTGTAGTGTCGAAACTGGAAATTCCATATAGCCAATACTAGAGATTTATATCAGTAGTGGCATATACGGCCAGATTCAGCAATCATAAACCTATCAACTGTAAACGGCCTAGGTCGAAATCACGAGTATAAAAAAGTATTTATTTGATGAAACTCCAACCCTTCCCAATTGCTATGTGTGTAGTGTCGAAACTGGAAATTCCATATAGCCAATACTAGAGATTTATATCAGTAGTGGCATATACGGCCAGATTCAGCAATCATATACCTATCAACTGTAAACGGGCCAGGTCGAAATCACGAGTATAAAGAAGTATTTTTTGATGAAACTCCAAGCCTTCCCGATTGCTATGTGTGTAGTGTCGAAACTGGAAATTCCATATAGCCAATACTAGAGATTTATATCAGTAGTGGCATATACGGCCAGATTCAGCAATCATATACCTATCAACTGTAAACGGGCTAGGTCGAAATCACGAGTATAAAGAAGTATTTTTTTGATGAAACTCCAACCCTTCCCAATTGCTATGTGTGTAGTGTCGAAACTGGAAATTCCATATAGCCAATACTAGAGATTTATATCAGTAGTGGCATATACGGCCAGATTCAGCAATCATATACCTATCAACTGTAAACGGGCCAGGTCGAAATCACGAGTATAAAGAAGAATTTTTTTGATGAAACTCCAACCCTTCCCAATTGCTATGTGTGTAGTGTCGAAACTGGAAATTCCATATAGCCAATACTAGAGATTTATATCAGTAGTGGCATATACGGCCAGATTCAGCAATTATATTCCTATCAACTGTAAACGGGCCAGGTCGAAATCACGAGTATAAAGAAGTATTTTTTTGATGAAACTCCAACCTTCCCGAACCTTTCCCGTAGTGTCGAAACTGGAAATTCCATATAGCCAATACTAGAGATTTATATCAGTAGTGGCATATACGGCCAGATTCAGCAATTATATACCTATCAACTGTAAACGGGCCAGGTCGAAATCACGAGTATAAAGAAGTAGTTTTTTGATGCAACTCCAAGCCTTCCCGATTGCTATGTGTGTAGTGTCGAAACTGGAAATTCCATATAGCCAATACTAGAGATTTATATCAGTAGTGGCATATACGGCCAGATTCAGCAATCATATACCTATCAACTGTAAACTGGCCAGGTCGAAATCACGAGTATAAAGTAGAATTTTTTTGATGAAACTCCAACCCTTCCCAATTTCTATGTGTGTAGTGTCAAAACTGGAAATTCCATATAGCCAATACTAGAGATTTATCTCAGTAGTGGCATATACGGCCAGATTCAGCAATCATATACCTATCAACTGTAAACGGGCCAGGTCGAAATCACGAGTATAAAGAAGTATTTTTTTGATGAAACTCCAACCCTTCCCAATTGCTATGTGTGTAGTGTCGAAACTGGAAATTCCATATAGCCAATACTAGAGATTTATATCAGTAGTGGCATATACGGCCAGATTCAGCAATTATATTCCTATCAACTGTAAACGGGCCAGGTCGAAATCACGAGTATAAAGAAGTATTTTTTTGATGAAACTCCAACCCTTCCCGATTGCTATGTGTGTAGTGTCGAAACTGGAAATTCCATATAGCCAATACTAGAGATTTATATCAGTAGTGGCATATACGGCCAGATTCAGCAATTATATTCCTATCAACTGTAAACGGGCCAGGTCGAAATCACGAGTATAAAGAAGTATTTTTTTGATGAAACTCCAAGCCTTCCCGATTGCTATGTGTGTAGTGTCGAAACTGGAAATTCCATATAGCCAATACTAGAGATTTATATCAGTAGTGGCATATACGGCCAGATTCAGCAATCATATGCCTATCAACTGTAAACGGGCCAGGTCGAAATCACGAGTATAAAGAAGTATTTTTTTGATGAAACTCCAAGCCTTCCCGATTGCTATGTGTGTAGTGTCGAAACTGGAAATTCCATATAGCCAATACTAGAGATTTATATCAGTAGTGGCATATACGGCCAGATTCAGCAATCATATACCTATCAACTGTAAACAGGCCAGGTCGAAATCACGAGTATAAAGTAGAATTTTTTTGATGAAACTCCAACCCTTCCCAATTTCTATGTGTGTAGTGTCAAAACTGGAAATTCCATATAGCCAATACTAGAGATTTATCTCAGTAGTGGCATATACGGCCAGATTCAGCAATCATATACCTATCAACTGTAAACAGGCCAGGTCGAAATCACGAGTATAAAGTAGAATTTTTTTGATGAAACTCCAACCCTTCCCAATTTCTATGTGTGTAGTGTCAAAACTGGAAATTCCATATAGCCAATACTAGAGATTTATCTCAGTAGTGGCATATACGGCCAGATTCAGCAATCATATACCTATCAACTGTAAACGGGCCAGGTCGAAATCACGAGTATAAAGAAGTATTTTTTTGATGAAACTCCAACCCTTCCCAATTGCTATGTGTGTAGTGTCGAAACTGGAAATTCCATATAGCCAATACTAGAGATTTATATCAGTAGTGGCATATACGGCCAGATTCAGCAATTATATTCCTATCAACTGTAAACGGGCTAGGTCGAAATCACGAGTATAAAGAAGTAGTTTTTTGATGAAACTCCAAGCCTTCCCGATTGCTATGTGTGTAGTGTCGAAACTGGAAATTCCATATAGCCAATACTAGAGATTTATATCAGTAGTGGCATACACGGCCAGATTCAGCAATCATATACCTATCAACTGTAAACGGGCCAGGTCGAAATCACGAGTATAAAGTAGAATTTTTTTGATGAAACTCCAACCCTTCCCAATTGCTATGTGTGTAGTGTCGAAACTGGAAATTCCATATAGCCAATACTAGAGATTTATATCAGTAGTGGCATATACGGCCAGATTCAGCAATCATATGCCTATCAACTGTAAACGGGCCAGGTCGAAATCACGAGTATAAAGAAGTATTTTTTTGATGAAACTCCAAGCCTTCCCGATTGCTATGTGTGTAGTGTCGAAACTGGAAATTCCATATAGCCAATACTAGAGATTTATATCAGTAGTGGCATATACGGCCAGATTCAGCAATTATATTCCTATCAACTGTAAACGGGCCAGGTCGAAATCACGAGTATAAAGAACTATTTTTTTGATGAAACTCCAAGCCTTCCCGATTGCTATGTGTGTAGTGTCGAAACTGGAAATTCCATATAGCCAATACTAGAGATTTATATCAGTAGTGGCATATACGGCCAGATTCAGCAATCATATACCTATCAACTGTAAACGGGCCAGGTCGAAATCACGAGTATAAAGAAGTATTTTTTTGATGAAACTCCAAGTCTTCCCGATTGCTATGTGTGTAGTGTCGAAACTGGAAATTCCATATAGCCAATACTAGAGATTTAAATCAGTAGTGGCATATACGGCCAGATTCAGCAATCATATACCTATCAACTGTAAACGGGCCAGGTCGAAATCACGAGTATAAAGAAGTATTTTTTTGATGAAACTCCAAGCCTTCCCGATTGCTATGTGTGTAGTGTCGAAACTGGAAATTCCATATAGCCAATACTAGAGATTTATATCAGTAGTGGCATATACGGCCAGATTCAGCAATCATATACCTATCAACTGTAAACGGGCCAGGTCGAAATCACGAGTTTAAAAAAGTATTTATTTGATGAAACTCCAACCCTTCCCAATTGCTATGTGTGTAGTGTCGAAACTGGAAATTCCATATAGCCAATACTAGAGATTTATATCAGTAGTGGCATACACGGCCAGATTCAGCAATCATATACCTATCAACTGTAAACGGGCCAGGTCGAAATCACGAGTATAAAGTAGTATTTTTTTGATGAAACTCCAACCCTTCCCAATTGCTATGTGTGTAGTGTCGAAACTGGAAATTCCATATAGCCAATACTAGAGATTTATATCAGTAGTGGCATATACGGCCAGATTCAGCAATCATATGCCTATCAACTGTAAACGGGCCAGGTCGAAATCACGAGTATAAAGAAGTATTTTTTTGATGAAACTCCAAGCCTTCCCGATTGCTATGTGTGTAGTGTCGAAACTGGAAATTTCATATAGCCAATACTAGAGATTTAAATCAGTAGTGGCATATACGGCCAGATTCAGCAATTATATTCCTATCAACTGTAAACGGGCCAGGTCGAAATCACGAGTATAAAGAAGTATTTTTTTGATGAAACTCCAAGCCTTCCCGATTGCTATGTGTGTAGTGTCGAAACTGGAAATTCCATATAGCCAATACTAGAGATTTATATCAGTAGTGGCATATACGGCCAGATTCAGCAATCATATACCTATCAACTGTAAACGGGCCAGGTCGAAATCACGAGTATAAAGAAGTAGTTTTTTGATGAAACTCCAAGCCTTCCCGATTGCTATGTGTGTAGTGTCGAAACTGGAAATTCCATATAGCCAATACTAGAGATTTATCTTAGTAGTGGCATATACGGCCAGATTCAGCAATCATATACCTATCAACTGTAAACGGGCCATGTCGAAATCACGAGTATAAAGTAGAATTTTTTTGATGAAACTCCAACCCTTCCCAATTTCTATGTGTGTAGTGTCGAAACTGGAAATTCCATATAGCCAATACTAGAGATTTATATCAGTAGTGGCATATACGGCCAGATTCAGCAATCATATACCTATCAACTGTAAACGGGCCAGGTCGAAATCACGAGTATAAAGTAGAATTTTTTTGATGAAACTCCAACCCTTCCCAATTGCTATGTGTGTAGTGTCGAAACTGGAAATTCCATATAGCCAATACTAGAGATTTATATCAGTAGTGGCATATACGGCCAGATTCAGCAATCATATACCTATCAACTGTAAACGGGCCAGGTCGAAATCACGAGTATAAAGTAGAATTTTTTTGATGAAACTCCAACCCTTCCCAATTTCTATGTGTGTAGTGTCGAAACTGGAAATTCCATATAGCCAATACTAGAGATTTATATCAGTAGTGGCATATACGGCCAGATTCAGCAATCATATACCTATCAACTGTAAACGGGCCAGGTCGAAATCACGAGTATAAAGTAGAATTTTTTTGATGAAACTCCAACCCTTCCCAATTTCTATGTGTGTAGTGTCGAAACTGGAAATTCCATATAGCCAATACTAGAGATTTATATCAGCAGTGGCATATACGGCCAGATTCAGCAATCATATGCCTATCAACTGTAAACGGGCCAGGTCGAAATCACGAGTATAAAAAAGTATTTTTTTGATGAAACTCCAACCCTTCCCAATTTCTTTGTGTGTAGTGTCGAAACTGGAAATTCCATATAGCCAATACTAGAGATTTATATCAGTAGTGGCATATACGGCCAGATTCAGCAATCATATACCTATCAACTGTAAACGGGCCAGGTCGAAATCACGAGTATAAAAAAGTATTTTTTTGATGAAACTCCAACCCTTCCCAATTTCTATGTGTGTAGTGTCGAAACTGGAAATTCCATATAGCCAATACTAGAGATTTATATCAGTAGTGGCATATACGGCCAGATTCAGCAATCATATACCTATCAACTGTAAACGGGCCAGGTCGAAATCACGAGTATAAAGTAGAATTTTTTTGATGAAACTCCAACCCTTCCCAATTTCTATGTGTGTAGTGTCGAAACTGGAAATTCCATATAGCCAATACTAGAGATTTATATCAGTAGTGGCATATACGGCCAGATTCAGCAATCATATACCTATCAACTGTAAACGGGCCAGGTCGAAATCACGAGTATAAAGTAGAATTTTTTTGATGAAACTCCAACCCTTCCCAATTGCTATGTGTGTAGTGTCGAAACTGGAAATTCCATATAGCCAATACTAGAGATTTATATCAGCAGTGGCATATACGGCCAGATTCAGCAATCATATGCCTATCAACTGTAAACGGGCCAGGTCGAAATCACGAGTATAAAAAAGTATTTTTTTGATGAAACTCCAACCCTTCCCAATTTCTTTGTGTGTAGTGTCGAAACTGGAAATTCCATATAGCCAATACTAGAGATTTATATCAGTAGTGGCATATACGGCCAGATTCAGCAATCATATACCTATCAACTGTAAACGGGCCAGGTCGAAATCACGAGTATAAAAAAGTATTTTTTTGATGAAACTCCAACCCTTCCCAATTTCTATGTGTGTAGTGTCGAAACTGGAAATTCCATATAGCCAATACTAGAGATTTATATCAGTAGTGGCATATACGGCCAGATTCAGCAATCATATACCTATCAACTGTAAACGGGCCAGGTCGAAATCACGAGTATAAAGTAGAATTTTTTTGATGAAACTCCAACCCTTCCCAATTTCTATGTGTGTAGTGTCGAAACTGGAAATTCCATATAGCCAATACTAGAGATTTATATCAGTAGTGGCATATACGGCCAGATTCAGCAATCATATACCTATCAACTGTAAACGGGCCAAGTCGAAATCACGAGTATAAAGTAGAATTTTTTTGATGAAACTCCAACCCTTCCCAATTGCTATGTGTGTAGTGTCGAAACTGGAAATTCCATATAGCCAATACTAGAGATTTATATCAGCAGTGGCATATACGGCCAGATTCAGCAATCATATGCCTATCAACTGTAAACGGGCCAGGTCGAAATCACGAGTATAAAAAAGTATTTTTTTGATGAAACTCCAAGCCTTCCCGATTGCTATGTGTGTAGTGTCGAAACTGGAAATTCCATATAGCCAATACTAGAGATTTATATCAGTAGTGGCATATACGGCCAGATTCAGCAATCATATACCTATCAACTGTAAACGGGCCAGGTCGAAATCACGAGTATAAAGTAGAATTTTTTTGATGAAACTCCAACCCTTCCCAATTGCTATGTGTGTAGTGTCGAAACTGGAAATTCCATATAGCCAATACTAGAGATTTATATCAGCAGTGGCATATACGGCCAGATTCAGCAATCATATGCCTATCAACTGTAAACGGGCCAGGTCGAAATCACGAGTATAAAAAAGTATTTTTTTGATGAAACTCCAACCCTTCCCAATTTCTTTGTGTGTAGTGTCGAAACTGGAAATTCCATATAGCCAATACTAGAGATTTATATCAGTAGTGGCATATACGGCCAGATTCAGCAATCATATACCTATCAACTGTAAACGGGCCAGGTCGAAATCACGAGTATAAAAAAGTATTTTTTTGATGAAACTCCAACCCTTCCCAATTTCTATGTGTGTAGTGTCGAAACTGGAAATTCCATATAGCCAATACTAGAGATTTATATCAGTAGTGGCATATACGGCCAGATTCAGCAATCATATACCTATCAACTGTAAACGGGCCAGGTCGAAATCACGAGTATAAAGAAGTAGTTTTTTGATGAAACTCCAAGCCTTCCCGATTGCTATGTGTGTAGTGTCGAAACTGGAAATTCCATATAGCCAATACTAGAGATTTATATCAGTAGTGGCATATACGGCCAGATTCAGCAATCATATACCTATCAACTGTAAACGGGCCATGTCGAAATCACGAGTATAAAGTAGAAGTTTTTTGATGAAACTCCAACCCTTCCCAATTTCTATGTGTGTAGTGTCGAAACTGGAAATTCCATATAGCCAATACTAGAGATTTATATCAGTAGTGGCATATACGGCCAGATTCAGCAATCATATACCTATCAACTGTAAACGGGCCAGGTCGAAATCACGAGTATAAAGTAGAATTTTTTTGATGAAACTCCAACCCTTCCCAATTGCTATGTGTGTAGTGTCGAAACTGGAAATTCCATATAGCCAATACTAGAGATTTATATCAGTAGTGGCATATACGGCCAGATTCAGCAATCATATACCTATCAACTGTAAACGGGCCAGGTCGAAATCACGAGTATAAAGTAGAATTTTTTTGATGAAACTCCAACCCTTCCCAATTGCTATGTGTGTAGTGTCGAAACTGGAAATTCCATATAGCCAATACTAGAGATTTATATCAGTAGTGGCATATACGGCCAGATTCAGCAATCATATACCTATCAACTGTAAACGGGCCAGGTCGAAATCACGAGTATAAAGTAGAATTTTTTTGATGAAACTCCAACCCTTCCCAATTGCTATGTGTGTAGTGTCGAAACTGGAAATTCCATATAGCCAATACTAGAGATTTATATCAGCAGTGGCATATACGGCCAGATTCAGCAATCATATGCCTATCAACTGTAAACGGGCCAGGTCGAAATCACGAGTATAAAAAAGTATTTTTTTGATGAAACTCCAACCCTTCCCAATTTCTTTGTGTGTAGTGTCGAAACTGGAAATTCCATATAGCCAATACTAGAGATTTATATCAGTAGTGGCATATACGGCCAGATTCAGCAATCATATACCTATCAACTGTAAACGGGCCAGGTCGAAATCACGAGTATAAAAAAGTATTTTTTTGATGAAACTCCAACCCTTCCCAATTTCTATGTGTGTAGTGTCGAAACTGGAAATTCCATATAGCCAATACTAGAGATTTATATCAGTAGTGGCATATACGGCCAGATTCAGCAATCATATACCTATCAACTGTAAACGGGCCAGGTCGAAATCACGAGTATAAAGTAGAATTTTTTTGATGAAACTCCAACCCTTCCCAATTTCTATGTGTGTAGTGTCGAAACTGGAAATTCCATATAGCCAATACTAGAGATTTATATCAGTAGTGGCATATACGGCCAGATTCAGCAATCATATACCTATCAACTGTAAACGGGCCAGGTCGAAATCACGAGTATAAAGTAGAATTTTTTTGATGAAACTCCAACCCTTCCCAATTTCTATGTGTGTAGTGTCGAAACTGGAAATTCCATATAGCCAATACTAGAGATTTATATCAGTAGTGGCATATACGGCCAGATTCAGCAATCATATACCTATCAACTGTAAACGGGCCAGGTCGAAATCACGAGTATAAAGTAGAAGTTTTTTGATGAAACTCCAACCCTTCCCAATTACTATGTGTGTAGTGTCGAAACTGGAAATTCCATATAGCCAATACTAGAGATTTATATCAGTAGTGGCATATACGGCCAGATTCAGCAATCATATACCTATCAACTGTAAACGGGCCAGGTCGAAATCACGAGTATAAAGTAGAATTTTTATGATGAAACTCCAACCCTTCCCAATTGCTATGTGTGTAGTGTCGAAACTGGAAATTCCATATAGCCAATACTAGAGATTTATATCAGCAGTGGCATATACGGCCAGATTCAGCAATTATATTCCTATCAACTGTAAACGGGCCAGGTCGAAATCACGAGTATAAAGAAGTATTTTTTTGATGAAACTCCAACCCTTCCCAATTGCTATGTGTGTAGTGTCGAAACTGGAAATTCCATATAGCCAATACTAGAGATTTATATCAGTAGTGGCATATACGGCCAGATTCAGCAATTATATTCCTATCAACTGTAAACGGGCCAGGTCGAAATCACGAGTATAAAGAAGTATTTTTTTGATGAAACTCCAACCCTTCCCAATTGCTATGTGTGTAGTGTCGAAACTGGAAATTCCATATAGCCAATACTAGAGATTTATATCAGTAGTGGCATATACGGCCAGATTCAGCAATCATATGCCTATCAACTGTAAACGGGCCAGGTCGAAATCACGAGTATAAAAAAGTATTTTTTTGATGAAACTCCAACCCTTCCCAATTTCTATGTGTGTAGTGTCGAAACTGGAAATTCCATATAGCCAATACTAGAGATTTATATCAGTAGTGGCATATACGGCCAGATTTAGCAATTATATTCCTATCAACTGTAAACGGGTCAGGTCGAAATCACGAGTATAAAGAAGTATTTTTTTGATGAAACTCCAACCCTTCCCAATTGCTATGTGTGTAGTGTCGAAACTGGAAATTCCATATAGCCAATACTAGAGATTTATATCAGTAGTGGCATATACGGCCAGATTCAGCAATCATATGCCTATCAACTGTAAACGGGCCATGTCGAAATCACGAGTATAAAGTAGAATTTTTATGATGAAACTCCAACCCTTCCCAATTGCTATGTGTGTAGTGTCGAAACTGGAAATTCCATATAGCCAATACTAGAGATTTATCTCAGTAGTGGCATATACGGCCAGATTCAGCAATCATATACCTATCAACTGTAAACGGGCCAGGTCGAAATCACGAGTATAAAGTAGAAGTTTTTTGATGAAACTCCAACCCTTCCCAATTTCTATGTGTGTAGTGTCGAAACTGGAAATTCCATATAGCCAATACTAGAGATTTATATCAGTAGTGGCATACACGGCCAGATTCAGCAATCATATACCTATCAACTGCAAGCGGGCCAGGTCGAAATCACGAGTATAAAGAAGTATTTTTTTGATGAAACTCCAACCCTTCCCAATTGCTATGTGTGTAGTGTCGAAACTGGAAATTCCATATAGCCAATACTAGAGATTTATATCAGTAGTGGCATATACGGCCAGATTCAGCAATCATATGCCTATCAACTGTAAACGGGCCAGGTCGAAATCACGAGTATAAAAAAGTATTTTTTTGATGAAACTCCAACCCTTCCCAATTGCTATGTGTGTAGTGTCGAAACTGGAAATTCCATATAGCCAATACTAGAGATTTATATCAGTAGTGGCATATACGGCCAGATTCAGCAATCATATACCTATCAACTGTAAACGGGCCAGGTCGAAATCACGAGTATAAAGTAGAAGTTTTTTGATGAAACTCCAACCCTTCCCAATTTCTATGTGTGTAGTGTCGAAACTGGAAATTCCATATAGCCAATACTAGAGATTTATATCAGTAGTGGCATATACGGCCAGATTTAGCAATTATATTCCTATCAACTGTAAACGGGCCAGGTCGAAATCACGAGTATAAAGAAGTATTTTTTTGATGAAACTCCAAGCCTTCCCGATTGCTATGTGTGTAGTGTCGAAACTGGAAATTCCATATAGCCAATACTAGAGATTTATATCAGTAGTGGCATATACGGCCAGATTCAGCAATTATATTCCTATCAACTGTAAACGGGCCAGGTCGAAATCACGAGTATAAAGAAGTAGTTTTTTGATGAAACTCCAACCCTTCCCGATTGCTATGTGTGTAGTGTCGAAACTGGAAATTCCATATAGCCAATACTAGAGATTTATATCAGTAGTGGCATATACGGCCAGATTCAGCAATCATATACCTATCAACTGTAAACGGGCCAGGTCGAAATCACGAGTATAAAGTAAAATTTTTTTGATGAAACTCCAACCCTTCCCAATTTCTATGTGTGTAGTGTCGAAACTGAAAATTCCATATAGCCAATACTAGAGATTTATATCAGTAGTGGCATACACGGCCAGATTCAGCAATCATATACCTATCAACTGTAAACGGTCTAGGTCGAAATCACGAGTATAAAGAAGTTTTTTTTTGATGAAACTCCAACCCTTCCCAATTGCTATGTGTGTAGTGTCGAAACTGGAAATTCCATATAGCCAATACTAGAGATTTATATCAGTAGTGGCATACACGGCCAGATTCAGCAATTATATTCCTATCAACTGTAAACGGGCCAGGTCGAAATCACGAGTATAAAGAAGTATTTTTTTGATGAAACTCCAAGCCTTCCCGATTGCTATGTGTGTAGTGTCGAAACTGGAAATTCCATATAGCCAATACTAGAGATTTATATCAGTAGTGGCATATACGGCCAGATTCAGCAATTATATTCCTATCAACTGTAAACGGGCCAGGTCGAAATCACGAGTATAAAGTAGAATTTTTATGATGAAACTCCAACCCTTCCCAATTTATATGTGTGTAGTGTCGAAACTGGAAATTCCATATAGCCAATACTAGAGATTTATATCAGTAGTGGCATATACGGCCAGATTCAGCAATCATATACCTATCAACTGTAAACGGGCTAGGTCGAAATCACGAGTATAAAGAAGTATTTTTTTGATGAAACTCCAACCCTTCCCAATTGCTATGTGTGTAGTGTCGAAACTGGAAATTCCATATAGCCAATACTAGAGATTTATATCAGTAGTGGCATATACGGCCAGATTCAGCAATCATATACCTATCAACTGTAAACGGGCTAGGTCGAAATCACGAGTATAAAGAAGTATTTTTTTGATGAAACTCCAACCCTTCCCAATTGCTATGTGTGTAGTGTCGAAACTGGAAATTCCATATAGCCAATACTAGAGATTTATATCAGTAGTGGCATATACGGCCAGATTCAGCAATCATATACCTATCAACTGCAAACGGGCCAGGTCGAAATCACGAGTATAAAAAAGTATTTTTTTGATGAAACTCCAACCCTTCCCAATTTCTATGTGTGTAGTGTCGAAACTGGAAATTCCATATAGCCAATACTAGAGATTTATATCAGTAGTGGCATATACGGCCAGATTCAGCAATTATATTCCTATCAACTGTAAACGGGCCAGGTCGAAATCACGAGTATAAAGAAGTATTTTTTTGATGAAACTCCAAGCCTTCCCGATTGCTATGTGTGTAGTGTCGAAACTGGAAATTCCATATAGCCAATACTAGAGATTTATATCAGTAGTGGCATATACGGCCAGATTCAGCAATTATATTCCTATCAACTGTAAACGGGCCAGGTCGAAATCACGAGTATAAAGAAGTAGTTTTTTGATGAAACTCCAAGCCTTCCCGATTGCTATGTGTGTAGTGTCGAAACTGGAAATTCCATATAGCCAATACTAGAGATTTATATCAGTAGTGGCATATACGGCCAGATTCAGCAATTATATTCCTATCAACTGTAAACGGGCCAGGTCGAAATCACGAGTATAAAGAAGTAGTTTTTTGATGAAACTCCAACCCTTCCCGATTGCTATGTGTGTAGTGTCGAAACTGGAAATTCCATATAGCCAATACTAGAGATTTATATCAGTAGTGGCATATACGGCCAGATTCAGCAATCATATACCTATCAACTGTAAACGGGCTAGGTCGAAATCACGAGTATAAAGAAGTATTTTTTTGATGAAACTCCAACCCTTCCCAATTGCTATGTGTGTAGTGTCGAAACTGGAAATTCCATATAGCCAATACTAGAGATTTATATCAGTAGTGGCATATACGGCCAGATTCAGCAATTATATTCCTATCAACTGTAAACGGGCCAGGTCGAAATCACGAGTATAAAGAAGTATTTTTTTGATGAAACTCCAAGCCTTCCCGATTGCTATGTGTGTAGTGTCGAAACTGGAAATTCCATATAGCCAATACTAGAGATTTATATCAGTAGTGGCATATACGGCCAGATTCAGCAATTATATTCCTATCAACTGTAAACGGGCCAGGTCGAAATCACGAGTATAAAGAAGTAGTTTTTTGATGAAACTCCAACCCTTCCCGATTGCTATGTGTGTAGTGTCGAAACTGGAAATTCCATATAGCCAATACTAGAGATTTATATCAGTAGTGGCATATACGGCCAGATTCAGCAATCATATACCTATCAACTGTAAACGGGCTAGGTCGAAATCACGAGTATAAAGAAGTATTTTTTTGATGAAACTCCAACCCTTCCCAATTGCTATGTGTGTAGTGTCGAAACTGGAAATTCCATATAGCCAATACTAGAGATTTATATCAGTAGTGGCATATACGGCCAGATTCAGCAATCATATACCTATCAACTGCAAACGGGCCAGGTCGAAATCACGAGTATAAAGAAGTATTTTTTTGATGAAACTCCAACCCTTCCCAATTGCTATGTGTGTAGTGTCGAAACTGGAAATTCCATATAGCCAATACTAGAGATTTATATCAGTAGTGGCATATACGGCCAGATTCAGCAATTATATTCCTATCAACTGTAAACGGGCCAGGTCGAAATCACGAGTATAAAGAAGTATTTTTTTGATGAAACTCCAAGCCTTCCCGATTGCTATGTGTGTAGTGTCGAAACTGGAAATTCCATATAGCCAATACTAGAGATTTATATCAGTAGTGGCATATACGGCCAGATTCAGCAATTATATTCCTATCAACTGTAAACGGGCCAGGTCGAAATCACGAGTATAAAGAAGTATTTTTTTGATGAAACTCCAAGCCTTCCCGATTGCTATGTGTGTAGTGTCGAAACTGGAAATTCCATATAGCCAATACTAGAGATTTATATCAGTAGTGGCATATACGGCCAGATTCAGCAATTATATTCCTATCAACTGTAAACGGGCCAGGTCGAAATCACGAGTATAAAGAAGTAGTTTTTTGATGAAACTCCAACCCTTCCCGATTGCTATGTGTGTAGTGTCGAAACTGGAAATTCCATATAGCCAATACTAGAGATTTATATCAGTAGTGGCATATACGGCCAGATTCAGCAATCATATACCTATCAACTGTAAACGGGCTAGGTCGAAATCACGAGTATAAAGAAGTATTTTTTTGATGAAACTCCAACCCTTCCCAATTGCTATGTGTGTAGTGTCGAAACTGGAAATTCCATATAGCCAATACTAGAGATTTATATCAGTAGTGGCATATACGGCCAGATTCAGCAATTATATTCCTATCAACTGTAAACGGGCCAGGTCGAAATCACGAGTATAAAGAAGTATTTTTTTGATGAAACTCCAAGCCTTCCCAATTGCTATGTGTGTAGTGTCGAAACTGGAAATTCCATATAGCCAATACTAGAGATTTATATCAGTAGTGGCATATACGGCCAGATTCAGCAATTATATTCCTATCAACTGTAAACGGGCCAGGTCGAAATCACGAGTATAAAGAAGTAGTTTTTTGATGAAACTCCAACCCTTCCCGATTGCTATGTGTGTAGTGTCGAAACTGGAAATTCCATATAGCCAATACTAGAGATTTATATCAGTAGTGGCATATACGGCCAGATTCAGCAATCATATACCTATCAACTGTAAACGGGCTAGGTCGAAATCACGAGTATAAAGAAGTATTTTTTTGATGAAACTCCAACCCTTCCCAATTGCTATGTGTGTAGTGTCGAAACTGGAAATTCCATATAGCCAATACTAGAGATTTATATCAGTAGTGGCATATACGGCCAGATTCAGCAATTATATTCCTATCAACTGTAAACGGGCCAGGTCGAAATCACGAGTATAAAGAAGTATTTTTTTGATGAAACTCCAAGCCTTCCCGATTGCTATGTGTGTAGTGTCGAAACTGGAAATTCCATATAGCCAATACTAGAGATTTATATCAGTAGTGGCATATACGGCCAGATTCAGCAATCATATACCTATCAACTGTAAACGGGCTAGGTCGAAATCACGAGTATAAAGAAGTATTTTTTTGATGAAACTCCAACCCTTCCCAATTGCTATGTGTGTAGTGTCGAAACTGGAAATTCCATATAGCCAATACTAGAGATTTATATCAGTAGTGGCATATACGGCCAGATTCAGCAATCATATACCTATCAACTGTAAACGGGCCAGGTCGAAATCACGAGTATAAAGAAGTATTTTTTTGATGAAACTCCAACCCTTCCCAATTGCTATGTGTGTAGTGTCGAAACTGGAAATTCCATATAGCCAATACTAGAGATTTATATCAGTAGTGGCATATACGGCCAGATTCAGCAATTATATTCCTATCAACTGTAAACGGGCCAGGTCGAAATCACGAGTATAAAGAAGTATTTTTTTGATGAAACTCCAACCTTCCCGATTGCTATGTGTGTAGTGTCGAAACTGGAAATTCCATATAGCCAATACTAGAGATTTATATCAGTAGTGGCATATACGGCCAGATTCAGCAATTATATTCCTATCAACTGTAAACGGGCCAGGTCGAAATCACGAGTATAAAGAAGTATTTTTTTGATGAAACTCCAAGCCTTCCCGATTGCTATGTGTGTAGTGTCGAAACTGGAAATTCCATATAGCCAATACTAGAGATTTATATCAGTAGTGGCATATACGGCCAGATTCAGCAATCATATACCTATCAACTGTAAACGGGCCAGGTCGAAATCACGAGTATAAAGTAAAATTTTTTTGATGAAACTCCAACCCTTCCCAATTTCTATGTGTGTAGTGTCGAAACTGGAAATTCCATATAGCCAATACTAGAGATTTATATCTATAGTGGCATATATTTATAGTGGCATACACGGCCAGATTCAGCAATTATATTCCTATCAACTGTAAACGGGCCAGGTCGAAATCACGAGTATAAAGAAGTATTTTTTTGATGAAACTCCAAGCCTTCCCGATTGCTATGTGTGTAGTGTCGAAACTGGAAATTCCATATAGCCAATACTAGAGATTTATATCAGTAGTGGCATATACGGCCAGATTCAGCAATCATATGCCTATCAACTGTAAACGGGCCATGTCGAAATCACGAGTATAAAGTAGAATTTTTATGATGAAACTCCAACCCTTCCCAATTGCTATGTGTGTAGTGTCGAAACTGGAAATTCCATATAGCCAATACTAGAGATTTATATCAGTAGTGGCATATACGGCCAGATTCAGCAATTATATTCCTATCAACTGTAAACGGGCCAGGTCGAAATCACGAGTATAAAGAAGTAGTTTTTTGATGAAACTCCAACCCTTCCCGATTGCTATGTGTGTAGTGTCGAAACTGGAAATTCCATATAGCCAATACTAGAGATTTATATCAGTAGTGGCATATACGGCCAGATTCAGCAATCATATGCCTATCAACTGTAAACGGGCCATGTCGAAATCACGAGTATAAAGTAGAATTTTTATGATGAAACTCCAACCCTTCCCAATTGCTATGTGTGTAGTGTCGAAACTGGAAATTCCATATAGCCAATACTAGAGATTTATATCAGTAGTGGCATATACGGCCAGATTCAGCAATTATATTCCTATCAACTGTAAACGGGCCAGGTCGAAATCACGAGTATAAAGAAGTATTTTTTTGATGAAACTCCAACCTTCCCGATTGCTATGTGTGTAGTGTCGAAACTGGAAATTCCATATAGCCAATACTAGAGATTTATATCAGTAGTGGCATATACGGCCAGATTCAGCAATTATATTCCTATCAACTGTAAACGGGCCAGGTCGAAATCACGAGTATAAAGAAGTATTTTTTTGATGAAACTCCAAGCCTTCCCGATTGCTATGTGTGTAGTGTCGAAACTGGAAATTCCATATAGCCAATACTAGAGATTTATCTCAGTAGTGGCATATACGGCCAGATTCAGCAATCATATACCTATCAACTGTAAACGGGCCAGGTCGAAATCACGAGTATAAAGTAGAAGTTTTTTGATGAAACTCCAACCCTTCCCAATTTCTATGTGTGTAGTGTCGAAACTGGAAATTCCATATAGCCAATACTAGAGATTTATATCAGTAGTGGCATACACGGCCAGATTCAGCAATCATATACCTATCAACTGCAAACGGGCCAGGTCGAAATCGCGAGTATAAAGTAGAATTTTTATGATGAAACTCCAACCCTTCCCAATTGCTATGTGTGTAGTGTCGAAACTGGAAATTCCATATAGCCAATACTAGAGATTTATCTCAGTAGTGGCATATACGGCCAGATTCAGCAATCATATACCTATCAACTGTAAACGGGCCATGTCGAAATCACGAGTATAAAGTAGAATTTTTATGATGAAACTCCAACCCTTCCCAATTGCTATGTGTGTAGTGTCGAAACTGGAAATTCCATATAGCCAATACTAGAGATTTATCTCAGTAGTGGCATATACGGCCAGATTCAGCAATCATATACCTATCAACTGTAAACGGGCCATGTCGAAATCACGAGTATAAAGTAGAAGTTTTTTGATGAAACTCCAACCCTTCCCAATTGCTATGTGTGTAGTGTCGAAACTGGAAATTCCATATAGCCAATACTAGAGATTTATCTCAGTAGTGGCATATACGGCCAGATTCAGCAATCATATACCTATCAACTGTAAACGGGCCATGTCGAAATCACGAGTATAAAGTAGAATTTTTTTGATGAAACTCCAACCCTTCCCAATTGCTATGTGTGTAGTGTCGAAACTGGAAATTCCATATAGCCAATACTAGAGATTTATCTCAGTAGTGGCATATACGGCCAGATTCAGCAATCATATACCTATCAACTGTAAACGGGCCATGTCGAAATCACGAGTATAAAGTAGAATTTTTATGATGAAACTCCAACCCTTCCCAATTGCTATGTGTGTAGTGTCGAAACTGGAAATTCCATATAGCCAATACTAGAGATTTATCTCAGTAGTGGCATATACGGCCAGATTCAGCAATCATATACCTATCAACTGTAAACGGGCCAGGTCGAAATCACGAGTATAAAGTAGAAGTTTTTTGATGAAACTCCAACCCTTCCCAATTACTATGTGTGTAGTGTCGAAACTGGAAATTCCATATAGCCAATACTAGAGATTTATATCAGTAGTGGCATATACGGCCAGATTCAGCAATCATATACCTATCAACTGTAAACGGGCCATGTCGAAATCACGAGTATAAAGTAGAATTTTTATGATGAAACTCCAACCCTTCCCAATTGCTATGTGTGTAGTGTCGAAACTGGAAATTCCATATAGCCAATACTAGAGATTTATCTCAGTAGTGGCATATACGGCCAGATTCAGCAATCATATACCTATCAACTGTAAACGGGCTAGGTCGAAATCACGAGTATAAAGTAGAATTTTTATGATGAAACTCCAACCCTTCCCAATTGCTATGTGTGTAGTGTCGAAACTGGAAATTCCATATAGCCAATACTAGAGATTTATATCAGTAGTGGCATATACGGCCAGATTCAGCAATCATATACCTATCAACTGCAAACGGGCCAGGTCGAAATCACGAGTATAAAAAAGTATTTTTTTGATGAAACTCCAACCCTTCCCAATTTCTATGTGTGTAGTGTCGAAACTGGAAATTCCATATAGCCAATACTAGAGATTTATATCAGTAGTGGCATATACGGCCAGATTCAGCAATCATATACCTATCAACTGTAAACGGGCTAGGTCGAAATCACGAGTATAAAGAAGTATTTTTTTGATGAAACTCCAACCCTTCCCAATTGCTATGTGTGTAGTGTCGAAACTGGAAATTCCATATAGCCAATACTAGAGATTTATATCAGTAGTGGCATATACGGCCAGATTCAGCAATCATATACCTATCAACTGCAAACGGGCCAGGTCGAAATCACGAGTATAAAGTAGAAGTTTTTTGATGAAACTCCAACCCTTCCCAATTACTATGTGTGTAGTGTCGAAACTGGAAATTCCATATAGCCAATACTAGAGATTTATATCAGTAGTGGCATATACGGCCAGATTCAGCAATTATATTCCTATCAACTGTAAACGGGCCAGGTCGAAATCACGAGTATAAAGAAGTATTTTTTTGATGAAACTCCAAGCCTTCCCGATTGCTATGTGTGTAGTGTCGAAACTGGAAATTCCATATAGCCAATACTAGAGATTTATATCAGTAGTGGCATATACGGCCAGATTCAGCAATCATATACCTATCAACTGTAAACGGGCTAGGTCGAAATCACGAGTATAAAGAAGTATTTTTTTGATGAAACTCCAACCCTTCCCAATTGCTATGTGTGTAGTGTCGAAACTGGAAATTCCATATAGCCAATACTAGAGATTTATATCAGTAGTGGCATATACGGCCAGATTCAGCAATCATATACCTATCAACTGTAAACGGGTCAGGTCGAAATCACGAGTATAAAGAAGTATTTTTTTGATGAAACTCCAACCCTTCCCAATTGCTATGTGTGTAGTGTCGAAACTGGAAATTCCATATAGCCAATACTAGAGATTTATATCAGTAGTGGCATATACGGCCAGATTTAGCAATTATATTCCTATCAACTGTAAACGGGCCAGGTCGAAATCACGAGTATAAAGAAGTATTTTTTTGATGAAACTCCAATCTTCCCGATTGCTATGTGTGTAGTGTCGAAACTGGAAATTCCATATAGCCAATACTAGAGATTTATATCAGTAGTGGCATATACGGCCAGATTCAGCAATTATATTCCTATCAACTGTAAACGGGCCAGGTCGAAATCACGAGTATAAAGAAGTATTTTTTTGATGAAACTCCAACCCTTCCCAATTTCTATGTGTGTAGTGTCGAAACTGGAAATTCCATATAGCCAATACTAGAGATTTATATCTATAGTGGCATATATTTATAGTGGCATACACGGCCAGATTCAGCAATTATATTCCTATCAACTGTAAACGGGCCAGGTCGAAATCACGAGTATAAAGAAGTATTTTTTTGATGAAACTCCAAGCCTTCCCGATTGCTATGTGTGTAGTGTCGAAACTGGAAATTCCATATAGCCAATACTAGAGATTTATATCAGTAGTGGCATATACGGCCAGATTCAGCAATCATATGCCTATCAACTGTAAACGGGCCATGTCGAAATCACGAGTATAAAGTAGAATTTTTATGATGAAACTCCAACCCTTCCCAATTGCTATGTGTGTAGTGTCGAAACTGGAAATTCCATATAGCCAATACTAGAGATTTATCTCAGTAGTGGCATATACGGCCAGATTCAGCAATCATATACCTATCAACTGTAAACGGGCCAGGTCGAAATCACGAGTATAAAGTAGAAGTTTTTTGATGAAACTCCAACCCTTCCCAATTTCTATGTGTGTAGTGTCGAAACTGGAAATTCCATATAGCCAATACTAGAGATTTATATCAGTAGTGGCATACATGGCCAGATTCAGCAATCATATACCTATCAACTGCAAACGGGCCAGGTCGAAATCGCGAGTATAAAGTAGAATTTTTATGATGAAACTCCAACCCTTCCCAATTGCTATGTGTGTAGTGTCGAAACTGGAAATTCCATATAGCCAATACTAGAGATTTATCTCAGTAGTGGCATATACGGCCAGATTCAGCAATCATATACCTATCAACTGTAAACGGGCCATGTCGAAATCACGAGTATAAAGTAGAATTTTTATGATGAAACTCCAACCCTTCCCAATTGCTATGTGTGTAGTGTCGAAACTGGAAATTCCATATAGCCAATACTAGAGATTTATCTCAGTAGTGGCATATACGGCCAGATTCAGCAATCATATACCTATCAACTGTAAACGGGCCATGTCGAAATCACGAGTATAAAGTAGAAGTTTTTTGATGAAACTCCAACCCTTCCCAATTGCTATGTGTGTAGTGTCGAAACTGGAAATTCCATATAGCCAATACTAGAGATTTATCTCAGTAGTGGCATATACGGCCAGATTCAGCAATCATATACCTATCAACTGTAAACGGGCCATGTCGAAATCACGAGTATAAAGTAGAATTTTTTTGATGAAACTCCAACCCTTCCCAATTTCTATGTGTGTAGTGTCGAAACTGGAAATTCCATATAGCCAATACTAGAGATTTATCTCAGTAGTGGCATATACGGCCAGATTCAGCAATCATATACCTATCAACTGTAAACGGGCCATGTCGAAATCACGAGTATAAAGTAGAATTTTTATGATGAAACTCCAACCCTTCCCAATTGCTATGTGTGTAGTGTCGAAACTGGAAATTCCATATAGCCAATACTAGAGATTTATCTCAGTAGTGGCATATACGGCCAGATTCAGCAATCATATACCTATCAACTGTAAACGGGCCATGTCGAAATCACGAGTATAAAGTAGAATTTTTATGATGAAACTCCAACCCTTCCCAATTGCTATGTGTGTAGTGTCGAAACTGGAAATTCCATATAGCCAATACTAGAGATTTATCTCAGTAGTGGCATATACGGCCAGATTCAGCAATCATATACCTATCAACTGTAAACGGGCCAGGTCGAAATCACGAGTATAAAGTAGAATTTTTATGATGAAACTCCAACCCTTCCCAATTGCTATGTGTGTAGTGTCGAAACTGGAAATTCCATATAGCCAATACTAGAGATTTATCTCAGTAGTGGCATATACGGCCAGATTCAGCAATCATATACCTATCAACTGTAAACGGGCCAGGTCGAAATCACGAGTATAAAGTAGAAGTTTTTTGATGAAACTCCAACCCTTCCCAATTACTATGTGTGTAGTGTCGAAACTGGAAATTCCATATAGCCAATACTAGAGATTTATCTCAGTAGTGGCATATACGGCCAGATTCAGCAATCATATACCTATCAACTGTAAACGGGCCAGGTCGAAATCACGAGTATAAAGTAGTATTTTTTTGATGAAACTCCAACCCTTCCCAATTACTATGTGTGTAGTGTCGAAACTGGAAATTCCATATAGCCAATACTAGAGATTTATCTCAGTAGTGGCATATACGACCAGATTCAGCAATCATATACCTATCAACTGTAAACGGGCCAGGTCGAAATCACGAGTATAAAGTAGTATTTTTTTGATGAAACTCCAACCCTTCCCAATTACTATGTGTGTAGTGTCGAAACTGGAAATTCCATATAGCCAATACTAGAGATTTATATCAGTAGTGGCACATACGGCCAGTTTCAGCAATCATATACCTATCAACTGTAAACGGGCCAGGTCGAAATCACGAGTATAAAGTAGAAGTTTTTTGATGAAACTCCAACCCTTCCCAATTACTATGTGTGTAGTGTCGAAACTGGAAATTCCATATAGCCAATACTAGAGATTTATCTCAGTAGTGGCATATACGGCCAGATTCAGCAATCATATACCTATCAACTGTAAACGGGCCAGGTCGAAATCACGAGTATAAAGTAGAAGTTTTTTGATGAAACTCCAACCCTTCCCAATTACTATGTGTGTAGTGTCGAAACTGGAAATTCCATATAGCCAATACTAGAGATTTATATCAGTAGTGGCATATACGGCCAGATTCAGCAATCATATACCTATCAACTGTAAACGGGCCATGTCGAAATCACGAGTATAAAGTAGAATTTTTATGATGAAACTCCAACCCTTCCCAATTGCTATGTGTGTAGTGTCGAAACTGGAAATTCCATATAGCCAATACTAGAGATTTATCTCAGTAGTGGCATATACGGCCAGATTCAGCAATCATATACCTATCAACTGTAAACGGGCCATGTCGAAATCACGAGTATAAAGTAGAATTTTTTTGATGAAACTCCAACCCTTCCCAATTTCTATGTGTGTAGTGTCGAAACTGGAAATTCCATATAGCCAATACTAGAGATTTATATCAGTAGTGGCATATACGGCCAGATTCAGCAATCATATACCTATCAACTGTAAACGGGCCATGTCGAAATCACGAGTATAAAGTAGAAGTTTTTTGATGAAACTCCAACCCTTCCCAATTACTATGTGTGTAGTGTCGAAACTGGAAATTCCATATAGCCAATACTAGAGATTTATATCAGTAGTGGCATATACGGCCAGATTCAGCAATCATATACCTATCAACTGTAAACGGGCCATGTCGAAATCACGAGTATAAAGTAGAATTTTTATGATGAAACTCCAACCCTTCCCAATTGCTATGTGTGTAGTGTCGAAACTGGAAATTCCATATAGCCAATACTAGAGATTTATCTCAGTAGTGGCATATACGGCCAGATTCAGCAATCATATACCTATCAACTGTAAACGGGCCATGTCGAAATCACGAGTATAAAGTAGAAGTTTTTTGATGAAACTCCAACCCTTCCCAATTTCTATGTGTGTAGTGTCGAAACTGGAAATTCCATATAGCCAATACTAGAGATTTATATCAGTAGTGGCATATACGGCCAGATTCAGCAATCATATACCTATCAACTGTAAACGGGCCAGGTCGAAATCACGAGTATAAAGTAGAAGTTTTTTGATGAAACTCCAATCCTTCCCAATTACTATGTGTGTAGTGTCGAAACTGGAAATTCCATATAGCCAATACTAGAGATTTATCTCAGTAGTGGCATATACGGCCAGATTCAGCAATCATATACCTATCAACTGTAAACGGGCCAGGTCGAAATCACGAGTATAAAGTAGAAGTTTTTTGATGAAACTCCAACCCTTCCCAATTACTATGTGTGTAGTGTCGAAACTGGAAATTCCATATAGCCAATACTAGAGATTTATCTCAGTAGTGGCATATACGGCCAGATTCAGCAATCATATACCTATCAACTGTAAACGGGCCAGGTCGAAATCACGAGTATAAAGTAGTATTTTTTTGATGAAACTCCAACCCTTCCCAATTACTATGTGTGTAGTGTCGAAACTGGAAATTCCATATAGCCAATACTAGAGATTTATATCAGTAGTGGCACATACGGCCAGTTTCAGCAATCATATACCTATCAACTGTAAACGGGCCAGGTCGAAATCACGAGTATAAAGTAGAAGTTTTTTGATGAAACTCCAACCCTTCCCAATTACTATGTGTGTAGTGTCGAAACTGGAAATTCCATATAGCCAATACTAGAGATTTATCTCAGTAGTGGCATATACGGCCAGATTCAGCAATCATATACCTATCAACTGTAAACGGGCCAGGTCGAAATCACGAGTATAAAGTAGAAGTTTTATGATGAAACTCCAACCCTTCCCAATTACTATGTGTGTAGTGTCGAAACTGGAAATTCCATATAGCCAATACTAGAGATTTATATCAGTAGTGGCACATACGGCCAGATTCAGCAATCATATACCTATCAACTGTAAATGGGCCAGGTCGAAATCACGAGTATAAAGTAGAAGTTTTTTGATGAAACTCCAACCCTTCCCAATTACTATGTGTGTAGTGTCGAAACTGGAAATTCCATATAGCCAATACTAGAGATTTATCTCAGTAGTGGCATATACGACCAGATTCAGCAATCATATACCTATCAACTGTAAACGGGCCAGGTCGAAATCACGAGTATAAAGTAGAAGTTTTTTGATGAAACTCCAATCCTTCCCAATTACTATGTGTGTAGTGTCGAAACTGGAAATTCCATATAGCCAATACTAGAGATTTATCTCAGTAGTGGCATATACGGCCAGATTCAGCAATCATATACCTATCAACTGTAAACGGGCCAGGTCGAAATCACGAGTATAAAGTAGAAGTTTTTTGATGAAACTCCAACCCTTCCCAATTACTATGTGTGTAGTGTCGAAACTGGAAATTCCATATAGCCAATACTAGAGATTTATATCAGTAGTGGCACAAACGGCCAGATTCAGCAATCATATACCTATCAACTGTAAACGGGCCAGGTCGAAATCACGAGTATAAAGTAGAATTTTTATGATGAAACTCCAACCCTTCCCAATTACTATGTGTGTAGTGTCGAAACTGGAAATTCCATATAGCCAATACTAGAGATTTATATCAGTAGTGGCACATACGGCCAGTTTCAGCAATCATATACCTATCAACTGTAAACGGGCCAGGTCGAAATCACGAGTATAAAGTAGAAGTTTTTTGATGAAACTCCAACCCTTCCCAATTACTATGTGTGTAGTGTCGAAACTGGAAATTCCATATAGCCAATACTAGAGATTTATATCAGTAGTGGCATATACGGCCAGATTCAGCAATCATATACCTATCAACTGTAAACGGGCCAGGTCGAAATCACGAGTATAAAGTAGAAGTTTTTTGATGAAACTCCAACCCTTCCCAATTACTATGTGTGTAGTGTCGAAACTGGAAATTCCATATAGCCAATACTAGAGATTTATATCAGTAGTGGCACAAACGGCCAGATTCAGCAATCATATACCTATCAACTGTAAACGGGCCAGGTCGAAATCACGAGTATAAAGTAGAATTTTTATGATGAAACTCCAACCCTTCCCAATTACTATGTGTGTAGTGTCGAAACTGGAAATTCCATATAGCCAATACTAGAGATTTATATCAGTAGTGGCACATACGGCCAGTTTCAGCAATCATATACCTATCAACTGTAAACGGGCCAGGTCGAAATCACGAGTATAAAGTAGAAGTTTTTTGATGAAACTCCAATCCTTCCCAATTACTATGTGTGTAGTGTCGAAACTGGAAATTCCATATAGCCAATACTAGAGATTTATCTCAGTAGTGGCATATACGGCCAGATTCAGCAATCATATACCTATCAACTGTAAACGGGCCAGGTCGAAATCACGAGTATAAAGTAGAAGTTTTTTGATGAAACTCCAACCCTTCCCAATTACTATGTGTGTAGTGTCGAAACTGGAAATTCCATATAGCCAATACTAGAGATTTATCTCAGTAGTGGCATATACGGCCAGATTCAGCAATCATATACCTATCAACTGTAAACGGGCCAGGTCGAAATCACGAGTATAAAGTAGTATTTTTTTGATGAAACTCCAACCCTTCCCAATTACTATGTGTGTAGTGTCGAAACTGGAAATTCCATATAGCCAATACTAGAGATTTATCTCAGTAGTGGCATATACGGCCAGATTCAGCAATCATATACCTATCAACTGTAAACGGGCCAGGTCGAAATCACGAGTATAAAGTAGTATTTTTTTGATGAAACTCCAACCCTTCCCAATTACTATGTGTGTAGTGTCGAAACTGGAAATTCCATATAGCCAATACTAGAGATTTATATCAGTAGTGGCACATACGGCCAGTTTCAGCAATCATATACCTATCAACTGTAAACGGGCCAGGTCGAAATCACGAGTATAAAGTAGAAGTTTTATGATGAAACTCCAACCCTTCCCAATTACTATGTGTGTAGTGTCGAAACTGGAAATTCCATATAGCCAATACTAGAGATTTATCTCAGTAGTGGCATACACGGCCAGATTCAGCAATCATATACCTATCAACTGTAAACGGGCCAGGTCGAAATCACGAGTATAAAGTAGAAGTTTTTTGATGAAACTCCAACCCTTCCCAATTACTATGTGTGTAGTGTCGAAACTGGAAATTCCATATAGCCAATACTAGAGATTTATATCAGTAGTGGCACATACGGCCAGATTCAGCAATCATATACCTATCAACTGTAAATGGGCCAGGTCGAAATCACGAGTATAAAGTAGAAGTTTTTTGATGAAACTCCAACCCTTCCCAATTACTATGTGTGTAGTGTCGAAACTGGAAATTCCATATAGCCAATACTAGAGATTTATCTCAGTAGTGGCATATACGGCCAGATTCAGCAATCATATACCTATCAACTGTAAACGGGCCAGGTCGAAATCACGAGTATAAAGTAGAAGTTTTATGATGAAACTCCAACCCTTCCCAATTACTATGTGTGTAGTGTCGAAACTGGAAATTCCATATAGCCAATACTAGAGATTTATATCAGTAGTGGCACATACGGCCAGATTCAGCAATCATATACCTATCAACTGTAAATGGGCCAGGTCGAAATCACGAGTATAAAGTAGAAGTTTTTTGATGAAACTCCAACCCTTCCCAATTACTATGTGTGTAGTGTCGAAACTGGAAATTCCATATAGCCAATACTAGAGATTTATCTCAGTAGTGGCATATACGACCAGATTCAGCAATCATATACCTATCAACTGTAAACGGGCCAGGTCGAAATCACGAGTATAAAGTAGAAGTTTTTTGATGAAACTCCAATCCTTCCCAATTACTATGTGTGTAGTGTCGAAACTGGAAATTCCATATAGCCAATACTAGAGATTTATATCAGTAGTGGCACATACGGCCAGTTTCAGCAATCATATACCTATCAACTGTAAACGGGCCAGGTCGAAATCACGAGTATAAAGTAGAATTTTTATGATGAAACTCCAACCCTTCCCAATTACTATGTGTGTAGTGTCGAAACTGGAAATTCCATATAGCCAATACTAGAGATTTATATCAGTAGTGGCACATACGGCCAGTTTCAGCAATCATATACCTATCAACTGTAAACGGGCCAGGTCGAAATCACGAGTATAAAGTAGAAGTTTTTTGATGAAACTCCAACCCTTCCCAATTACTATGTGTGTAGTGTCGAAACTGGAAATTCCATATAGCCAATACTAGAGATTTATATCAGTAGTGGCACAAACGGCCAGATTCAGCAATCATATACCTATCAACTGTAAACGGGCCAGGTCGAAATCACGAGTATAAAGTAGAATTTTTATGATGAAACTCCAACCCTTCCCAATTAATATGTGTGTAGTGTCGAAACTGGAAATTCCATATAGCCAATACTAGAGATTTATATCAGTAGTGGCACATACGGCCAGTTTCAGCAATCATATACCTATCAACTGTAAACGGGCCAGGTCGAAATCACGAGTATAAAGTAGAAGTTTTTTGATGAAACTCCAACCCTTCCCAATTACTATGTGTGTAGTGTCGAAACTGGAAATTCCATATAGCCAATACTAGAGATTTATATCAGTAGTGGCACAAACGGCCAGATTCAGCAATCATATACCTATCAACTGTAAACGGGCCAGGTCGAAATCACGAGTATAAAGTAGAAGTTTTTTGATGAAACTCCAACCCTTCCCAATTACTATGTGTGTAGTGTCGAAACTGGAAATTCCATATAGCCAATACTAGAGATTTATATCAGTAGTGGCACAAACGGCCAGATTCAGTAATCATATACCTATCAACTGTAAACGGGCCAGGTCGAAATCACGAGTATAAAGTAGAATTTTTATGATGAAACTCCAACCCTTCCCAATTACTATGTGTGTAGTGTCGAAACTGGAAATTCCATATAGCCAATACTAGAGATTTATATCAGTAGTGGCACATACGGCCAGTTTCAGCAATCATATACCTATCAACTGTAAACGGGCCAGGTCGAAATCACGAGTATAAAGTAGAAGTTTTTTGATGAAACTCCAACCCTTCCCAATTACTATGTGTGTAGTGTCGAAACTGGAAATTCCATATAGCCAATACTAGAGATTTATCTCAGTAGTGGCATATACGGCCAGATTCAGCAATCATATACCTATCAACTGTAAACGGGCCAGGTCGAAATCACGAGTATAAAGTAGAAGTTTTTTGATGAAACTCCAACCCTTCCCAATTTCTATGTGTGTAGTGTCGAAACTGGAAATTCCATATAGCCAATACTAGAGATTTATATCAGTAGTGGCATATACGGCCAGATTCAGCAATCATATACCTATCAACTGTAAACGGGCCAGGTCGAAATCACGAGTATAAAGTAGAAGTTTTTTGATGAAACTCCAATCCTTCCCAATTACTATGTGTGTAGTGTCGAAACTGGAAATTCCATATAGCCAATACTAGAGATTTATCTCAGTAGTGGCATATACGGCCAGATTCAGCAATCATATACCTATCAACTGTAAACGGGCCAGGTCGAAATCACGAGTATAAAGTAGTATTTTTTTGATGAAACTCCAACCCTTCCCAATTACTATGTGTGTAGTGTCGAAACTGGAAATTCCATATAGCCAGTACTAGAGATTTATATCAGTAGTGGCACATACGGCCAGTTTCAGCAATCATATACCTATCAACTGTAAACGGGCCAGGTCGAAATCACGAGTATAAAGTAGAAGTTTTATGATGAAACTCCAACCCTTCCCAATTACTATGTATGTAGTGTCGAAACTGGAAATTCCATATAGCCAATACTAGAGATTTATCTCAGTAGTGGCATACACGACCAGATTCAGCAATCATATACCTATCAACTGTAAACGGGCCAGGTCGAAATCACGAGTATAAAGTAGAAGTTTTTTGATGAAACTCCAACCCTTCCCAATTACTATGTGTGTAGTGTCGAAACTGGAAATTCCATATAGCCAATACTAGAGATTTATCTCAGTAGTGGCATATACGGCCAGATTCAGCAATCATATACCTATCAACTGTAAACGGGCCAGGTCGAAATCACGAGTATAAAGTAGAAGTTTTATGATGAAACTCCAACCCTTCCCAATTACTATGTGTGTAGTGTCGAAACTGGAAATTCCATATAGCCAATACTAGAGATTTATATCAGTAGTGGCACATACGGCCAGATTCAGCAATCATATACCTATCAACTGTAAATGGGCCAGGTCGAAATCACGAGTATAAAGTAGAAGTTTTTTGATGAAACTCCAACCCTTCCCAATTACTATGTGTGTAGTGTCGAAACTGGAAATTCCATATAGCCAATACTAGAGATTTATCTCAGTAGTGGCATATACGGCCAGATTCAGCAATCATATACCTATCAACTGTAAACGGGCCAGGTCGAAATCACGAGTATAAAGTAGAAGTTTTTTGATGAAACTCCAACCCTTCCCAATTACTATGTGTGTAGTGTCGAAACTGGAAATTCCATATAGCCAATACTAGAGATTTATCTCAGTAGTGGCATATACGGCCAGATTCAGCAATCATATACCTATCAACTGTAAACGGGCCAGGTCGAAATCACGAGTATAAAGTAGAAGTTTTTTGATGAAACTCCAACCCTTCCCAATTACTATGTGTGTAGTGTCGAAACTGGAAATTCCATATAGCCAATACTAGAGATTTATCTTAGTAGTGGCATATACGGCCAGATTCAGCAATCATATACCTATCAACTGTAAACGGGCCAGGTCGAAATCACGAGTATAAAGTAGAATTTTTATGATGAAACTCCAACCCTTCCCAATTACTATGTGTGTAGTGTCGAAACTGGAAATTCCATATAGCCAATACTAGAGATTTATATCAGTAGTGGCACATACGGCCAGTTTCAGCAATCATATACCTATCAACTGTAAACGGGCCAGGTCGAAATCACGAGTATAAAGTAGAAGTTTTTTGATGAAACTCCAACCCTTCCCAATTACTATGCGTGTAGTGTCGAAACTGGAAATTCCATATAGCCAATACTAGAGATTTATCTCAGTAGTGGCATATACGGCCAGATTCAGCAATCATATACCTATCAACTGTAAACGGGCCAGGTCGAAATCACGAGTATAAAGTAGAAGTTTTTTGATGAAACTCCAATCCTTCCCAATTGCTATGTGTGTAGTGTCGAAACTGGAAATTCCATATAGCCAATACTAGAGATTTATCTCAGTAGTGGCATATACGGCCAGATTCAGCAATCATATACCTATCAACTGTAAACGGGCCAGGTCGAAATCACGAGTATAAAGTAGAAGTTTTTTGATGAAACTCCAATCCTTCCCAATTGCTATGTGTGTAGTGTCGAAACTGGAAATTCCATATAGCCAATACTAGAGATTTATCTCAGTAGTGGCATATACGGCCAGATTCAGCAATCATATACCTATCAACTGTAAACGGGCCAGGTCGAAATCACGAGTATAAAGTAGAATTTTTATGATGAAACTCCAACCCTTCCCAATTACTATGTGTGTAGTGTCGAAACTGGAAATTCCATATAGCCAATACTAGAGATTTATCTCAGTAGTGGCATATACGGCCAGATTCAGCAATCATATACCTATCAACTGTAAACGGGCCAGGTCGAAATCACGAGTATAAAGTAGAAGTTTTTTGATGAAACTCCAACCCTTCCCAATTACTATGTGTGTAGTGTCGAAACTGGAAATTCCATATAGCCAACACTAGAGATTTATATCAGTAGTGGCATATACGGCCAGATTCAGCAATCATATACCTATCAACTGTAAACGGGCCAGGTCGAAATCACGAGTATAAAGTAGAAGTTTTTTGATGAAACTCCAACCCTTCCCAATTACTATGTGTGTAGTGTCGAAACTGGAAATTCCATATAGCCAATACTAGAGATTTATATCAGTAGTGGCATATACGGCCAGATTCAGCAATCATATACCTATCAACTGTAAACGGGCCAGGTCGAAATCACGAGTATAAAGTAGAATTTTTATGATGAAACTCCAACCCTTCCCAATTACTATGTGTGTAGTGTCGAAACTGGAAATTCCATATAGCCAATACTAGAGATTTATATCAGTAGTGGCACATACGGCCAGATTCAGCAATCATATACCTATCAACTGTAAACGGGCCAGGTCGAAATCACGAGTATAAAGTAGAAGTTTTTTGATGAAACTCCAACCCTTCCCAATTACTATGCGTGTAGTGTCGAAACTGGAAATTCCATATAGCCAATACTAGAGATTTATCTCAGTAGTGGCATATACGGCCAGATTCAGCAATCATATACCTATCAACTGTAAACGGGCCAGGTCGAAATCACGAGTATAAAGTAGAATTTTTATGATGAAACTCCAACCCTTCCCAATTACTATGTGTGTAGTGTCGAAACTGGAAATTCCATATAGCCAATACTAGAGATTTATCTCAGTAGTGGCATATACGGCCAGATTCAGCAATCATATACCTATCAACTGTAAACGGGCCAGGTCGAAATCACGAGTATAAAGTAGAAGTTTTTTGATGAAACTCCAATCCTTCCCAATTACTATGTGTGTAGTGTCGAAACTGGAAATTCCATATAGCCAATACTAGAGATTTATCTCAGTAGTGGCATATACGGCCAGATTCAGCAATCATATACCTATCAACTGTAAACGGGCCAGGTCGAAATCACGAGTACAAAGTAGAAGTTTTTTGATGAAACTCCAACCCTTCCCAATTACTATGTGTGTAGTGTCGAAACTGGAAATTCCATATAGCCAATACTAGAGATTTATCTTAGTAGTGGCATATACGGCCAGATTCAGCAATCATATACCTATCAACTGTAAACGGGCCAGGTCGAAATCACGAGTATAAAGTAGAATTTTTATGATGAAACTCCAACCCTTCCCAATTACTATGTGTGTAGTGTCGAAACTGGAAATTCCATATAGCCAATACTAGAGATTTATATCAGTAGTGGCACAAACGGCCAGATTCAGCAATCATATACCTATCAACTGTAAACGGGCCAGGTCGAAATCACGAGTATAAAGTAGAAGTTTTTTGATGAAACTCCAACCCTTCCCAATTACTATGTGTGTAGTGTCGAAACTGGAAATTCCATATAGCCAATACTAGAGATTTATATCAGTAGTGGCACATACGGCCAGTTTCAGCAATCATATACCTATCAACTGTAAACGGGCCAGGTCGAAATCACGAGTATAAAGTAGAAATTTTTTGATGAAACTCCAACCCTTCCCAATTACTATGTGTGTAGTGTCGAAACTGGAAATTCCATATAGCCAATACTAGAGATTTATATCAGTAGTGGCATATACGGCCAGATTCAGCAATCATATACCTATCAACTGTAAACGGGCCAGGTCGAAATCACGAGTATAAAGTAGAATTTTTATGATAAAACTCCAACCCTTCCCAATTACTATGTGTGTAGTGTCGAAACTGGAAATTCCATATAGCCAATACTAGAGATTTATATCAGTAGTGGCACAAACGGCCAGATTCAGCAATCATATACCTATCAACTGTAAACGGGCCAGGTCGAAATCACGAGTATAAAGTAGAAGTTTTTTGATGAAACTCCAACCCTTCCCAATTACTATGTGTGTAGTGTCGAAACTGGAAATTCCATATAGCCAATACTAGAGATTTATATTAGTAGTGGCATATACGGCCAGATTCAGCAATCATATACCTATCAACTGTAAACGGGCCAGGTCGAAATCACGAGTATAAAGTAGAATTTTTATGATGAAACTCCAATCCTTCCCAATTACTATGTGTGTAGTGTCGAAACTGGAAATTCCATATAGCCAATACTAGAGATTTATATCAGTAGTGGCACATACGGCCAGTTTCAGCAATCATATACCTATCAACTGTAAACGGGCCAGGTCGAAATCACGAGTATAAAGTAGAAGTTTTTTGATGAAACTCCAACCCTTCCCAATTACTATGCGTGTAGTGTCGAAACTGGAAATTCCATATAGCCAATACTAGAGATTTATATCAGTAGTGGCATATACGGCCAGATTCAGCAATCATATACCTATCAACTGTAAACGGGCCAGGTCGAAATCACGAGTATAAAGTAGAATTTTTATGATAAAACTCCAACCCTTCCCAATTACTATGTGTGTAGTGTCGAAACTGGAAATTCCATATAGCCAATACTAGAGATTTATATCAGTAGTGGCACAAACGGCCAGATTCAGCAATCATATACCTATCAACTGTAAACGGGCCAGGTCGAAATCACGAGTATAAAGTAGAAGTTTTTTGATGAAACTCCAACCCTTCCCAATTACTATGCGTGTAGTGTCGAAACTGGAAATTCCATATAGCCAATACTAGAGATTTATCTCAGTAGTGGCATATACGGCCAGATTCAGCAATCATATACCTATCAACTGTAAACGGGCCAGGTCGAAATCACGAGTATAAAGTAGAAGTTTTTTGATGAAACTCCAACCCTTCCCAATTACTATGTGTGTAGGTTCGAAACTGGAAATTCCATATAGCCAATACTAGAGATTTATCTCAGTAGTGGCATATACGGCCAGATTCAGCAATCATATACCTATCAACTGTAAACGGGCCAGGTCGAAATCACGAGTATAAAGTAGAAGTTTTTTGATGAAACTCCAACCCTTCCCAATTACTATGTGTGTAGTGTCGAAACTGGAAATTCCATATAGCCAATACTAGAGATTTATATTAGTAGTGGCATATACGGCCAGATTCAGCAATCATATACCTATCAACTGTAAACGGGCCAGGTCGAAATCACGAGTATAAAGTAGAATTTTTATGATGAAACTCCAACCCTTCCCAATTACTATGTGTGTAGTGTCGAAACTGGAAATTCCATATAGCCAATACTAGAGATTTATATCAGTAGTGGCACAAACGGCCAGATTCAGCAATCATATACCTATCAACTGTAAACGGGCCAGGTCGAAATCACGAGTATAAAGTAGAAGTTTTTTGATGAAACTCCAACCCTTCCCAATTACTATGCGTGTAGTGTCGAAACTGGAAATTCCATATAGCCAATACTAGAGATTTATATCAGTAGTGGCATATACGGCCAGATTCAGCAATCATATACCTATCAACTGTAAACGGGCCAGGTCGAAATCACGAGTATAAAGTAGAAGTTTTTTGATGAAACTCCAACCCTTCCCAATTACTATGTGTGTAGTGTCGAAACTGGAAATTCCATATAGCCAATACTAGAGATTTATCTCAGTAGTGGCACATACGGCCAGTTTCAGCAATCATATACCTATCAACTGTAAACGGGCCAGGTCGAAATCACGAGTATAAAGTAGTATTTTTTTGATGAAACTCCAATCCTTCCCAATTACTATGTGTGTAGTGTCGAAACTGGAAATTCCATATAGCCAATACTAGAGATTTATATCAGTAGTGGCATATACGGCCAGATTCAGCAATCATATACCTATCAACTGTAAACGGGCCAGGTCGAAATCACGAGTATAAAGTAGAAGTTTTTTGATGAAACTCCAACCCTTCCCAATTACTATGTGTGTAGTGTCGAAACTGGAAATTCCATATAGCCAATACTAGAGATTTATATCAGTAGTGGCACAAACGGCCAGATTCAGCAATCATATACCTATCAACTGTAAACGGGCCAGGTCGAAATCACGAGTATAAAGTAGAATTTTTATGATGAAACTCCAACCCTTCCCAATTACTATGTGTGTAGTGTCGAAACTGGAAATTCCATATAGCCAATACTAGAGATTTATATCAGTAGTGGCACATACGGCCAGTTTCAGCAATCATATACCTATCAACTGTAAACGGGCCAGGTCGAAATCACGAGTATAAAGTAGTATTTTTTTGATGAAACTCCAATCCTTCCCAATTACTATGTGTGTAGTGTCGAAACTGGAAATTCCATATAGCCAATACTAGAGATTTATCTCAGTAGTGGCACAAACGGCCAGATTCAGCAATCATATACCTATCAACTGTAAACGGGCCAGGTCGAAATCACGAGTATAAAGTAGAAGTTTTTTGATGAAACTCCAACCCTTCCCAATTACTATGTGTGTAGTGTCGAAACTGGAAATTCCATATAGCCAATACTAGAGATTTATCTTAGTAGTGGCATATACGGCCAGATTCAGCAATCATATACCTATCAACTGTAAACGGGCCAGGTCGAAATCACGAGTATAAAGTAGAATTTTTATGATGAAACTCCAACCCTTCCCAATTACTATGTGTGTAGTGTCGAAACTGGAAATTCCATATAGCCAATACTAGAGATTTATATCAGTAGTGGCACAAACGGCCAGATTCAGCAATCATATACCTATCAACTGTAAACGGGCCAGGTCGAAATCACGAGTATAAAGTAGAAGTTTTTTGATGAAACTCCAACCCTTCCCAATTACTATGCGTGTAGTGTCGAAACTGGAAATTCCATATAGCCAATACTAGAGATTTATCTCAGTAGTGGCATATACGGCCAGATTCAGCAATCATATACCTATCAACTGTAAACGGGCCAGGTCGAAATCACGAGTATAAAGTAGAATTTTTATGATGAAACTCCAACCCTTCCCAATTACTATGTGTGTAGTGTCGAAACTGGAAATTCCATATAGCCAATACTAGAGATTTATCTTAGTAGTGGCATATACGGCCAGATTCAGCAATCACATACCTATCAACTGTAAACGGGCCAGGTCGAAATCACGAGTATAAAGTAGAATTTTTATGATGAAACTCCAACCCTTCCCAATTACTATGTGTGTAGTGTCGAAACTGGAAATTCCATATAGCCAATACTAGAGATTTATATCAGTAGTGGCACAAACGGCCAGATTCAGCAATCATATACCTATCAACTGTAAACGGGCCAGGTCGAAATCACGAGTATAAAGTAGAATTTTTATGATGAAACTCCAACCCTTCCCAATTACTATGTGTGTAGTGTCGAAACTGGAAATTCCATATAGCCAATACTAGAGATTTATATCAGTAGTGGCACAAACGGCCAGATTCAGCAATCATATACCTATCAACTGTAAACGGGCCAGGTCGAAATCACGAGTATAAAGTAGAAGTTTTTTGATGAAACTCCAACCCTTCCCAATTACTATGCGTGTAGTGTCGAAACTGGAAATTCCATATAGCCAATACTAGAGATTTATCTCAGTAGTGGCATATACGGCCAGATTCAGCAATCATATACCTATCAACTGTAAACGGGCCAGGTCGAAATCACGAGTATAAAGTAGAAGTTTTTTGATGAAACTCCAACCCTTCCCAATTACTATGTGTGTAGTGTCGAAACTGGAAATTCCATATAGCCAATACTAGAGATTTATCTCAGTAGTGGCATATACGGCCAGATTCAGCAATCATATACCTATCAACTGTAAACGGGCCAGGTCGAAATCACGAGTATAAAGTAGAAGTTTTTTGATGAAACTCCAACCCTTCCCAATTACTATGTGTGTAGTGTCGAAACTGGAAATTCCATATAGCCAATACTAGAGATTTATATCAGTAGTGGCATATACGGCCAGATTCAGCAATCATATACCTATCAACTGTAAACGGGCCAGGTCGAAATCACGAGTATAAAGTAGAAGTTTTTTGATGAAACTCCAACCCTTCCCAATTACTATGTGTGTAGTGTCGAAACTGGAAATTCCATATAGCCAATACTAGAGATTTATATCAGTAGTGGCATATACGGCCAGATTCAGCAATCATATACCTATCAACTGTAAACGGGCCAGGTCGAAATCACGAGTATAAAGTAGAAGTTTTTTGATGAAACTCCAACCCTTCCCAATTACTATGTGTGTAGTGTCGAAACTGGAAATTCCATATAGCCAATACTAGAGATTTATCTCAGTAGTGGCATATACGGCCAGATTCAGCAATCATATACCTATCAACTGTAAACGGGCCAGGTCGAAATCACGAGTATAAAGTAGAAGTTTTTTGATGAAACTCCAACCCTTCCCAATTACTATGTGTGTAGTGTCGAAACTGGAAATTCCATATAGCCAATACTAGAGATTTATCTCAGTAGTGGCATATACGGCCAGATTCAGCAATCATATACCTATCAACTGTAAACGGGCCAGGTCGAAATCACGAGTATAAAGTAGAAGTTTTTTGATGAAACTCCAACCCTTCCCAATTACTATGTGTGTAGTGTCGAAACTGGAAATTCCATATAGCCAATACTAGAGATTTATCTCAGTAGTGGCATATACGGCCAGATTCAGCAATCATATACCTATCAACTGTAAACGGGCCAGGTCGAAATCACGAGTATAAAGTAGAAGTTTTTTGATGAAACTCCAATCCTTCCCAATTACTATGTGTGTAGTGTCGAAACTGGAAATTCCATATAGCCAATACTAGAGATTTATCTCAGTAGTGGCATATACGGCCAGATTCAGCAATCATATACCTATCAACTGTAAACGGGCCAGGTCGAAATCACGAGTATAAAGTAGAAGTTTTTTGATGAAACTCCAACCCTTCCCAATTACTATGTGTGTAGTGTCGAAACTGGAAATTCCATATAGCCAATACTAGAGATTTATCTCAGTAGTGGCATATACGGCCAGATTCAGCAATCATATACCTATCAACTGTAAACGGGCCAGGTCGAAATCACGAGTATAAAGTAGAAGTTTTTTGATGAAACTCCAACCCTTCCCAATTACTATGTGTGTAGTGTCGAAACTGGAAATTCCATATAGCCAATACTAGAGATTTATCTTAGTAGTGGCATATACGGCCAGATTCAGCAATCATATACCTATCAACTGTAAACGGGCCAGGTCGAAATCACGAGTATAAAGTAGAATTTTTATGATGAAACTCCAACCCTTCCCAATTACTATGTGTGTAGTGTCGAAACTGGAAATTCCATATAGCCAATACTAGAGATTTATCTCAGTAGTGGCATATACGGCCAGATTCAGCAATCATATACCTATCAACTGTAAACGGGCCAGGTCGAAATCACGAGTATAAAGTAGAAGTTTTTTGATGAAACTCCAACCCTTCCCAATTACTATGTGTGTAGTGTCGAAACTGGAAATTCCATATAGCCAATACTAGAGATTTATCTCAGTAGTGGCATATACGGCCAGATTCAGCAATCATATACCTATCAACTGTAAACGGGCCAGGTCGAAATCACGAGTATAAAGTAGAAGTTTTTTGATGAAACTCCAACCCTTCCCAATTACTATGTGTGTAGTGTCGAAACTGGAAATTCCATATAGCCAATACTAGAGATTTATCTTAGTAGTGGCATATACGGCCAGATTCAGCAATCATATACCTATCAACTGTAAACGGGCCAGGTCGAAATCACGAGTATAAAGTAGAAGTTTTTTGATGAAACTCCAATCCTTCCCAATTACTATGTGTGTAGTGTCGAAACTGGAAATTCCATATAGCCAATACTAGAGATTTATCTCAGTAGTGGCATATACGGCCAGATTCAGCAATCATATACCTATCAACTGTAAACGGGCCAGGTCGAAATCACGAGTATAAAGTAGAAGTTTTTTGATGAAACTCCAACCCTTCCCAATTACTATGTGTGTAGTGTCGAAACTGGAAATTCCATATAGCCAATACTAGAGATTTATCTCAGTAGTGGCATATACGGCCAGATTCAGCAATCATATACCTATCAACTGTAAACGGGCCAGGTCGAAATCACGAGTATAAAGTAGAAGTTTTTTGATGAAACTCCAACCCTTCCCAATTACTATGTGTGTAGTGTCGAAACTGGAAATTCCATATAGCCAATACTAGAGATTTATCTTAGTAGTGGCATATACGGCCAGATTCAGCAATCATATACCTATCAACTGTAAACGGGCCAGGTCGAAATCACGAGTATAAAGTAGAAGTTTTTTGATGAAACTCCAACCCTTCCCAATTACTATGTGTGTAGTGTCGAAACTGGAAATTCCATATAGCCAATACTAGAGATTTATCTCAGTAGTGGCATATACGGCCAGATTCAGCAATCATATACCTATCAACTGTAAACGGGCCAGGTCGAAATCACGAGTATAAAGTAGAAGTTTTTTGATGAAACTCCAACCCTTCCCAATTACTATGTGTGTAGTGTCGAAACTGGAAATTCCATATAGCCAATACTAGAGATTTATCTCAGTAGTGGCATATACGGCCAGATTCAGCAATCATATACCTATCAACTGTAAACGGGCCAGGTCGAAATCACGAGTATAAAGTAGAAGTTTTTTGATGAAACTCCAACCCTTCCCAATTACTATGTGTGTAGTGTCGAAACTGGAAATTCCATATAGCCAATACTAGAGATTTATCTCAGTAGTGGCATATACGGCCAGATTCAGCAATCATATACCTATCAACTGTAAACGGGCCAGGTCGAAATCACGAGTATAAAGTAGAAGTTTTTTCATGAAACTCCAACCCTTCCCAATTACTATGTGTGTAGTGTCGAAACTGGAAATTCCATATAGCCAATACTAGAGATTTATCTTAGTAGTGGCATATACGGCCAGATTCAGCAATCATATACCTATCAACTGTAAACGGGCCAGGTCGAAATCACGAGTATAAAGTAGAATTTTTATGATGAAACTCCAACCCTTCCCAATTACTATGTGTGTAGTGTCGAAACTGGAAATTCCATATAGCCAATACTAGAGATTTATCTCAGTAGTGGCATATACGGCCAGATTCAGCAATCATATACCTATCAACTGTAAACGGGCCAGGTCGAAATCACGAGTATAAAGTAGAAGTTTTTTGATGAAACTCCAACCCTTCCCAATTACTATGTGTGTAGTGTCGAAACTGGAAATTCCATATAGCCAATACTAGAGATTTATCTTAGTAGTGGCATATACGGCCAGATTCAGCAATCATATACCTATCAACTGTAAACGGGCCAGGTCGAAATCACGAGTATAAAGTAGAAGTTTTTTGATGAAACTCCAATCCTTCCCAATTACTATGTGTGTAGTGTCGAAACTGGAAATTCCATATAGCCAATACTAGAGATTTATCTCAGTAGTGGCATATACGGCCAGATTCAGCAATCATATACCTATCAACTGTAAACGGGCCAGGTCGAAATCACGAGTATAAAGTAGAAGTTTTTTGATGAAACTCCAACCCTTCCCAATTACTATGTGTGTAGTGTCGAAACTGGAAATTCCATATAGCCAATACTAGAGATTTATCTTAGTAGTGGCATATACGGCCAGATTCAGCAATCATATACCTATCAACTGTAAACGGGCCAGGTCGAAATCACGAGTATAAAGTAGAAGTTTTTTGATGAAACTCCAACCCTTCCCAATTACTATGTGTGTAGTGTCGAAACTGGAAATTCCATATAGCCAATACTAGAGATTTATATCAGTAGTGGCACATACGGCCAGTTTCAGCAATCATATACCTATCAACTGTAAACGGGCCAGGTCGAAATCACGAGTATAAAGTAGAAGTTTTTTGATGAAACTCCAACCCTTCCCAATTACTATGTGTGTAGTGTCGAAACTGGAAATTCCATATAGCCAATACTAGAGATTTATCTTAGTAGTGGCATATACGGCCAGATTCAGCAATCATATACCTATCAACTGTAAACGGGCCAGGTCGAAATCACGAGTATAAAGTAGAATTTTTATGATGAAACTCCAACCCTTCCCAATTACTATGTGTGTAGTGTCGAAACTGGAAATTCCATATAGCCAATACTAGAGATTTATATCAGTAGTGGCACAAACGGCCAGATTCAGCAATCATATACCTATCAACTGTAAACGGGCCAGGTCGAAATCACGAGTATAAAGTAGAAGTTTTTTGATGAAACTCCAATCCTTCCCAATTACTATGTGTGTAGTGTCGAAACTGGAAATTCCATATAGCCAATACTAGAGATTTATCTCAGTAGTGGCATATACGGCCAGATTCAGCAATCATATACCTATCAACTGTAAACGGGCCAGGTCGAAATCACGAGTATAAAGTAGAAGTTTTTTGATGAAACTCCAACCCTTCCCAATTACTATGCGTGTAGTGTCGAAACTGGAAATTCCATATAGCCAATACTAGAGATTTATCTCAGTAGTGGCATATACGGCCAGATTCAGCAATCATATACCTATCAACTGTAAACGGGCCAGGTCGAAATCACGAGTATAAAGTAGAATTTGTATGATGAAACTCCAACCCTTCCCAATTACTATGTGTGTAGTGTCGAAACTGGAAATTCCATATAGCCAATACTAGAGATTTATATCAGTAGTGGCACAAACGGCCAGATTCAGCAATCATATACCTATCAACTGTAAACGGGCCAGGTCGAAATCACGAGTATAAAGTAGAAGTTTTTTGATGAAACTCCAACCCTTCCCAATTACTATGTGTGTAGTGTCGAAACTGGAAATTCCATATAGCCAATACTAGAGATTTATATTAGTAGTGGCATATACGGCCAGATTCAGCAATCATATACCTATCAACTGTAAACGGGTCAGGTCGAAATCACGAGTATAAAGTAGAAGTTTTTTGATGAAACTCCAACCCTTCCCAATTACTATGTGTGTAGTGTCGAAACTGGAAATTCCATATAGCCAATACTAGAGATTTATCTCAGTAGTGGCATATACGGCCAGATTCAGCAATCATATACCTATCAACTGTAAACGGGCCAGGTCGAAATCACGAGTATAAAGTAGAAGTTTTTTGATGAAACTCCAACCCTTCCCAATTACTATGTGTGTAGTGTCGAAACTGGAAATTCCATATAGCCAATACTAGAGATTTATCTCAGTAGTGGCATATACGGCCAGATTCAGCAATCATATACCTATCAACTGTAAACGGGCCAGGTCGAAATCACGAGTATAAAGTAGAATTTTTTTGATGAAACTCCAACCCTTCCCAATTACTATGTGTGTAGTGTCGAAACTGGAAATTCCATATAGCCAATACTAGAGATTTATCTCAGTAGTGGCATATACGGCCAGATTCAGCAATCATATACCTATCAACTGTAAACGGGCCAGGTCGAAATCACGAGTATAAAGTAGAAGTTTTTTGATGAAACTCCAACCCTTCCCAATTACTATGTGTGTAGTGTCGAAACTGGAAATTCCATATAGCCAATACTAGAGATTTATCTTAGTAGTGGCATATACGGCCAGATTCAGCAATCATATACCTATCAACTGTAAACGGGCCAGGTCGAAATCACGAGTATAAAGTAGAAGTTTTTTGATGAAACTCCAACCCTTCCCAATTACTATGTGTGTAGTGTCGAAACTGGAAATTCCATATAGCCAATACTAGAGATTTATCTTAGTAGTGGCATATACGGCCAGATTCAGCAATCATATACCTATCAACTGTAAACGGGCCAGGTCGAAATCACGAGTATAAAGTAGAATTTGTATGATGAAACTCCAACCCTTCCCAATTACTATGTGTGTAGTGTCGAAACTGGAAATTTCATATAGCCAATACTAGAGATTTATATCAGTAGTGGCACATACGGCCAGTTTCAGCAATCATATACCTATCAACTGTAAACGGGCCAGGTCGAAATCACGAGTATAAAGTAGAAGTTTTTTGATGAAACTCCAACCCTTCCCAATTACTATGTGTGTAGTGTCGAAACTGGAAATTCCATATAGCCAATACTAGAGATTTATCTCAGTAGTGGCATATACGGCCAGATTCAGCAATCATATACCTATCAACTGTAAACGGGCCAGGTCGAAATCACGAGTATAAAGTAGAAGTTTTTTGATGAAACTCCAACCCTTCCCAATTACTATGTGTGTAGTGTCGAAACTGGAAATTCCATATAGCCAATACTAGAGATTTATCTTAGTAGTGGCATATACGGCCAGATTCAGCAATCATATACCTATCAACTGTAAACGGGCCAGGTCGAAATCACGAGTATAAAGTAGAAGTTTTTTGATGAAACTCCAACCCTTCCCAATTACTATGTGTGTAGTGTCGAAACTGGAAATTCCATATAGCCAATACTAGAGATTTATCTCAGTAGTGGCATATACGGCCAGATTCAGCAATCATATACCTATCAACTGTAAACGGGCCAGGTCGAAATCACGAGTATAAAGTAGAAGTTTTTTGATGAAACTCCAACCCTTCCCAATTACTATGTGTGTAGTGTCGAAACTGGAAATTCCATATAGCCAATACTAGAGATTTATCTTAGTAGTGGCATATACGGCCAGATTCAGCAATCATATACCTATCAACTGTAAACGGGCCAGGTCGAAATCACGAGTATAAAGTAGAATTTGTATGATGAAACTCCAACCCTTCCCAATTACTATGTGTGTAGTGTCGAAACTCGAAATTCCATATAGCCAATACTAGAGATTTATATCAGTAGTGGCACATACGGCCAGTTTCAGCAATCATATACCTATCAACTGTAAACGGGCCAGGTCGAAATCACGAGTATAAAGTAGAAGTTTTTTGATGAAACTCCAACCCTTCCCAATTACTATGTGTGTAGTGTCGAAACTGGAAATTCCATATAGCCAATACTAGAGATTTATCTTAGTAGTGGCATATACGGCCAGATTCAGCAATCATATACCTATCAACTGTAAACGGGCCAGGTCGAAATCACGAGTATAAAGTAGAATTTTTATGATGAAACTCCAACCCTTCCCAATTACTATGTGTGTAGTGTCGAAACTGGAAATTCCATATAGCCAATACTAGAGATTTATCTCAGTAGTGGCATATACGGCCAGATTCAGCAATCATATACCTATCAACTGTAAACGGGCCAGGTCGAAATCACGAGTATAAAGTAGAAGTTTTTTGATGAAACTCCAACCCTTCCCAATTACTATGTGTGTAGTGTCGAAACTGGAAATTCCATATAGCCAATACTAGAGATTTATCTTAGTAGTGGCATATACGGCCAGATTCAGCAATCATATACCTATCAACTGTAAACGGGCCAGGTCGAAATCACGAGTATAAAGTAGAAGTTTTTTGATGAAACTCCAACCCTTCCCAATTACTATGTGTGTAGTGTCGAAACTGGAAATTCCATATAGCCAATACTAGAGATTTATCTTAGTAGTGGCATATACGGCCAGATTCAGCAATCATATACCTATCAACTGTAAACGGGCCAGGTCGAAATCACGAGTATAAAGTAGAATTTTTATGATGAAACTCCAACCCTTCCCAATTACTATGTGTGTAGTGTCGAAACTGGAAATTCCATATAGCCAATACTAGAGATTTATATCAGTAGTGGCACAAACGGCCAGATTCAGCAATCATATACCTATCAACTGTAAACGGGCCAGGTCGAAATCACGAGTATAAAGTAGAAGTTTTTTTGATGAAACTCCAACCCTTCCCAATTACTATGTGTGTAGTGTCGAAACTGGAAATTCCATATAGCCAATACTAGAGATTTATCTCAGTAGTGGCATATACGGCCAGATTCAGCAATCATATACCTATCAACTGTAAACGGGCCAGGTCGAGATCACGAGTATAAAGTAGAAGTTTTTTGATGAAACTCCAACCCTTCCCAATTACTATGTGTGTAGTGTCGAAACTGGAAATTCCATATAGCCAATACTAGAGATTTATCTTAGTAGTGGCATATACGGCCAGATTCAGCAATCATATACCTATCAACTGTAAACGGGCCAGGTCGAAATCACGAGTATAAAGTAGAATTTTTATGATGAAACTCCAACCCTTCCCAATTACTATGTGTGTAGTGTCGAAACTGGAAATTCCATATAGCCAATACTAGAGATTTATATCAGTAGTGGCACAAACGGCCAGATTCAGCAATCATATACCTATCAACTGTAAACGGGCCAGGTCGAAATCACGAGTATAAAGTAGAAGTTTTTTGATGAAACTCCAACCCTTCCCAATTACTATGTGTGTAGTGTCGAAACTGGAAATTCCATATAGCCAATACTAGAGATTTATCTTAGTAGTGGCATATACGGCCAGATTCAGCAATCATATACCTATCAACTGTAAACGGGCCAGGTCGAGATCACGAGTATAAAGTAGAAGTTTTTTGATGAAACTCCAACCCTTCCCAATTACTATGTGTGTAGTGTCGAAACTGGAAATTCCATATAGCCAATACTAGAGATTTATCTTAGTAGTGGCATATACGGCCAGATTCAGCAATCATATACCTATCAACTGTAAACGGGCCAGGTCGAAATCACGAGTATAAAGTAGAATTTGTATGATGAAACTCCAACCCTTCCCAATTACTATGTGTGTAGTGTCGAAACTGGAAATTCCATATAGCCAATACTAGAGATTTATATCAGTAGTGGCACAAACGGCCAGATTCAGCAATCATATACCTATCAACTGTAAACGGGCCAGGTCGAAATCACGAGTATAAAGTAGAAGTTTTTTGATGAAACTCCAACCCTTCCCAATTACTATGTGTGTAGTGTCGAAACTGGAAATTCCATATAGCCAATACTAGAGATTTATCTTAGTAGTGGCATATACGGCCAGATTCAGCAATCATATACCTATCAACTGTAAACGGGCCAGGTCGAAATCACGAGTATAAAGTAGAATTTTTATGATGAAACTCCAACCCTTCCCAATTACTATGTGTGTAGTGTCGAAACTGGAAATTCCATATAGCCAATACTAGAGATTTATCTTAGTAGTGGCATATACGGCCAGATTCAGCAATCATATACCTATCAACTGTAAACGGGCCAGGTCGAAATCACGAGTATAAAGTAGAAGTTTTTTGATGAAACTCCAATCCTTCCCAATTGCTATGTGTGTAGTGTCGAAACTGGAAATTCCATATAGCCAATACTAGAGATTTATCTCAGTAGTGGCATATACGGCCAGATTCAGCAATCATATACCTATCAACTGTAAACGGGTCAGGTCGAAATCACGAGTATAAAGTAGAAGTTTTTTGATGAAACTCCAACCCTTCCCAATTACTATGTGTGTAGTGTCGAAACTGGAAATTCCATATAGCCAATACTAGAGATTTATCTCAGTAGTGGCATATACGGCCAGATTCAGCAATCATATACCTATCAACTGTAAACGGGCCAGGTCGAAATCACGAGTATAAAGTAGAATTTTTATGATGAAACTCCAACCCTTCCCAATTACTATGTGTGTAGTGTCGAAACTGGAAATTCCATATAGCCAATACTAGAGATTTATCTTAGTAGTGGCATATACGGCCAGATTCAGCAATCATATACCTATCAACTGTAAACGGGCCAGGTCGAAATCACGAGTATAAAGTAGAATTTTTATGATGAAACTCCAACCCTTCCCAATTACTATGTGTGTAGTGTCGAAACTGGAAATTCCATATAGCCAATACTAGAGATTTATATCAGTAGTGGCACAAACGGCCAGATTCAGCAATCATATACCTATCAACTGTAAACGGGCCAGGTCGAAATCACGAGTATAAAGTAGAAGTTTTTTGATGAAACTCCAACCCTTCCCAATTACTATGCGTGTAGTGTCGAAACTGGAAATTCCATATAGCCAATACTAGAGATTTATATCAGTAGTGGCACAAACGGCCAGATTCAGCAATCATATACCTATCAACTGTAAACGGGCCAGGTCGAAATCACGAGTATAAAGTAGAATTTTTATGATGAAACTCCAACCCTTCCCAATTACTATGTGTGTAGTGTCGAAACTGGAAATTCCATATAGCCAATACTAGAGATTTATATCAGTAGTGGCACATACGGCCAGTTTCAGCAATCATATACCTATCAACTGTAAACGGGCCAGGTCGAAATCACGAGTATAAAGTAGTATTTTTTTGATGAAACTCCAATCCTTCCCAATTACTATGTGTGTAGTGTCGAAACTGGAAATTCCATATAGCCAATACTAGAGATTTATATCAGTAGTGGCACATACGGCCAGATTCAGCAATCATATACCTATCAACTGTAAACGGGCCAGGTCGAAATCACGAGTATAAAGTAGTATTTTTTTGATGAAACTCCAATCCTTCCCAATTACTATGTGTGTAGTGTCGAAACTGGAAATTCCATATAGCCAATACTAGAGATTTATCTCAGTAGTGGCACAAACGGCCAGATTCAGCAATCATATACCTATCAACTGTAAACGGGCCAGGTCGAAATCACGAGTATAAAGTAGAAGTTTTTTGATGAAACTCCAACCCTTCCCAATTACTATGTGTGTAGTGTTGAAACTGGAAATTCCATATAGCCAATACTAGAGATTTATATCAGTAGTGGCATATACGGCCAGATTCAGCAATCATATACCTATCAACTGTAAACGGGCCAGGTCGAAATCACGAGTATAAAGTAGAAGTTTTTTGATGAAACTCCAACCCTTCCCAATTACTATGTGTGTAGTGTCGAAACTGGAAATTCCATATAGCCAATACTAGAGATTTATCTCAGTAGTGGCATATACGGCCAGATTCAGCAATCATATACCTATCAACTGTAAACGGGCCAGGTCGAAATCACGAGTATAAAGTAGAAGTTTTTTGATGAAACTCCAACCCTTCCCAATTACTATGTGTGTAGTGTTGAAACTGGAAATTCCATATAGCCAATACTAGAGATTTATATCAGTAGTGGCATATACGGCCAGATTCAGCAATCATATACCTATCAACTGTAAACGGGCCAGGTCGAAATCACGAGTATAAAGTAGAAGTTTTTTGATGAAACTCCAACCCTTCCCAATTACTATGTGTGTAGTGTCGAAACTGGAAATTCCATATAGCCAATACTAGAGATTTATCTCAGTAGTGGCATATACGGCCAGATTCAGCAATCATATACCTATCAACTGTAAACGGGCCAGGTCGAAATCACGAGTATAAAGTAGAAGTTTTTTGATGAAACTCCAACCCTTCCCAATTACTATGTGTGTAGTGTTGAAACTGGAAATTCCATATAGCCAATACTAGAGATTTATATCAGTAGTGGCATATACGGCCAGATTCAGCAATCATATACCTATCAACTGTAAACGGGCCAGGTCGAAATCACGAGTATAAAGTAGAAGTTTTTTGATGAAACTCCAACCCTTCCCAATTACTATGTGTGTAGTGTCGAAACTGGAAATTCCATATAGCCAATACTAGAGATTTATATCAGTAGTGGCATATACGGCCAGATTCAGCAATCATATACCTATCAACTGTAAACGGGCCAGGTCGAAATCACGAGTATAAAGTAGAATTTTTATGATGAAACTCCAACCCTTCCCAATTACTATGTGTGTAGTGTCGAAACTGGAAATTCCATATAGCCAATACTAGAGATTTATCTCAGTAGTGGCATATACGGCCAGATTCAGCAATCATATACCTATCAACTGTAAACGGGCCAGGTCGAAATCACGAGTATAAAGTAGAAGTTTTTTGATGAAACTCCAACCCTTCCCAATTACTATGTGTGTAGTGTCGAAACTGGAAATTCCATATAGCCAATACTAGAGATTTATATCAGTAGTGGCATATACGGCCAGATTCAGCAATCATATACCTATCAACTGTAAACGGGCCAGGTCGAAATCACGAGTATAAAGTAGAAGTTTTTTGATGAAACTCCAACCCTTCCCAATTACTATGTGTGTAGTGTCGAAACTGGAAATTCCATATAGCCAATACTAGAGATTTATATCAGTAGTGGCATATACGGCCAGATTCAGCAATCATATACCTATCAACTGTAAACGGGCCAGGTCGAAATCACGAGTATAAAGTAGAAGTTTTTTGATGAAACTCCAACCCTTCCCAATTACTATGTGTGTAGTGTCGAAACTGGAAATTCCATATAGCCAATACTAGAGATTTATCTCAGTAGTGGCATATACGGCCAGATTCAGCAATCATATACCTATCAACTGTAAACGGGCCAGGTCGAAATCACGAGTATAAAGTAGAAGTTTTTTGATGAAACTCCAATCCTTCCCAATTACTATGTGTGTAGTGTCGAAACTGGAAATTCCATATAGCCAATACTAGAGATTTATATCAGTAGTGGCATATACGGCCAGATTCAGCAATCATATACCTATCAACTGTAAACGGGCCAGGTCGAAATCACGAGTATAAAGTAGAAGTTTTTTGATGAAACTCCAACCCTTCCCAATAACTATGTGTGTAGTGTCGAAACTGGAAATTCCATATAGCCAATACTAGAGATTTATCTCAGTAGTGGCATATACGGCCAGATTCAGCAATCATATACCTATCAACTGTAAACGGGCCAGGTCGAAATCACGAGTATAAAGTAGAAGTTTTTTGATGAAACTCCAATCCTTCCCAATTACTATGTGTGTAGTGTCGAAACTGGAAATTCCATATAGCCAATACTAGAGATTTATCTCAGTAGTGGCATATACGGCCAGATTCAGCAATCATATACCTATCAACTGTAAACGGGCCAGGTCGAAATCACGAGTATAAAGTAGAATTTTTATGATGAAACTCCAACCCTTCCCAATTACTATGTGTGTAGTGTCGAAACTGGAAATTCCATATAGCCAATACTAGAGATTTATCTCAGTAGTGGCATATACGGCCAGATTCAGCAATCATATACCTATCAACTGTAAACGGGCCAGGTCGAAATCACGAGTATAAAGTAGAAGTTTTTTGATGAAACTCCAACCCTTCCCAATTACTATGTGTGTAGTGTCGAAACTGGAAATTCCATATAGCCAATACTAGAGATTTATATCAGTAGTGGCATATACGGCCAGATTCAGCAATCATATACCTATCAACTGTAAACGGGCCAGGTCGAAATCACGAGTATAAAGTAGAAGTTTTTTGATGAAACTCCAACCCTTCCCAATTACTATGTGTGTAGTGTCGAAACTGGAAATTCCATATAGCCAATACTAGAGATTTATATCAGTAGTGGCATATACGGCCAGATTCAGCAATCATATACCTATCAACTGTAAACGGGCCAGGTCGAAATCACGAGTATAAAGTAGAATTTGTATGATGAAACTCCAACCCTTCCCAATTACTATGTGTGTAGTGTCGAAACTGGAAATTCCATATAGCCAATACTAGAGATTTATATCAGTAGTGGCACATACGGCCAGTTTCAGCAATCATATACCTATCAACTGTAAACGGGCCAGGTCGAAATCACGAGTATAAAGTAGAAGTTTTTTGATGAAACTCCAACCCTTCCCAATAACTATGTGTGTAGTGTCGAAACTGGAAATTCCATATAGCCAATACTAGAGATTTATATCAGTAGTGGCACATACGGCCAGATTCAGCAATCATATACCTATCAACTGTAAACGGGCCAGGTCGAAATCACGAGTATAAAGTAGAAGTTTTTTGATGAAACTCCAACCCTTCCCAATTACTATGCGTGTAGTGTCGAAACTGGAAATTCCATATAGCCAATACTAGAGATTTATATCAGTAGTGGCATATACGGCCAGATTCAGCAATCATATACCTATCAACTGTAAACGGGCCAGGTCGAAATCACGAGTATAAAGTAGAAGTTTTTTGATGAAACTCCAATCCTTCCCAATTACTATGTGTGTAGTGTCGAAACTGGAAATTCCATATAGCCAATACTAGAGATTTATCTCAGTAGTGGCATATACGGCCAGATTCAGCAATCATATACCTATCAACTGTAAACGGGCCAGGTCGAAATCACGAGTATAAAGTAGAATTTTTATGATGAAACTCCAACCCTTCCCAATTACTATGTGTGTAGTGTCGAAACTGGAAATTCCATATAGCCAATACTAGAGATTTATCTCAGTAGTGGCATATACGGCCAGATTCAGCAATCATATACCTATCAACTGTAAACGGGCCAGGTCGAAATCACGAGTATAAAGTAGAAGTTTTTTGATGAAACTCCAACCCTTCCCAATTACTATGTGTGTAGTGTCGAAACTGGAAATTCCATATAGCCAATACTAGAGATTTATATCAGTAGTGGCATATACGGCCAGATTCAGCAATCATATACCTATCAACTGTAAACGGGCCAGGTCGAAATCACGAGTATAAAGTAGAAGTTTTTTGATGAAACTCCAACCCTTCCCAATTACTATGTGTGTAGTGTCGAAACTGGAAATTCCATATAGCCAATACTAGAGATTTATATCAGTAGTGGCATATACGGCCAGATTCAGCAATCATATACCTATCAACTGTAAACGGGCCAGGTCGAAATCACGAGTATAAAGTAGAAGTTTTTTGATGAAACTCCAACCCTTCCCAATTACTATGTGTGTAGTGTCGAAACTGGAAATTCCATATAGCCAATACTAGAGATTTATCTCAGTAGTGGCATATACGGCCAGATTCAGCAATCATATACCTATCAACTGTAAACGGGCCAGGTCGAAATCACGAGTATAAAGTAGAAATTTTTTGATGAAACTCCAATCCTTCCCAATTACTATGTGTGTAGTGTCGAAACTGGAAATTCCATATAGCCAATACTAGAGATTTATATCAGTAGTGGCATATACGGCCAGATTCAGCAATCATATACCTATCAACTGTAAACGGGCCAGGTCGAAATCACGAGTATAAAGTAGAAGTTTTTTGATGAAACTCCAACCCTTCCCAATAACTATGTGTGTAGTGTCGAAACTGGAAATTCCATATAGCCAATACTAGAGATTTATCTCAGTAGTGGCATATACGGCCAGATTCAGCAATCATATACCTATCAACTGTAAACGGGCCAGGTCGAAATCACGAGTATAAAGTAGAAGTTTTTTGATGAAACTCCAATCCTTCCCAATTACTATGTGTGTAGTGTCGAAACTGGAAATTCCATATAGCCAATACTAGAGATTTATCTCAGTAGTGGCATATACGGCCAGATTCAGCAATCATATACCTATCAACTGTAAACGGGCCAGGTCGAAATCACGAGTATAAAGTAGAATTTTTATGATGAAACTCCAACCCTTCCCAATTACTATGTGTGTAGTGTCGAAACTGGAAATTCCATATAGCCAATACTAGAGATTTATCTCAGTAGTGGCATATACGGCCAGATTCAGCAATCATATACCTATCAACTGTAAACGGGCCAGGTCGAAATCACGAGTATAAAGTAGAAGTTTTTTGATGAAACTCCAACCCTTCCCAATTACTATGTGTGTAGTGTCGAAACTGGAAATTCCATATAGCCAATACTAGAGATTTATATCAGTAGTGGCATATACGGCCAGATTCAGCAATCATATACCTATCAACTGTAAACGGGCCAGGTCGAAATCACGAGTATAAAGTAGAAGTTTTTTGATGAAACTCCAACCCTTCCCAATTACTATGTGTGTAGTGTCGAAACTGGAAATTCCATATAGCCAATACTAGAGATTTATATCAGTAGTGGCATATACGGCCAGATTCAGCAATCATATACCTATCAACTGTAAACGGGCCAGGTCGAAATCACGAGTATAAAGTAGAATTTGTATGATGAAACTCCAACCCTTCCCAATTACTATGTGTGTAGTGTCGAAACTGGAAATTCCATATAGCCAATACTAGAGATTTATATCAGTAGTGGCACATACGGCCAGTTTCAGCAATCATATACCTATCAACTGTAAACGGGCCAGGTCGAAATCACGAGTATAAAGTAGAAGTTTTTTGATGAAACTCCAACCCTTCCCAATAACTATGTGTGTAGTGTCGAAACTGGAAATTCCATATAGCCAATACTAGAGATTTATATCAGTAGTGGCACATACGGCCAGATTCAGCAATCATATACCTATCAACTGTAAACGGGCCAGGTCGAAATCACGAGTATAAAGTAGAAGTTTTTTGATGAAACTCCAACCCTTCCCAATTACTATGCGTGTAGTGTCGAAACTGGAAATTCCATATAGCCAATACTAGAGATTTATATCAGTAGTGGCATATACGGCCAGATTCAGCAATCATATACCTATCAACTGTAAACGGGCCAGGTCGAAATCACGAGTATAAAGTAGAAGTTTTTTGATGAAACTCCAATCCTTCCCAATTACTATGTGTGTAGTGTCGAAACTGGAAATTCCATATAGCCAATACTAGAGATTTATCTCAGTAGTGGCATATACGGCCAGATTCAGCAATCATATACCTATCAACTGTAAACGGGCCAGGTCGAAATCACGAGTATAAAGTAGAATTTTTATGATGAAACTCCAACCCTTCCCAATTACTATGTGTGTAGTGTCGAAACTGGAAATTCCATATAGCCAATACTAGAGATTTATCTCAGTAGTGGCATATACGGCCAGATTCAGCAATCATATACCTATCAACTGTAAACGGGCCAGGTCGAAATCACGAGTATAAAGTAGAAGTTTTTTGATGAAACTCCAACCCTTCCCAATTACTATGTGTGTAGTGTCGAAACTGGAAATTCCATATAGCCAATACTAGAGATTTATATCAGTAGTGGCACATACGGCCAGATTCAGCAATCATATACCTATCAACTGTAAACGGGCCAGGTCGAAATCACGAGTATAAAGTAGAAGTTTTTTGATGAAACTCCAACCCTTCCCAATTACTATGCGTGTAGTGTCGAAACTGGAAATTCCATATAGCCAATACTAGAGATTTATATCAGTAGTGGCATATACGGCCAGATTCAGCAATCATATACCTATCAACTGTAAACGGGCCAGGTCGAAATCACGAGTATAAAGTAGAAGTTTTTTGATGAAACTCCAATCCTTCCCAATTACTATGTGTGTAGTGTCGAAACTGGAAATTCCATATAGCCAATACTAGAGATTTATCTCAGTAGTGGCATATACGGCCAGATTCAGCAATCATATACCTATCAACTGTAAACGGGCCAGGTCGAAATCACGAGTATAAAGTAGAATTTTTATGATGAAACTCCAACCCTTCCCAATTACTATGTGTGTAGTGTCGAAACTGGAAATTCCATATAGCCAATACTAGAGATTTATCTCAGTAGTGGCATATACGGCCAGATTCAGCAATCATATACCTATCAACTGTAAACGGGCCAGGTCGAAATCACGAGTATAAAGTAGAAGTTTTTTGATGAAACTCCAACCCTTCCCAATTACTATGCGTGTAGTGTCGAAACTGGAAATTCCATATAGCCAATACTAGAGATTTATATCAGTAGTGGCATATACGGCCAGATTCAGCAATCATATACCTATCAACTGTAAACGGGCCAGGTCGAAATCACGAGTATAAAGTAGAAGTTTTTTGATGAAACTCCAATCCTTCCCAATTACTATGTGTGTAGTGTCGAAACTGGAAATTCCATATAGCCAATACTAGAGATTTATCTCAGTAGTGGCATATACGGCCAGATTCAGCAATCATATACCTATCAACTGTAAACGGGCCAGGTCGAAATCACGAGTATAAAGTAGAATTTTTATGATGAAACTCCAACCCTTCCCAATTACTATGTGTGTAGTGTCGAAACTGGAAATTCCATATAGCCAATACTAGAGATTTATCTCAGTAGTGGCATATACGGCCAGATTCAGCAATCATATACCTATCAACTGTAAACGGGCCAGGTCGAAATCACGAGTATAAAGTAGAATTTTTATGATGAAACTCCAACCCTTCCCAATTACTATGTGTGTAGTGTCGAAACTGGAAATTCCATATAGCCAATACTAGAGATTTATCTCAGTAGTGGCATATACGGCCAGATTCAGCAATCATATACCGATCAACTGTAAACGGGCCAGGTCGAAATCACGAGTATAAAGTAGAAGTTTTTTGATGAAACTCAAAACCCTTCCCAATTACTATGTGTGTAGTGTCGAAACTGGAAATTCCATATAGCCAATACTAGAGATTTATATCAGTAGTGGCACATACGGCCAGATTCAGCAATCATATACCTATCAACTGTAAACGGGCCAGGTCGAAATCACGAGTATAAAGTAGAAGTTTTTTGATGAAACTCCAATCCTTCCCAATTACTATGTGTGTAGTGTCGAAACTGGAAATTCCATATAGCCAATACTAGAGATTTATCTCAGTAGTGGCATATACGGCCAGATTCAGCAATCATATACCGATCAACTGTAAACGGGCCAGGTCGAAATCACGAGTATAAAGTAGAAGTTTTTTGATGAAACTCAAAACCCTTCCCAATTACTATGCGTGTAGTGTCGAAACTGGAAATTCCATATAGCCAATACTAGAGATTTATCTCAGTAGTGGCATATACGGCCAGATTCAGCAATCATATACCGATCAACTGTAAACGGGCCAGGTCGAAATCACGAGTATAAAGTAGAAGTTTTTTGATGAAACTCAAAACCCTTCCCAATTACTATGCGTGTAGTGTCGAAACTGGAAATTCCATATAGCCAATACTAGAGATTTATATCAGTAGTGGCATATACGGCCAGATTCAGCAATCATATACCTATCAACTGTAAACGGGCCAGGTCGAAATCACGAGTATAAAGTAGAATTTTTATGATGAAACTCCAACCCTTCCCAATTACTATGTGTGTAGTGTCGAAACTGGAAATTCCATATAGCCAATACTAGAGATTTATCTCAGTAGTGGCATATACGGCCAGATTCAGCAATCATATACCGATCAACTGTAAACGGGCCAGGTCGAAATCACGAGTATAAAGTAGAAGTTTTTTGATGAAACTCAAAACCCTTCCCAATTACTATGCGTGTAGTGTCGAAACTGGAAATTCCATATAGCCAATACTAGAGATTTATATCAGTAGTGGCATATACGGCCAGATTCAGCAATCATATACCTATCAACTGTAAACGGGCCAGGTCGAAATCACGAGTATAAAGTAGAAGTTTTTTGATGAAACTCCAATCCTTCCCAATTACTATGTGTGTAGTGTCGAAACTGGAAATTCCATATAGCCAATACTAGAGATTTATCTCAGTAGTGGCATATACGGCCAGATTCAGCAATCATATACCTATCAACTGTAAACGGGCCAGGTCGAAATCACGAGTATAAAGTAGAAGTTTTTTGATGAAACTCAAAACCCTTCCCAATTACTATGCGTGTAGTGTCGAAACTGGAAATTCCATATAGCCAATACTAGAGATTTATATCAGTAGTGGCATATACGGCCAGATTCAGCAATCATATACCTATCAACTGTAAACGGGCCAGGTCGAAATCACGAGTATAAAGTAGAAGTTTTTTGATGAAACTCCAATCCTTCCCAATTACTATGTGTGTAGTGTCGAAACTGGAAATTCCATATAGCCAATACTAGAGATTTATCTCAGTAGTGGCATATACGGCCAGATTCAGCAATCATATACCGATCAACTGTAAACGGGCCAGGTCGAAATCACGAGTATAAAGTAGAATTTTTTTGATGAAACTCAAAACCCTTCCCAATTACTATGTGTGTAGTGTCGAAACTGGAAATTCCATATAGCCAATACTAGAGATTTATCTCAGTAGTGGCATATACGGCCAGATTCAGCAATCATATACCTATCAACTGTAAACGGGCCAGGTCGAAATCACGAGTATAAAGTAGAATTTTTATGATGAAACTCCAACCCTTCCCAATTACTATGCGTGTAGTGTCGAAACTGGAAATTCCATATAGCCAATACTAGAGATTTATATCAGTAGTGGCATATACGGCCAGATTCAGCAATCATATACCTATCAACTGTAAACGGGCCAGGTCGAAATCACGAGTATAAAGTAGAAGTTTTTTGATGAAACTCCAATCCTTCCCAATTACTATGTGTGTAGTGTCGAAACTGGAAATTCCATATAGCCAATACTAGAGATTTATCTCAGTAGTGGCATATACGGCCAGATTCAGCAATCATATACCTATCAACTGTAAATGGGCCAGGTCGAAATCACGAGTATAAAGTAGAATTTTTATGATGAAACTCCAACCCTTCCCAATTACTATGTGTGTAGTGTCGAAACTGGAAATTCCATATAGCCAATACTAGAGATTTATATCAGTAGTGGCACATACGGCCAGATTCAGCAATCATATACCTATCAACTGTAAACGGGCCAGGTCGAAATCACGAGTATAAAGTAGAATTTTTATGATGAAACTCCAACCCTTCCCAATTACTATGTGTGTAGTGTCGAAACTGGAAATTCCATATAGCCAATACTAGAGATTTATATCAGTAGTGGCATATACGGCCAGATTCAGCAATCATATACCTATCAACTGTAAACGGGCCAGGTCGAAATCACGAGTATAAAGTAGAAGTTTTTTGATGAAACTCCAACCCTTCCCAATTTCTATGTGTGTAGTGTCGAAACTGGAAATTCCATATAGCCAATACTAGAGATTTATCTCAGTAGTGGCATATACGGCCAGATTCAGCAATCATATACCTATCAACTGTAAACGGGCCAGGTCGAAATCACGAGTATAAAGTAGAATTTTTTTGATGAAACTCCAACCCTTCCCAATTTCTATGTGTGTAGTGTCGAAACTGGAAATTCCATATAGCAAATACTAGAGATTTATCTCAGTAGTGGCATATACGGCCAGATTCAGCAATCATATACCTATCAACTGTAAACGGGCCAGGTCGAAATCACGAGTATAAAGTAGAATTTTTATGATGAAACTCCAACCCTTCCCAATTATTATGTGTGTAGTGTCGAAACTGGAAATTCCATATAGCCAATACTAGAGTTTTATCTCAGTAGTGGCACATACGGCCAGATTCAGCAATCATATACCTATCAACTGTAAACGGGCCAGGTCGAAATCACGAGTATAAAGTAGAATTTTTTTGATGAAACTCCAACCCTTCCCAATTACTATTTGTGTAGTGTCGAAACTGGAAATTCCATATAGCCAATACTAGAGATTTATATCAGTAGTGGCATATACGGCCAGATTCAGCAATCATATACCTATCAACTGTAAACGGGCCAGGTCGAAATCACGAGTATAAAGTAGAAGTTTTTTGATGAAACTCCAACCCTTCCCAATTACTATTTGTGTAGTGTCGAAACTGAAAATTCCATATAGCCAATACTAGAGATTTATATCAGTAGTGGCATATACGGCCAGATTCAGCAATCATATACCTATCAACTGTAAACGGGCCAGGTCGAAATCACGAGTATAAAGTAGAATTTTTATGATGAAACTCCAACCCTTCCCAATTATTATGTGTGTAGTGTCGAAACTGGAAATTCCATATAGCCAATACTAGAGATTTATCTCAGTAGTGGCACATACGGCCAGATTCAGCAATCATATACCTATCAACTGTAAACGGGCCAGGTCGAAATCACGAGTATAAAGTAGAATTTTTATGATGAAACTCCAACCCTTCCCAATTACTATGTGTGTAGTGTCGAAACTGGAAATTCCATATAGCCAATACTAGAGATTTATCTCAGTAGTGGCACATACGGCCAGATTCAGCAATCATATACCTATCAACTGTAAACGGGCCAGGTCGAAATCACGAGTATAAAGTAGAATTTTTATGATGAAACTCCAACCCTTCCCAATTACTATGTGTGTAGTGTCGAAACTGGAAATTCCATATAGCCAATACTAGAGATTTATATCAGTAGTGGCATATACGGCCAGATTCAGCAATCATATACCTATCAACTGTAAACGGGCCAGGTCGAAATCACGAGTATAAAGTAGAAGTTTTTTGATGAAACTCCAACCCTTCCCAATTTCTATGTGTGTAGTGTCGAAACTGGAAATTCCATATAGCCAATACTAGAGATTTATCTCAGTAGTGGCATATACGGCCAGATTCAGCAATCATATACCTATCAACTGTAAACGGGCCAGGTCGAAATCACGAGTATAAAGTAGAATTTTTTTGATGAAACTCCAACCCTTCCCAATTTCTATGTGTGTAGTGTCGAAACTGGAAATTCCATATAGCAAATACTAGAGATTTATCTCAGTAGTGGCATATACGGCCAGATTCAGCAATCATATACCTATCAACTGTAAACGGGCCAGGTCGAAATCACGAGTATAAAGTAGAATTTTTATGATGAAACTCCAACCCTTCCCAATTATTATGTGTGTAGTGTCGAAACTGGAAATTCCATATAGCCAATACTAGAGATTTATCTCAGTAGTGGCACATACGGCCAGATTCAGCAATCATATACCTATCAACTGTAAACGGGCCAGGTCGAAATCACGAGTATAAAGTAGAATTTTTTTGATGAAACTCCAACCCTTCCCAATTACTATTTGTGTAGTGTCGAAACTGGAAATTCCATATAGCCAATACTAGAGATTTATATCAGTAGTGGCATATACGGCCAGATTCAGCAATCATATACCTATCAACTGTAAACGGGCCAGGTCGAAATCACGAGTATAAAGTAGAAGTTTTTTGATGAAACTCCAACCCTTCCCAATTACTATTTGTGTAGTGTCGAAACTGAAAATTCCATATAGCCAATACTAGAGATTTATATCAGTAGTGGCATATACGGCCAGATTCAGCAATCATATACCTATCAACTGTAAACGGGCCAGGTCGAAATCACGAGTATAAAGTAGAATTTTTATGATGAAACTCCAACCCTTCCCAATTATTATGTGTGTAGTGTCGAAACTGGAAATTCCATATAGCCAATACTAGAGATTTATCTCAGTAGTGGCACATACGGCCAGATTCAGCAATCATATACCTATCAACTGTAAACGGGCCAGGTCGAAATCACGAGTATAAAGTAGAATTTTTATGATGAAACTCCAACCCTTCCCAATTACTATGTGTGTAGTGTCGAAACTGGAAATTCCATATAGCCAATACTAGAGATTTATCTCAGTAGTGGCACATACGGCCAGATTCAGCAATCATATACCTATCAACTGTAAACGGGCCAGGTCGAAATCACGAGTATAAAGTAGAATTTTTATGATGAAACTCCAACCCTTCCCAATTACTATGTGTGTAGTGTCGAAACTGAAAATTCCATATAGCCAATACTAGAGATTTATATCAGTAGTGGCACATACGGCCAGATTCAGCAATCATATACCTATCAACTGTAAACGGGCCAGGTCGAAATCACGAGTATAAAGTAGAATTTTTATGATGAAACTCCAACCCTTCCCAATTACTATGTGTGTAGTGTCGAAACTGGAAATTCCATATAGCCAATACTAGAGATTTATATCAGTAGTGGCATATACGGCCAGATTCAGCAATCATATACCTATCAACTGTAAACGGGCCAGGTCGAAATCACGAGTATAAAGTAGAATTTTTATGATGAAACTCCAACCCTTCCCAATTATTATGTGTGTAGTGTCGAAACTGGAAATTCCATATAGCCAATACTAGAGATTTATCTCAGTAGTGGCACATACGGCCAGATTCAGCAATCATATACCTATCAACTGTAAACGGGCCAGGTCGAAATCACGAGTATAAAGTAGAATTTTTATGATGAAACTCCAACCCTTCCCAATTACTATGTGTGTAGTGTCGAAACTGGAAATTCCATATAGCCAATACTAGAGATTTATCTCAGTAGTGGCACATACGGCCAGATTCAGCAATCATATACCTATCAACTGTAAACGGGCCAGGTCGAAATCACGAGTATAAAGTAGAATTTTTATGATGAAACTCCAACCCTTCCCAATTACTATGTGTGTAGTGTCGAAACTGGAAATTCCATATAGCCAATACTAGAGATTTATATCAGTAGTGGCATATACGGCCAGATTCAGCAATCATATACCTATCAACTGTAAACGGGCCAGGTCGAAATCACGAGTATAAAGTAGAAGTTTTTTGATGAAACTCCAACCCTTCCCAATTTCTATGTGTGTAGTGTCGAAACTGGAAATTCCATATAGCCAATACTAGAGATTTATCTCAGTAGTGGCATATACGGCCAGATTCAGCAATCATATACCTATCAACTGTAAACGGGCCAGGTCGAAATCACGAGTATAAAGTAGAATTTTTTTGATGAAACTCCAACCCTTCCCAATTTCTATGTGTGTAGTGTCGAAACTGGAAATTCCATATAGCAAATACTAGAGATTTATCTCAGTAGTGGCATATACGGCCAGATTCAGCAATCATATACCTATCAACTGTAAACGGGCCAGGTCGAAATCACGAGTATAAAGTAGAATTTTTATGATGAAACTCCAACCCTTCCCAATTACTATGTGTGTAGTGTCGAAACTGAAAATTCCATATAGCCAATACTAGAGATTTATATCAGTAGTGGCATATACGGCCAGATTCAGCAATCATATACCTATCAACTGTAAACGGGCCAGGTCGAAATCACGAGTATAAAGTAGAAGTTTTTTGATGAAACTCCAACCCTTCCCAATTACTATTTGTGTAGTGTCGAAACTGGAAATTCCATATAGCCAATACTAGAGATTTATATCAGTAGTGGCATATACGGCCAGATTCAGCAATCATATACCTATCAACTGTAAACGGGCCAGGTCGAAATCACGAGTATAAAGTAGAATTTTTTTGATGAAACTCCAACCCTTCCCCATTACTATGTGTGTAGTGTCGAAACTGGAAATTCCATATAGCCATTACTAGAGATTTATCTCAGTAGTGGCATATACGGCCAGATTCAGCAATCATATACCTATCAACTGTAAACGGGTCAGGTCGAAATCACGAGTATAAAGTAGAAGTTTTTTGATGAAACTCCAACCCTTCCCAATTACTATGTGTGTAGTGTCGAAACTGGAAATTCCATATAGCCAATACTAGAGATTTATATCAGTAGTGGCATATACGCCCAGATTCAGCAATCATATACCTATCAACTGTAAACGGGCCAGGTCGAAATCACGAGTATAAAGTAGAAGTTTTTTGATGAAACTCCAACCCTTCCCAATTACTATGTGTGTAGTGTCGAAACTGGAAATTCCATATAGCCAATACTAGAGATTTATATCAGTAGTGGCACATACGGCCAGATTCAGCAATCATATACCTATCAACTGTAAACGGGCCAGGTCGAAATCACGAGTATAAAGTAGAATTTTTATGATGAAACTCCAACCCTTCCCAATTACTATGTGTGTAGTGTCGAAACTGGAAATTCCATATAGCCAATACTAGAGATTTATATCAGTAGTGGCATATACGGCCAGATTCAGCAATCATATACCTATCAACTGTAAACGGGTCAGGTCGAAATCACGAGTATAAAGTAGAATTTTTATGATGAAACTCCAACCCTTCCCAATTACTATGTGTGTAGTGTCGAAACTGGAAATTCCATATAGCCAATACTAGAGATTTATCTCAGTAGTGGCATATACGGCCAGATTCAGCAATCATATACCTATCAACTGTAAACGGGCCAGGTCGAAATCACGAGTATAAAGTAGAATTTTTATGATGAAACTCCAACCCTTCCCAATTACTATGTGTGTAGTGTCGAAACTGGAAATTCCATATAGCCAATACTAGAGATTTATCTCAGTAGTGGCATATACGGCCAGATTCAGCAATCATATACCTATCAACTGTAAATGGGCCAGGTCGAAATCACGAGTATAAAGTAGAATTTTTATGATGAAACTCCAACCCTTCCCAATTACTATGTGTGTAGTGTCGAAACTGGAAATTCCATATAGCCAATACTAGAGATTTATCTCAGTAGTGGCATATACGGCCAGATTCAGCAATCATATACCTATCAACTGTAAACGGGCCAGGTCGAAATCACGAGTATAAAGTAGAATTTTTATGATGAAACTCCAACCCTTCCCAATTACTATGTGTGTAGTGTCGAAACTGGAAATTCCATATAGCCAATACTAGAGATTTATCTCAGTAGTGGCATATACGGCCAGATTCAGCAATCATATACCTATCAACTGTAAACGGGCCAGGTCGAAATCACGAGTATAAAGTAGAATTTTTATGATGAAACTCCAACCCTTCCCAATTACTATGTGTGTAGTGTCGAAACTGGAAATTCCATATAGCCATTACTAGAGATTTATCTCAGTAGTGGCATATACGGCCAGATTCAGCAATCATATACCTATATCAACTGTAAACGGGCCAGGTCGAAATCACGAGTATAAAGTAGAATTTTTATAATGAAACTCCAACCCTTCCCAATTACTATGTGTGTAGTGTCGAAACTGAAAATTCCATATAGCCAATACTAGAGATTTATATCAGTAGTGGCATATACGGCCAGATTCAGCAATCATATACCTATCAACTGTAAACGGGCCAGGTCGAAATCACGAGTATAAAGTAGAAGTTTTTTGATGAAACTCCAACCCTTCCCAATTGCTATGTGTGTAGTGTCGAAACTGAAAATTCCATATAGCCAATACTAGAGATTTATATCAGTAGTGGCATATACGGCCAGATTCAGCAATCATATACCTATCAACTGTAAAAGGGCCAGGTCGAAATCACGAGTATAAAGTAGAAGTTTTTTGATGAAACTCCAACCCTTCCCAATTGCTATGTGTGTAGTGTCGAAACTGAAAATTCCATATAGCCAATACTAGAGATTTATATCAGTAGTGGCATATACGGCCAGATTCAGCAATCATATACCTATCAACTGTAAACGGGCCAGGTCGAAATCACGAGTATAAAGTAGAAGTTTTTTGATGAAACTCCAACCCTTCCCAATTACTATTTGTGTAGTGTCGAAACTGAAAATTCCATATAGCCAATACTAGAGATTTATATCAGTAGTGGCATATACGGCCAGATTCAGCAATCATATACCTATCAACTGTAAACGGGCCAGGTCGAAATCACGAGTATAAAGTAGAAGTTTTTTGATGAAACTCCAACCCTTCCCAATTACTATTTGTGTAGTGTCGAAACTGAAAATTCCATATAGCCAATACTAGAGATTTATATCAGTAGTGGCATATACGGCCAGATTCAGCAATCATATACCTATCAACTGTAAACGGGCCAGGTCGAAATCACGAGTATAAAGTAGAAGTTTTTTGATGAAACTCCAACCCTTCCCAATTGCTATGTGTGTAGTGTCGAAACTGAAAATTCCATATAGCCAATACTAGAGATTTATATCAGTAGTGGCATATACGGCCAGATTCAGCAATCATATACCTATCAACTGTAAACGGGCCAGGTCGAAATCACGAGTATAAAGTAGAAGTTTTTTGATGAAACTCCAACCCTTCCCAATTACTATTTGTGTAGTGTCGAAACTGAAAATTCCATATAGCCAATACTAGAGATTTATATCAGTAGTGGCATATACGGCCAGATTCAGCAATCATATACCTATCAACTGTAAACGGGCCAGGTCGAAATCACGAGTATAAAGTAGAAGTTTTTTGATGAAACTCCAACCCTTCCCAATTGCTATGTGTGTAGTGTCGAAACTGAAAATTCCATATAGCCAATACTAGAGATTTATATCAGTAGTGGCATATACGGCCAGATTCAGCAATCATATACCTATCAACTGTAAACGGGCCAGGTCGAAATCACGAGTATAAAGTAGAAGTTTTTTGATGAAACTCCAACCCTTCCCAATTACTATGTGTGTAGTGTCGAAACTGAAAATTCCATATAGCCAATACTAGAGATTTATATCAGTAGTGGCATATACGGCCAGATTCAGCAATCATATACCTATCAACTGTAAACGGGCCAGGTCGAAATCACGAGTATAAAGTAGAAGTTTTTTGATGAAACTCCAACCCTTCCCAATTACTATTTGTGTAGTGTCGAAACTGGAAATTCCATATAGCCAATACTAGAGATTTATATCAGTAGTGGCATATACGGCCAGATTCAGCAATCATATACCTATCAACTGTAAACGGGCCAGGTCGAAATCACGAGTATAAAGTAGAAGTTTTTTGATGAAACTCCAACCCTTCCCAATTACTATATGTGTAGTGTCGAAACTGGAAATTCCATAAAGCCAATGCTAGAGCCAATAATTCCATATAGCCACCTCAAACAATATCTTATCTCGACAACAATACCAATTGATATCTCAATTGTGCGTAAAAAGGCATATAGGGCCTTATCTACCGATTTACCCTTACAGTACGCATGTTGAGAGGCTGACTATTTCTCCTGTTAAGTTCATATTTATATGTGTTTCTACTAGCCTTTCCAGGGTTTTCCGGGATCCGGTCCAGCTGATTTGTGCGGCTTGAACCCTTTTATGGCCTACAGAATTCGTTGTGCCATCGACGTTGCGTTTTGGACCATATATCACACGCATGATTCTTCTCTCGAATGTTAGAAACCATCTTTCGCACTCATTCGTAAAGGTCCAACTCTCACATCCATACATGACAACGGATCTGATCAACACTCTGTACAGTTTCAGCTTATCCGCATTTGCAAGATATTTTAAATTCAGCAGTGGACGTAGAGGATACAAAGCCCGATTGCCAGCGGCAAGGCGGACCTTGATATCCTCGCCTACACTATTATCGTGAGTGATGAGAGATCCAAGATACTTGAATCTCATCACTCCTTCAAACGTTCGGTTTCCACTACTGAAATCACTTGCGTCTTGGTCTCTAAAACCCGAAATTAGATATTTGGTTTTTGATTGGTTAATTTTGAGACCAACGAAAGCTGAACACTGTTCCAGTGTCTCTTTCACTCCGTTGCCATTTAATCCAATCACACAGATATCATCTGCATAAGCAAGAAGTTGATTGGATTGTCGGAATAAGATATTGTCCTGAGGTGTTTCACTTTTACGAAGGATGTATTCCAACATGAGATTAAAAAGTATCGGGGACAGCGCATCTCCTTGTCGAACACCAGAAGTAATTGCAAAAGTTATCGATAGCCTGTTCTCAACTTTGAAACAGCATTGTGACTGCGTTACTGTCATTTTACAGAGATGTACATATTTTTGTGGTATTCCTAAATATTCAAGCGCATACCATAGCCTCTCTCGATTGATCGAGTCATAGGCTTGCTTGAAATCTAGGAATACCTGGTGTACATCGCGAGATGTTTCGTAGTACTTGGAAAGAATCATCCGTAGCGAAAAAACTTGATCAGTGACTGACCGATTTGGAATCCGACAATTTCCTCCGCTAGAGGAGTAATTCTTCCCAAGATAATGTATGACAGTAACTTACATGCTGTGCAAAGGAGAGCTATACCGCGATAATTCTCACATTTCAAGCGATCACCCTTCTTGAAAATTGGGCATAACGCGGCCACTTTCCATTCTTCGGGCATAACTTCATTTCGCCATACCAATCGAACAAGGTCGAAAAGACAGTTCCACAAAGTTAGCTCTCCGAATATCAAGAGCTCTGAATTAATGCAATCAACTCCTGGTGAACGATTTTTCTTTAATCTCTGCATGGTCATTGTGAATTCCTCATAGGATGGATCCTCAATGAACATCTCTGCGGTCTGTATTTGAGGGTATTCAAACACAGCTTGTGATACATGTGGAACATTAAGTAAATCAGAAAAATGTTCACGCCATGTATCGAGTACCGCATCGACGTTGACACAGAGGTTTCCATCCTGGTCCCGGATGGCAGTTGACCGAGATCTTAAGGTATGGTGCAATTCGGTGATTCCTTTAAAGAAATCACGCGAATTGTGCTCATTGCTGAGTTGTTGAACTCTTAAAACCTTAGCCTTCCACCATTCTCGCTGTCTACAAATTCGTTTAGCTGTCCTCCTAGCAAGAACTTCTTTGTTTTTCCTTGCGATTGTAGACCGAGTCTGCGCTTCATTATAGGCTATATTTCGTTGCTGAACAGCAAGACGACACTCCTCATCAAACCAATCATTTTTGGGCTTAGTTTTCACTATACCGAGAATGTGCTGGGCAGCATCGACAACCGAGGTTTTCAATACTTTCCAGACACTGTTCACATCATCAGATTGGTAACTGGATTGCATAATGCTATTGCTGACAAGATCTTGATATTTTCGTTGCGTTTCTTCATTTATCAGACCTTCACAGGAGAATCGCGTTGTATATTCCCCTGTCCTCCTTGACTTGTACGAAAATGTCCATCGTAGCTTTGCAGCAACCATAAAATGGTCACTGCCTACAAATTTTGTTGACGACCAATACGATCTCACGTCTTGGACAACCCGCGCTCGCCCTTTTGAAATCAACACATGGTCAATTTGGCTTCGGGATGTTTTACGTGGATGTGTCCATGTTTCCAAATGGATGTTTTTATGGGGAAAGAATGTACTTGCCACTTGGAGATCATGTGCGATCGCAAAGTACATCATTCTTTCCCCATTCTCGGTCGCAGTTTCGTGTCGGTAGTACGAACCTATTTTGTTACATAAGTCGGTCTGATTTCTGCCAGCTCTAGCATTAAAGTCGCCAATCACCAATCTGACACATGTACACAAACAATTGACAGGTTGGCTAATCTCATGTGCAAGCGAAGCTTACACATTCGATTATCGACTGCCTGGAAATCCAACACAGCCTTTTTTAACTGTGGCCCAATCAGAAACCCAACCCCAAGATTTCCGAGGTCGTCTCCACTGTGTAGCAACGTATAGCCTGGAGTGTCTTGGAGCGCTACGAGTTCCAGTCGATACTCTTTCATGGGATAAGGCCGTCCAATGCGCCAGGTTTTCTTAATGACTGCACGTTCCACGTGCCGATCCTTAATCTCGTGTCCGGGTACCTAAGCGAGAGTTCCTTTTTTGTTGTTTTGGCGGTATCCGATTTTTTTACTTTTGTTGACATATTTAACAACAACCAATCCAAAGAAGTGTGAATAGGAGAATTTAAAAGAAAAGCAGCAGCTAGATTGCTCTAGATCGAAAAGAGAATAAACAAGGATGAAGACTGTAAAAAGTCAATACCACAAATTTATGGACGAGTACATCCAGCTGAACCATATGGCATTAAATAGAAGTTTCTCGAATTTACTGCATTTCAAACTATTATGTTAAAAGAGGACAGTACCACTACGAGATTGAGGACAGTTTTCGATGTCTACTGCAAGACAACAACAGGCATATCACTGAGGCATATGCATGTAGGTCCAATGTTACAAAAACATTTAACCACAATAGTAGTCACAACGAAGAAACATCGTTATGTGATTGCATCAGACATCGAGAAAATGTTCAGACAGATCTAAATGGATAGCAAAGAACAAGACAGTTTCAACTAATCCTCTGGAGATCAAAACTTAATAAGCAACTACAGATTAAAAACCTATATGGGGTAGGTTCTGGAAATAAAGTGGGTAACAAGGCACGGCAACAATTATCGGCCAAAACAAAATCTATGTATCATCTACATATATCTCCTCTCGGATCTATCACAATAGCGGACGTAACAGCTGCCCAAAAAATTCATTCCTATTAAAGATTTAATCTTCTAAATAGGGCCAACCTCTCCTCCTTTCAACCAGAAGAGTTTAATACATCGCTAAGAGGCGGTAATTGGAGTGGCGCAGCAGTGACATTTTGAACCAGAATTTTTTGTCTCGTCACTCAGCCCATTATGGCATCCTATTCCAGGCGTACACTCTCAGTCCCGCAATCTATTTGTTCTGTCCAATATATTTGATATCCTTAAATAGGAATCGTGTTCCAAAGCAGTGTGGTTTATGGTAGGAGTGTTAAGTACAGATGCACGACTAGAAGTGCTCAACAGTTTCTTCTTCTCCTCACCCATAGTGTTCGCGGTTTGTGTCACTCCTAATTTTTATTCGAACAGGTGATTATTTAAGGATCAATGTCCCATGAGAATGCCCAGCAAGATTCTTAAAATGTGTCAGTCGAAGGACTGGGATCTTTCGTGATTTATTGATCCAAAAAAGACGTCCTAAAGCGGAGCCAATCTATTAGTCAAAACATTACCATTAATATCCACGTGACTGGATATCCAGTGTAGTCTAAATTCATTCAATTGCTTAGTCGATTTAAGACAATTCTTATCTCTAAACCCAAGACGCAGTTACGACGATTTCTGCAATTTATCTTTTTTGCAAAAAGTGCTGCTCAGAAGCGTACCTACCAAGGAGGATATATTATTTGACCTCAGAACTTTGTATGGATAAACCAACACCTGCCAAATTTTAATAAAATCCCGTGGGCCCTGGGCCTGGTGTTTAAATTTCGAGAAAGAACGAACGAGCAAAGAAAGAGCATCGGCTCCATCGGACTCTATCTTTTGTCACCACCTTTGAAATCAACTTCCAATCTATGAAAAGTGGTTGGTGTGGGAATTGATTTCCATTTGCTATATTAGAGTTTTCATTTTCGGGAAAATGAGTTTTCATTAGAACCCCTAAAGCTTCTTGATTTGTATTCGTATAAGTTCCATCAGGTTTCTCTATAGAGTTCCAATAGTGACATTTACATTATCACAGAGAACTCTTGAGTTTAGCGGTTGCTTGTTCTTGAAATTCCAATCTTCGATTGTACCGGGTTTCATGGCATGGCTTAGAAGTTTTTTGTCTGCTTCTTCAATTTACCAAATTCCCTTGTTTACCGTGGTGTCCCAGCTATTTTAGGTTTACTTATAAAATGTTTATCTTGGGGGATTAAAATCAAATACCTTATATAGACAGATTGAATTACGTCAATATGCGATTTTTTGATGCTAATATGTACTCAACTAACTCAGAATATTTAAGAACAACTTATAGATGTCCAGCTGTACCACTAACATCGCTTCGAACACCATTCGTTTCACCATTATTAAATCAATTACTGACATTCCAATATCGCCGAATACATTATATTTGATGTTTACGAAGACTGATAAATGGGAATTAACTAACAAATGTAAACTGCCGGAGTCAAGCAAAATTCTTACTATCCATGAAGCTCAAGGTTTAACATCTTCAAATGTAATTTGTGTTCGATTGTCGGGTAAGAAAAATTAAACTGTTTGACAGCTTACCACATGCAATAGTAGCATTAAGCAGACCCACACTCACATTTCAATACTTTTCTCAAGCAGAAGGTGACCAACTTCATAAGTTGCTAAATAGAGCTATCCATGCAAATGAGCAGAATCTACACGAAATCACGCATAAACCTGAAGACAAATCAGTAAGTCCAAGTAATACAGCCTTGAAAGCCAACGCACTGAGGAAAACAAAACTTACATTTTATTTTCAAAATGTAAATAAAATGTCGTCGAAAGCTGCCATGTTTCATAATTTTGTTTTAAAAACATTATTTCCCGTATATATAATTTGTCCCAGCTGAATTTTTTCCCAGCCAGTATGTTGTCTACAGATGTGATCGTTCACCAGAAACTAGTACTAAAAGATCTAGTGGTGGAGTATTAATAGCTATTGACACTTTTGTACCCTGTGAGCTCGTTGAATTAAAAAGCGTGTCTATTGAACAATTATGCGTAAAAATATCGATTAACAAAACGACATTATACATCTACGTTGTATATATTCCACCTGACGCATCGATATTATCATATACTACATGGTGCGACTCAATTGTAGAAATCAATAATATGGCTAATCAATCTGACATTATCTTAATCACGGGTGACTTCAATTTTCCTTCTATTAATTGGACCTGTTAAAGATGCTTTGTTGACTTCTAAAAAATATAAGAAGATATTTAAAAAATAATCTAATTTCTAATACAATTTATACTTATCTTGTAAAATCACTTCAATACACCGCAAACAGCTGTCAAATATCTTATTTTGTGTTATTGTTTGTCAACACAATTGATAACGATTCACAATATACATAGTAACAAATAATTTATAATTACCTATTGTACTAAAAATTTCGGTAAAGTTCAATTTTTTTATAATAGAATGCACTTTACTATTAAATAATTAAGTTAAATTTGAAAATTGTTCGCGCCTTTTTTTGCTTTGATCTTTCACTTTTTCTGCGATTTTCAAGGAGATCACAAGCGAACAAATAGACAGCGATTTATAATAGCGATATAACCGAGCGATTTAATTTATACACTACTTTGCGATATTGAGGTGGTTATTGGTTTATACATATTAATTTTGTTATACAAAAAATAAAACAAATTGAAATAATAAATATAATATTTTATTAAAAATATAATTAAACAAGAAAATAAAATATTCGTGTAGTATTTACTAAATAATCATCCGTACCTTTGAACAAAATTTACATGGTCCTTCGAGCCGGATACCGGTAAAAATTAGAGAATATTTGTTTGCAAAATTCAGTCCTACTTTCAATTCTAAAATTAATTGAGTAATACTTCTTTTAATATCTATAAATTATAACTAATTATCTTGAAGAGAGGCACATGATTGAATAAGTTTATAGTGACATTGATTAAATAATAGTGCAATATTCAAAGTGATTTAAAGTGAATTGGCAATCCTATCGAATTCTCGTCGCAGTACTCTGTAATCAACGTGATATTTCCTAAATATGGCAGACACGCGGTGTTTAAATCGTATCGTGAAAAGAGTTCGGCAAATTGAGCAGTTCATCGATAAAAGTGGTGCTAAAAATGTCGATGATATATGCGTTAATCTTAAGTTGTTAGAAGAAGAATGGAATGAATACAAGTCATTGGAAAATAGAATAAAATTTGATGATGAAACTACCAAGAGCATGGATGAATTGGGTGAAAAATGCTTTTCTTTGAAGAAAAAACTATTAATATTGCAACGTGAACAGAACGACCAAAATGCTGATGGTACAATACAAGAGCTAGTAACAAATCAAAGATCATTCTTAGAAGAAGCTAAACACAACAAACGCTTTGGAGATGACGAAATCAGACTACCACGCATGAATATACCAATGTTTTCAGGGGTTTATTCCGAATTTCCCTCTTTCAGGGATCTATTTCAAGCTTCAATTGGAAAAAAGGAAAATATAAGCGGTGCGCAGAAGCTACAGTATATAAAGGGCCTATTGATGGGCGACGCTGCTGCTCTAGTGAGGCATATCGAGATTACGGATGCTAACTACGATGAGGCCTGGACTATAATAAAGAATCGATATGACAACAAACGGTATCTTGTAGCCAATTTGTTTAGTGAGCAACCTAATATAACCCAACCATCAGCGAAATCGCTACACCACATGTCGGATGTAATGGAAGAAGTTTTTAGAGGACTCAAAGTAATCGGACCACATGCTGAAACTAGGGATCCATGGTTGATCACAATGTTAGTCAACAAATTAGATGTTGAATCCAGACAAGCATGGTCAATAGATATTTGCGACGAAGATTTTCCAACACTTGAGAGGTTTCAGACATTCTTAAAAAGGCGTGGAAATGCGTTGGGGGATTGTGAAGTAAAACGACCTAGCAATACAAGTAAGTCTCAACTAACTAAGATAAGAACAATAATGCATGTAACACCTAATACTCAAGTTTGTCCGAATTGCAATTCCAATCATGGTTTATACATGTGCGATAAATTTTTGGAACTGGACGTTACAGAAAGAAGAGGTTTTGTAGCAGAACAAAAATTATGTTTTAATTGTTTAAAATCAAACCATCAAGCTGCAACATGCAGGTCTCGTTTTAAGTGTACCATATGCAAGTCAAGACATCACACTACATTGCATAAAGATTTACCGGAAGCTACATTAACAAACAAACAAATAACATCTAGTTCAGCAACACAGGAAGGCCTTGGTTATCAAACTACCACAGAATTAACGAAACAGGTATTACAAACTAGCACAAATGCAACAATAGCGAATAATTTCCAAGCATTACTTCCAACTGCGATTGTTAACATCCGCGATAACTTCGGTAACTATCAAAAATGTCGGATATTATTGGATTCTGGTGCACAAGCATCTTTCATCTCCGAGCGATGTATTCAGCGATTGCAGCTTCCAAGAAAAAATTCCAATATTTCCATTAAGGGACTAGCATCAGAAATAACGAACACAAAGGGAAGCACATCGATAATTCTATCATCATGCTATGACAATCAACAAATAGAAGTTGAAGTATTAATATTAACTAAATTGCCAAATCGACTTCCAAGTCAGTACTTCGATACTACGAATTATGAAAACTTACAAAATTTGCAGCTAGCGGACCCCAGTTTCAATAAACCAAGCCAAATTGATATCATGATTGGAGCGGACAGGTTTTTTAATATTTTGCGGGCAGGATGCATCGAGAATAAAGAAAAGGCAGTAGTAGCACAGAACACTATGTTTGGATGGGTCGTAGCAGGAGACTTAAGACGTGATCCCATGAATATTCCGCAGGCCGAAATTCAAGCTATAATTTCCATGTAAATGTAAACAACGACGAAATTTTGCGAAAATTTTGGGAATTAGAAGAAATTCCAGGGTGTGAACCATTTACGAGTGAGGAACAAGATTGTGAAGAACATTTTACATCTAACTTCAAGCGGAATAAGGATGGCAGATTCGTTGTTAAAATTCCATTTAAATACAGTAGACCAAAATTGGGAAATTCAATAAATATAGCTACTAAACGTTTCTAAACGTTTATAACCTAGAAAAAAGGCTCAATTCCAATGCAGATTTAAAATCAGAATACGTAAAGATAATGCGCGAGTATGTGGAGCTTGGACATATGCGCGAAATTAGTGACAACGAAATAAATTTGAATGAGAATGATGCATGTTTTTACCTATCCCACCACTGCGTAACAAAGGAATCAAGCAAAACAACCAAAGTTCGCGTGGTGTTTGATGGATCTTGTAAATCAAGCAACGGGTTATCATTGAACGATAATATGCTTGTCGGACCTACCATTCAACCGTCTCTTTGGACAACATTATTGAAATTTCGTTACCATAAATTTGCATTAGTAGCAGACATCGAAAAGATGTACAGGCAAGTGATGGTTGCTGAAGAAGATCAGAAATATCAAAGAATCTTGTGGCGTGAAAACGAAGATGAAATACTGAAGCATTATCAACTCACTACAGTAACATTTGGTTTAGCAAGCTCATCCTTCCTAGCGATAAGGGCTCTTAACCAATCAGCAATAGAAATGGAAAATCAATATCCAGATGTCAAACAGGTAATCACAAATGATTTTTATGTTGATGATTTAATTACAGGAGCGGACTCAGTTAAAAATGCCATAGAATTAAAGAAAAACATTGAACATGTTATTGGAACATCAAAGTTTACGTTAAGAAAGTGGATGTCAAATTCAAAGGAAGTTTCGGATATCAGCGAAAATATTCTAGATTTTGAAGGAGTCGAAACAAATGCTAGTATTCTTGGAATACGGTGGAACCCATTAGAGGACACATTTTCTTTTGCGGTCAAACTGCCTGTGTATTCAATACCAACCAAACGCGAACTTATATCCGATGCGTCTAAAGTCTTCGATCCATTAGGTTGGATATCACCGTCTACAGTAATCACTAAAATGCTATTCCAAACGCTTTGGTTACGGAAATTAGATTGGGACGACGAATTACCGCAGGATATCATAAAAACGTGGGACCAGCTGAGAACAGAATTTATTGAATTTCAAAAACTAAGACTTAAGAGATATATACCTACCAGATCAGTGGAACTCCATGGGTTTTCAGACGCGAGTGAGCGTGCATACTCAGCTGTAGTATACAGCAGATCATTTGATGATGAAGGAACTGTTTACGTTACATTAATTGCGTCAAAAACCAAAGTTGCTCCAATAAAAACCGTAAGTTTGCCAAGATTAGAATTATGCGGAGCTCATCTTTTAGCTAAATTGCTAACTGCAGTTAAAAACTCGATGTTATCATCGGCTAAATTATTTGCATGGACAGACTCGGCCATAGTATTAGCATGGTTGTTGGACCATCCCGTTAAATGGAAAACATTCATTGGAAACCGAACTGCCGAAATCTTAAACTTACTACCAAGACAACATTGGAATCATGTCAAATCGGAACAAAATCCAGCTGATTATGCTTCCAGAGGAGTGTTTCCATCCAAACTTCTAAACTTACGACAATGGTGGGAAGGTCCATCTTGGTTACAATTAAATAGTAGCGATTGGCCAATCAGTAACGATTCTTATGGAAAAACAAACTTAGAGAGACGCAATCAGAAAACTGGTAAAATTCATGTGTTATATCATCAAAACCAAAATTGTATCATTGATGAACTGATTGACAAAACATCTTCCTTCAGTAAATTAATAAGAATTTTAAGTTATATTAACAGATTTGTAGCGAATACGAGAGTCCACGATCGAGATGCGAGAAAACTCGGTGCACTTACGGTGAATGAATTAGAAAATTCAACCAAACAAATAATAAAACATGTTCAACATACTGAATTTTGCGACGAAATAAAACGGCTGAGAGATAAAAAAGAGATGAATACCAAATGTAATCTTCTGTCACTTACTCCATTCATCGATGAAAACGGCATTCTTAGAGTTGGAGGGAGATTACAAAATTCAGAGAGCCATTATGACTCAAAATACCCGATCATTCTACCAAAATCCCACATCCTCAGTAGAATGATAATATCCCATGTCCATATTAAATATTTACATCCTGGTCCATCCTTAACATCCCATCTAATCCGACAACAATACTGGATAGTCAGAGGTAGAAGTCTTGTACGAGAAGAAATTAAAAAATGTGTTAAATGTTTTCGACATCGAGCTGAAACTTCAAAGCAACTTATGGGAAATCTACCAGCGGTTAGAACCACACCAGCCAGACCCTTTAGTAAATGTGGAATAGACTATGCAGGGCCAATTTCTGTTTCTAACAAAGTCGGACGAGGGGCCAAAACATCTAAAGGATATATATCTGTATTTGTCTGTATGGTCACTAAAGCCATTCATTTGGAGGCTGTAACAGACCTCACCAGTGATGCGTTCTTAGCAGCTTTAAAACGATTTGTATCCAGAAGAGGCGTTCCAAGCGAAATATTTACTGACAACGGGACAAATTTTTTGGGAGCAAGGCGACACTTGAAAGAGGTATATAGTTTATTACGATCTGAAAAGCATAACTATTTGGTTACAGAATATCTGGCGCAAAATTCAATCCAATGGCATTCGATACCTCCTGCAGCTCCTCATTTTGGTGGCTTATGGGAGGCTGCAGTAAAATCAGTCAAGGCACATTTAAACAAGGCCACTTCTAACTGTAATTTAACATTTGAAGAAATGTCTACACTACTATGTCAAATAGAGGCAATCCTGAATTCGAGACCACTTTGTGCGTTATCGGAAGATGATGCGAGTATTGAGGCACTGACTCCAGCACATTTTTTGCTAGGATCGACGATATCCACAATACCCGAGAATGATTTACAGACAGTATCCATAAGCAGATTATCTCGGTGGCAACACATTCAGCAAAGAACAAAGGGCTTCTGGAATCGTTTTAACAAAGAATACTTAAATTCGCTTCAACAGAGAAACAAATGGGCGAAAACTACAAAAAACCTAAAAATTAATGACCTTGTATTAATTAAAGAAGACAACTTGCCTACTTGCAAATGGGCGTTAGGAAGAATCATAAAGGTACATCCTGATGAACATGGGTTAATACGCGTCGTATCTATTAAAACACAATCCACAGTGATAAAGCGTCCAATTACTAAAGTATGCAAATTACCAGTTAGTTAACTACTTCAGTTGTTAACGGGGCGGTCTATGTTAAAGATGCTTTGTTGACTTCTAAAAAATATAAGAAGATATTTAAAAAATAATCTAATTTCTAATACAATTTATACTTATCTTGTAAAATCACTTCAATACACCGCAAACAGCTGTCAAATATCTTATTTTGTGTTATTGTTTGTCAACACAATTGATAACGATTCACAATATACATAGTAACAAATTTCGATTATCGAATTTATAATTTATAATTACCTATTGTACTAAAAATTTCGGTAAAGTTCAATTTTTTTATAATAGAATGCACTTTCCTATTAAATAATTAAGTTAAATTTGAAAATTGTTCGCGCCTTTTTTTGCTTTGATCTTTCACTTTTTCTGCGATTTTCAAGGAGATCACAAGCGAACAAATAGACAGCGATTTATAATAGCGATATAACCGAGCGATTTAATTTATACACTACTTTGCGATATTGAGGTGCTTATTGGTTTATACATATTAATTTTGTTATACAAAAAATAAAACAAATTGAAATAATAAATATAATATTTTATTAAAAATATAATTAAACAAGAAAATAAAATATTCGTGTAGTATTTACTAAATAATCATTCGTACCTTTGAACAAAATTTACAGGACCTTAGACGAGGAATTGGATGAAATTTTACCAATGAATATTACGTCGGATGAGGAACATTTGTTCACTGATACTATTTACGACTCAAACCTGAGCCAAATTTGCCAAATACAAAATGGCTTAGATAGAACTCTTGACTTAATATTTACAAATGAACGAAGTGCATTTAAGGTAAATCAATCAGCAACGCCTTTTGTTGTTAATGATGTTCACCATAAATCAATTTAAATCATATTGGAAATCGAGAACATTAACAAAAAATTCAGTCACAAAAGCTCGAGGCCTTTCTACAACTTCAGGAAGGCATAAACTATTAATCTCCATCATTACATTGAACATGTCGACTGGATGAAAGAACTAAACAGCAGAAATATGGAAGAAAATGTAGACAAATTTTATAACATCATATATCAAGGTATAGAAGTATATGTCCCTTTAACTGCGGTAAAACTTGATAGATATCCACCATGGTATGACGATAAACTAATCAATTTGAAGAACAAGAAGGATAAAGCCTATAAAGAAACATTAAAACTATATTCCGAGGCTAGTAAGCTTAAATATGCAGAATGTAACCAAAATTTCGAAAACTATTTTGAGACTAAATACAAGACCTACATAACTTGTATTAAAGACAAAATTAAAAATGATCCAAAGCACTTTTGGAGCTTTTTTAAGACAAAACGTGAAATCAACGGTTTTCCTGCATATATGACATTCAAAGAAGGGAAATCATCGGACGCGCAAGTCATATCCAACATGTTCGCTGAGTTTTTTCAATCTGTATTTAGACCAGAAGACGTTAATAAATACAAAAATCTCCACCATGCTAGGGAATCTGTCCATTGAAATACCACATATTACAATAGAAGATATAAACAAGGCTCTTAAAACATTCGGCGATGGTTGCGGTCCTGACCAAATACCAGCTTCTTTTTTGAAAGATTACACCAGTTTGGAACTACCTCTTTGCATGCTGTTCAATCAGTCGCTGAGATTGGGAGAGTTTCCTAAAAAATGGAAGATAACCAGAATAACCCCATTATTTAAAACTGGGGATAGAAGTGATGTATCATGTTATAGAGGTATAACGTCGATTTCAACTATACCCAAATTATTTGAACTAGTAATATGTAATTCCTTCAAAGAAGTGGTGCCTCGACATGTTTCACCGTACCAACATGGGTTCATGCCTAAGAGATCAACATCTACAAACCTTATTGAATTTACCAGCAGCACAATCAAAGTTATTGAAAGCCACAAGCAAGTTGACGTGGTGTACACAGACTTTGCCAAGGCATTTGACTCCATTAGCCATTTAAAGCACTAGAACGTTTATACTTATTTGGATTCTCAAACAACTATGTGGCTTGGTTTAAATCTTACTTAAGTAACCGCATCCAATACATCGACATTGGTAACAGCAGGTCCAAGCCAATTCAAGCTACATCGGGTGTTCCACAAGAATCTTGGTCCTTGGATTTTTACCATTTTCATCGACGCAGTCACTGAAGTCATTCTACACTCTAAAGTTTTAATGTTTGCTGATGACCTGCTGATATCATTCCACCGAAAATTAAATCCCGTTTTAAAACATTACGAAGTAAACAATATGCCACTAAAGCGAGTATCAGAGATCAAAGACCTCGGTGTTATTTTCGTGGAAAATATGAGCAGTAACAAACATATAGAACAATGTATTGCTAAATCTAATTCTATGTGGGGTTTTATTAAACGATGGACGGGAGATATTTATGACCTGGAGACAATCAAGATTCTATATTTCGCATACGTGCGTTCGCAATTGGAATATGCTGTTACTGTTTGGTGTCCATTTTATGATACAAACATCAGTAAACTTGAGGGTATTCAGAAAAAGTTTATCCGTCACTTAACTTGGAAAAACGGTTGGGAGTATGATCACGCATTACCATACCACGAAAACCTGCAGCGTTTACCACCTTAACTGGAAGGCTGTAAAACAAACAACATAGCAACTCTGGAAAATAGACGTGAGCTTTTAAAGTGTTCGTTTGTTGGTAATATTTTATAAGGTCACATTAATGCACCATCAATACTAGAAAATTTACAAATTAAAGTACCCAGTAGACAACTAAGGAGAAATGAGTTCTTGCAAGTTGATGTCCATAGAACCAACTATATGGTTCTAATGAACCGATTAACATGATGTGCAAAAGCTTTAATCAGATAAATCACCTGTTCGATTTTACTTCTAGCAAGGATACCTTAAAACGAAGATTGAAGCAACACTTTGCTTCTTCCTGATTTTAATTATTATTTTAAATGTCTGACTATTACGTCATTTTATATGTAATGTCATTTTTAATGTCAAGTCGTATTTGTAGACTTATTTATAAATAAATAAATAAATAAATAAAAGACAGCTCTTCTCATTGGCGATGATTAGAGCTTCTTCAAGCTTGGGAACTGTCATTTCCATAAAACTAGCAATTAGCGCTTCTTGGGTTCCTTAATTCTCTAATTTTTGGTTTATCGCTGGTTCGAGAGAAGGGGATGTAGCGATGGTCAATGAGAGTAACTTCATTTAGGACCTCCAAGTTGAGACTTTCCACATTCAAGATGGCTAGGTCAGACGCCAAAAGGTGTTCCAGGAGGAAAATGCCTCTATACGTTTTATATCGGAGTTGATTCAGCATACGTGTTGTGAGTGGGAGAGGCCGTACCCGATCTGTTTCTTCTTCCAAGGGAAGACAGAGTTTTACCTGCTGAAGAGCTTTTAACTGTTTGGGCGCTTGCACATTTGTGTCTAAGCTTATAACCAGCTGACTTTGAACATGCAACACTATCTGGACATCAAAGTACATTCATGATTTACCGCTACGAATTTACACTTACCCCGTGGGCACGAATTGGGTTAATTCCAACTGTTGCAGAAGCTCTTATAATAATTATTAAAACTAATGTTTTTGTTTTTTATTTTATACCTGGTCAATTATTTCTTCTAAACTATTAATAAATAAATCATAAAAACTATTTTCTAATCGTATAATAACACCTGCAGCTTTGACTGGAAATTGCCAGAAATACATTCGTTTATTAAGAATTTTTAAATCGTCCATTGTATCCTTTATATTGAGTGCCACTGTTACATCCAGCGAACTCACATGTATTCCGTTCAATACGACAATCGAACAATTCGAATTTCGGAGCACATGTTTAAGAATTGTGTTACGGATATGCTCGGCCGATGAATATACCAAGCTTTGATCGGGTGTAATCAATAGTATTTCGGATTCAGCTGTTTTCCGTATTTCAACCGTTGATCGTGGACGGGCCGTTAAATAAATTATAAAAAGTAAATTAACGCCAATACCAACAACCATTCCATATTCTAAGCCCAGTACAAGACATGCAACTAAGGTTACGGTAAATGGTATTATATCAATCCGTTTAGTTCGCCATATTTCAATGGCGGTTTCATATTCAACCATATAGATCATAGCGGCTATAATAACGGCGGCCAACGAAGCTTTCGGTATATAGTAAAACGTTGACGTAAGCAAACCTAATGCGAGTAATACTAATATTCCAGTAAATACGCCACCCATTGGAGTTCGAACGCCACTCGAATGATTTATTGCGGTTCGTGTAAATGATCCAGTAACCGGCATTGATGAAACAAACGATCCGACTATGTTACAAATGCCTAGGGCGATCATCTCTTGTGTTGCATCGACAATCTTTCCTTTTGCTTTAAAAAATACAAGCGTTCAAATCACATCAAATTATTTTGTTTCTAGATTGTACTTACAAAAGGCTTTCGCCACCGCGATACTCTCGAGAATTGATATCAATGGGAGTGCTATAATACTCGATCCCAATGTGTCGTAGATCTCTTTAAAACTGCCTGGGAATGTTGGCGGTTTGAATGGTGGAAATCCGGACTGTATATCACCGATTATATTGAACGGAACAATTTTATTATTGGACACTGCATAGGCAATGCCTATTCCAATAATAACGGCTAGGGCATTTCGTGATAGCGACAAGTATTTTAAGTACGGTTTCCATTTACTGGACACGTTTATATCATTAACCTTCTTCAATAAAATTAAACAAATTAGAGTAACTATTCCGAGGACGGTGTCCCATAATTTTATTTCGCCAAAATTATGAAATAAATTCTCCCAAGATTCGATGAACTCGTTTGATTTGCCTGAAATTCCAAATATCGACCGAAGTTGTCCAGTCCCGATTGTAATTGCTGCTGCAGTTACAAAACCAGCCGAAACTGGTGATGAAATGAATTGTACAACAAATCCAAGATTTAAAAGGCCCAATATTAAAATTATAAATCCCTGAATAAAAGCAGCCAAGACAGCATAATCGGGATTGTCATTGACGTATTTCTGAACCATGAGCGACATAATGGCTGTTGGTCCAATTGTAATATCTTTACAACTGCCCAATATTAAATATACAAAACAGCCCATAAAACCGGCATACAATCCATATGATGGCGGTAAACCGGCTACCTGGGCGTATGCTATTCCCTGAGGTATTGCGGTTAGACCAACGGTTATGCCGGCTACAAAATCTTGATACAGAAATTGTTTTTCATATTTAGGCAGCCATCGTACGATTGGCAATAAATTTAAAAAAGAATTTCGATTGCATTTTTTCCGTCCCAGATTCGATAGTTTTTCCTTAACATCTGGCCATTCCTGTTTATAGAGCGCTGCATTGTCTGTAAATAGAAAAAAAATTGAATTAAGTAATAAATCTGGTTTGGGTCGCTGGGCTGACGACTCGCATTCGTAAAAACTTCAAGGGTCGAAAATGTCAACAAAATCGGACACCGCCGATATAGGAACGAAGTCCCGCTTAAATACACGGCCACGAGATTAAGGATCGGCATGTGGAACTTGCAATCACTTAGATAAGTGTCAGTTGGAACTTGTGGCTCTCCAAGAAGTTCGATGGACTAAAAGTGGAGACCATGTGTCCCAAGGCTATATACATGGACCTCTGAAATCTTGGAGTTGTATCCTCATTGGGCCACAAGTAAGACAGACTATGTTAGACTTCCAAGTTAATAATCTCATCTATAAGCTACGCTTGCACATGAGATTAGCAAGCCTGTCAATTGTCTGTGTACATGCGCCCACTGATGTAAGCCAACCCCAAGATAAAGTCTCATTTTACAATAATTTGGATAATCTGATGGGCTCTACACCTGAGCACGATGAAAATAGAGAAAAAACGATGATGCTTCCGAGGCCAAATACCCGAAGGCAAATTGATTATGAATTGATTTCATAAGAGAGGCTCGGTTTGAGGTTGTATCAGTCTACAATAAAATTCTCCTGCGAAGGTCTGATAAATGAAGAACCGAAACGAAAATATCAAGATCTTGTCAGCAATAGCATTTTGCGCTCTAATTACCAGTCTGAAGAAGTGAACAGTGTCGAGCGAGACAGTGATGGCATACCAATTTAACTCGGCCGTCAATTGATCCTTAAAAAGGAATCGTGATCCAAAGCATTGCAGTCTATGGGGAGAATATAAAGTACAGGAGCACCAGAATTACTCAACAGTTTCTTGTCCTGCCTCCTATTGGTTGCAGTTTGTGCTGATCCTATTTCCATTTGGAGCATGGAATTATTCAGAGAACAATGTCCCGTATGCCCAGAAAGATCCTCGATGTCTCATAGTTCAAGAAGTAATGGGGTCGATATCTCTCTTAAGAGATAATACTGTAATACAGTAGCGTCCCTACCAAGTGGGGTAGATAATTTAACCTCAGGGTATTACCCGGCAGTCCGGCACCAACATAATACAGATTATAGCATATTGATCCATGTGTAAAGATCATGATTTTCGGTAATAATTACACCAAATAATTTCCCGAAAGCATGATTCGGCACCATAGTGTCCGTGGGCGTCAAAACGCATACCCATACGGTTATGTACCTTTTGCACGATGCAAGACCCATAATCATAGAACTGTACAGGAGTAAAAGATGCAGGCAGTTATAGTTTTGAGTTTATTTTGAACCGTGACACAGATTGTACCGTGACTTTTATCTAGTACCAATCATTTGTTGCACTTTAAGTGATCATTAAATAAAACAAAACAAAATATTGACTTGGTTTGAAATACAAGTGGGTTGTAAATCGAATAGACAGATATTCGATATGGCTTATCGTAGCACAAACATATTAATGCAAATATTGCACAGTAACATTATTAAACCGATAATTGTGCAATAAATTATTTTGCGATTAACCGAGAGATAGAAATCGAGTTCACACTACACCCGAACAAGTTCAATGAGGTAATAAATTTTTTAAGCTGTCGATAAATATTTGGATAAGCTGTACGAACAGCTTGTATTTGGTAAATATTAAGTGCAATTGTGGCGTCCGAGTGTCTCAAGGCTATATACATTGCTAAATAGTGAGGATGACTTCATCGATGATTTGGATTTTTCATTGAGCCACATGTTAAAAATACCACTTGCGTTTTAGATCGGTAAACGTGATTTGTAAACATGCTGATTTAGGAGCATAGGGGATCCACTTGACTAGACGATATGATTCAATTGTTCAAAATGTTCTGTACAGAAACTTCATGGCCTAAAGCCAGCTTGTTCCATTCTTATCCATTTCTGCGCGATTTTCCTGGCGTTCCATACTTCAAGTAATAGTGCTGTAAGAAGTCTTGATGGTTCTAACTTCCCGCTTCGTTTCCAGTTTGCCTGTACAGTTGTCCTCAAAGTCTTTATTCATGCATTCTCTTACCAGATCAAATCTTAATATCGCTGCTTGCACCTTGAAGGCTATGAGCCTTGATGGTAGAAGGTACTGCTTGCTAAGCAGCAGCAACTGTGGTAACATCGAAAGGGTAAAAACATGTAGACTAATCTGACCAACACGTAAAAGTGACACAAGTGAAATTAAGAACGGAGTTGAAAATTGCAGTGGCGGGAGTCAAGCAACCACAACGAAGGAATGCGCTATCTACGGTCAAGCGAAGCTATACAAAAAATATGGATGGCTTGGAGTTGAGGTACGGTGTTAGTCACATGCAGGCTCTCCGCCTCGAACCGACATCGTTCGAATCGTGAACGTAGCTATGATAGCAGACATATCGATTTTAGGAAGCACATCCAGTCTGTGTTTGATCTCGTATACTTGGACCAAGGAAAGTGTGATAGTTCGAGGTTGTCATGAGGAAGAGAACCACGACGGAGATTCTGCTCTCTGATCAATCTTTTCCAGATTGAGCTTCATATTCGTATTCCTGATTCAGCATTATCTCCTAGTTGCTCAGACGTTCTTGACCCAGTATGATGATGTCACTGAGATAAACAAGGCAATACTTCCATTTTAGGGCATGAGCTACACACTCCATGTTTACTGGGTTCAGTGGGACTTATTATTCTTGACTTACTGTTGTAAAGATGGAAATAGAGCAGTTGGTACTATCGAGGAGCAGAGTTCCGGGATTTTTAAAAGGACTGCATGGTGGAAGTTTAAGAGGTCAAATTGGTGTTATAAAATACTTACCAAAATCAGGCAAAGGTTTCATTGGGTGAGATATCGTATCAACGTGGAGAATGGGATTCGACTAATTCACTATGGTAGAATATGTGAACCCCAGAGGACTGTGACATTAATACGAGTAAGTAATTAGGCTTCTCCATTGCATATGATAAAAAGCCAAACGAAGAGTGGCACGAGAGTAGTTCGATGTCCGAAACCGCATTTATTCAAGAATTTTTGGTACACACCCTTTGGTTTGGCAATACCGCACAAACCCAACAACAACTAATAAATGATTTTTTTAAAAGGTTTACCGTTTCTGTTCCCATATATCGATGATATCGTTATTGCGCCAGATAACATGGAGGAGGGAACGATAGGAAGAGGACGAAGCAATTCTTAAGAGGTACTACGGCAGGTGACCTTAAACAGAACTACTATTTATAAGGAAACTGGCAGAGAAGGAGATATACCCTGCACCTGTCGGTAATTAGGTCCGCAGGGTGAAATCACCAATACAGCTGGGTTTAAGAGGAGAGGACTAAAAAATAAGAGCCCAACCTCAAACAGTAACCCTGTACCATTCTAAGACGGCGTCAGCAGCTCTAAGCCGTAGGTTTATCATTTTTTTCCAGCCCATTGTGACATCCCTTCACAGGCGAACACTCTCAGTCCCGGAATCTGTTTGTTCTTCTTATGACGTCCAGGATATCTGGTATCCTCAAGGTCATCAATTGGTCCTCAAATAGGAATTTTGAGCCGAAACAGTGCATTCTATGGGAAGAGTATGAAGAACATGAGCACAAAAAGTGCTTAACAGTTTCTTGCCCCCCGTTCCCACACTGTTCGCAGGCAGAGGTGTTACGAATTTTCATTCGATCCTTAAAGTGCGTCTAACATAGTTTAAGAAAGACTGGGATCTTTGCTGGTTTACTGATCCAAAGAAGATTTTGGATAAACGACAAGAGATGAGATTATCCCATCTCTTTTGGTGCAGGTCTTCAAAGTGATAATCAATTTCTTGTTTAAGAGAAAGTGACGTCACTCCTAAAGCGGGTTTAGGTCCCACAAAGGTGGATGTCGCACCCTATCAGGCCAATGTGACTGGGTATCCAGTGGAGTCTAACTTTATTCAGACTGCCTAGTCAATTTAAGGCACTTATCGTTTCCAAGACAAGTTTCGATGAAACAGTATTGGAACCAATCGCGTTTAGGGCAGCCTGGCTGTCAGAAAGAATGCAGATACGACGATCTCTGCAATTTATCCCTTTTATAAAGAGTGCTGCTTTCAATATTGCAGCAGTTTCTGCCTGAAAAACAGTTGCGTACCTACCAAGCGGGATAGATAATTTAACCTCAAGATTTTGTATGTATCACCCAGCACCAGCTAGATTACGGCATACTGATCCGTCGGTAATGATTAACATATCGTTGCCGGAGGAGTAGGATAGGCTGTTATAGTCCCATATGTGACTTCCAGTAACAGTTACATGAAATAAATTCCCAAAGACGTGCTTCGTCACCATAATGTCTGAGGGCATGTGGGCAGTTATGTGCCGGCCTACCTCTCTCCATATTTGACAGTGCCCCGAAGGACCAAATAGATTGTCTTTGTATTGTAGGTGAGCGGCTGTTTGCGTTGCACACCTTCTGATCCAAAGATCAAGCAGCAGCAGACCCACAACCATCTCAAGAGCTGCAATGGGAGTGGTGTGCATAGCACACTATACCAAGAAAAACAAGTCTTTGAACGTGGTTTAGAGGTTTCCCTCTAATCTCGCTCATTGTTCTAGGCCACCAAATGAATGCGGCAAACGAGACTATGGGTCTGATCACTGAAACGTATAGCCAGTACACGCGTCTAGGTTTCAGGCCCCATGATTTACCAAATGACTGTTCTGTGCATTTCCATTAAATGTTGCATGCTTTATTGCATTTCTCTTCTATATGTTTTCTCCAAGTAATCTTCCGAGCCAAACCCCCAGATACTTGACTTCCGAAGAGAGTGGGATCGTATGAGCCCCAATTTTTGGAAGACTACAGTTTTCAAGACTCCTGCGTCTAGTGAAGAGAACCATCTCAGTTGTCCTAGGATTGACTGAAAGACCCTGGTCACTATGCCAGGCTACAACTATGTTGATCGCAGTTTGCATGCGATCACATATTACATCCCTATATTTATGGCGATATCATCAGCATAACCCTGGCAGAAAAATCCGTTGTCGTTTGGTTGGACTAGGAGTGACAACAAGACACCACAAGAGAGGAGACAGAACTCCTCCCTGAGGACATCCCTTTCGGACGGTCATCGTCGTCGTATCGCTACCTAAGTCTGCAGTAATCTCCTTGACCTTACCATGACGCTAAACCACCGATAAGTGTGGTCTCTATGCCATGTCTTTCAGCTGCAGAGATCATTTCATTGAAAGGCGCATTGTCAAAAGCCAAATTTTTTGTTGTCCAGTGATCTTTCAATCCGTCCAACGGCTTCATGGAGTGCCGTTTCAACAGATCTGCCTTTCTGGCATGCGTGTTGTTTGGAGTGTATTGGATCTACCAATAGTGCATTATTCCTAAAATGCCTGTCAACCAATCGCTATAAGCATTTAAGTAGAAAAGAGGACAGGCTGATAGGTCGAATACTTTTTGCCTGATCATATCTAAGCTTTCCATCATTTGGGATGAAAACTACCCTGAATTTTATCCAAGCTCAAGATGGTCTAGGATAATTTCCAGGCCTTGCTGTAGGAGACCCGGGAATGTCCTGTTTGGACCTGGTGTTTTAAATTTTGAGAAAGAACCGATACTCCATCGGATTCGGTCTTTTGTCACCACCTTCGCCACCAAGCTCCAATCTCTGAAACTTGGTAGTTTGTGTGGGAGTTGATTTCTAACTTCATTTGAATTCTCACTTTCGGGAAAGTGACTTTTCATTAGTATATCTAAAGCTTCCTGATTTGTTCTCGTGTGAGTTCCATCAGGTTTCTCTAGAGTTCCGATAGTGACTCTCATGTTCCCACAGAGAACTTTCTTGAGTTTAGCGGTTGCCATAAGGCTATCCACTTCCTCACAGAAAGATCTCCATTTCGATGTTTTTTCACTTCGGATACTTTTCTTGTACTCTCATTGAAAAGATTTGTTCAAGTCTCAATTTACCTTTGAACCGGTTTTCATGGCTTTATGTTTTCTTGTCTGTTTCCTCAGTCTTCCAAATTCCCTAGTCCACCACGGTGCCCCAGTTCTTTTAGGCTTACTTAGACGACAGCTCTTTTCATAGGCGCTAATTAATGCTTCTTCAAGTTTATCAGCTGCTCTTTCCATTCCCCTGCACTTTCTGATTTTCATTACTGAAGATAGAAGTGACTGGTTGAGATGGAGTCTGTAGAGATTCCAATCCGTGTTTCTTGGGTTTCTAAATTCTCTTATTTCAGGTTTATCGCTGGTTAGAGAGAAGGAGATGTAGCGATGGTCAGAGAGAGTAACGTCATCTAAGACCATCCAGGACGAGACTTTTCCACTAAGACTCCGTGAGGCAAGAGTAATATCAATTACTTCTTGCCTTGAGGATGTCACAAAGGTAGGTATATGGCCCACATTTACGATGACTAGGTCAGACGCGGATAGGTATTCCAAGAGGGAACTACCTCTAGGATTTATATCGGTGCTACTCCAGCATACGTGATGTGAGTTTGCATCGCATCCGGCAATGATTGGGATGTCTCGAGCAGGTATCACTAACCAGGAGAGAACCTGAGGTTCCTGGATTGAGTCCACTGATTTTGTTTCCGTGAATCCACGGTTCCTGAATCAAAAAGACATGTATTGCAGCATTTTATGCGTCGTTTTATGAGAGAGGACGACGCCTTTGAATGCTGCAAATTTATCTGTGTAAACTGTACGCCAAACATTCCAATCAAGCTGGGATGGTGGAGGACAGTTTTTCCTTGACCCTCCTCAGCTCAAGGTATAAAATATCCAAGAAAGGTATAAAATCAAGTGCTTCCAGCCTTGGAACAGATGGCTCATCTAGGCCAAGATAAAGAAGTATGCTTTTCGGTTCCCTCTTATTGGCAACGATGGTCCATTTGCTGGTCTTTAGTCCTGGGTTTTGATTTTCTAGTTCCAAAACTGTACCCCTAACAGGCCTGGGTAGGTCGCAGAACAGAATACACTCCAGCTCAGCTCCCTCCTAGGGATGTAGAGACGTTACAGCTTCAAGGACCTACTTAAGAGTTCTATCGTTTGCACACTGCATGCTAAGCATGACGTTGTACAAACCACAGCCCTCAAAAGCCAAATGATCTCCAGAAGCACAAGGTGTATTTATCACTTGAGCCTGTCTTTGACAAGCACACGGCGCTCGTGAAGTACAACTTCTTTGAAACTCAGTTTCGGAATTTCTTCCGAACCTGGGCCCTTTTCCCGGTTCCCCTGTTTGAAGCCAGAAGATACCCTCTGTCTTTTAGTCTGGTTCCCTGGAGAGGGCGTGGTCGTATCCGACATGTTTCTTCTTCCAAAGGAAGAAGGAGTTTTGCAGTCAGAATCGACAAGTGAACGTTTCCGTTTTTGTCTTTTCCGTCGCTGGCAACCCGATATTCTCTTCTTAGTTGAATAGCTTTGGACCCCTTGCACCCCTGACGGTTGTGCGTTAGTGTCTAAAGTAGTAGCTGAGGTATCATTGTTCCCTGTTAAAGGTTCCATTGATGCCGCCAGAGATATGGTTTATCTGTTAACGGATAGACACTGTTCACCTGAACAACTAGGGTCAATTGTATAAATATAAAGTTAATTGAGCATGTATGCCAATGAACAGAAAGACAAGTACATACATCGCCCGCAAAATAGCGCGGTTAGATGATATGTATGAAGAATTCGTCGATACTGATGAACAGATCCTAAGTCAGTATAAATATGACCATCCAGCACATGAATATTGGAAATGCCGAGAATCGATGGCACCTCTGGTGCAAAACTTCAGACAGGAGTTAGAAGCACTACGGAAATCATCAGTCGAGAATTTTGTAACGAGAATTTGGCCTCAGCGCAAGCGAAACGCTATAAAGCACAACAATTTAAAATGATGCAATTTTACGACATGGTAAGAGAAGCAAATAGCACCATGCAAATGAACCAGAAAACGTCGAGTTCATGAACATGAAACTCGAGGCAATCTCCTTCAACAAAACAGAAATCGAAAGATTGCATGAAGAAATATATATCGAAGCCGCAGAGACCGAAGAATCGCTGCCGTATTTTTCAGATAACTACTTTGGCACAGTGATGAAGGTTAGGTTAGGTGAGGCTGAGTGGCTGCTACAGCACACTTAGGCCGGCGACGGTCCGTTGTGATACCACAGAATCTTACTCCCTTTTTATCCTTATGAGAACCAGTTTGAGCTTCTTATGTAGCGTAATAAGTCTCGCACATTACAGTTTTCGAGATCAGAAAGGCACAGTCCATTAAGAACTTACCCAAATATGTATTTCTTTTATGTGCCAATGCCGGGCATGAGCATAGGAGGTGGACTACCGTCTCTTCCTCCTCTTCGTCCCTACAGCTTCTGCAAAAGTCATTAACTTCCAGATCCAGGCTCCTCGCATGTTCTCCAAGAAGGCAGTGTCCCGTGAGTTTCCCCACGATCGTTTTAAGTTCACGTCTTCGTCGGAAGATAAGGGCCTTTGAGCGTTCCAAGTTCAGCTTTGGCCAGACTTGTCTTGCAACTCTTCATGAGAAGATGTTCGTCCACCTATTGTTTGCCGCCTCTTATTTAAGCACAGTCTTAAGTGAGTTAATGGGTTAAGTTAATGCCCTTTCGGATAGCAGTTGGAGAGTTGTACCGTGCCTCGCTAGTTCGTCCACCCTGCCGGGGACCCAGACTACCTGGATGTTGAAATGCTCACTCATCTCATTTAGAGAAGAGCGGCAACCCAACGCCACTCTAGACGTTAGAGAAACAGAAACCAGCGACATGATTGCCGCCTGACTGTCCACATATATTGCGATATCAGTCGAGGATACCATATTATTTCTCAACCAGTTCAGGACCTTCGCAATCGCTATCACCTCTGCATGGTACACACTGCAGTGATCAGGGAGGCGAACTGCTATATCACAGAAGACTCCAGCTCCTACTTAAACGTGTAGCTTGGAGCCATCCGTAAAGAATTGCAATGCTTCCGTTTCCGCTGCCAACCCGCTCCTCCAAGATTCCCTTGAGGGGTAGATAGTTCGAAACCTTTTCTCGAAGCACAGAGTCGGTGTAACATAGTCTATATTCGCCAGTTCTTTCCTCAGCGATCTGACTATCGTCGAGTGTTCTGTCTGAAGACGTTTCCACTGAGATATGGCTGATAGTCGAGTGGTCGTAATCGCCGCCATCTGCTTACCATAAATGCCCTTGGAATGAAGGTGAAACATGACCTCTAAGCCACTTGTAGGTGTTGTCCTCAGCGCCCCGCTTATAAGCATGCAGGCCATGTTACAGTGATGAAACAATATGAAGCAATCAGAATCACAGTAGCATCAATCATCAGGCAAAACCAGTCAAATCAACAAGGCACAACAAGTAGGCCGAAATTACCGCGAATTCAAATTCTAGCATTAGACGGGAATTTCAAGAACTGGACATCGTTCATAAACACGTTCAACAATTTGATACATGACAACAGCCATGTATCAGACTTCGAAAAATTAAGTTATTTTAAAGAAAGCTTAAAAGGAGAACCATCTACCTTAATAGGACACCTAGCACTACAAGCAGAAAACTACAAAACTGAACTTGAACATTCCAAAAGTTCAATCAAACGCAGCCAAGGATATTCGAAAAATTCATGATACACTTAAGGAGTATATAGAAGCATTAAGAAATTTGGGCTACAACGTGGACGAATGGAGCATCATCCTCATCCACATTAATGTCAAAAAGTTGGATTACAACAGTCTAAAACACTACCAGGAATCCCTTAATGGTAGTCGTGACATTTCTTACCATGCAATAATTTTTACATCTATTAATGGAGAGAAAGAATGTACTGGAAGCACTTCAGGGTGCAACCGCCATCTCAAGTAAACAATCCAAAATTGATATAGAAAAATTTTGGTCAATCAACGAAACCAGCACAAGGCAAGTTACTGTAGGGAATGCTGTAATTAACTATGACCCCCTGTTGGAGTGCAGAACTCATGGGTCGACCCATGTCAGCACTATAGGCTGGCATGGAGCTATGCAACGTGCAGATGGTTGGGAGAATCGGACCTATAGCCGTACGTCCTCGAATTGGCTGTAATGGCGTAAAATCAAAGACGTAAATAAGCGAACCGCGAACAAGTAAGGAGTGTCTTGAGCCGCAAAACAGATTAGAAATCCTTGTGCCAGAGCAAAAAATAAAACGTAACTACAACTCTCTAGGGGGAAAATATAATATTAGCGGATCCACAGTATGATTGTCCGGCTCCTATAGACATCTTATAAGGATGTATCAGAAACACAGATCATCCGAGGAAAGCCAAATGCAATGAAAACAAGTTTAGGTTGGCTAATAGTAGGTCCGGCAACAAACGCTCATCAGAGGACCTTAATGGTTAACCTCAGTGTAAAGGAAGAATGAGCAAAGGTTCAAGAACTTCATATAAGTTTTGGGAATTAGAAAAAGTACCGGTTGAGACTCCACTAACAAAATCCGATTAACAGTGCGAAACAATTTACCGACAAATGGTTAAGCGGGATCCATGTGGGCAGTAAGAGAGCCAAGCAACGGTTCCTGCAATATGAGAAAAGACTCCAAAATAATGAACGGCTACAACATCTGTAAGTAGGATTCATGAGAGAATCATCCAATTCCAAGGGACAAGTTTACATTCCACATCATGCAATCTTGAAAGAAAATTCAAAGGAATCGAAATTCCGCGTTGTATTCGACGCATCAATGAAGTCAACATCAGGGTTTAGGTTAAATGATAATCTACATGTCGGATCTAGTCTGAAAAACAACCAATGGTCACTTATTCTAAGGTGGAGAAAGCACAAAACAGTATTCGGAGCCGACATAATCAAAATGTATCGACAAATTAAAGTGGAAAAGATCCATCAAGATTATCAAAGAATATTATGGAGGGAAAACCCGAACTAACTATTAAGGGAATACAACTTGGCTCCGTTCTTGGCACTAAGAACATTACATCAGCTATCAATGGATGAAGGTGATAACTATCCAATGGCTCGAAAGGTACTGGTGCTGATAATCTACACGATGCATTACTCGTACAAAACCAGCTAATCCAATTACTTCAAAAGGGTCAATTTAAACTAAGCAAGATGTCGAGCAACCACCCAAAATTGTTGCAATCGATACAAGGAGCCAACACATTAATTGGAAACATAGAGTTGGCAGAAAATGAAACTCTCAGACTGCTTCAGATTCAACGTAAACCGAATATCATCAGACTCTGAACTTACAAAGAGACAGCTATCTTCGGACATTGCAAGATTTGATCCATTGGGATGGTTGTCGCTAATTACCATCATATTCAAACTTATATTACAAGAACTGCGGGCAGCAGAAATAAAATGGGACGACAAGGTTCCTAAAGAAATTACAGGCGAGACGACCTGGTCCAACTTGAAACTCGATCAGTTCCCCGTTGGATAGGAACAGTATTAGTGGGTAATAGTATAAGTGGGTAATAAGGGGAGTAAACCAACCTTCGATAATGCCATCATGGAAGAGGTTTAAGGCCTAATATTTGTTTGTGCTTCTATAGACACAGTGATTAGGAACTGCCATGTATCTGAATTGAAAGAGTTTTCTGGAAGAACGGGACACTGAAGGCACTTGGGCGAAAAACGAGGTAACTTTTCAATAGATCCAAACGCACCGGAGAGTTGGGAGTAGAGGGAAGGCGTCACAAGGGCATATCGCAATAAACCCGAGTAGATGCTATATATTTTCTTCCTCCCAGTCAGATATGACTATTTGAACATAAGTCGAAATGCAAGAAACATTTACCATAGAAAACAGTTAGTCAATCCTCAATTTGTCAGTCCCACTGACAACAAACCATTTCTTGATTCTTTTGTCACATGCCAGTTTATTATTGACATGAGGCAAAAATGAGCAAAGGCAGTGTGCAGCTGAATCATGACAAAAATCGTGAAAGAGACCAAGAATCAAAAAGATACAGGTTCCAGGATAAGAGAGAAGCAAATCTGTAACTTCCGAAACACTTGTGCTTAAGCTGTTTAGTAACATCACATCAAAATGGAGGATAACCAGGAGCACGTTAAACTGCCTACGCCTACTGAGCCAGTAAGCCCTGAAGATAGCTTATGAGATAGGTCAAAAAGCATGCCAATCCGATGAACTTTGCATTTCATCTCCTTTGCATAGAGTGCTGCTCCGTCTGAAAGACAGTAGCCCACCTACCAATGGAGATGGATAGTTTCACCTCAGGGTTTTGTATGTATAATCCGGCACCAGCCAGATTACAGCATACTGATCCATCAGTAAAGGTCATCATATCGTTACCGGATAGGTAGGATGGGCTTTTCTGTTTAAGTCTCATTTGGGCTTTTTGTATCGACAAATGTGTTGGTTTCAAAAGGGCGGTTCTCCATAACATCAGATCATATTGAACCTCAACAAAAATTAAGTCCCAGATTGCCGGGTAATCTCTTCTGTGTAATATTGTATGCAGTCTTGGAGCATACAATCTTAACTTTTAGATCATCTAGTTTCTTGGAGGGCAACCTCGATCAAAGATTTTCAGACGTTTAAAGGCCATTGGAACAATTCAAAAGCAAGAAAACTGTTCATTTTGATTCAGAGGCTGCGATGATGCTTCGTATGAACATCAGAGGATTATTGCCATGATTCAGTTGTGTAAGTAAAGATCGAATCTAATCGAATCGTCATTACATGTTGTGAGCTTATTGTCCAGGGTGACGGGCCAAGTCTTATCTGTATAGACATTCTCAAGTTATTGATAAATTCCAATGAAATTAATCAAAATTCTCGACGTGAAACGCCAGTTTAACATGACGTTACATGTCGATAAGAAACTCGTGTTCCACCTTGTAAAGTTTGTCGTTTAGTACAAGATAAGATTATTATTGACCAAAACAATTTTGAGGGTATGATCATTCGAGGAATGTTTATAAGCCACATATAGCCGCGGGGTACATTTCACTAAAACCGAGAATTGAGGCCTTTGAATTGCGGTCATTATCAGATCATCTCAGATCGTTTAAGAGTACGTTTACGTGAATCGAACAGTCATGGTTGATAACAACACATCACAACCGTTTGTGAGATTGGAGGTCCACAGTCATTTCGTCTGATCTGAAATCACAATTAAAATTTAACAGCCTCAATCTGTTATCCCATGTGACATCTGATGGTATTTAGAAAGTGTCAGCTTCAATAACAGGTCAAAGGTTTAACCCGAAATGCTGTTGTGGAATTTATTTTTATAGTTCAACTAACAAGGGCTCTCTTCCAAGGGGTGATGAAATATTGAAGTTAAAGCAACTCGCCTTAAGAATTTTGGTTGTCTAAACTTATTTCATGGGTGTCCCGGATTAAGAAGTTAAATATACCGTCATAAATGGGGAGCACTCAAAACACTAGCTATTAGTCTCTAATGGAGTATCCGACTACCAAACACCCTTCAGATTATTTTACTATTATCTGTGTACTGAGGGTTTTTGGACACGTAAACCTTTCTTTTCTTCAAAAAAAAGAACAGTAAGGTCATTGAACCATGTGCCTGGTCTCCAAAGTGGAAATAATAATACATGCAATGTAAGCACCACGAAAGGGATACCACGGGGCAAAAGCTCATATAAAGCTGTTTCGTGTGAGCCAAACTACCATACCAGAAAGAGTGATGGGAAAGTTCTTGCAAACCGAAATGCTGCCTTGGGGCTTATCGATAATAAACCTAAGGCCAAGCAAATCACTAAGAGCTTCTCAACCCAAGAGATTGAGATCTCAGATCATCACAAATGGGTGCGTTCCAACGAAACAAAGTTCTTCAGTGAGTTTATTAACGGACAGCTATTGGTTGCGATTATTGATAGTACCTAGGAGGATTTTTATAGAACACATATCAACTGGAGGACGGTGGAAAATAATGATGGATGATTCGGGACCGATCTCAACTTACGGATACCACCGAAGTGGCATAGATGTTAGAAATGCTATACGGGTCAGTAATTCTGAGACAGCAAATTGGAATTTGGTTTACCAGGAGGAGCCAATACCAACAACAGGGAATCCAGGTCACCAGCAACTAATGTTGGTGACCTGGATTCTGCTCGAGATGAAGTGGAAATAGTCTGACTACACTCTCAGTCGATGAGGAAGCATTGTGCTTTCATTTAGGACTCGCATTCATGTAAAGAGTGCGAGCGTGGAGGAGGTTGGGATGCTGAAACTACTTCAGATTAATCTACATCACTGTAAGATAACTTCGTTCAGATTGATCTGAAATCGGTTGCTCTTTTGTTCAAGATTGAAACACCTGGTATACATCGCCACCACTCAGATAGCGATGCCACCGTGAAGTTGGGACTATAAATCGATCCCTTTCAGATGTACACCGATACTGGCTGGTATGTAGTATCCGATTTCCTGAAACCAATATTTCTGGGTCTCCTAGAGGAAGCACTGGAAATTATCGTAGACCACATTGCACACATTTTCAGTGCCAGAATGACCCAGAGATACATTCCATGGATCATGGAGAAAAGTCAGGGTTGTATTCATCCCGAAAGATGGAAATCTTAGATATGACCTGTTAATAAGTTTTCAACCGATTTAGAGCGATGGATTCGTTTGATGGATTGCAAAATTGCTGAGGTAGGTCGGCACATAACTGCCCACCACTCGGACACTATGGTAACGAAGCATATTTTCGGGAAATTATTACCGAAAAGCACAAATGGAACTACAACAGTCCACCTCTCCGGTGACGATATGATGATCTTGTGGCGTCGAGAGTAACTCAAATAAAATCGCACAGTAAGAACATCAAGTCCGGTAGCATATGCCTGATGAGATGGATTTAATCTTTTCGATCACACAGTCATTCAATGACGTCATCATCATCAGATCGAAACCGGCCTAGTGAATTACAAGATACAAGTAACAACTCGGATTATACAATAAAGTAAGCTACACGCTTCCATGTTTACCGATGAATAAGCATGCTGTAATATGGCCTGTATCGGGTTATATATACAAACCCTAAGGTCAAATTATCTATCTCCCTTGGTAGGTGCACTACTGTCTTTCAAAACAGGCAGCTACTTGACAGTAAGGCTGCTGGTTTAGGAGGAGACGGCAATTGCCTTGAATCGACTAGGCAGTCTGATTGAAGTTAGACTTTACTGGATAATCAGTCACATGGAATTTAAAGAAAACGTATTGGCTGATAAATTGGCCCGCTTGAGTGCAGCTTTCATTTTTAATGGACCTGAGACTGCTCTAGTAGTGATTATCTCTCAAGAGAGATATCGACCAGCACTTTGTTGGTCTGCACCAGATAAATGAGATAACCTCATCTCTTTTCGCCTATTCAAAATCTTTGGATCAATAGATCATCAAAGATCCTATAGTACTTCTTAAATTATGATATAGTACTTCTGAACAATCACATGTTCCGAATGAAAATTAGGAACAATGAAAACTGCGAACATTGTGTGAGGAGGAGAACTAGAAACTTTGAGCACTTCTTCTGCTTCTGTTTTTCATACTCTTCTCTGTTTACTTGCTCTATTTTGGATCACGATTTTCCTTTTGAGGATCAACTGACGACCTTGAGATATCGGATATCATGGGTTCGTTCCAAGAACAAACAGATTTTAGAACTGAGAGTGTTATACTCAAATACGACGAACGTATATGTCGTCTTGGTTATTTTCAAATTGACTCATCGCGTGCACTGCAAATTGAGTAGCCAACCTATTCCGGGTAGTATCCAGATCACGGCCTTCCAGTCGGCCTAAGTCTTAAACCCATCATGTCTTCAACTTCAAGATTTACCCTACGTCAGTCAGTAATGCCATTTGAAATAAAATGGGAACCGATACATTGGCTATATATACTGTTGTATATAGTAGCACCTGTAGTTATATACTCGGTTAGACTATAATGATCAGCACGTGATAGAGTAGTTAACTGCAGAATAGTGCAGAGAGTGCCAGAAACGGGCTGGATGGTTATAAACGGAGTGTTTCAAAATACATCTAAACTCGTCTTGGAGGTTATATTCTGGCTCCTTCTTCGAGTGTTATGCAGATAGGTATGTAGGGTATGCAGATTGCGGCCTATGGAGCAACTAGGCTTTTGCAATAAATCCACAATGAAGAGTAGACAAACCACTTGTCTAAGGATATAAATTGTTTGTAAACATTGTAACCTTGTTTAGGACTCAAAGCACAGAGAGGGGGAGTCCTGTCTCCTCTTCTCTGGAACATGGTGATTAATGGCCTACTTCTGGAGCTAGAGAGGAAGGGTGTAGGAGTGGTCGCCTACGCTGATGACGTGGCGATCATGGTATCAGGTAAATTCTTACCGATGGGCGAGATGGGCCTTATGAGATGGGCCAGTAAATGTGGATTGGAAATTAATCCATCTAAGACAGAGTTGGTACTCTTCACGAAGAAATATAAAATTCCAGTAGTTGACCCACCTACTGTAAATGGCACTAAACTGGCCTTTACTGATAAAGCGAGATTTCTGGGTGTAATCTTAGACAGTAAACTAAGCTGGAAGCCGAACATCTTGGAGAGAATCGGCAAAGCTCCGACAGTGATGTATTCGTGTAGGAGTGCAATAGGCAGACGTTGGGGTTTTAGAACGGAGCTGGTACACTGGCTCTACACGGCCGTAGTAAGACCCGTTCTTATGTATGGAGTGAGTGTTTGGTGGCCAGCACTGGATAGAGTATAACCTATAGGAAGAAGTTAGAGAAGGTGCAAAGGATGGCCCGTTTGCTGATAAGCGGGGCACTGAGAACAATACCTACTCAGGCCTTAGAGATTATGTTACACCTTCTTCCAGTGGATATATATGGTAAACAGATGGCGGCTAACATAGCCACTAGACTAACGGCCGTGTCTCAGTGGAAACACCTTCAGGCAGGTCACTCAACAATAATTGGTTCGCTAAAGAAGGAAATGTTGAACCTTGACTATATTACGCCGATATTATGCTTCGAAAAAGGTTTTCAAACCTTTATCCCTTCAAGAGAATTCTGGGGGAATAAGCTAGCACTGGAAACCGAAGCTATACAATTCTATACGGACGGCTCGAAGCTAGATGGTAAGGTCGGAGCTGGGCTGTTCTGTGGAGCATTAAATATAAGTACTTCCGTTATAGCGATTGAGGAAGCCTTGAACTGGTTGAGGCATAATGTAATATCCAAGAGGGATATCAAGATTTAAGTGGACAGTCAGGCGGCTATCAAGTCGCTGGAAGCAGTGCTCTTTAAGCCTAGGGTGGGATTGGGTTGCCACTAGTCTCTTAACGAGATGAGTGAGCATTTCAATATTCAGATTATCTGGGTCCCCGGCCACTCTGACGTCAAGGGTAACTGCAGGGCAGACGAACTAGCTAGGCAAGGTACAACTCTTCAGCTGAAGCCTGAAAGGGCCAATGTTGGGAAGCCTACAGCGGAGCTTAGACTGGCTCTGAGGAAAAGGGCGGAAGCTTCAGCACAGGAGAGGTGGTCTAACAGCCTCACATGCGAGAGAGCGAGACAAATATGGCCAAGGTTGGATTTGAATCGCTCCAGAACCTTAATCTCTCTGGAGAGGAGAGATCTAAGAAGAATAGTAGGAGTATTAACGGAACACTGCCTTTTCAGGGAACATGCGAGAAGGCTGGGTCTAGAAACAAATGACTTCTGTAGAAGCTGCATGGACGAGGAGGAGGAAGAGACGCTTGTTCACTTCCTGTGCTCTTGTCCTGCACTGGCACTAAGAAAACATTTACACTTGGGTAGGTATGTAATGCACAACCTTTCAGATCTTGCAGATAGTAAGGTGCGGGACATTTTACGCTACATTAGTAGCTCAGGATGGTTACAATAGAGTGTTAGGGGTATAAGGGGACTAAGATCCTGTGGTATCACAACGGACCGGCAACGGTCTAAGTGTGCGTTAGCAGCCACTCTAACCTAACCTACCAGTCTGATGAAGCGAACACTGTCTGGTAAGTATTGTAAATCTCAGTTGTTAATTATGGCCAGTATACTCTCGATATAGTGAAAACAAAACTCAAAAATAATTGATTTGTTGACGAGTGTCGTTTTGCTGTTGAGCAACGGAATATAGCCCATAATGAAGCGCAAACTCAGTTTACTCCCGCAAACTCCCATTCGAGACCAGGATGGAAACCTCTTGTTAACATCTATGAAGTACTCAATACAGATATTTTCATTGAAGATCCATCCTATTAGAGGTTCACCATGGCCATGGAGAGATTAAAGAAAAATCGTTCACCTGGAGTTGATTGCAATTATTTAGAGCTTGGAAACAGTCGCTTGTATACTCGCACTTCAACCGATCACGCTTTTTTGAAGATTAAGGGCCTACGAATTTTATATACGATCACACGTCTTGAACAAACCTAGTCCACCCTTTTAAAATCAACACATGGCCAATATGGTTTTGAGATGTTTTACGTGGATGTGTCCATGGTTCCAACCAAATGGAAGTTTTTATGAGGAATAAATGTACTTGCCACTGTGTTATCATGAGCGATCGCAAAGTGCTGAGAGTCCTGGCCTTTATCATAAATCGGTTTGATTTGTGCCAGCCTAAGTCTGATTTCTGCCATTAAAGTCACCAATCAGTAATCTGACACCGTGCCCAGCCATCTCAGACAGATTATCTAAATTATTGTCAAATGAGTCATTGGTATTGGCTCACTGCAGTGGGCGCATGTACATTGACAATTGACAGGTTAGCTAAAATGATTTTACCGATATTTTTGCGCGGCCGATTACGGATAACAAACCACTTTTCCTTTTGCAACCAAATGCAAAATCTTCCAGCAATCATTGCGTGCTCACTACTTCGTTACGCTGTTTTTACTACAATCTTTCATATTGTGACCTACATTATACACACACAGATCAAAATAAAAGCTTTGGCACGACGTCATTGTTTCTGGAACAATATTGTATATATAGAATATATTGTAAACGCGTTTTGAAATGGCCCAAAAGTGGAACAATCCGCTCCAACTTCAAACTCTAGTAGCACTATAACTCAAACAAGTATTCAGTAGAAATGGCCCAACAATGTCACAATATTCCAAATTTTATACCAGGAATAGTATTGCTCCATGCCTGAACCGGGAAACAAAAATTAAATATTCTGTTGACTCCACTTGATATATGATCGATGCTATTGCAACAGAACATTTAGATTGAACGACCGGGAACCATTCCGAAATAAATAAATTCATTGGACATTGGGAAGAGTACCTAACACGGTTAAACTGGATGATGGCAATTTGAATGAGCTACCAAAATTATAGCACACAAGATAATCGGAAGGCTTCACAGCATACAATGGCACCTACACCTGTGAACACAAGGGAGAAAGGCAATGATTTCAGCACTCATGATCAAGCAGACTGGACGTTATTCCAAGTCAACAGAAAAATAGGTAGGATAGATTTGTTACAAGGGAAATTATGACACATATGGCAACACCAATTGTTCAATGTAAAGTAAGATTATGTTCCATACCGACCAACTAGCGCAGCGGTTGAGAATGCGACAGTGGGAGTGGAAGGTACTGGGTTCGATTCCCTACAGCGGCAGACTGCAAAAGGAGTTTTATATCGGACATCTGATTACTCTGTTGAGTGCAGAATTGATGATCCGACCCATATTTTTCATGTCACTTTAGGCTGGCATGGTGCTATGCAACGTGCAGATTGTTCTACAAAAATCGGGCTTACATCCCGTACGATCGAGCTACCATATGGATTTGATAACGATGGGCTATGTACATGACATTCGAATGAGACATAGATCCCATTTTGGATTAGTTAAATTCGCGGAGGCACTGTTTGGGTTGTCCTCACTGACTGCATTGGAGATGCAATCTGAAAATAGGCAATTTTTAGGTGGGTTTATCTCAAAACCTACTCATCGTTGTTCCGACTGTATATCGATATAAACAGAATTTCAAGATTTGTGGAATGCTTGAATTCGAAGAGAACCCTCATTCGAACAGAGGTTTATGGTACAGTCAAACAAAACACACAGTGAAAAGCTTACAGTATAAACCTGAAGTGGACCCTCGAAGATGTGTCGACTATACACCTCTGGAATGAAGCTGAGCTGAATCGTATACTGTTCTGCGACCGAACAAGGCTTGTAAGAGGTACAGGGTTTGTTCTGGACCCGATCCTAGAACCTTTGTAGACTCTGAAGGGGCTGGAAATGGCATAGTTGTTCACCATGGCCTAGATGAGTAATCTGTTGCAAGGCTGGAATCACTTGGGCTTAAACCCTTCTTCGCACTGAGGTGGTAAATGATCGGAGGAGAGTCAAAGCAAAATTGTCCTCCACCATCCTCCACAATGGAATGTTTGGGGTTCAGTTTACACAGATAAATTTGCAGCGCGTAAAGACGTTGTCCTCTGCAATACATTTATATCCAAATATGTCTTCTTGATTCAAAAACCGTGGAAAAAACTCAAAGGACTCAATCCAAGGACCTCAGGCTTTGGTTATTGACACCTGCTCGAGAACTGTAGCCTGTGTTTTTGTCAGTAATAACATGAATTACTGACTCCTTTTTGGCATCCTCAAGGCAAAAGGCCTCATGGAGGCTAAGTGGGAAATTCTCATCTTGGATGGTTGTTTAGATGACGTTACTCTCTCTAACCATCACTACACCTTCTTTTCTCTAACCAGCGAGAATTAGGAATAGGGATCCAAGAAACCAGCCTGAAGTTTCAGTAATTAAAAGCAGAAAGCTCTGAGGCATTTCCATTAATGGCAGCTGACAAGCTTGAAGAATCACTAATCAGCGCCTATAAGAAGAGCTGTACTCTAAGTAATCCTAAGTAAGTCTTACATGAACTGATAACTAGGATTGAGAGATCTATGCACAGCAACGAGTTTCTTGTGGGCACTTTTCTGGATATTGCAGGAGCGTTTGATAATACTTCATTCGCCTCGATTACGCATGCATGTACTAAATTTGGGATCGAACCCTACATTATCAGGTGGATTAAATGTATGCTTGAATCTCGCATTGTAATATACGAGGTTGAGGATACCTTTATTTCAGTCAAGGCTTCCAGAGGATGCCCGCAGGGAGGTGTGCTTTCACCCCTGCTGTGGCTTCTGGTCATTGACGAACTTCTTGTGAATCTTCGTGATTCCGGTTTTGTCGCCCAAAGTTATGCTGATGATCTAGGTTCTGACAGTTTCAGGCAAGCATCTGAATGCCTTATCAGCTTTAACTCAGCACGCTCTTCTCATTATAGAACGGTGGTGTCTGGATAAGGGTTTACATGTGAATCCATCTAAGACCGACTTGGTAATATTTACAAGGCGTACGAACACTGCAGATTTTTCTGTACCATCACTTTTCGGTTGTGAGGTTAATAGCTCAGCCTACGTCAAACACCTTGGAGCTTTTTTGGATAACAAACTTTCTTGGAAGTATCATCTGGACTTTAAACTACAAAAAGCCACTGCTATTTTTTGGTATTGCCGCAGAGCTTTTGGTAATTCTTGGGGATTATCCCCCAAAATGTTATATTTTAATTATACAAATCACTGGTTCTCCCAATGCTAACTTATGCATCTGTTGTTTGGTGGCCAGTGGTTAAAGTTAAATCTTCAATTGTTAAGCTCAATTGTTTGCAAAACTTCCCTTGTCGAGCTGTAACTGGAGCCATGGCTTCAACTCCGCACCTAGCTGTTGAGCTAATTCTCTCCCTACCCCAGTTACAATCCTTCATTTTAGCTACAGATTGTTCGGCTGCCTTTCGCTTGAGGAGTGTTGGGTCGCGGAATGCTCTCGGCACTGTTTCAGGCCATAGATCTATTCTTAATGAATTTAAACTGGCTATACAGAACTTGACATGGTAACTGATAGGCTTCTGCCTGTCTTCCAGGGATATGTGGTTCTCACCAGATTTTCTCAAACAGATATCCGAATCGCTTGTATTCTTTTCCGATGGCTCTTTCACTTAACAGGGTACGGGCTTTGGTTACTACTATCCTTCGCATGATCTGAGAATCTCTGAAAGTCTGGGGATCTACTGTACTATTCATCAAGCGGAATTAATTGCGATTACTCACTGCGTGATGTCAGCTTTTAATCTCGTGGCAGACGACAAAGAGATTATATTTTGTACGGATAGTAAAACTGTCCTTAACTCCTTGAACAACCCTCTAACCAGCTCCAAACTGGTACTAGATTGTAAGAAATTTTTAAATCTGTTTGGTCGTAACAACAATGTAATGATCATGTGGGTTCCTGCCCATTGTGACATTGAGGGCAACGAAATTGCAGACTGTTTGGCTAAAACTGGTTTTCACCTATATTTCGTAGGTCCTGAACCAGATGCGCCTTTACCTACTTATATAGTGAAAAAAAAACAATTAAAACAGTTACCCTATCGAGACCACCCAAGTGGCGCAGTGGTTAAAGCTGCGGCAGTTGGAGTGGAAGGTACTGGGTTTGAATCCGATTCGAGGCAGGATGCAAAATGGGTTTTTCACCTTCGATCGTTTGGGCGGTGCGAAAGGTGGTGAAAAATGAACATATCTGGATCCTCTGTCGTGTTTAGAATCCTTGGGCCGACCCATCTTCCATGTCAGTACTATAGGCCTGACATGGAGCTATGCAATGCGCAGATGGTTCTACGAAAAGACTCGGACCTGTAGCCGTATATAGTGGTATCACAACGGATCAAAATTGGTCTAAGTGTGCGATAGCAGCCACAACAACTTAACTTAACTTTTACCCTATCGAATCTAAAGCGGACGTGGTCAGCTACCGCTACTTGTCGTAAGGCGAAATACTTTGTCAGAGGGATTAACTCTAACCTAACAAATTGCGTTCTTTCATTGAAAAAGGGCAACTTGAGAATTTGAGTCTCTAGACTTACTGGCCATGGCCGTTTCAAAAGCCACCTTCATCGCATGGGACTGGCCAGTGATGCCGTATGCGACAAATGTCTGGAAGATGTTGACGATAGTTCACACTTCATCAGCAGTTGTCCAGCTTTCGACCGCATGAGATCTCTTGTGTTTAGCTGCAGGTTTATTCCTGTAAATCTACTGTCTTCTCTGCCCTGGTTCAAACTGCTTCAGTTTAATAAGGTTGCAGAACGCGTCTGTGCGCTTTGATGTAATCCTAGGTTTGCACCATGGGCCTTTGTGGCAATGAGTGCGGAACCTTATAGGGTTCCAACCAACTTTAATAATAATAAAATAAGTAATCCTAATAGAACTGGGACACCATGGTGGACGAGAGAACTAGGTAAATATGAAAAACAACGAAATTGAGATACCTGATGCAGAGAACCCTGATGGAACTCATACAAGTACAAAGCAGGAAGACTCAGAGGTTCTAATGAAAAAACATTTTCCCGAAAGTGAACCTGTAATATAGTATAGGTGGAAATCAACTTTCACACTAACTACCAAGTTTCAGAGAATGGAGTTTGGTGGCATCGATTCTTTCTCATCGGTTCTTCATAAATGTTAGGATGCTGTAGCCCGGTGTAGTGATCAGTTTCTATCAGTTAACCCAGGGAAAACTGAGATGGTTTTTTTCACTAGACGCAGGACTCTGGGAAACTTTAGATTTCGTAAACTTGGGGCTCACCTTGCGTCTTCAGAAGTTAAGTGTCTGAGGACCTGGTGAGATCGGAAGAAAGATTAGTTTGTCTGGGTATTGTTAAACCTAAACACACCACACCTACTCTAGCTCTTGAGAGCTCGGTTGTTTGTTTGCTGCAACTTGATATTTGGATCAGAAGATGTGGAGCAAAATAGGTGGTGTGCAGAGATAGGACAACCTCATCTCGTGTGGCCTATCTGAAATCTTTTTTTGTATCAATAAATCAGCAAAGATTCCAGTACGCTTTGAATTATGAGAGACGCACCTTGATGATCTTGCTGGGCACTCTCTTAATAATCACAAGTTCCGAATGACAATTAGGAACAACAGTGCCGGGGACGAGAAGAAGAAACTGTTGAGTAGTTCTTGTGCCCTGTCCTTAATACTCTGGATCCAATTTTGTATTTAGGGACCAACTGATGACCTGAGTGACGAGCGGAAAAAATGAACGTGGGAGATAGAGATACGAGTCTTTCGACATGATCTGGCCATTTCCAAGCCCCTTGGTTTGAACACCATCGTATTTTAAGCAGACATGCATGCGATAGAGCTATGTTCAATGGTTGGTCTAACCGAACTCCTAATTTATATATTCTATCGGACAGCAAGACATCGATTAAGCCAATGGGGTCAAACACATCGGGCCACGACATCACAAATTGATTTTTTATTTTAAGCACATATATTTTATAACATCCGTTTATAGTCACTTAAACACTTAAGATTTATAGTTTTAGATATAGACAAATCAATTTATTTATGATTAGCCAGACAGATTGAACGCATATCGTGGGCAATCAAAAATCGATTATTGTTCAATATATAAACTCTACACACTTAATAGTTGATGAAGTCAATCGTACTCACCTCGAATTTGTAATTGATTTTGACTGTCACAAATGTCCAGTGTCATATTATGATTATATATTGTAAGCACCAAACAAACTGACCACCTTACTTGTTCAACAACAACAGAGACATTAATAATTTTGATTGCATACAGGTAATTGTCGTTTTCAATCAAAGTAAATAATTTTTGGATTGTTGTTTATTATTTGTTAAGTGTGTAATTGATAAAATTATCGTTTAACAGTTTCACGCGAACTAAATGATAGTATATACGCACTAATCACGGGTGTATTATTAAATCAATGTAATTATCAACAAATGAGCACACCAACAGTGTAGACCAATTGAGTAATTTTGTTTAGATACATACTCGTATATAAGCAATCAAATGTGTCATCAGTAAGCTAGAGCAGTCATATACAGTGGAACCTATGTCTATATAGTGGGCACATTTCAATTCCCCAATATCGAACATATTTTAATGCCAGCCACTGTCTGTAATAATTGTATAATCTCCACATTGCCTTATCTAAGCTGCCGAATTCTCCACCCAACTCTATAGGTTGTGTCATTCCAGGTGACTCCTACATGGCCTTTTAAACCTGCCATCACATGCAGGAGAGTAAAACCCTCTATCAATAATCTCAAATTGCCGAACATTTAATAGTCGATGTTCGTTACGGTAGGGTTCTACTGTATATGATAATTGGTTTACCAAATAAATCAAAAAATTATTATCATTATGCATACTTATGTGTGTATATACAATAAATATATTGAGTGTTTATGTACCATCGACCTACAATCAACATTCTATATTTTCACATATTATCTGCTATTTCCATGCATGATAATCAAAATTCCGTGAAAATAATTTTTCTAACTTTGAAAATACGCGGTATTTCATTAATTTCATCACGAATATTTTGTTTGAGTTGCTCAAGCGTTTCTGGTTTGTTTGCATAAGTCTTGCTTTTCAGATATCCCCACAAAAAGAAGTCCGGAGCAGTCAAATCAGGCGACCGTGGAGGCCATTTTTTGAAATAACTTGTTGTGGAAAGAGGTCTCGCAATAATTCCATTGTAATCCTGGCTGTAAAAAGTTTTCAATCATATCACGATATATCACGATACCAATGAAGCTCTCCGAGGTGACCGCACTTGGAGAGGAGATGGACAGCCGACTGTCCCTGGTGTCAGACGAAGAAGACCTGTCGGACCCAAGGGACGGGAGGACTGCAAACATCGGAGAAACCAGTTCCATGGGGGGAGAGACGGGAGACACCGTCGACTCCAATCGAAACGAAGGACACTAGCCTGCGGTAGCGGGAAGTGAAATAGGTAAGTAGGCTCAACTTGATTTATGCTAAATTTAATACAAATTAACCTACACCATTCAAAGGCGGCGTCGGCCGCCTTACTCCTCAGACTGACTAGATCAGAGGAGGACGTGGTCCTTATTCAAGAACCTTGGATAAACACCAACAGGATCTGTGGCCTTAAAATGAAGGGGTATAACTTATTATACTCAAGAAATTCGGGGAATATCAGATCCTGCATTCTTGGATAAAATAATTTAAATATGTTCCTTCTTCCTCAATACAGCAATGGTGACGTAACTGCGGTCAGCCTAGAGGTTGGTGGCAGTATAATTTGGCTGGTCTCAGCCTATTTGGACCGGGACAAACAGGTTCCGCCGGATAACCTGGGGGACCTGGTCCTTCAGTGGGGAAGCACTGATATCAATGAGAGAGGTGAGTTACTTTTTGATTACATTTTAAATAACAACCTCATGGTGTGTAAGATTGGGAAAGAACCCACTTTTATTACTAAAAATCGGCAGGAGGTTTTAGACGTAATCTTCGCCTCAGAAAAACTGTACCCTATGGTCAGGAAATGGAGAGTGGCGAAAGAACACTCCTTCTCTGATCATCGTTACATAACATTTAGTCTAAACGTTTCCCCTGCAACCCGGAAACCTTTCAGGAATCCCAGAAAGACAAACTGGAACAAGTATGGGGAAACGCTTACAAGACTACTATTACCAGAGACCCCTGAGCCACCAGCGACAGTGAAGGAACTGAACGGCATAGTGGACACTTTCACAAATGCCTGCAATCGGTCCTTCAACGCTGCTTGCCCAATAGTTAAGCCCAGGGGTAAGCAAAAACCAGCATGGTGGTCCAAGGAACTGGGGACCTACCGGAAGTCGTGTAGGACAGCATTTAATAGAGCCAAAAGTACGAGAGAGGCTCAGGACTGGGACTCCTACAAGGAGGACCTCAAAGTATACAAAAAAGAATTAAGGAAGGCACAAAGGAAATCATGGAGACTCTTCTGCGACAAAATGGAAAAAGTCTACGAGACCTCTCATCTTAGGAAGATTTTGTCTTCCAATCCTACCAGTCCCAGTTATTTAATTAAACCGGATGGCTCCTGGACTGCTTCTAGTGAGGAATCCTTGGAACTTCTCATCGAAACCCACTTTCCAGGAAGCTTCGATGAATCGATAGGGACTATTAGTCATCAAGAAGCACACTCACTGCGCATAGAAGATATCGTAACCAAAGAACGAATGGGCAATTGAAGGCTTCAAACCCTTTAAATCGGCTGGTCCTGACCGAATTATTCCCGCGGAGCTTCAGAACAACTCGAGGATTATGCTCCCCTGGTTAGTCTGTACTCCGCGGGAGTGGATGGAGGTCAGAGTGATTTTTATTCCGAAAGTGGGTAAAGGCTCACAGGGCTACCCAAAAGACTTAAGACCAATAACTCTATCATCCTTTCTATTGAAAACCTTGGAAAGACTTATGGATATCTACATACGCTCAAAAATAAGACCTAGTGACTGGGCTCAGACTCAGTACGCTTACTGTAAAGGGAAGTCTGTTGACACAGCTCTGCATGCCCTGGTAAGTACAATTGAGAAATCATTATTCTCGCAAGAGTTTTGTATGGTGGCGTTTCTTGACATTGAGGGCGCCTTTAACAATGTAAGGAAGGAGGCAATTCTGGAGGGATTGTCGCTACTAGGTGTCGATTACCCTATAAGTGGGTTAATCAATCACATGCTTGGGTGCAGGATGATTAACTCAGAGCTGGGGGAATCCACCATCAGGAGACGGGTGACTAGGGGAACCCCACTGGAAGGTGTCCTGTCTCTTCTCCTTTGGAACATAGCAATCAATGAGCTGCTATTAAAGCTGGAGAGAGAAGGGATCGGAGTGATTGCTTATGCAGATGATGTAGCGATAGTTGTCTCTGGGAAATACATAAGCACGGTGGCGGAGGTAATCCAAAATGCCCAATCATTACGAAGTGGGCCATTAGATGTGGACTGGCAATTAGCGCGTCCAAAACTGAACTGGTACTATTCACTAGGAAATATAAAATCCCTGTAGTAGATCCACCTGTACTAAATGGCAACAGACTAGCTTTTACGGACAAGGCAAGATTTCTAGGCGTAATCTTGGACAGTAAGCTAAGCTGGAAGCCCAACATTCTAGAAAGAGTAAACAAGGCCAATATAGCATTGTATTCGAGTAGGAACGCCATCGGAAAAAGATGGGGCCTGACGCCGGAGCTAGTACACTGGCTATTCACTTCCGTAGTAAGACCTGTACTTATGTATGGAGTGAGCGTGTGGTGGCCAGCTCTCGATAAAGTAACATACAGGAAAAGGATTGAGAAGGTGCAAAGAACGGCCTGCATGCTTATAAGCGGGGCACTGAGGACAACACCTACAAGTGCCCTAGAGGTTTTGTTTCACCTTCTCCCCGTGGACATTTATGGTAAGCAGATGGCGGCGATTACGGCCACTCGACTATCAGCCATATCTCAGTGGAAATGTCTTCAGACAGGATACTCGACAATAGTCAGATCGCTACTATGTTACACCGACTCTTTGCTTCGAGAAAAGGTTCCGTACTACCTGCCCCTCAAGGGAATCTTGGACGAGCGGGTTGGCAGCAGAAACAGAAGCATTGCAGTTCTTTACTGGAGCTGGAGTCTTCTGTGATAAATTAGAGGTAGATATAGCAGTTCGCCTCCCTGATCACTGCAGTGTGTACCAGGCAGAGGTGATAGCGATTGAGGAGGTCCTGAACTGGTTGAGACATAATGTGGTATCCTCGACTGATATCGCAATTTATGTGGACAGTCAGGCGGCAATCAAGTCGCTGGTTTCTGTTTCTCTAACGTCTAGAGTGGCATTGGGTTGTCGCTCGTCTCTAAATGAGATGAGTGAGCATTTCAACATCCAGGTAGTCTGGGTCCCTGGCCACTCAGACATCATGGGAAACTGCAGGGCGGACGAACTAGCTAGGCACGGTACAACTCTCCAACTGCTACCGGAAAGGGCGAAGTTGGGGATACCCATTAACGCACTTAGGACTGTGCTTAAAAAAGAGGCGGAAGCCACTGTGAACAATATGTGGACGAACACCCTCTCATGTAAAGTGGCAAGACAAGTCTGGCCAAAGCTGAACTTGGAACGCTCAAAGGGACTTATCTTCCTACGAAGACCTGAACTTAAAACGATCGTGGGGAAACTCACGGGATACTGCCTTCTTGGAGAACATGTGAGAAGGCTGGGTCTGGAAGTAAATGACTTTTGCAGAAACTGTAGGGATGAGGAGGAGGAAGAAACGTTAGTCCATCTCCTATGCTCATGCCCGGCTTTGGCACACAAAAGACATGAATATCTGGGTAAGTTTTTAATGGACTGCCTTTCCGATCTCGAAAACTGTATTGTGCGAGACTTATTACGCTACGTAAGCAGCTCTAACTGGTTCTCATAGGGGTAAAAGGGAAGTAAGATCCTGTGGTATCACAACGGACCGTTGCCGGTCTAAGTGTGCTGTAGCAGCCACTCAACCTAACCTAACCTAAAGGTGACTGATGAATATTTTGAGGGTTTTCCATTGCCCAGAACCGACTATTCTGTTTATTCACATATCCGTTCAAATGAAAATTTGCCTATGATTTTTTCATGAAAATCGGGGTTGTCATGGGCGAGCTGTAACATCCTATTGGCATATGTACGGCAGCGTAAGCATTTGTTTCCATTTAAGCTTCAGTTGACACAAGAGCTTCTTGTGAAAGAAGCTCTTGTGTCAACTGAATCTTAAATGGAAACAAATGCAAATCCATGTGCAAAATTGTGACCAAAGTTGTTCTTTGAAGACCAAGCTCCTGAGCACGGCGTCGAATTGAGATTGATGGATTGTTTTGAACACTTTCTTGAGCAGCAGTAATGTTTGCAGCCGATCTTGCAGTACGTTGTGGCCCATGCTTGCGTATTGTATACCTTCTCGGCGGACACCCTGTACATTGACAAACAAAGGGATAATAATCGGCTCCTATATAAACTATCATTGGCCGTGGATCGTGTCCAGTCTCCAAAATTAAAAATTTGGATTTTTCAAGAGATCGCGAAACTTTCCCAAAAGAGAATTCCACACGTCACTATATATGTGGTAAGGTGGGCAAGTGTGAAGCCATTTAGGGGAATCAAGTCGTCACTACCTGTCAGCGCCGTATCTTGTAATTGCTTGTATTTATTTTTCATAATATAACTAAGGTAGCGCCCAGGTGGCGCAGTGGTTAAAGCTGTAGCAGTTGGAGCGGGAGGTACCGGATTCGAATCCCGATAGCGGCAGGATGCAAAAGAAATTTTTCACCATACGAAGCTTTGCAATGTGCAAATGGTTCTACGTCAATCGGACCTATAGCCGGTACGTCCTCGTACGACCGCGAAGGAGTTGGAAGTGCCTCGAGCCCCGAAAGAGATTATAGGGATAAAAAACAAACAAATAAACAATAAAACTAAGGTGTCAACCGTACCGTGCCGATAACCAACCTGACTGGGGCCTAGTCTAAAAAGTTTCCCAGTCTTTCCGGATACCAGGCGCCCTCCGATCGCGTAGGCTTAACTGTGCACTGCAAATCTCTACACCAAATAGTACAGCTGAACCTGAGAACTTGAAGGACTTTCGGCTACTGTAAAGAACGTATCTCTGGTGGCATCAGTGGAACCTTTAACAGGGAACAATGATGCCCTGGCCATATCCTTAGACACAAATGCACATTTAAAAGAAGATCTCTAGTTGTCGGCGACGAAAATCAGGCGGGTACTGAAAAGCGCAATTGTTGACTTCAACGACAAAAACCCTTGGAAGAAGAAACAAGTCAGAGGGTATCCTCTGGCTTGTAGTCACAGATCAACAGAAATTTGGGCCTAGGACCGGAAGCAATTCCAAAACTGAGTCTCAAAGAAGTTAAACTAGGCGAGCGCCGAGTGTTTGTTAAAAACCAATTCAAGGATCTTGATGGTCCACGAAGTAGTAACGACTTGACATGCCTGGGAGGGAGCTGAGTTGTAGTATATCATATTCTGCCATCTTCCCAGGCTTATAAGGAGTACAGTTGTTGTCCCGATCTTGATCCTAGAACCTTTGGATAATCTTAAGGGTCTGGAAAAATAAAACCCCAGGCTCAAGACCAACAAAAGAACTATTCTTGGCCAAAAGAGGGAACCGAACGGCAGATTTCTTCACTTTGACCTAGATGAGCCATCTTCGTTCTAAGTAGGGTCACAATAAATGTGGTGCAAAAAGTGCTGAGGAGGGTCAAAGAAAAAATTGTACTTCACCATCCCATCTTGATTGGAATATTTGGAGTACCTCAGGCTATTTCGTGATTAGTGATACCTGCTCGAAACCTATAGAGTCTATGTTGTTGGTAGTTAGTTGATAATGTTGTAAAATGCTGATGAGTTTTTTATTATTTATATTTTTTGCTTGTAATAAAACACTTTTCTCAGCTACTGTTTAATACTGTTGTTGGTAGTTTTACAGTGAATCATAGAGTCGTGAGGTTCCTGTGATTTATGCTCATTTCCCCAATGATAGATTTATTCTCCTCGAAGATATAGAGTTACTAGAAGATATAAAGTACGCCAACCGTAATCCTAATATCATCTGGGCAAGTCTTATCTGGGATGGCCCTAGAGGATGTTACTCTCTCTCTATCTCTGTTTCTGACCATTGGTCCTCATTGCACCTTCTTCTCTCTAATCAGCGATAAACCAGAAATAAGAGAATTTAGGAACCCAAGAAACACTGATTGGGAACTTTATACACTCTGCACCAGTCACTTCTATCTTTGGTAATGCAAATCAGAAAGCGCGGAGGAATGGAAAGAGCTTGAAGAAGCACTAATCAGCGTCTATGAGATGAACTATCCTCTAGGTAAACCTAAAAGAACTCGGACACCACCAAAATAACAACGCACGAAATTGGGACACGATATTCAGGATCGGCACTTGGAAAATTGCCCATTTGTTGTGTCACCTTCGACTTATGGTCTACAGTTCGGTATCGTCTCAATTCCAGTCGGAAGTGTTGTCTCTCTTCTATGGTAAGTAACGAAGCACCAATAACCAGACATAGATGAAACTTATTGGATTTTATTGTCAATACCCAAATGCTACCAAAATGGGGAGCCCTTATGGCGGTTATGAAGAGCCAGTTTATGGCTTTACTAGAAATAAAGTAAGCAATTTCATCAGAGTTTTCGATACAGTATTGGGTATTGCCTCTGACAAAATTGTTGTGTAATGAAACGTCTCGAAGTAACAATGAATGCTTCGCTACTTAAATCTCCCACTAAATAAGAAAATATAGGCGTTTTGTTTTTTCTGACCTCGTCCTCTAGTCAGACATACTTTCAATGGACCAGCAAAATCTACTCCAAACATTAAAAATGTTCGAATCAACTCTAGGTGATAACTTGGGAGATTGCTTATTTGTTGTGTTGTACTTATGGCCCTTGGACATGTGCACGGAACACATCCCGGTATGAACATTTTTTGGCGTGATTATGCTAACAAAAATGAAGGGCCATAGTGATTAGGGTTGCGATGCATTTCCTCAAGGAACAACGTTAGTTTGTGGAAAGATGAGAATCTACTGAGTAATTTCTCTAAAACCTTGTACTCGACTGTAATCGTGTGTATTGATTTGTTCATTCAAAATTAGAACAGTCCCAGCACATATTCACCAAGTGCTTCTGGATGCCTTTTAAATGACAAAATTACTAGGAACCGCCCATGTTGGTCTCTTTACACATTCTTCTGGAAATGAGTCTCACATAGTTCTTTCTTTTGGGTTAAACCTGAAAACTAGTTTGGAATTGACTCGAGTTTCCGAAATCCAGTGGTCTCGTTCTTCGCAATGAGAGTACAAGGTTATATAGGTTAATCAATGAAATAAATGCGTTCATGGTATCGATGCAGTTTGCTTCGGTTATCGTAAAATGCCGCAAAAGACTGGCAACTTCAAATGGCACAGTGGTTAAATCTGTGGCAAATTGAGCGAGAGGCACTGGGTTCTCGAATCCTGATAGGGCCCGGATGCAAAATAAATTTTTCATCTTCTGATAACGATCAGTGGTGTGAATGAAGACGTCTATGACCCCCTGTTGAAGTGCCCATCTTTTGGCTATGAAGCTAGTTCAAGATCTCATGTGGTGTAGCCAAGAGGTGCGAAGTAGACCAACTTCCAAGAGAGCGTTCTCAAGTCCATCTAAAATTTTTAGTAGCCACATTCCTCAAAATACTGAGAAATAATCCAGTTCTATATTTCTTTCCTCAGCCCTGTGGTTGGGGGCAAACATGTTTCGTAAATATTTCGAACGAAACATGAGATCCATAGAATACCACCACAGTATCCAGAGCTTGTCGTAGGAGGCGACTAAATCTGGTTGGATCGCTGGGCTGACGACCCGCATCCGTAAAAACCAATTACAGTTAAAAATGTCAACAAAACTAAAAAAATCGGATACCGCCTAAATAACAATGACCCAAGTGTCCCAAGGCTATACGTTGCTACACAGTGGAGATGACCTCGGAAATCTTGGGGTTGGCTTTCTCATTGGGCCGCAGGTAAAAAAGACTGTCTTGGACTTCCAGGCAGTCGATAATCGAATGTGTAAGCTTCGCTTGCACATGAAATTAGCCAACCTGTCAATTGTTTGTGTACATGCGCCCACTGAGGTAAGCCAACCCCAAGATAAAGACTCATTTTACAATAATTTGGATAATCTGATGGGCTCTATACCTGAGCACGATATCAGATTGGTGATTGGTGACTTTAATGCTAGAGCTGGCAGAAATCAGACCGACTTATGTAATAACATAGGTCCGTACTCCCGACACGAAACTGCGACCGAAAATGGGGAAAGAATGATGTACTTTGCGATCGCTCATGATCTCAAAGTGGCAAGTACATTCTTTCCTCATAAAAACATCCATTTGGAAACATGGACACATCCACGTAAAACATCCCGAAGCCAAATTGACCATGTGTTGATTTCCAAAGACCGAGCTCGGGTTGTTCAAGACGTGAGATCGTATCGGTCGTCAACAAAATTCGTAGGCAGTGACCATTTTATGGTTGCTGCAAAGCTGCGATGGAAATTTTCGTACAAGTCAAGGAGGACAGGAGAATATAAAACGCGATTCTCCTGTGAAGGTCTGATAAATGAAGAAACGCAACGAAAATACCAAGATCTTGTCAGCAATAGCATCTTACGATCCAATTACCAATCTGATGATGTGAACAGTGTCTGGGAAGTATTGAAAACCTCGGTTGTCGATGCCGCCCAGCACACTCTCGGTATAGTGAAAACTAAGCCCAAAAATGATTGGTTTGATGAGGAGTGTCGTCTTGCTGTTGAGCAACGCAATATAGCCCACAATGAAGCGCAGACTCGGTTTACAATTGCAAGGAAAAACAAGGCAGTTCTTGCTAGGAGGACAGCTAAACGCATTTGTAGACAGAAGAAGCGCGAATGGTGGAAGGCCAAGGTCTTAAGAGTACAACAACTCAGCAATGAGCACAATTCGCGTGGTTTCTTTAAAGGAATCACCGAATTGCACCATACCTTAAGATCTCGGTCAACTGCCATTCGGGACCAGGATGGAAACCTCTGTGTTAACGTCGATGCGGTACTCGATACATGGCGTGAACATTTTTCTGATCTACTTAATGTTCCACATGTATCACAAGCTGTATTTGAATACCCTCAAATACAGACCGCGGAGATGTTCATTGAGGATCCATCCTATGAGGAATTCACAATGGCCATGCAGAGATTAAAGAAAAATCGTTCACCAGGGGTTGATTGCATTAATTCAGAGCTCTTGATATTCGGAGGGCTAACTTTGTGGAACTGTCTTTTCGACCTTATTCGATTGGTATGGCGAAATGAAGTTATGCCTGACGAATGGAAATTGGCCGCGTTATGCCCAATTTTCAAAAAGGGTGATCGCATGAAATGCGAGAATTATCGCGGTATAGCTCTCCTTTGCACAGCATATAAGTTACTGTCTTACATCATCTTGGGAAGAATTACTCCTCTAGCGGAGGAAATTGTCGGTGACTACCAAGGAGGATTTCGTCCAAATCGGTCAGTCACTGATCAAGTGTTTTCGCTACGGATGATTCTTTCCAAGTACTACGAAATATCTCGCGATGTACACCAGGTGTTCCTAGATTTCAAGCAAGCCTATGACTCGATCAATCGAGAGAGGCTATGGTATGCGCTTGAATATTTAGGAATACCACAAAAATATGTACATCTGTGTAAAATGACAGTAACGCAGTCACAATGCTGTGTCAAAGTTGAGAACAGGCTATCGAGAATTTTTGCAATCAATTCCGGTGTTCGACAAGGAGATGCGCTGTCCCCGATACTTTTTAATCTCATGTTGGAATACATCCTTCGTAAAAGTGCAACACCTCAGGACAATATCTTATTCCGACAATCCAATCAACTTCTTGCGTATGCAGATGATATCTGTGTGATTGGATTAAATGGCAACGGAGTGAAAGAGATACTTGATCCACTGGAACAGTTTTCAGTTTCCGTTGGTCTCAAAATCAATGAGTCCAAAACCAAATATCTGATCTCTGGTTTTCGAGACCAAGACGCAAGTGATTTCAGTAGTGGAAACCACACGTTTGAAGGAGTGATGAGATTCAAGTATCTTGGATCTCTCATTACTCACGATAATAGTGTGGGAGAGGATATCAAGGTTCGGCTTGCCGCTGGCAATCGGGCTTTGTATCCTCTACGTCCACTGCTGAAATCAAAATATCTTGCAAATACGGATAAGCTGAAGCTGTACAGAGTGTTGATCAGACCCGTTGTCATGTATGGATGTGAGAGTTGGACCTTGACGGATGAATACGAAAGATGGCTTCTAACATTCGAGAGAAGAATCATGCGTGTGATATATGGCCCAAAACGCGACGTTGATGGCACATACCGAGTTCTTTTCAATCACGAGATCAGGAATTTAATGCAAATTCCTGATATCGTGCATGAAATCAAAGGACAGCGAATACGCTGGCTCGGTCACGTTCTGCGTGCTGATCCGAAACGAATGATACAGCGATCTTTGAAGGGAGAACCGCCTTTCGGTAGGCGAAGAGGTCGCAGTCGGCGACGATGGCTCCACGGCGTAGAGAGCGATCTGGCAGCTTCTGGTTGCTTGCAACAGTATGAAGAGCTGGCTCGTGATCAAAACTGTTGGAGCCAGATTGTTGACACGGTACGGGCCAATAATGGCCTGTAAAAACCGAAAAAAAAAAAAAAAAAAAAAAAAAAAAAAAAATATTTCTTTCCGAAGTCCTAAAAATGCTTGGGATCAACAATCCTTATCTCCTTATAGCAAACTGGAAGTAACCCGGAACCTCCTATCGGGATGAAGCTAATGAGAATGTCGGACACTACTTTCGGTCAATTCATAGATCTCAAGAGCATTGGGACAGCAGCAGTGTTCTCTAATGAAGTGGGAGTTAGGTCTCCCTAATAATAGCTACTTAATATTAACCACCATTTATATGTAAGGAAACCTCGACCGCTCTTCTGTTTAACATTGGTAGGGATATGTAGTCCTGATCAACCTCGGGTCTATGGTGAACGATTTCTTGTTGTTGAGCAATAGTCTACTTAAATCGAACTTGAAGCCGTTATGCGATTTGGCTTCGTTGTACGGTAATACGTTAAAAGGTAAGTGAGAAAGAGCTGGAGTGCTTGGCCCCAAAATAGCCCAAATTTAATTGCGCAGTAAACTGAACTTAGGTGTAGACATGGGGTGTCACCACAATGAAAATTGGCAATTTAACCCAAACTTAAAGCTGATGAAACGTCACTGTCTAGTTACAAGCATGCCAGGTTAGAGATCATGGATATCCGAACTCCGGAATCGATTAGTGAGTCCTATATAGCACTCTACTCGGATTTAAAATTCTCTTTGCTATATTTGGAGACGATTAAGTTAACTGGTATTTGGGCCCATTCGGAATTCAATTTCGAATTGAATTGAAGACAAAGAAATCTATATAGAAAATACTCCGCGAGATAGGATAGAATAACCGACCTCAGCAGTCGGACTCAAAAAGTTACACCCAAAGGATTATATCAAATAGAATTTTACCGACCAAATGGCGCAGTGGTTAAAGCTGTGCCAATTGAAGCGGGAGGTAACGGGCTCGATTTCCGATAGGATGCAAAAGATATTTTTCAAAACCCTCTGATTACGATCTTACTAAATCATGCGAGCTAGCTATGAACCTCATGCAGTCTGTCGTATGTGTCAAATATGTCATAAAATCATTCAAAGGTGTTGCAAACTATTGGTGACCTAAACTCGTAATAGAGTGTTATCAAAGTTGGGTTTTATCATGATTCGATCGATTGAAAAGTTCAACAAATGATGGAAGGTCGTTTGATAAAGGTTGGAGATTTAGAGCCTATTTTGTAGATTACTCTTACTTTTGCAGATCCACAGAACACGAATCAAGGCTCTCCGAAGGCTGAGCGATGTAACAATCAAGGAGAGCACTATCATAAATTGACTCTCTATGTCAGTATAGTAAAATATTAGAGTCAAAAGTGGCTCAAAAAGTCCTCCAGATGATCGAGAGGGGAAACAATCTGTATACAGGCAAATGAACTTTACACGTCATCTATACACGTCATCCGTCAGAATATGACCTCGGTGTAACTCAAATGGTTTAGAGTTTACTGCAAGAAGAAAGGACTAGACAAACAGTATGAAGCAAGTGATACAAATACAAACATCTGAGATGTAACTGCCGATTAGCTTTCCCCCGTTTCGCTTGAAGGCGATGCAATTTTGGGGTAGGTGTTGGATCCGCATAGTAAGCGTGAAGCTTTATAAATCCACTTCAAAAGAACCAGTTCGCTTATCAAGCTGGTCATTCACCTTTAAAGCAGTCTCGATTCAAGAATTGATCGAAAAATCGCTTCTAAAACTCTCTGTCTCATTGAGATGTTTCTCTGTTCGTTTTCATGTTTATTGCCATTGAGGGAGGTTTGTAGAACATCTCTTAAAACTCTATTAGTAGCGCAGTAAAGTCAAAAGATGTGACAACCAATAGCAACATTTATTCGTTGGTTGCACAAGAGGACCTCTGACGTCTGAAGAGGACGTCTCTGGTAAAAGAATGATACCATTCACTAGGAGGAAGAAGCTGCTGTTTCCAAGGATTATAATAAATCCACAGGTGGTTTTTGGGAGTTGCATAAAAAAAAAGAACGCTGTTTTAACTGGATCTAATGAACCTCTAGTATCCCGTCCGACTGTCTGCGGAACAAAATTAAGTTCATAAGCCTTTGAATATGGTCTCTTATGACCGGGCTCAGTGGAAATGAGTAGTGCTCTTATTGAAATAGAGATCTATGGACAAGTCAAAAACGGATGGCTTGCTACGATGGATCTTTGGATATGACTTGGCCACTGAACGTTCAACGCATACAAGTCAAACATCTGCGGATTTTAACTGCGAAGACTGGGTTAACTTAAGCAACTGGCAATAAGATAACTTTTATACGGCTGTAGGGACATGATATAATTGAGAGAAATAATACCGTTGATGGGTGGATTCAGAGACCTCGCAGGTGGAGTTAGAAGACAACGCACAATTTTGGTTGAGGTGGTCTATATAGAACCACGGAGATTATTCTAATCACTGGCTTAATCACCTTCATAAAATAAGGCTGAGTGCATTTGACAGTTGCCGGTTTTGCGATTACTAGCTTAATCTGCGAAACTAGTTTTACACAGCTATTTTACGCCGGTGACTGCATCAGATTGGAGGCCAAACAATAAATTCAAATATTGTGTCGTATTTTTGGCGAGAGATGTAGTTTGAAATACATTCAAAGAAATGTTCCAACTCAATGTTTTCCAATCAGCGAAACTAGTACCAGTGATCTAAAAAAGGGAAGAAATATAAAATTCCCAAGTCATAACTGCTATCAGTTCCCTTTTGATTACTAATGAAGCGTGGAAGAAAATCCAAGAACAACGCAAACCTAAGGTAGACATTTCTAAGACTACAGAAGAAGCAGCTGCAAGCAGAGATATGCGCACACTACCCCTATTGTAAAAGAGGTCACTGGAAAATTCACAACTAAACCATTGTTTACTAAATATATGGAAAGAATAATTTGAGGACAACAGTACAAGCGAACCGGATAACGAACTTCCAGATAGCAACTATGACAAACCTATCATTCGGGAAATTAGAACTGCCATCTATAAGCTGAATAATAATAACGCCACTGGTACAGATAAGGTAACCCATGCAACTGTAAGAGTTGAAGTACGGCATACCAGGAGATTCAGAAATGGAAAAAGGATTTAACCATAACGATCCTATAGGGGAAAACGGCGTAAGAGAATATAAGAACTGTCAAGGTATCTCAATTTTCAATAGCACAATAAAAGTATTAGGGTTGATAATACTTGAGCGAATATCCCCATCAATTAACGAACAACTCAAACTGGAACAAGCTGGTTTTGGGCCAGGAAGGAGATATACAGATTATATCACACTACACGTATCATTATATAACAATCAACCAAAAGGAACTTCACCACTTCATAATCACGAACAATAGTCTACCAATCACCATGAATTATACTCCAATCGAAGAGTTTGAGAAATTCGTATACCTCGGTTCGTTGTACTGTTGCAAAGATGGGCGATTGATCCATTGTGAGGGCATATGGGTAGTTTGTGCCGGTCCACCTCTCTCCATATTTGGCAGTAACCAGAAGGGCCAAATAGAATGTCACTACGCCTTGTAGGCGAGAGACTATTTGCGCTACACACCTTCTAATTTAAAAATCAAGCGGCAGCAGACCGACAGCCTGTGAATGTGGTGTGCATAGCACCCACAATACCCAGACAAACAATCCGATCACATAGTATATCCGTATATTTCTCATCCAGTACTATGGCGATTTCATTGGCATAATAATAATTAAAGAAGGCCGAAATTATTCCAGAACTCAATGTCACTAGGACCCACAGTTCAACCCACATACACATACAGAGTAAAAACATCCAATCGTGATTGATGTTTCGTCACCACCCCGGGAATCAAACCCGAGACCCTCGAATGACAGAGCAAGCACGCTACTTTCTCTGCTTTCCATTCTTCGGGATGAACACTACCCTGACTTTTCTTCTTGATTTTGGAATGAAACCCAGAGCCAAAATCACTTTGAAGATATGTGAAGTTGGAGGCTCGGAAACATCCTGTTTGATTTTGAGCAGGTAGGAGACTTGGATATATCCCGTTTGACACGTTGATTTTGGGACCAATGGAGCTTATCTCTTTCAATCCGTTGACAGTTAATCCAGTCACACAGATATCATCTGCATATGCAAAAAGTTGATTGGATTGTCGGAATTAGATACTGTCGGGATTTGTTTCACTTTTACGAAGGATGTATTTCAAAATGAGATTAAAAACGACTGTTCAATGCGTGTGTGAAATCAATTATGCTGCATATGGGTGTGAAACATTGAATAACACACAGAAAATAACACAAAAACTACAGGTGTTTGTTAGCAAATGCCTGCCCAGATAAGATCGAAAATGAAGAGCTTTAAGTTAGTAAGTGGAGATGGGTCGATCACACACTGAGAAAGACCATACGAATATCATTGGAATGGAATCTCGAAAGTCGGAAGGCCAGCAATGACCTGGAAAAGAACGGTCCTAGCCAAAGCGAAATAACACGGGACTGAAAACTATAGTTCTAAATCGAGTGATGTCCTAGTCTATTGGATGCTCTATACTCCTAAATTGGATGTCTGATAGCTTTGTATTTTCTGCCCCATGCCGGTATGTCTATGTGTTAGCCTATTGAATACCATTTCGAGGATCTGGTGTCGAATTTGTTCAACCATTTTAGACCCAGTCGCAAAAATAATACACAGATTGGTTCCAGTTGCGAATCGACTGGTTAAAGTACCGAAGGAGTGAAGTCTCATTCGTTTGAATGTTCTATGATGTGTACAGCTGATTCCGGGGCCAAAACCAGCTTGTTCCAACCTTAGTCTCACACTGAGAAAGATCATGAACGGCATAGCACGAATATCATTACACACGAACAAATAACTTGGTTAAACATGCGTAGGACTGAAAATAATCCGTGAAGATCCAGTATATTGGATGTTGTATACTCTTACATTGGAGGTAGACTCATAGCTTCTTTTCATTGAATAACATTTAGGGGATGTGGTGTTGAATATGACATAAAATGCTTGATAGCATAATGCTATCAAGCGTTTCGACTGATTGAGTCAAATGCGAAAGTATAGGTACCGGGGTGAAGTCTCATCATCTTGGCCGAAAGTAGGCTTGTTCCATTCATAGACACACCCTGAGAAAGACCACGAATGGCATAACGGAAAGATGCAAATCGGTAGACCAGCAAGTATCTGGAAGAGATCGATGCGAGACCAATAAAACTCGGTATAACATGGGGATGACTAAAAACAATAGCCCCAAATCGAATGATATATATATATATATATATATATATATATATATATATATATATATATATATATATATATATATATATAATTATATGTCAAGGTCGTACGATATACTTATTATTCAGTTATCATTCAACCTTACGCGTATAAAACTTTAACTCATAAACTAGTGCCAAAACGACTGTGTAAATATTTGTTCAGTTGTGCTATAGCAAGGTTATTGGCGCATGGTAATCGTATCGCAACACTTATAAGTGGCCTAGAGTGATAGTATCAATATCATGATCAATAATTTTCAAATTATCGTTATTTTACATTCATAAGTATTGAATATATGGGAAATACGCGCAAGCGATATGTACTCTGACGTACATAAGTATCAGATGAGCCGCTTATAACAAAAAAATTTAACTTTAAAATATTCCATTCAAATGACGTTCAAAAAGTGTTTTTGTGTTTTTCTGATTCACACATAATATAATTGATTATGCAAATAATTTTATCAACTTACCAATACTTTGATACATTTTGATAATAGAAACAAACTGTCATACACAAACCACTTCACTGTCTGATCATTACAACTGTATGAAAATAATTTTTCACATCGAGTAAAATACGATTCGTATATCGATAATTTGCTAAGCTGCTTATCTAAGGCATGCTTAGTATGTATAATAAACCACATTACATGATACAAATTCTAACTATAAATGTAAACGAATAGTTTATTATTATTATTGTTTCAACTGTGTCGACAGACTATTTCGATTCAGAACCTACGACAATGTTATACAAGCCATACTGCGACTCCACGTATTTATAATACAAAAGTAGATCACAATTGTATTGGTCATACAAAAAGTCTCCGCGGCAGCTCTCACTCGATGTAGTCTTTTGAAATTTTGAAACTGGAATTAAATATCAACAAAATGACAATTTGGAATCATTCCTTATATTGAGTATTTGGTGAGATTGGAAGGGAGTTGTGGTCCCTTCAAAATTCTCTTGATGGTAAAAAATTAGCATAAACCACAACAATTGTACACCGATGGAATTATGAAGCTACCCGAAAAATGCCAAAAGGTTATAGATTATAATGAGCAATATGTACTTGAATAAAATTTATTTTCAATAAAGAAAATTTACCAAAACAAAAATATTTGTATGACCTCTTATATATAGAGATATACGCACGATACTATGAAGAAAAAAAACCATGGCTTGTATAAACACTGTTACAGGTTTTGTTCGTATATAAAACGATAAAATACACAAGATAAAAACAATTATATATACAGCATCTGTCAAATACAGATGGTGTTGAGTCAATCTTGCAAGTAGTGGGGACTTCAATTAACCAGGTCGGTTAGATTTTGCATTAACACATGTCATTATTATTTGAAACCCCTGAATAAAAAAAAGTTTATGTCAAATTTGTTATGAGTTATTTCGATTTGTGAAACTGTACTCATAGAATTGTGTAGCGGGAATACTTATCATAATAATAATACCTTCTTTGTTTCATTCTTTTGATGATTTATGCGCTCTTTAAAATTAAAAATGAGAAAAATAATGAGCACGTCAGAGAATCATTTTAACGTCAAAAATTCGATATATAAAAAATCTCTTGTTTGCTTTTTTATGTTGAATGTTTATTGATAGATGGCACTTGTTAAACGTCAAATATTATCTCTTTGTTACATTTTTTTAATTTTTATGCGCTCTTGAAAACATAAAATGAGAATAATAATGAGCGTGTCATAGAATTATTTAAACGTCAAAAAAATCGATGTGAGTTTGGTTTTATTATGAATATGTTGAATATTCATTAAATATAGCGAAGAGTGTAGTGATTAAAACATTTTTCGAGTTTCAATCCAAATAAATACGATTAAATTACTGGATTAAGAATGAAATTCACAAACGCCATAATTGAATGTGTGGTACTATAACTATTAACTAACAATAAAATGTGTTGTTCACATGTTGTTCATAAATATTAACGAACAATAAAATGTGTTGTTCACCATCGAGACAGATGATTTTATGTTTGTTATGAACTGTTATGTTATTATTTATTTTATAAATGAATTTATAAATTTTAAAGTAAGGGTTGCAACCAAAGTAATAAGAATCATGTTTGTGATAATAAAATTAAGTTGCTCATTATTTGGTTAGAATCCGTGCTGAAAATAAACTCGAATTAGATGACGAAGATGCCATCTCTTATAGGATAGTCGAAATGTTGAAGTCTTTTTGACTAAGAATGGTACACTATATATAAATATATGTTTTGTATATCTGCGGTGGTACTGTAAATAATAAAATTTGTACATTATGAAAATACAAAGCGTCAGTTGAACTAAACAAGTCGAAGGAGGGAGATGCACATTAAGTGGTAATATTAATAAATTGCAACAAAACAAGGAGATTCATTTTATTTTACCGAAGTAATACCGTATAAATTATTACATTAATTATTTTGAGGAGACCTAATTTATCGAATTTTATCCTAAATCAAATTTAGCACGAGGGGCATAAGGCGCTGTTTAAGGCAAAGGGCAGAGGTTGCAGAAACTGGATCGTCTTCAATCAGCTGTAATTCAATATGCGAATAGTTGCAGTACACAAAAATGAAGTATCCGGAATTTTTCGACGAGTGATATTGATATTAAAGTAGTAAAGTACCAAAAATATGGATTAAGTTGTTGAAAATTTAGTTTCTAATAATTTTAAATGGTTGAATGCTCATTAATGGCAGTCATGCTCGCCACACAGAGCAGACGTGTTTTTTTCTATTTTGTATTTTACTATGTTAAGTTTAAAATAATAATTATTAAATAAGTATTTATAATTGTAAAAATAGCTTGAAATATATATATAGATCTATGTTTTCGATTTCAATAAATTAAATTTTTGGTGTTTGTTTCTTATTGTGTTAAGCGTCACCATTTTGATTGTTCGATGAGTATTGTTTTTTCGTTTCACTCTTTTATTACTGTAAATTTTATATATTCTCTTTTTTATTTTGAAGGTATGAGAGTTGTATTTGTATTGATGGGTAAGAGAATACGGTGTGAAGTGTTTTTGTGTAAATGGTTTCTTCTGACAACGATTTTTTTTATAATTTCGCTTCGATTGAGATGACAAGCATACTATAACTATCCTGATAGTCGTTAAAAAGTTGCATGTCATAAGTAGTCGTTCGAATTGTAAGATTTTCTTTATTATTTAAAGAAATATATAACAAAAATATTGAAATTTATTTTAATCGTACAAATCACTTGTTATTGGTGACAGTTTGTCTTTAGCAGATATAATGGAAAATAAATCTAGATTTTGCCAAAGGGTTCTACAGTTTCGGCATCTGAAAAACGGAGTACAAGTCGAAGTGGAAAATTAAATTCATTGGAACCTCCAGTACGGGATGGAACAGGATGGTAAAAAGTAAATCGCATTTGTAGTTAATTTTTCCTTAATTTATTAAAGATATCTTTTAGGTGTGGAATGAAATCAAGAAGCAAATGGGTCAAAACAAAACAGATCGTCGCAACTAGGGGTAGTTAATACCGATTTCAGTCTTCTCATTTTCGATAAGGTTTTCCTCCCCAAAGTGTTTAAAAGTTTTGGTCTTCCGTCAACTGCTGGTCCATCGAACTCGAATGTTACAGGTACTAGGTACTACTTCACCGAATTTACACCCACAGCATCTGTTGATGTAGAAAACATTTATAGCTCGTCAGGAGACACAGTTATGAATTTGGTTGCCATATAGCCAAAACACAACAAACAACAACGCCAGTAACAGCAACCAAAAAAATCTGATAGCCAAAAAAACATTCACATCGCCTTAACCTTCTCCAAATGTTGTTCCAATTAAACAACGGAAATAAGCACTCAAATTAATATTATAAAGAACGTAAATAAAGAAAGCACACAACATATGTTTATTATTTTTTTCGCTTTTTCTGGCTTGTGATGCAATTTGTCTCTAGCTTTCACGTGTAATTTTGTGTAAATGGTGTAATTTTTTTACGGTTTCTACAGGCCATTGTTGGTGTCAACAATCTAACTCCATCGGTTTCGATGACGAGCCATCTCTTTATACTGTTGCAAGCAACCAGAAGATGCGAGATCGCTCTCTACGTCGTGGAGCCATCGTCGCTGACAGGAACCTCTTTCTTTAAAGATCGTTGTATAATTGGTTCGGATCAGCACGCAGAGCGTGACCGAGCCAATGTACTCACTGTTCTTTGATTTCATGCACGATATCAGGAATTCAAATTAAATTCTGGTCTCGTGATTGAACAGAACTCGATATGGGCCATCAACTTCGCGTTTTGGGCCATATATCACTCGAATGATTCTTCTCTCGAATTTAAGAAATCATTTTTCGTCATGTCCGTGGGTTGGGCAAAATTATAGAATTTTCATGAAAAATTAAATAAAAATTAGAAGTGTTATCTCTACAGAACTCTGCCATTAAAATTGTCTATTTCATTATGAGTAGTAGCATAATATGCTTTTAATGTAACCTAATGTAATGTAATGCAAAATGATTCGAATATATGGCTCTGAACACCCCCGGTCGATCTGAATCAGTTTTTTCATTATGGCCACATAAGATCAATTCGCAACTGCCGCAAATTTTAGCTACTAACCGATGTCATATTTAAAATCTATAATTATATAAAATCACGTAAGTTGAGGGAATCTAGTATTATTTAAAAACAGCAAAAGTCAACAACAAAAACCAAATCAAAAAACATTTTTTCCATCTCACTTTATCTCACCTTAAAATTAGTTCCTATGGTAAAAAGGAGAGAGACAAAATTATACCAGCAAATGATTTTTGTAATATATCCACTATTCTTTTATAACACGAAAATAAGAGACGATATTACTATGGTTTAATAAAATCGTAAAGCTAAAAGAGAAAATATGAACATTATACTCAAACATGTATGAGAGTTTAAAGCAAAATCAAAATATAAAATGGAAATAGAAGAGGAAAGGAAATGCATATGTATGACATTTTTGAAAGAAATAGAGATGAAACAAAACTCTCTATTTCTATTTTGATGTATTACGAACATTTTACTTAGAAACGTTTTAACATGATTTTTTGAACAGGTTACACACAATATGCGCGCGCGTAAATTTAGAACGAATCTTGTGAATCTATGATAAACGATACTGAAACTATCATTTGTTTGATATTGATAGAAGTCTAGTAAATGGTAAAGGCAGGCACTGTCCACCTTGCCCATTATGACGGACCGTGCCTGGTTGATATAGAGATGAGTCTTTACAATTAGGTGATTTTGAGCCCCACAGAATCATCATCAAACAATTCAGGTTCGATAAATTAACCACGATGAATTAAATATGCTCAACAAATTCGGAGATGGCGAGTCAGACAGGTTTGTCGTTTTTTACGGCACTGAAAACAATTAAGGAATTACACAAATAATAAGAACAACAACCACAACATTTTTATAACTTTTAAATAAATGTTTTATTCAAATAAAATTCAAGTTTTTATATAATTCAATAAATCCAACGGGTGTAATTCAAATTTTATATAATTTAATTAAAATAACAAGTGTAATTCAGATTTTATATAATTAATTAAACCGACGATTGTAATTCAGTTTCGGTTAAAACGATTAGACATCAGTTTCATATGATGTTGTTCCAATAACTTCATCTCTAAAAGTTACTCGTAAACCCTTAGATTGTCTTGGTTGCGGCGGCGGCGACGGTGGTGACGGTGGTGACGGCGGTGGCGACGGCGGCGGCTCCTCGTGTATCTCAGCTATGGCGGCTTGATCGCCTGAACCCATTTCAATACTTTCATTGATATCTGGTGCAACAAGAGTTCTCAAATTTTGTTCCAATGAAAAAAGCATTGAAATACGGCGTTGGTGCGGCTCTGAAACTTCTTCATTGTGTCTTTTAAAACACCAAATCCGTTTAGTGAATCGCCAAGCGGCACTAAATTGTCTTATAATCCAAGACATTATACTATATTAATTATTTAGTTTTTTTAAATTTAGTAAACAAGTAAACGCTACGTCCGTTTTAAAACTAATTAAACAAATGATTTGATGTTCAATTATTTTCAAATACTCAACGCTGATTTGATGGACATACTATGTGTTGCTTAGCAACTATGTGGCCTACTTGGTTGCAATCCAATTCAAAAATTCAAATTTTTCAATTCAGTTAGTTTGAATTTAAAAAATATGTAACCTAATTTAACTATTAAATAAGAGATGTCTCTGATTGTAGAACAATTTTAAATAAAACTAAAAAATGTTAACGATTGTGACAAAATAAAGAAAATGAGAAAACTTTATTAATTCTAAGAAGTCATAAGATATACCTATTATCTTACACATTATTTCAATTAGCTAAATCAAAATTATACTTTGGACGTAGTCATGTTTTATATTCAACGAGTTGCTCATTTAGCTTATTACAGATGATTGATCGATGAATAACTTCACGCCGTATATTGAAACGGATAAAAAAGACAATAATATCTTCCATCTCGCTTTTATTACCAGTGAACATTTTATACTTTTGTCATATTTCAAGCTAAAATTGTTTCCAATATCATTATTTAAGTTGTATTCATATATTCCTATAGCTTTTCATATTAGAAAAATTTTATCACTATCTATTCAACCACTTCATATAAAAAATAATATAATTACGTTTTGCGTTATATATAGAAACGTCAATTTCTCCTTAGAATTCATTATTTCCCCATTTAAATTTATTGCACAGGGTTGTGTTTGTAGACTTATTTAATTATTTTTATATCACGAAAAAAGTCTCCAACCGTGATATTAAAGTATGATAAAGCACCACAAAATGAAGGGTGGTCTTGTTACCACAAAGCCAAACAACATTTTTGCTGAATCTCCCAATTGTAAATTAGCCTGCAAGCTGATTACGCAAGACGTACAACGTCTCAGTCTGTTCTGTTTTGTGCCATATAAAGAGAGCCATGATGGAATTTTTCCAGTTTGTGGTAGTCCGAATTGTGGGAAACACGGTCTTGCTTAAGACTCTAGAACCATTTCGTATCATCATACCATCCGGATACCAGACCCATAATCTCTTGGGATTGGATGAATGCCTCTAAGCCGCCTTCAAACAATTGTTTGTCTGGATATTGTGGGATCTATATACTCCACATCCACTGTAGCTCTTGAAATGGCTGTGGGTTCGACTGATGCTTGATCGTTGGATTAGGTGTGCAGCACAGATAACTGCTCACGGTGGGCCGGCACATAACTGTCCATATACCCTTGGACACTATGTGGTGTCGAGGCATGTTTTAGGGAAATTATTACCTAAAAGCACAAATGAGGCTTGAACAGCCCATCCTACCTCTTCGGTGACGATATGATGATCTTTACGCGCGGATCTGTATGCTGTTATCTGGTTGGTGCCGGATTATAAATTCTAACACCTCAGGTAAAATTATCCATCTGCATTGGTAGGTACAAAAATTGCTGTAGTTTTGAGCACATTAGTCTTTGCAAAGGAGATGAATTGCATAGATTGGTATCTACATCGTTTCTGACAGTCAGGATGCTATAAAGGCGATTGACTCCAATACTACTTCATCGAAACTTGTTTTGGAGACGGTAATTGCCTTGAATTAACAAGGCAATCTGAATGAATTTAGACTTCACTGAATACCCAGTCACATGGATATCAAAGGAAACGTATTGGCTGATAATTAATGCAATAATTATATGCACTAATTTTCTCAATGCTTTCTTTGGTAACGCTTTTACTATCTGACCCGTTATAAGATCATATCCTGGAGCCTTATGCGCATTCAGATTATTCTTGATTTTTCCATTTAATTTCTTTCAATGTAACAGGTGTAATTATTATTTTATCCTGTTTATATATCGAAGTAATATTTTCCTCGTCTGTTTGTTTGGAGTAAGGCTGGAATGTTTCTTCAAAGTGATTGGCCAACAAATCTGCTTTTTGTTTAGCATTTCAAGTCCAATTTTCTTTGTTTTTCATTGGAGGAACCTGAAGTTTGGGCCTTTTAAGGTTTTTAGTTGCTTTCCATAATGAATAATCAGTATTTTTTTGCCTAGTTAGAGTACTAAGGTATTTATTAACTGACTGATTTTAAATGTCTTTTAATAGGTATTTTATACCTTCTTATTTTACGGATTTCGTAATTTTTGCCAATTCTTTCGTGCTCTTCTTTTATTTTTAACAAGTTCTCTCACCTTTAATGTATAGCTAACTTTGCGCGTCATTTCCTGACTATAATTTGGAGTACTTTCCCACGCAGCACTTCGGATATCTTGGATGAGCTTATCTAGTTCGTCTTCTATTTGGACTGGTCACTGTATTGGGTTCTGTAGACTTATACTTTCTGTTAACTGTGTTTGGAAGGAATCCCAATTGGTTTTGACGTCAATTTCGCATTGCTCTCTTTCATAATAATTGTTTGGCTAAGTATCATAATAACTGGTGAATGATCTGACGAAAGACTTTCACTGTTCTCTATATGAATATAATTATCTGTAATCTCTCTTGTTACAAAGAAGTCTATAAGATCTGGAGTTTTGCTGATATTCGTAGTATCTGCTGAAATCGATTATTTTCAGGCCGTTGTTTTGTAGATTCTCAATAATTTCATCTTTTGAACAAGTTGGATGGAGACCTCTTGCTATTACTTTAATTGATCGATCGTTTTTATCTTTGTAGGTATACCACTGGTGACCATCAGAATTTAATTTGTTGGCTAGAGCTTTGTCGTCTTCGACCTCCGTTATCTTTATTTTCCGTTGTGTAGTCATTTCGTACTACTTCTTTCATCAATTTCTGAATACTGTCGGGATTTGTTATTTCTAGAATATTGATCGGAGGTGGAACCTGTTTCTTTTTTTCTAGGTCACGCACTTTTTGTGCAGTAATTGCATTAGAAGTTTTGTTGTGGGTTTGGATTGGCTCAATTTCTGGTGACGATTCAGCTTTTCTCTGGCTTAGGTTGGTTTCTTTTCTTAGTTTCTTATTTGTTCTCTTGGATTCCTGTAGTATCCAATTGGTTTCTCTTTCAATCTCGTCTTCATCAGTGTGATATTCGTCTTGATCTGAGGCGAGTACTTGGTTGCTCACTACTGTTGAGTTTCCTGCGTTTTTAGTTTTATTTATTGTTTCTTTTAGCATAAAGTTTTCTTTCTTTAGTATGTCAACTTCATTGGTCAGCTTCACGAATAATTTTTCCATTCGGTCAAATTTGTTTATTATCTCCGCGTTGTTCATAATATCTGTTTGAGCACTGGAGGTGGCTTCAGTAGTTGACTTGTTAAATTCACATCGCAATGTATGGTGTGTTCTAGCGGTGGATTATTATTATCGACAGATTTGAAATCTAAAATACCATTATTTTTACACCTGCTTAGACCTAGATTTCGAACATTACGCCAAAAAACCTTGGGTGGAAGAGAAGAATCTAATTTATCTTGGGACTTTTGGCTGCCCTTATCAATCTTACTACCCTATTGCGAGCTTGTTTGGAGACTAAAAAACTCTCACTATCTCCTAATCTTTTCCATAAGCGAAATCTATCTACCCTAAATCTGATTCCATCCATAATTTCTCCAGACATCCATGGAGGAGATTTAGGTTTAATTATTATTACTAATCTAAGAGGAACGCAACTATCGAAAACTGAATTTATAAATCCATTGAAAAGCTGGATTTGACTAGTAGAGGAATCAATAGAAAAAATGTTATCCCAAGCAATACAGCTACACACTAGTGCTAAATGAGATTCATCAATATTAGAAAAATCCCTAAAACTAAACATTTTAGGCTCCAGGCGAGAGTAACAATTAGTAGAGAATACTAATAGGTCATGATGAGAGCCTATAAACCGAGAGATAATTGATCGTTATCGGTGAACGATAAAACATGGTCAATAAGAGAAGAAGCGATATCGTTAGTGGTTGGACAAAAATAAGTTGGTTCACCATAGTATGTAAGACTGTGCAGTACTGATAAGACTGTGCAAAATATTCAAATACATTCAAGAGAATATACTATCCTGTAGTATATCGAAGTTAAAGTCACCTGAGATGAATATTTGATCATACTGACAGGTGAGCTAGCTTAATAAAAGTTCGGAAGTGGGGAAACTACCCTATGTTTCCTAACTAGATTAAATCCTTCAATGTCAGAGCTGAGTCTGAGGCATTGGAGAATAAAAAGGTTTCGGAAAAGCAAAGAATGTCAATGTGTGGGTGAACCTCAGAAAATGTGACGTATTTCGCCAAACTTTGGGTAACAAACTTTGCACATTTAAACTACCTACATTAAGAGATTGAGACCTACCGGCCAACATAGACCGCAACACGACACGGGGTATCGACATGTTCAATGACATGGTGTGAAAAAAATGACAATACTTACAATTTATAATCATTAATAATGAAATTTTGAATCCGGGCCAAAAACCTGAAATGAAATAATTAAACAACACTTATCTGAATGTTAAAATGGTTCTCCAAACATCACATCGGAAAAAGACAAAAATATGTGACACAGGCGACGAAGGCATCTAGATGAATGATTATTACAATGAACTTTGAAAAATATCTAAATACTCTGAAATTTTTAATACAAAATTTATGCTGGAATTTTAGGCAATTGATTGCATTTATAGTTTTAAAATAGTTATTGCCTAAATAAACCAAAATTGATCTTAAAAATATAGGGGTGCCCAATTAGCTGTCGCGGATTGACTTTATATAAATCGCTTTCCAATCGACCGCTAGTAGTTCGGCTTTTTGTATTTGCTAAATAATCCATAGCAAATTTAGAAAAGACAAGAACCGAACTATATTTAGCAAAGCATTATGCCATTCCATTACCAATCTGATGATGTGAACAGTGTCTGGAAAGTATTGGTGCCCATCACGTTCTCGGTATAGTGAAAACTAAGCCCAAAAATGATTGGTTTGATGAGATGTGTCGTCTTGTTGTTCAGCAACGAAATATAGCCCACAATAAAGCACAGATTCGGTTTATAATTATGAACAGCTATTAATAGAGAACAGCTAATCGCATTTGTAGACAGAAGAAGCGCAAATGGTGTGAGGGTAAAGTCTTGAGAGTAAAAACTACTCAACAATGAACACAATTCGCGTTTTTTCTTTAAAGGAATCACCAAATTTAAGATCTCGGAAACCTCTGCCATACCTTAAGATCTCGGAAACCTCTTTATTAACGTCGATGCGGTACTCGATACATGGCGTGAACAATATTCTGACTTACTTCATGTTCCACATATATCACAAGCTGTATTTAAAACCCCTCAAATACAGACCGCAGAGATGTTCATTGAGGATCCATCCTATGAGGAATTCACTATGGCCAAGCTGAGATTAAAGAAAAATCGTTCACCAGGCTAACTTTGTGAAACTGTCTTTCCGACCTTGTTCGACTAATATGGCAAAATTAAGTAATGCCTGAAGAATGGAAAGTGGGCGCGTTATGCCCAATACTCAGAAACAGAGTGATCGCTTGAAGTTACTGTCATACATCATCTTGGGAAGAATTACTCCTCTGGCGGAGGAAATTGTTGGTAACGTCCAAGGAGGATTCGGTCCAAATCGATTACTCACTGATCAAGTTTTCTCGCTACGGATGATTCTTTCCAAGTACTACGAAACATCTCGTGATGTACACCAGGTATTCCTGGATTTCAAGCAAGCCTATGACTCGATCAATCTAGAGAAACTGTGGTATGCGCTTGAATATTTAAGAATAACAACAAATATGTACATCTGTGTAGTATGACAGTAACGCAGTCACTATATGCTGTGTTAAAGTTGAGAACAGGCTATCGAGAATTTTTGCAATTACTTCTGGTGTTCGACAAGGAGATGCGCTGTCCCCGATACTTTTTAATCTCATGTTGGAATACATCCTTCGTAAAAGTGAAACACCTCAGGACAATATCTTATTCCGACAATCCAATCAACTTCTTGCGTATGCAGATGATATCTGTGTGAACAAAGTGAAAGAGATACTGGATCCACTGGAACAGTTTTCAGCTTCCGTTGGTCTCAAAATCGATGAGTCCTAAACCAAATATCTGATCTCTGGTTTTCCAAACCAGGACGCAATTGATTTTAGTTGTTGGAACCACACGTTTGAAGGAGTAATGAGATTCAAGTATCTTGGATCTCTCATTACTTACAATAATAGTGTGGGGGAAGATATCAAGATTTGGTTTGCCGCTGGCAATCGGGTTTTATACACTCTAAATTTCCCGGACTCTCCACATGGAACTTGACCCAAATTTTTTTTCCAGTGATAGCCATTAACAAACCGCTTTAAATAAACTTATATCCAGCCATAACACTTTAAAGGTTGATTTTATAGAGATTTTAGAAATTTGCACTACGGGTTCAATGAATCGAATTTTCCCGGACTCCCCACACGAAACTTGACCCAAATTTTTTTCCACTGATAGCCATTGGCAAACCGCTTAAAATAAACTTATATCCAGCCATAACACTCTAGAGGTTGATTTTATAGAGATTTTAGAAGTTTGCACTACGGGTTCAATGAATCGAATTTTCCCGGACTCCCCACATGAAACTTGACCCAAATTTTTTTCCACTGATAGCCATTGACAAACCGCTTAAAATAAACTTATATCCAGCCATAACACTCTAGAGGTTGATTTTATAGAGATTTTAGAAGTTTGCACTACGGGTTCAATGAATCGAATTTTCCCGGACTCCCCACATGAAACTTGACCCAAATTTTTTTCCACTGATAGCCATTGACAAACCGCTTAAAATAAACTTATATCCAGCCATAACACTCTAGAGGTTGATTTTATAGAGATTTTAGAAGTTTGCACTACGGGTTCAATGAATCGAATTTTCCCGGACTCCCCACATGAAACTTGACCCAAATTTTTTTCCACTGATAGCCATTGACAAACCGCTTAAAATAAACTTATATCCAGCCATAACACTCTAGAGGTTGATTTTATAGAGATTTTAGAAGTTTGCACTACGGGTTCAATGAATCGAATTTTCCCGGACTCCCCACATGAAACTTGACCCAAATTTTTTTCCACTGATAGCCATTGACAAACCGCTTAAAATAAACTTATATCCAGCCATAACACTCTAGAGGTTGATTTTATAGAGATTTTAGAAGTTTGCACTACGGGTTCAATGAATCGAATTTTCCCGGACTCCCCACATGAAACTTGACCCAAATTTTTTTCCACTGATAGCCATTGACAAACCGCTTAAAATAAACTTATATCCAGCCATAACACTCTAGAGGTTGATTTTATAGAGATTTTAGAAGTTTGCACTACGGGTTCAATGAATCGAATTTTCCCGGACTCCCCACATGAAACTTGACCCAAATTTTTTTCCACTGATAGCCATTGACAAACCGCTTAAAATAAACTTATATCCAGCCATAACACTCTAGAGGTTGATTTTATAGAGATTTTAGAAGTTTGCACTACGGGTTCAATGAATCGAATTTTCCCGGACTCCCCACATGAAACTTGACCCAAATTTTTTTCCACTGATAGCCATTGACAAACCGCTTAAAATAAACTTATATCCAGCCATAACACTCTAGAGGTTGATTTTATAGAGATTTTAGAAGTTTGCACTACGGGTTCAATGAATCGAATTTTCCCGGACTCCCCACACGAAACTTGACCCAAATTTTTTTCCACTGATAGCCATTGGCAAACCGCTTAAAATAAACTTATATCCAGCCATAACACTCTAGAGGTTGATTTTATAGAGATTTTAGAAGTTTGCACTACGGGTTCAATGAATCGAATTTTCCCGGACTCCCCACATGAAACTTGACCCAAATTTTTTTCCACTGATAGCCATTGACAAACCGCTTAAAATAAACTTATATCCAGCCATAACACTCTAGAGGTTGATTTTATAGAGATTTTAGAAGTTTGCACTACGGGTTCAATGAATCGAATTTTCCCGGACTCCCCACATGAAACTTGACCCAAATTTTTTTCCACTGATAGCCATTGACAAACCGCTTAAAATAAACTTATATCCAGCCATAACACTCTAGAGGTTGATTTTATAGAGATTTTAGAAGTTTGCACTACGGGTTCAATGAATCGAATTTTCCCGGACTCCCCACATGAAACTTGACCCAAATTTTTTTTCAGTGATAGCCATTGACAAACCGCTTAAAATAAACTTATATCCAGATATAACACTCTAGAGGTTGATTTTATAGAAATTTTAGAAGTTTGCACTACGGGTTCATTGAATCGAATTTTTCCGGACTCCCCACATGAAACTTGACCCAATTTAGTTTTCAGTGATAGCCATTGGCAAACCGCTTAAAATAAACTTATATCCAGATATAACACTCTAGAGGTTGATTTTATAGAAATTTTAGAAGTTTGCACTACGGGTTCATTGAATCGAATTTTTCCGGACTCCCCACATGAAACTTGACCCAATTTAGTTTTCAGTGATAGCCATTGGCAAACCACTTAAAATAAACTTATATCCAGCCATAACACTCTAGAGGTTGATTTTAGAGAGATTTTAGAAGTTTGCACTACGGGTTCAATGAATCGAATTTTCCCGGACTCCCCACATGAAACTTGACCCAAATTTTTTTCCATTGATAGCCATTGGCAAACCGCTTAAAATAAACTTATATCCAGCCATAACACTCTAGAGGTTGATTTTATAGAGATTTTAGAAGTTTGCACTACGGGTTCAATGAATCGAATTTTCCCGGACTCCCCACATGAAACTTGACCCAAATTTTTTTCCAGTGATAGCCATTGACAAACCGCTTAAAATAAACTTATATTCAGCCATAACACTCTAGAGGTTGATTTTATAGAGATTTTAGAAGTTTGCACTACGGGTTCAATGAATCGAATTTTCCCGGACTCCTCACATGAAACTTCACCCAAATTTTTTTCCACTGATAGCCGTTGACAAATCGCTTAAAATAAACTTATATCCAGCCATAACACTCTAGAGGTTGATTTTATAAAGATTTTAGAAGTTTGCACTACGGGTTCAATGAATCGAATTTTTCCGGACTCCCCACATGAAACTTGACCCAAATTTTTTTCCCCTGATAGCCATTGACAAACCGCTTAAAATAAACTTATATCCAGCCATAACACTCTAGAGGTTGATTTTATAGAGATTTTAGAAGTTTGCACTACGGGTTCAATGAATCGAATTTTCCCGGACTCCCCACATGAAACTTGACCCAAATTTTTTTCCCCTGATAGCCATTGACAAACCGCTTAAAATAAACTTATATCCAGCCATAACACTCTAGAGGTTGATTTTATAGAGATTTTAGAAGTTTGCACTACGGGTTCAATGAATCGAATTTTCCCGGACTCCCCACATGAAACTTGACCCAAATTTTTTTTCAGTGATAGCCATTGACAAATCGCTTAAAATAAACTTATATCTAGCCATAACACTCTAGAGGTTGATTTTATAGAGATTTTAGAAGTTTGCACTACGGGTTCAATGAATCGAATTTTCCCGGACTCCCCACATGAAACTTTGCCCAATTTTGTTTTCAGTGATAGCCATTGGCAAACCACTTAAAATAAACTTATATTCAGTCATAACACTCTAGAGGTTGATTTTATAGAGATTTTAGAAGTTTGCACTACGGGTTCAATGAATCGAATTTTCCCGGACTCCCCACATGAAACTTGACCCAATGTAGTTTTCAGTGATAGCCATTGGCAAACCGCTTAAAATAAACATATATCCAGCCATAACACTCTAGAGGTTGATTTTATAGAGATTTTAGAAGTTTGCACTACGGGTTCAATGAATTGAATTTTCCCGGACTCCCCACATGAAATTTGACCCAAATTTTTTCCAGTGATAGTCATTGACAAACCGCTTAAAATAAACTAATATCCAGCCATAACACTCTAAAGGTTGATTTTATAGAGATTTTAGAAATTTGCACTACGGGTTCAATGAATCGAATTTTCCCGGACTCCCCACATGAAACTTGACCCAAATTTTTTTCCAGTGATAGCCATTGACAAACCACTTAAAATAAACTTATATCCAGCCAAAACACTCTAGAGGTTGATTTTATAGAGATTTTAGAAGTTTGCACTACGGGTTCAATGAATCGAATTTTCCCGGACTCCCCACATGAAACTTGACCCAATTTTTTTTCAGTGATAGCCATTGGCAAACCGCTTAAAATAAACTTATATCCAGCCATAACACTCTAGAGGTTGATTTTAGAGAGATTTTAGAAGTTTGCACTACGGGTTCAATGAATCGAATTTTTCCGGACTCCCCACATGAAACTTGACCCAATTTTTTTTCCAGTGATAGCCATTGGCAAACCGCTTAAAATAAACTTATATCCAGCCATAACACTCTAGAGGTTGATTTTATAGAGATTTTAGAAGTTTGCACTACGGGTTCAATGAATCGAATTTTCCCGGACTCCCCACATGAAACTTGACCCAATTTTGATTTCAGTGATAGCCATTGACAAACCGCTTAAAATAAACTTATATCCAGCCATAACACTCTAGAGGTTGATTTTATAGAGATTTTAGAAGTTTGCACTACGGGTTCAATGAATCGAATTTTCCCGGACTCCCCACATGAAACTTGACCCAAATTTTTTTCCAGTGATAGCCATTGGCAAACCGCTTAAAATAAACTTATATTCAGCCATAACACTCTAGAGGTTGATTTTATAGAGATTTTAGAAGTTTGCACTACGGGTTCAATGAATCGAATTTTCCCGGACTCCCCACATGAAACTTGACCCAAATTTTTTTCCACTGATAGCCGTTGACAAATCGCTTAAAATAAACTTATATCCAGCCATAACACTCTAGAGGTTGATTTTATAAAGATTTTAGAAGTTTGCACTACGGGTTCAATGAATCGAATTTTTCCGGACTCTCCACATGAAACTTGACCCAAATTTTTTTCCCCTGATAGCCATTGACAAACCGCTTAAAATAAACTTATATCCAGCCATAACACTCTAGAGGTTGATTTTATAGAGATTTTAGAAGTTTGCACTACGGGTTCAATGAATCGAATTTTCCCGGACTCCCCACATGAAACTTGACCCAAATTTTTTTCCAGTGATAGTCATTGACAAATCACTTAAAATAAACTTATATCTAGCCATAACACTCTAAAGGTTGATTTTATAAAGATTTTACAAGTTTGCACTACGGGTTCAATGAATCGAATTTTCCCGGACTCCCCACATGAAACTTGACCCAAATTTTTTTCAGTGATAGCCATTGGCAAACCACTTAAAATAACCTTATATTCAGTCATAACACTCTAGAGGTTGATTTTATAGAGATTTTAGAAGTTTGCACTACGGGTTCAATGAATCGAATTTTCCCGGACTCCCCACATGAAACTTGACCCAATGTAGTTTTCAGTGATAGCCATTGGCAAACCGCTTAAAATAAACTTATATCCAGCCATAACACTCTAGAGGTTGATTTTATAGAGATTTTAGAAGTTTGCACTACGGGTTCAATGAATTGAATTTTCCCGGACTCCCCACATGAAACTTGACCCAAATTTTTTTCCAGTGATAGCCATTGACAAACCGCTTAAAATAAACTTATATCCAGCCAAAACACTCTAGAGATTGATTGTATAGAGATTTTAGAAGTTTGCACTACGGGTTCAATGAATCGAATTTTTCCGGACTCCCCACATGAAACTTGACCCAATTTTTTTTCCCCTGATAGCCATTGGCAAACCGCTTAAAATAAACTTATATCCAGCCATAACACTCTAGAGGTTGATTTTATAGAGATTTTAGAAGTTTGCACTACGGGTTCAATGAATCGAATTTTCCCGGACTCCCCACATGAAACTTGACCCAATGTAGTTTTCAGTGATAGCCATTGGCAAACCGCTTAAAATAAACTTATATCCAGCCATAACACTCTAGAGGTTGATTTTATAGAGATTTTAGAAATTTGCACTACGGGTTCAATGAATCGAATTTTCCCGGACTCCCCACATGAAACTTGACCCAATGTAGTTTTCAGTGATAGCCATTGGCAAACCGCTTAAAATAAACTTATATCCAGCCATAACACTCTAGAGGTTGATTTTATAGAGATTTTAGAAGTTTGCACTACGGGTTCAATGAATTGAATTTTCCCGGACTCCCCACATGAAACTTGACCCAAATTTTTTTCCAGTGATAGCCATTGACAAACCGCTTAAAATAAACTTATATCCAGCCAAAACACTCTAGAGATTGATTGTATAGAGATTTTAGAAGTTTGCACTACGGGTTCAATGAATCGAATTTTTCCGGACTCCCCACATGAAACTTGACCCAATTTTTTTTCCCCTGATAGCCATTGGCAAACCGCTTAAAATAAACTTATATCCAGCCATAACACTTTAAAGGTTGATTTTATAGAGATTTTAGAAATTTGCACTACGGGTTCAATGAATCGAATTTTCCCGGACTCCCCACACGAAACTTGACCCAAATTTTTTTCCACTGATAGCCATTGGCAAACCGCTTAAAATAAACTTATATCCAGCCATAACACTCTAGAGGTTGATTTTATAGAGATTTTAGAAGTTTGCACTACGGGTTCAATGAATCGAATTTTCCCGGACTCCCCACATGAAACTTGACCCAAATTTTTTTCCACTGATAGCCATTGGCAAACCGCTTAAAATAAACTTATATCCAGCCATAACACTCTAGAGGTTGATTTTATAGAGATTTTAGAAGTTTGCACTACGGGTTCAATGAATCGAATTTTCCCGGACTCCCCACATGAAACTTGACCCAAATTTTTTTCCACTGATAGCCATTGACAAACCGCTTAAAATAAACTTATATCCAGCCATAACACTCTAGAGGTTGATTTTATAGAGATTTTAGAAGTTTGCACTACGGGTTCAATGAATCGAATTTTCCCGGACTCCCCACATGAAACTTGACCCAAATTTTTTTTCAGTGATAGCCATTGACAAACCGCTTAAAATAAACTTATATCCAGCCATAACACTCTAGAGGTTGATTTTATAGAGATTTTAGAAGTTAGCACTACGGGTTCAATGAATCGAATTTTCCCGGACTCCCCACATGAAACTTGACCCAAATTTTTTTTTCAGTGATAGCCATTGGCAAACCGCTTAAAATAAACTTATATCCAGATATAACACTCTAGAGGTTGATTTTATAGAAATTTTAGAAGTTTGCACTACGGGTTCATTGAATCGAATTTTCCCGGACTCCCCACATGAAACTTGACCCAAATTTTTTTTCAGTGATAGCCATTGACAAACCGCTTAAAATAAACTTATATCCAGATATAACACTCTAGAGGTTGATTTTATAGAAATTTTAGAAGTTTGCACTACGGGTTCATTGAATCGAATTTTTCCGGACTCCCCACATGAAACTTGACCCAATTTAGTTTTCAGTGATAGCCATTGGCAAACCGCTTAAAATAAACTTATATCCAGATATAACACTCTAGAGGTTGATTTTATAGAAATTTTAGAAGTTTGCACTACGGGTTCATTGAATCGAATTTTTCCGGACTCCCCACATGAAACTTGACCCAATTTAGTTTTCAGTGATAGCCATTGGCAAACCACTTAAAATAAACTTATATCCAGCCATAACACTCTAGAGGTTGATTTTAGAGAGATTTTAGAAGTTTGCACTACGGGTTCAATGAATCGAATTTTCCCGGACTCCCCACATGAAACTTGACCCAAATTTTTTTCCATTGATAGCCATTGGCAAACCGCTTAAAATAAACTTATATCCAGCCATAACACTCTAGAGGTTGATTTTATAGAGATTTTAGAAGTTTGCACTACGGGTTCAATGAATCGAATTTTCCCGGACTCCCCACATGAAACTTGACCCAAATTTTTTTCCAGTGATAGCCATTGACAAACCGCTTAAAATAAACTTATATTCAGCCATAACACTCTAGAGGTTGATTTTATAGAGATTTTAGAAGTTTGCACTACGGGTTCAATGAATCGAATTTTCCCGGACTCCTCACATGAAACTTCACCCAAATTTTTTTCCACTGATAGCCGTTGACAAATCGCTTAAAATAAACTTATATCCAGCCATAACACTCTAGAGGTTGATTTTATAAAGATTTTAGAAGTTTGCACTACGGGTTCAATGAATCGAATTTTTCCGGACTCCCCACATGAAACTTGACCCAAATTTTTTTCCACTGATAGCCATTGACAAACCGCTTAAAATAAACTTATATCCAGCCATAACACTCTAGAGGTTGATTTTATAGAGATTTTAGAAGTTTGCACTACGGGTTCAATGAATCGAATTTTCCCGGACTCCCCACATGAAACTTGACCCAAATTTTTTTCCCCTGATAGCCATTGACAAACCGCTTAAAATAAACTTATATCCAGCCATAACACTCTAGAGGTTGATTTTATAGAGATTTTAGAAGTTTGCACTACGGGTTCAATGAATCGAATTTTCCCGGACTCCCCACATGAAACTTGACCCAAATTTTTTTTCAGTGATAGCCATTGACAAATCGCTTAAAATAAACTTATATCTAGCCATAACACTCTAGAGGTTGATTTTATAGAGATTTTAGAAGTTTGCACTACGGGTTCAATGAATCGAATTTTCCCGGACTCCCCACATGAAACTTTGCCCAATTTTGTTTTCAGTGATAGCCATTGGCAAACCACTTAAAATAAACTTATATTCAGTCATAACACTCTAGAGGTTGATTTTATAGAGATTTTAGAAGTTTGCACTACGGGTTCAATGAATCGAATTTTCCCGGACTCCCCACATGAAACTTGACCCAATGTAGTTTTCAGTGATAGCCATTGGCAAACCGCTTAAAATAAACATATATCCAGCCATAACACTCTAGAGGTTGATTTTATAGAGATTTTAGAAGTTTGCACTACGGGTTCAATGAATTGAATTTTCCCGGACTCCCCACATGAAATTTGACCCAAATTTTTTCCAGTGATAGTCATTGACAAACCGCTTAAAATAAACTAATATCCAGCCATAACACTCTAAAGGTTGATTTTATAGAGATTTTAGAAATTTGCACTACGGGTTCAATGAATCGAATTTTCCCGGACTCCCCACATGAAACTTGACCCAAATTTTTTTCCAGTGATAGCCATTGACAAACCACTTAAAATAAACTTATATCCAGCCAAAACACTCTAGAGGTTGATTTTATAGAGATTTTAGAAGTTTGCACTACGGGTTCAATGAATCGAATTTTTCCGGACTCCCCACATGAAACTTGACCCAATTTTTTTTCAGTGATAGCCATTGGCAAACCGCTTAAAATAAACTTATATCCAGCCATAACACTCTAGAGGTTGATTTTATAGAGATTTTAGAAGTTTGCACTACGGGTTCAATGAATCGAATTTTCCCGGACTCCCCACATGAAACTTGACCCAATGTAGTTTTCACTGATAGCCATTGACAAACCGCTTAAAATAAACTTATATCCAGCCATAACACTCTAGAGGTTGATTTTATAGAGATTTTAGAAGTTTGCACTACGGGTTCAATGAATCGAATTTTCCCGGACTCCCCACATGAAACTTGACCCAAATTTTTTTCCATTGATAGCCATTGGCAAACCGGTTAAAATAAACTTATATCCAGCCATAACACTCTAGAGGTTGATTTTATAGAGATTTTAGAAGTTTGCACTACGGGTTCAATGAATCGAATTTTCCCGGACTCCCCACATGAAACTTGACCCAAATTTTTTTTCAGTGATAGCCATTGACAAACCGCTTAAAATAAACTTATATCCAGCCATAACACTCTAGAGCTTGATTTTATAGAGATTTTAGAAGTTTGCACTACGGGTTCAATGAATCGAATTTTCCCGGACTCCCCACATGAAACTTGACCCAATGTAGTTTTCACTGATAGCCATTGACAAACCGCTTAAAATAAACTTATATCCAGCCATAACACTCTAGAGGTTGATTTTATAGAGATTTTAGAAGTTTGCACTACGGGTTCAATGAATCGAATTTTCCCGGACTCCCCACATGAAACTTGACCCAAATTTTTTTTCAGTGATAGCCATTGACAAACCGCTTAAAATAAACTTATATCCAGATATAACACTCTAGAGGTTGATTTTATAGAAATTTTAGAAGTTTGCACTACGGGTTCATTGAATCGAATTTTTCCGGACTCCCCACATGAAACTTGACCCAATTTAGTTTTCAGTGATAGCCATTGGCAAACCGCTTAAAATAAACTTATATCCAGATATAACACTCTAGAGGTTGATTTTATAGAAATTTTAGAAGTTTGCACTACGGGTTCATTGAATCGAATTTTTCCGGACTCCCCACATGAAACTTGACCCAATTTAGTTTTCAGTGATAGCCATTGGCAAACCACTTAAAATAAACTTATATCCAGCCATAACACTCTAGAGGTTGATTTTAGAGAGATTTTAGAAGTTTGCACTACGGGTTCAATGAATCGAATTTTCCCGGACTCCCCACATGAAACTTGACCCAAATTTTTTTCCATTGATAGCCATTGGCAAACCGCTTAAAATAAACTTATATCCAGCCATAACACTCTAGAGGTTGATTTTATAGAGATTTTAGAAGTTTGCACTACGGGTTCAATGAATCGAATTTTCCCGGACTCCCCACATGAAACTTGACCCAAATTTTTTTCCAGTGATAGCCATTGACAAACCGCTTAAAATAAACTTATATTCAGCCATAACACTCTAGAGGTTGATTTTATAGAGATTTTAGAAGTTTGCACTACGGGTTCAATGAATCGAATTTTCCCGGACTCCTCACATGAAACTTCACCCAAATTTTTTTCCACTGATAGCCGTTGACAAATCGCTTAAAATAAACTTATATCCAGCCATAACACTCTAGAGGTTGATTTTATAAAGATTTTAGAAGTTTGCACTACGGGTTCAATGAATCGAATTTTTCCGGACTCCCCACATGAAACTTGACCCAAATTTTTTTCCACTGATAGCCATTGACAAACCGCTTAAAATAAACTTATATCCAGCCATAACACTCTAGAGGTTGATTTTATAGAGATTTTAGAAGTTTGCACTACGGGTTCAATGAATCGAATTTTCCCGGACTCCCCACATGAAACTTGACCCAAATTTTTTTCCCCTGATAGCCATTGACAAACCGCTTAAAATAAACTTATATCCAGCCATAACACTCTAGAGGTTGATTTTATAGAGATTTTAGAAGTTTGCACTACGGGTTCAATGAATCGAATTTTCCCGGACTCCCCACATGAAACTTGACCCAAATTTTTTTTCAGTGATAGCCATTGACAAATCGCTTAAAATAAACTTATATCTAGCCATAACACTCTAGAGGTTGATTTTATAGAGATTTTAGAAGTTTGCACTACGGGTTCAATGAATCGAATTTTCCCGGACTCCCCACATGAAACTTTGCCCAATTTTGTTTTCAGTGATAGCCATTGGCAAACCACTTAAAATAAACTTATATTCAGTCATAACACTCTAGAGGTTGATTTTATAGAGATTTTAGAAGTTTGCACTACGGGTTCAATGAATCGAATTTTCCCGGACTCCCCACATGAAACTTGACCCAATGTAGTTTTCAGTGATAGCCATTGGCAAACCGCTTAAAATAAACATATATCCAGCCATAACACTCTAGAGGTTGATTTTATAGAGATTTTAGAAGTTTGCACTACGGGTTCAATGAATTGAATTTTCCCGGACTCCCCACATGAAATTTGACCCAAATTTTTTCCAGTGATAGTCATTGACAAACCGCTTAAAATAAACTAATATCCAGCCATAACACTCTAAAGGTTGATTTTATAGAGATTTTAGAAATTTGCACTACGGGTTCAATGAATCGAATTTTCCCGGACTCCCCACATGAAACTTGACCCAAATTTTTTTCCAGTGATAGCCATTGACAAACCACTTAAAATAAACTTATATCCAGCCAAAACACTCTAGAGGTTGATTTTATAGAGATTTTAGAAGTTTGCACTACGGGTTCAATGAATCGAATTTTTCCGGACTCCCCACATGAAACTTGACCCAATTTTTTTTCAGTGATAGCCATTGGCAAACCGCTTAAAATAAACTTATATCCAGCCATAACACTCTAGAGGTTGATTTTAGAGAGATTTTAGAAGTTTGCACTACGGGTTCAATGAATCGAATTTTTCCGGACTCCCCACATGAAACTTGACCCAATTTTTTTTCCAGTGATAGCCATTGGCAAACCGCTTAAAATAAACTTATATCCAGCCATAACACTCTAGAGGTTGATTTTATAGAGATTTTAGAAGTTTGCACTACGGGTTCAATGAATCGAATTTTCCCGGACTCCCCACATGAAACTTGACCCAATTTTGATTTCAGTGATAGCCATTGACAAACCGCTTAAAATAAACTTATATCCAGCCATAACACTCTAGAGGTTGATTTTATAGAGATTTTAGAAGTTTGCACTACGGGTTCAATGAATCGAATTTTCCCGGACTCCCCACATGAAACTTGACCCAAATTTTTTTCCAGTGATAGCCATTGACAAACCGCTTAAAATAAACTTATATTCAGCCATAACACTCTAGAGGTTGATTTTATAGAGATTTTAGAAGTTTGCACTACGGGTTCAATGAATCGAATTTTCCCGGACTCCCCACATGAAACTTGACCCAAATTTTTTTCCACTGATAGCCGTTGACAAATCGCTTAAAATAAACTTATATCCAGCCATAACACTCTAGAGGTTGATTTTATAAAGATTTTAGAAGTTTGCACTACGGGTTCAATGAATCGAATTTTTCCGGACTCTCCACATGAAACTTGACCCAAATTTTTTTCCCCTGATAGCCATTGACAAACCGCTTAAAATAAACTTATATCCAGCCATAACACTCTAGAGGTTGATTTTATAGAGATTTTAGAAGTTTGCACTACGGGTTCAATGAATCGAATTTTCCCGGACTCCCCACATGAAACTTGACCCAAATTTTTTTCCCCTGATAGCCATTGGCAAACCGCTTAAAATAAACATATATCCAGCCATAACACTCTAGAGGTTGATTTTATAGAGATTTTAGAAGTTTGCACTACGGGTTCAATGAATCGAATTTTCCCGGACTCCCCACATGAAACTTGACCCAAATTTTTTTCCCCTGATAGCCATTGGCAAACCGCTTAAAATAAACATATATCCAGCCATAACACTCTAGAGGTTGATTTTATAGAGATTTTAGAAGTTTGCACTACGGGTTCAATGAATCGAATTTTCCCGGACTCCCCACATGAAACTTGACCCAAATTTTTTTCCAGTGATAGTCATTGACAAATCGCTTAAAATAAACTTATATCTAGCCATAACACTCTAAAGGTTGATTTTATAAAGATTTTACAAGTTTGCACTACGGGTTCAATGAATCGAATTTTCCCGGACTCCCCACATGAAACTTGACCCAAATTTTTTTCAGTGATAGCCATTGGCAAACCACTTAAAATAACCTTATATTCAGTCATAACACTCTAGAGGTTGATTTTATAGAGATTTTAGAAGTTTGCACTACGGGTTCAATGAATCGAATTTTCCCGGACTCCCCACATGAAACTTGACCCAATGTAGTTTTCAGTGATAGCCATTGGCAAACCGCTTAAAATAAACTTATATCCAGCCATAACACTCTAGAGGTTGATTTTATAGAGATTTTAGAAGTTTGCACTACGGGTTCAATGAATCGAATTTTCCCGGACTCCCCACATGAAACTTGACCCAAATTTTTTTCCCCTGATAGCCATTGGCAAACCGCTTAAAATAAACATATATCCAGCCATAACACTCTAGAGGTTGATTTTATAGAGATTTTAGAAGTTTGCACTACGGGTTCAATGAATCGAATTTTCCCGGACTCCCCACATGAAACTTGACCCAAATTTTTATTTTAAAAATAAACTTATATCTAGCCATAACACTCTAAAGGTTGATTTTATAAAGATTTTACAAGTTTGCACTACGGGTTCAATGAATCGAATTTTCCCGGACTCCCCACATGAAACTTGACCCAAATTTTTTTCAGTGATAGCCATTGGCAAACCACTTAAAATAACCTTATATTCAGTCATAACACTCTAGAGGTTGATTTTATAGAGATTTTAGAAGTTTGCACTACGGGTTCAATGAATCGAATTTTCCCGGACTCCCCACATGAAACTTGACCCAATGTAGTTTTCAGTGATAGCCATTGGCAAACCGCTTAAAATAAACTTATATCCAGCCATAACACTCTAGAGGTTGATTTTATAGAGATTTTAGAAGTTTGCACTACGGGTTCAATGAATTGAATTTTCCCGGACTCCCCACATGAAACTTGACCCAAATTTTTTTCCAGTGATAGCCATTGACAAACCGCTTAAAATAAACTTATATCCAGCCAAAACACTCTAGAGATTGATTGTATAGAGATTTTAGAAGTTTGCACTACGGGTTCAATGAATCGAATTTTTCCGGACTCCCCACATGAAACTTGACCCAATTTTTTTTCCCCTGATAGCCATTGGCAAACCGCTTAAAATAAACTTATATCCAGCCATAACACTCTAGAGGTTGATTTTATAGAGATTTTAGAAGTTTGCACTACGGGTTCAATGAATCAAATTTTCCCGGACTCCCCACATGAAACTTGACCCAATGTAGTTTTCAGTGATAGCCATTGGCAAACCGCTTAAAATAAACTTATATCCAGCCATAACACTCTAGAGGTTGATTTTATAGAGATTTTAGAAGTTTGCACTACGGGTTCAATGAATTGAATTTTCCCGGACTCCCCACATGAAACTTGACCCAAATTTTTTTCCAGTGATAGCCATTGACAAACCGCTTAAAATAAACTTATATCCAGCCAAAACACTCTAGAGATTGATTGTATAGAGATTTTAGAAGTTTGCACTACGGGTTCAATGAATCGAATTTTTCCGGACTCCCCACATGAAACTTGACCCAATTTTTTTTCCCCTGATAGCCATTGGCAAACCGCTTAAAATAAACTTATGTCCAGTCATAACACTCTAGAGGTTGATTTTATAGAGATTTTAGAAGTTTGCACTACGGGTTCAATGAATCGAATTTTTCCGGACTCCCCACATGAAACTTGACCCAATTTTTTTTCAGTGATAGCCATTGGCAAACCGCTTAAAATAAACTTATATCCAGTCATAACACTCTAGAGGTTGATTTTATAGAGATTTTAGAAGTTTGCACTACGGGTTCAATGAATCGAATTTTCCCGGACTCCCCACATGAAACTTGACCCAAATTTTTTTCCAGTGATAGCCGTTGAAAAATCGCTTAAAATAAACTTATATCTAGCCATAACACTCTAGAGGTTGATTTTATAGAGATTTTAGAAGTTTGCACTACGGGTTCAATGAATCGAATTTTCCCGGACTCCCCACATGAAACTTGACCCAAATTTTTTTTCAGTGATAGCCATTGACAAACCGCTTAAAATAAACTTATATCAAGCCATAACACTCTAGAGGTTGATTTTATAGAGATTTTAGAAGTTTGCACTACGGGTTCAATGAATCGAATTTTCCCGGACTCCCCACATGAAACTTGACCCAATTTTTTTCCAGTGATAGCCATTGGATCTCTCATTACTTACAATAATAGTGTGGGGGAAGATATCAAGATTTGGTTTGCCGCTGGCAATCGGGTTTTATACACTCTAAATTTCCCGGACTCTCCACATGGAACTTGACCCAAATTTTTTTTCCAGTGATAGCCATTAACAAACCGCTTTAAATAAACTTATATCCAGCCATAACACTTTAAAGGTTGATTTTATAGAGATTTTAGAAGTTTGCACTACGGGTTCAATGAATCGAATTTTCCCGGACTCCCCACATGAAACTTGAACCACTTTTGTATTCAGTGACAGCCATTGACAAACCGCTTAAAATAAACTTATATCCAGCTATAACACTCTAGAGGTTGATTTTATAGAGATTTTAGAAGTTTGCACTACGGGTTCAATGAATCGAATTTTCCCGGACTCCCCACATGAAACTTGACCCAATTTGTTTTTCCACTGATAGCCATTGGCAAACCGCTTAAAATAAACTTATATCCAGTCGTAACACTCTAGAGGTTGATTTTATAGAGATTTTAGAAGTTTGCACTACGGGTTCAATGAATCGAATTTTCCCGGACTCCCCACATGAAATTTGACCCAATTTTGTTTTCAGTGATAGCCATTGACAAACCTCTTAAAATAAACTTATATCCAGCCATAACACTCTAGAGGTTGATTTTATAGAGATTTTAGAAGTTTGCACTACGGGTTCAATGAATCGAATTTTCCCGGACTCCCCGCATGAAACTTGACCCAAATTTTTTTCCAGTGATAGCCATTGACAAACCGCTTAAAATAAATTTATATCCAGCCATAACACTCTAGAGGTTGATTTTATAGAGATTTTAGAAGTTTGCACTACGGGTTCAATGAATCGAATTTTCCCGGACTCCCCACATGAAACTTGACCCAAATTTTTTTTCAGTGATAGCCGTTGAAAAATCGTTTAAAATAAACTTATATCTAGCCATAACACTCTAGAGGTTGATTTTATAGAGATTTTAGAAGTTTGCACTACGGGTTCAATGAATCGAATTTTCCCGGACTCCCCACATGAAACTTGACCCAAATTTTTTTCCAGTGATAGCCATTGACAAACCGCTTAAAATAAACTTATATCAAGCCATAACACTCTAGAGGTTGATTTTATAGAGATTTTAGAAGTTTGCACTACGGGTTCAATGAATCGAATTTTCCCGGACTCCCCACATGAAACTTGACCCAAATTTTTTTCCCCTGATAGCCATTGGCAAACCACTTAAAATAAACTTATATCCAGCCATAACACTCTAGAGGTTGATTTTATAGAGATTTTAGAAGTTTGCACTACGGGTTCAATGAATCAAATTTTCCCGGACTCCCCACATGAAACTTGACCCAATGTAGTTTTCAGTGATAGCCATTGGCAAACCGCTTAAAATAAACTTATGTCCAGCCATAACATTCTAGAGGTTGATTTTATAGAGATTTTAGAAGTTTGCACTACGGGTTCAATGAATTGAATTTTCCCGGACTCCCCACATGAAACTTGACCCAAATTTTTTTCCAGTGATAGCCATTGACAAACCGCTTAAAATACACTTATATCCAGCCATAACACTCTAGAGGTTGATTGTATAGAGATCTTAGAAGTTTGCACTACGGGTTCAATGAATCGAATTTTTCCGGACTCCCCACATGAAACTTGACCCAATTTTTTTTCCCCTGATAGCCATTGGCAAACCGCTTAAAATAAACTTATATCCAGTCATAACACTCTAGAGGTTGATTTTATAGAGATTTTAGAAATTTGCACTACGGGTTCAATGAATCGAATTTTCCCGGACTCCCCACATGAAACTTGACCCAAATTTTTTTCCAGTGATAGCCATTGGATCTCTCATTACTTACAATAATAGTGTGGGGGAAGATATCAAGATTTGGTTTGCCGCTGGCAATCGGGTTTTATACACTCTAAATTTCCCGGACTCTCCACATGGAACTTGACCCAAATTTTTTTTCCAGTGATAGCCATTAACAAACCGCTTAAAATAAACTTATATCCAGCCATAACACTTTAAAGGTTGATTTTATAGAGATTTTAGAAATTTGCACTACGGGTTCAATGAATCGAATTTTCCCGGACTCCCCACACGAAACTTGACCCAAATTTTTTTCCACTGATAGCCATTGGCAAACCGCTTAAAATAAACTTATATCCAGCCATAACACTCTAGAGGTTGATTTTATAGAGATTTTAGAAGTTTGCACTACGGGTTCAATGAATCGAATTTTCCCGGACTCCCCACATGAAACTTGACCCAAATTTTTTTCCACTGATAGCCATTGACAAACCGCTTAAAATAAACTTATATCCAGCCATAACACTCTAGAGGTTGATTTTATAGAGATTTTAGAAGTTTGCACTACGGGTTCAATGAATCGAATTTTCCCGGACTCCCCACATGAAACTTGACCCAAATTTTTTTCCACTGATAGCCATTGACAAACCGCTTAAAATAAACTTATATCCAGCCATAACACTCTAGAGGTTGATTTTATAGAGATTTTAGAAGTTTGCACTACGGGTTCAATGAATCGAATTTTCCCGGACTCCCCACATGAAACTTGACCCAAATTTTTTTTCAGTGATAGCCATTGACAAACCGCTTAAAATAAACTTATATCCAGCCATAACATTCTAGAGGTTGATTTTATAGAGATTTTAGAAGTTAGCACTACGGGTTCAATGAATCGAATTTTCCCGGACTCCCCACATGAAACTTGACCCAAATTTTTTTTTCAGTGATAGCCATTGGCAAACCGCTTAAAATAAACTTATATCCAGATATAACACTCTAGAGGTTGATTTTATAGAAATTTTAGAAGTTTGCACTACGGGTTCATTGAATCGAATTTTTCCGGACTCCCCACATGAAACTTGACCCAATTTAGTTTTCAGTGATAGCCATTGGCAAACCACTTAAAATAAACTTATATCCAGCCATAACACTCTAGAGGTTGATTTTAGAGAGATTTTAGAAGTTTGCACTACGGGTTCAATGAATCGAATTTTCCCGGACTCCCCACATGAAACTTGACCCAAATTTTTTTCCATTGATAGCCATTGGCAAACCGCTTAAAATAAACTTATATCCAGCCATAACACTCTAGAGGTTGATTTTATAGAGATTTTAGAAGTTTGCACTACGGGTTCAATGAATCGAATTTTCCCGGACTCCCCACATGAAACTTGACCCAAATTTTTTTCCAGTGATAGCCATTGACAAACCGCTTAAAATAAACTTATATTCAGCCATAACACTCTAGAGGTTGATTTTATAGAGATTTTAGAAGTTTGCACTACGGGTTCAATGAATCGAATTTTCCCGGACTCCCCACATGAAACTTGACCCAAATTTTTTTCCCCTGATAGCCATTGACAAACCGCTTAAAATAAACTTATATCCAGCCATAACACTCTAGAGGTTGATTTTATAGAGATTTTAGAAGTTTGCACTACGGGTTCAATGAATCGAATTTTCCCGGACTCCCCACATGAAACTTGACCCAAATTTTTTTCCAGTGATAGCCATTGACAAACCGCTTAAAATAAACTTATATTCAGCCATAACACTCTAGAGGTTGATTTTATAGAGATTTTAGAAGTTTGCACTACGGGTTCAATGAATCGAATTTTCCCGGACTCCCCACATGAAACTTGACCCAAATTTTTTTCCACTGATAGCCATTAACAAACCGCTTAAAATAAACTTATATCCAGCCATAACACTCTAGAGGTTGATTTTATAGAGATTTTAGAAGTTTGCACTACGGGTTCAATGAATCGAATTTTCCCGGACTCCCCACATGAAACTTGACCCAAATTTTTTTCCACTGATAGCCATTGACAAACCGCTTAAAATAAACTTATATCCAGCCATAACACTCTAGAGGTTGATTTTATAGAGATTTTAGAAGTTTGCACTACGGGTTCAATGAATCGAATTTTCCCGGACTCCCCACATGAAACTTGACCCAAATTTTTTTCCACTGATAGCCATTGACAAACCGCTTAAAATAAACTTATATCCAGCCATAACACTCTAGAGGTTGATTTTATAGAGATTTTAGAAGTTTGCACTACGGGTTCAATGAATCGAATTTTCCCGGACTCCCCACATGAAACTTGACCCAAATTTTTTTTCAGTGATAGCCATTGACAAACCGCTTAAAATAAACTTATATCCAGCCATAACACTCTAGAGGTTGATTTTATAGAGATTTTAGAAATTTGCACTACGGGTTCAATGAATCGAATTTTCCCGGACTCCCCACACGAAACTTGACCCAAATTTTTTTCCACTGATAGCCATTGGCAAACCGCTTAAAATAAACTTATATCCAGCCATAACACTCTAGAGGTTGATTTTATAGAGATTTTAGAAGTTTGCACTACGGGTTCAATGAATCGAATTTTCCCGGACTCCCCACATGAAACTTGACCCAAATTTTTTTCCACTGATAGCCATTGACAAACCGCTTAAAATAAACTTATATCCAGCCATAACACTCTAGAGGTTGATTTTATAGAGATTTTAGAAGTTTGCACTACGGGTTCAATGAATCGAATTTTCCCGGACTCCCCACATGAAACTTGACCCAAATTTTTTTTCAGTGATAGCCATTGACAAACCGCTTAAAATAAACTTATATCCAGATATAACACTCTAGAGGTTGATTTTATAGAAATTTTAGAAGTTTGCACTACGGGTTCATTGAATCGAATTTTTCCGGACTCCCCACATGAAACTTGACCCAATTTAGTTTTCAGTGATAGCCATTGGCAAACCGCTTAAAATAAACTTATATCCAGATATAACACTCTAGAGGTTGATTTTATAGAAATTTTAGAAGTTTGCACTACGGGTTCATTGAATCGAATTTTTCCGGACTCCCCACATGAAACTTGACCCAATTTAGTTTTCAGTGATAGCCATTGGCAAACCACTTAAAATAAACTTATATCCAGCCATAACACTCTAGAGGTTGATTTTAGAGAGATTTTAGAAGTTTGCACTACGGGTTCAATGAATCGAATTTTTCCGGACTCCCCACATGAAACTTGACCCAAATTTTTTTCCATTGATAGCCATTGGCAAACCGCTTAAAATAAACTTATATCCAGCCATAACACTCTAGAGGTTGATTTTATAGAGATTTTAGAAGTTTGCACTACGGGTTCAATGAATCGAATTTTCCCGGACTCCCCACATGAAACTTGACCCAAATTTTTTTCCAGTGATAGCCATTGACAAACCGCTTAAAATAAACTTATATTCAGCCATAACACTCTAGAGGTTGATTTTATAGAGATTTTAGAAGTTTGCACTACGGGTTCAATGAATCGAATTTTCCCGGACTCCTCACATGAAACTTCACCCAAATTTTTTTCCACTGATAGCCGTTGACAAATCGCTTAAAATAAACTTATATCCAGCCATAACACTCTAGAGGTTGATTTTATAAAGATTTTAGAAGTTTGCACTACGGGTTCAATGAATCGAATTTTTCCGGACTCCCCACATGAAACTTGACCCAAATTTTTTTCCACTGATAGCCATTGACAAACCGCTTAAAATAAACTTATATCCAGCCATAACACTCTAGAGGTTGATTTTATAGAGATTTTAGAAGTTTGCACTACGGGTTCAATGAATCGAATTTTCCCGGACTCCCCACATGAAACTTGACCCAAATTTTTTTCCCCTGATAGCCATTGACAAACCGCTTAAAATAAACTTATATCCAGCCATAACACTCTAGAGGTTGATTTTATAGAGATTTTAGAAGTTTGCACTACGGGTTCAATGAATCGAATTTTCCCGGACTCCCCACATGAAACTTGACCCAAATTTTTTTTCAGTGATAGCCATTGACAAATCGCTTAAAATAAACTTATATCTAGCCATAACACTCTAGAGGTTGATTTTATAGAGATTTTAGAAGTTTGCACTACGGGTTCAATGAATCGAATTTTCCCGGACTCCCCACATGAAACTTTGCCCAATTTTGTTTTCAGTGATAGCCATTGGCAAACCACTTAAAATAAACTTATATTCAGTCATAACACTCTAGAGGTTGATTTTATAGAGATTTTAGAAGTTTGCACTACGGGTTCAATGAATCGAATTTTCCCGGACTCCCCACATGAAACTTGACCCAATTTTGATTTCAGTGATAGCCATTGACAAACCGCTTAAAATAAACTTATATCCAGCCATAACACTCTAGAGGTTGATTTTATAGAGATTTTAGAAGTTTGCACTACGGGTTCAATGAATCGAATTTTCCCGGACTCCCCACATGAAACTTGACCCAATTTTTTTTCCAGTGATAGCCATTGACAAACCGCTTAAAATAAACTTATATTCAGCCATAACACTCTAGAGGTTGATTTTATAGAGATTTTAGAAGTTTGCACTACGGGTTCAATGAATCGAATTTTCCCGGACTCCCCACATGAAACTTGACCCAAATTTTTTTCCACTGATAGCCGTTGACAAATCGCTTAAAATAAACTTATATCCAGCCATAACACTCTAGAGGTTGATTTTATAAAGATTTTAGAAGTTTGCACTACGGGTTCAATGAATCGAATTTTTCCAGACTCCCCACATGAAACTTGACCCAAATTTTTTTCCCCTGATAGCCATTGACAAACCGCTTAAAATAAACTTATATCCAGCCATAACACTCTAGAGGTTGATTTTATAGAGATTTTAGAAGTTTGCACTACGGGTTCAATGAATCGAATTTTCCCGGACTCCCCACATGAAACTTGACCCAAATTTTTTTCAGTGATAGCCATTGGCAAACCACTTAAAATAACCTTATATTCAGTCATAACACTCTAGAGGTTGATTTTATAGAGATTTTAGAAGTTTGCACTACGGGTTCAATGAATCGAATTTTCCCGGACTCCCCACATGAAACTTGACCCAATGTAGTTTTCAGTGATAGCCATTGGCAAACCGCTTAAAATAAACTTATATCCAGCCATAACACTCTAGAGGTTGATTTTATAGAGATTTTAGAAGTTTGCACTACGGGTTCAATGAATTGAATTTTCCCGGACTCCCCCACATGAAACTTGACCCAAATTTTTTTCCAGTGATAGCCATTGACAAACCGCTTAAAATAAACTTATATCCAGCCAAAACACTCTAGAGATTGATTGTATAGAGATTTTAGAAGTTTGCACTACGGGTTCAATGAATCGAATTTTTCCGGACTCCCCACATGAAACTTGACCCAATTTTTTTTCCCCTGATAGCCATTGGCAAACCGCTTAAAATAAACTTATATCCAGCCATAACACTCTAGAGGTTGATTTTATAGAGATTTTAGAAGTTTGCACTACGGGTTCAATGAATCAAATTTTCCCGGACTCCCCACATGAAACTTGACCCAATGTAGTTTTCAGTGATAGCCATTGGCAAACCGCTTAAAATAAACTTATATCCAGCCATAACACTCTAGAGGTTGATTTTATAGAGATTTTAGAAGTTTGCACTACGGGTTCAATGAATTGAATTTTCCCGGACTCCCCACATGAAACTTGACCCAAATTTTTTTCCAGTGATAGCCATTGACAAACCGCTTAAAATAAACTTATATCCAGCCAAAACACTCTAGAGGTTGATTGTATAGAGATTTTAGAAGTTTGCACTACGGGTTCAATGAATCGAATTTTTCCGGACTCCCCACATGAAACTTGACCCAATTTTTTTTCCCCTGATAGCCATTGGCAAACCGCTTAAAATAAACTTATGTCCAGTCATAACACTCTAGAGGTTGATTTTATAGAGATTTTAGAAGTTTGCACTACGGGTTCAATGAATCGAATTTTTCCGGACTCCCCACATGAAACTTGACCCAATTTTTTTTCAGTGATAGCCATTGGCAAACCGCTTAAAATAAACTTATATCCAGTCATAACACTCTAGAGGTTGATTTTATAGAGATTTTAGAAGTTTGCACTACGGGTTCAATGAATCGAATTTTCCCGGACTCCCCACATGAAACTTGACCCAAATTTTTTTCCAGTGATAGCCGTTGACAAATCGCTTAAAATAAACTTATATCTAGCCATAACACTCTAGAGGTTGATTTTATAGAGATTTTAGAAGTTTGCACTACGGGTTCAATGAATCGAATTTTCCCGGACTCCCCACATGAAACTTGACCCAAATTTTTTTTCAGTGATAGCCATTGACAAACCACTTAAAATAAACTTATATCAAGCCATAACACTCTAGAGGTTGATTTTATAGAGATTTTAGAAGTTTGCACTACGGGTTCAATGAATCGAATTTTCCCGGACTCCCCACATGAAACTTGACCCAATTTTTTTTCCAGTGATAGCCATTGGCAAACCGCTTAAAATAAACTTATATCCAGCCATAATACTCTAGAGGTTGATTTTATAGAGATTTTAGAAGTTTGCACTACGGGTTCAATGAATCGAATTTTCCCGGACTCCCCACATGAAACTTTGCCCAATTTTGTTTTCAGTGATAGCCATTGGCAAACCGCTTAAAATAAACTTATATTCAGTCATAACACTCTAGAGGTTGATTTTATAGAGATTTTAGAAGTTTGCACTACGGGTTCAATGAATCGAATTTTCCCGGACTCCCCACATGAAACTTGACCCAAATTTTTTTCCCCTGATAGCCATTGGCAAACCACTTAAAATAAACTTATATCCAGCCATAACACTCTAGAGGTTGATTTTATAGAGATTTTAGAAGTTTGCACTACGGGTTCAATGAATCGAATTTTCCCGGACTCCCCACATGAAACTTGACCCAAATTTTTTTCCACTGATAGCCATTGACAAACCGCTTAAAATAAACTTATATCCAGCTATAACACTCTAGAGGTTGATTTTATAGAGATTTTAGAAGTTTGCACTACGGGTTCAATGAATCGAATTTTCCCGGACTCCCCACATGAAACTTGACCCAAATTTTTTTTCAGTGATAGCCATTGACAAACCGCTTAAAATAAACTTATATCCAGCCATAACACTCTAGAGGTTGATTTTATAGAGATTTTAGAAGTTAGCACTACGGGTTCAATGAATCGAATTTTCCCGGACTCCCCACATGAAACTTGACCCAAATTTTTTTTTCAGTGATAGCCATTGGCAAACCGCTTAAAATAAACTTATATCCAGATATAACACTCTAGAGGTTGATTTTATAGAAATTTTAGAAGTTTGCACTACGGGTTCATTGAATCGAATTTTTCCGGACTCCCCACATGAAACTTGACCCAATTTAGTTTTCAGTGATAGCCATTGGCAAACCACTTAAAATAAACTTATATCCAGCCATAACACTCTAGAGGTTGATTTTAGAGAGATTTTAGAAGTTTGCACTACGGGTTCAATGAATCGAATTTTCCCGGACTCCCCACATGAAACTTGACCCAAATTTTTTTCCATTGATAGCCATTGGCAAACCGCTTAAAATAAACTTATATCCAGCCATAACACTCTAGAGGTTGATTTTATAGAGATTTTAGAAGTTTGCACTACGGGTTCAATGAATCGAATTTTCCCGGACTCCCCACATGAAACTTGACCCAAATTTTTTTCCAGTGATAGCCATTGACAAACCGCTTAAAATAAACTTATATTCAGCCATAACACTCTAGAGGTTGATTTTATAGAGATTTTAGAAGTTTGCACTACGGGTTCAATGAATCGAATTTTCCCGGACTCCTCACATGAAACTTGACCCAAATTTTTTTCCACTGATAGCCGTTGACAAATCGCTTAAAATAAACTTATATCCAGCCATAACACTCTAGAGGTTGATTTTATAAAGATTTTAGAAGTTTGCACTACGGGTTCAATGAATCGAATTTTTCCGGACTCCCCACATGAAACTTGACCCAAATTTTTTTCCACTGATAGCCATTGACAAACCGCTTAAAATAAACTTATATTCAGCCATAACACTCTAGAGGTTGATTTTATAGAGATTTTAGAAGTTTGCACTACGGGTTCAATGAATCGAATTTTCCCGGACTCCCCACATGAAACTTGACCCAAATTTTTTTCCCCTGATCGCCATTGACAAACCGCTTAAAATAACTTTATATCCAGCCATAACACTCTAGAGGTTGATTTTATAGAGATTTTAGAAGTTTGCACTACGGGTTCAATGAATCGAATTTTCCCGGACTCCCCACATGAAACTTGACCCAAATTTTTTTCCAGTGATAGCCATTGACAAACCACTTAAAATAAACTTATATCCAGCCAAAACACTCTAGAGGTTGATTTTATAGAGATTTTAGAAGTTTGCACTACGGGTTCAATGAATCGAATTTTTCCGGACTCCCCACATGAAACTTGACCCAATTTTTTTTCAGTGATAGCCATTGGCAAACCGCTTAAAATAAACTTATATCCAGCCATAACACTCTAGAGGTTGATTTTAGAGAGATTTTAGAAGTTTGCACTACGGGTTCAATGAATCGAATTTTTCCGGACTCCCCACATGAAACTTGACCCAATTTTTTTTCCAGTGATAGCCATTGGCAAACCGCTTAAAATAAACTTATATCCAGCCATAACACTCTAGAGGTTGATTTTATAGAGATTTTAGAAGTTTGCACTACGGGTTCAATGAATCGAATTTTCCCGGACTCCCCACATGAAACTTGACCCAATTTTGATTTCAGTGATAGCCATTGACAAACCGCTTAAAATAAACTGATATCAAGCCATAACACTCTAGAGGTTGATTTTATAGAGATTTTAGAAGTTTGCACTACGGGTTCAATGAATCGAATTTTCCCGGACTCCCCACATGAAACTTGACCCAAATTTTTTTCCAGTGATAGCCATTGACAAACCGCTTAAAATAAACTTATATTCAGCCATAACACTCTAGAGGTTGATTTTATAGAGATTTTAGAAGTTTGCACTACGGGTTCAATGAATCGAATTTTCCCGGACTCCCCACATGAAACTTGACCCAAATTTTTTTCCAGTGATAGCCGTTGACAAATCGCTTAAAATAAACTTATATCCAGCCATAACACTCTAGAGGTTGATTTTATAAAGATTTTAGAAGTTTGCACTACGGGTTCAATGAATCGAATTTTTCCGGACTCTCCACATGAAACTTGACCCAAATTTTTTTCCCCTGATAGCCATTGACAAACCGCTTAAAATAAACTTATATCCAGCCATAACACTCTAGAGGTTGATTTTATAGAGATTTTAGAAGTTTGCACTACGGGTTCAATGAATCAAATTTTCCCGGACTCCCCACATGAAACTTGACCCAATGTAGTTTTCAGTGATAGCCATTGGCAAACCGCTTAAAATAAACTTATATCCAGCCATAACACTCTAGAGGTTGATTTTATAGAGATTTTAGAAGTTTGCACTACGGGTTCAATGAATTGAATTTTCCCGGACTCCCCACATGAAACTTGACCCAAATTTTTTTCCAGTGATAGCCATTGACAAACCGCTTAAAATACACTTATATCCAGCCATAACACTCTAGAGGTTGATTGTATAGAGATCTTAGAAGTTTGCACTACGGGTTCAATGAATCGAATTTTTCCGGACTCCCCACATGAAACTTGACCCAATTTTTTTTCCCTTGATAGCCATTGGCAAACCGCTTAAAATAAACTTATATCCAGTCATAACACTCTAGAGGTTGATTTTATAGAGATTTTAGAAGTTTGCACTACGGGTTCAATGAATCGAATTTTCCCGGACTCCCCACATGAAACTTGACCCAAATTTTTTCCAGTGATAGTCATTGACAAACCGCTTAAAATAAACTAATATCCAGCCATAACACTCTAAAGGTTGATTTTATAGAGATTTTAGAAATTTGCACTACGGGTTCAATGAATCGAATTTTCCCGGACTCCCCACATGAAACTTGACCCAAATTTTTTTCCAGTGATAGCCATTGGATCTCTCATTACTTACAATAATAGTGTGGGGGAAGATATCAAGATTTGGTTTGCCGCTGGCAATCGGGTTTTATACACTCTAAATTTCCCGGACTCTCCACATGGAACTTGACCCAAATTTTTTTTCCAGTGATAGCCATTAACAAACCGCTTTAAATAAACTTATATCCAGCCATAACACTTTAAAGGTTGATTTTATAGAGATTTTAGAAATTTGCACTACGGGTTCAATGAATCGAATTTTCCCGGACTCCCCACACGAAACTTGACCCAAATTTTTTTCCACTGATAGCCATTGGCAAACCGCTTAAAATAAACTTATATCCAGCCATAACACTCTAGAGGTTGATTTTATAGAGATTTTAGAAGTTTGCACTACGGGTTCAATGAATCGAATTTTCCCGGACTCCCCACATGAAACTTGACCCAAATTTTTTTCCACTGATAGCCATTGACAAACCGCTTAAAATAAACTTATATCCAGCCATAACACTCTAGAGGTTGATTTTATAGAGATTTTAGAAGTTTGCACTACGGGTTCAATGAATCGAATTTTCCCGGACTCCCCACATGAAACTTGACCCAAATTTTTTTTCAGTGATAGCCATTGACAAACCGCTTAAAATAAACTTATATCCAGCCATAACACTCTAGAGGTTGATTTTATAGAGATTTTAGAAGTTAGCACTACGGGTTCAATGAATCGAATTTTCCCGGACTCCCCACATGAAACTTGACCCAAATTTTTTTTTCAGTGATAGCCATTGGCAAACCGCTTAAAATAAACTTATATCCAGATATAACACTCTAGAGGTTGATTTTATAGAAATTTTAGAAGTTTGCACTACGGGTTCATTGAATCGAATTTTTCCGGACTCCCCACATGAAACTTGACCCAATTTAGTTTTCAGTGATAGCCATTGGCAAACCACTTAAAATAAACTTATATCCAGCCATAACACTCTAGAGGTTGATTTTAGAGAGATTTTAGAAGTTTGCACTACGGGTTCAATGAATCGAATTTTCCCGGACTCCCCACATGAAACTTGACCCAAATTTTTTTCCAGTGATAGTCATTGACAAACCGCTTAAAATAAACTTATATCCAGCCATAACACTCTAGAGGTTGATTTTATAGAGATTTTAGAAGTTTGCACTACGGGTTCAATGAATCGAATTTTCCCGGACTCCCCACATGAAACTTGACCCAAATTTTTTTCCAGTGATAGCCATTGACAAACCGCTTAAAATAAACTTATATTCAGCCATAACACTCTAGAGGTTGATTTTATAGAGATTTTAGAAGTTTGCACTACGGGTTCAATGAATCGAATTTTCCCGGACTCCTCACATGAAACTTGACCCAAATTTTTTTCCACTGATAGCCGTTGACAAATCGCTTAAAATAAACTTATATCCAGCCATAACACTCTAGAGGTTGATTTTATAAAGATTTTAGAAGTTTGCACTACGGGTTCAATGAATCGAATTTTTCCGGACTCCCCACATGAAACTTGACCCAAATTTTTTTCCACTGATAGCCATTGACAAACCGCTTAAAATAAACTTATATTCAGCCATAACACTCTAGAGGTTGATTTTATAGAGATTTTAGAAGTTTGCACTACGGGTTCAATGAATCGAATTTTCCCGGACTCCCCACATGAAACTTGACCCAAATTTTTTTCCCCTGATAGCCATTGACAAACCGCTTAAAATAAACTTATATCCAGCCATAACACTCTAGAGGTTGATTTTATAGAGATTTTAGAAGTTTGCACTACGGGTTCAATGAATCGAATTTTCCCGGACTCCCCACATGAAACTTGACCCAAATTTTTTTCCAGTGATAGCCATTGACAAACCACTTAAAATAAACTTATATCCAGCCAAAACACTCTAGAGGTTGATTTTATAGAGATTTTAGAAGTTTGCACTACGGGTTCAATGAATCGAATTTTTCCGGACTCCCCACATGAAACTTGACCCAATTTTTTTTCAGTGATAGCCATTGGCAAACCGCTTAAAATAAACTTATATCCAGCCATAACACTCTAGAGGTTGATTTTAGAGAGATTTTAGAAGTTTGCACTACGGGTTCAATGAATCGAATTTTTCCGGACTCCCCACATGAAACTTGACCCAATTTTTTTTCCAGTGATAGCCATTGGCAAACCGCTTAAAATAAACTTATATCCAGCCATAACACTCTAGAGGTTGATTTTATAGAGATTTTAGAAGTTTGCACTACGGGTTCAATGAATCGAATTTTCCCGGACTCCCCACATGAAGCTTGATCCAATTTTGATTTCAGTGATAGCCATTGACAAACCGCTTAAAATAAACTGATATCAAGCCATAACACTCTAGAGGTTGATTTTATAGAGATTTTAGAAGTTTGCACTACGGGTTCAATGAATCGAATTTTCCCGGACTCCCCACATGAAACTTGACCCAAATTTTTTTCCAGTGATAGCCATTGACAAACCGCTTAAAATAAACTTATATTCAGCCATAACACTCTAGAGGTTGATTTTATAGAGATTTTAGAAGTTTGCACTACGGGTTCAATGAATCGAATTTTCCCGGACTCCCCACATGAAACTTGACCCAAATTTTTTTCCAGTGATAGCCGTTGACAAATCGCTTAAAATAAACTTATATCCAGCCATAACACTCTAGAGGTTGATTTTATAAAGATTTTAGAAGTTTGCACTACGGGTTCAATGAATCGAATTTTTCCGGACTCTCCACATGAAACTTGACCCAAATTTTTTTCCCCTGATAGCCATTGACAAACCGCTTAAAATAAACTTATATCCAGCCATAACACTCTAGAGGTTGATTTTATAGAGATTTTAGAAGTTTGCACTACGGGTTCAATGAATCGAATTTTCCCGGACTCCCCACATGAAGCTTGACCCAAATTTTTTCCCCTGATAGCCATTGGCAAACCGCTTAAAATAAACTTATATCCAGCCATAACACTCTAGAGGTTGATTTTATAGAGATTTTAGAAGTTTGCACTACGGGTTCAATGAATCGAATTTTCCCGGACTCCCCACATGAAACTTGACCCAAATTTTTTTCCAGTGATAGCCGTTGACAAATCGCTTAAAATAAACTTATATCTAGCCATAACACTCTAAAGGTTGATTTTATAGAGATTTTAGAAGTTTGCACTACGGGTTCAATGAATCGAATTTTTCCGGACTCCCCACATGAAACTTGACCCAATTTTTTTTCCAGTGATAGCCATTGACAAACCGCTTAAAATAAACTTATATCCAGCCATAACACTCTAGAGGTTGATTTTATAGAGATTTTAGAAGTTTGCACTACGGGTTCAATGAATCGAATTTTCCCGGACTCCCCACATGAAACTTGACCCAATTTTGATTTCAGTGATAGCCATTGACAAACCGCTTAAAATAAACTGATATCAAGCCATAACACTCTAGAGGTTGATTTTATAGAGATTTTAGAAGTTTGCACTACGGGTTCAATGAATCGAATTTTCCCGGACTCCCCACATGAAACTTGACCCAAATTTTTTTCAGTGATAGCCATTGGCGAACCACTTAAAATAAACTTATATCCAGCCATAACACTCTAGAGGTTGTTTTTATAGAGATTTTAGAAGTTTGCACTACGGGTTCAATGAATCGAATTTTCCCGGACTCCCCACATGAAACTTGACCCAAATTTTTTTCCAGTGATAGCCATTGACAAATTGCTTAAAATAAACTTATATCCAGCCATAACACTCTAGAGGTTGATTTTATAGAGATTTTAGAAGTTTGCACTACGGGTTCAATGAATCAAATTTTCCCGGACTCCCCACATGAAACTTGACCCAAATTTTTTTCCAGTGATAGCCATTGACAAATTGCTTAAAATAAACTTATATCCAGCCATAACACTCTAGAGGTTGATTTTATAGAGATTTTAGAAGTTTGCACTACGGGTTCAATGAATCAAATTTTCCCGGACTCCCCACATGAAACTTGACCCAATGTAGTTTTCAGTGATAGCCATTGGCAAACCGCTTAAAATAAACTTATATCCAGCCATAACACTCTAGAGGTTGATTTTATAGAGATTTTAGAAGTTTGCACTACGGGTTCAATGAATTGAATTTTCCCGGACTCCCCACATGAAACTTGACCCAAATTTTTTTCCAGTGATAGCCATTGACAAACCGCTTAAAATAAACTTATATCCAGCCAAAACACTCTAGAGATTGATTGTATAGAGATTTTAGAAGTTTGCACTACGGGTTCAATGAATCGAATTTTTCCGGACTCCCCACATGAAACTTGACCCAATTTTTTTTCCCTTGATAGCCATTGGCAAACCGCTTAAAATAAACTTATGTCCAGTCATAACACTCTAGAGGTTGATTTTATAGAGATTTTAGAAGTTTGCACTACGGGTTCAATGAATCGAATTTTTCCGGACTCCCCACATGAAACTTGACCCAATTTTTTTTCAGTGATAGCCATTGGCAAACCGCTTAAAATAAACTTATATCCAGTCATAACACTCTAGAGGTTGATTTTATAGAGATTTTAGAAGTTTGCACTACGGGTTCAATGAATCGAATTTTCCCGGACTCCCCACATGAAACTTGACCCAAATTTTTTTCCAGTGATAGCCGTTGACAAATCGCTTAAAATAAACTTATATCTAGCCATAACACTCTAGAGGTTGATTTTATAGAGATTTTAGAAGTTTGCACTACGGGTTCAATGAATCGAATTTTCCCGGACTCCCCACATGAAACTTGACCCAAATTTTTTTTCAGTGATAGCCATTGACAAACCGCTTAAAATAAACTTATATCAAGCCATAACACTCTAGAGGTTGATTTTATAGAGATTTTAGAAGTTTGCACTACGGGTTCAATGAATCGAATTTTCCCGGACTCCCCACATGAAACTTGACCCAATTTTTTTTCCAGTGATAGCCATTGGCAAACCGCTTAAAATAAACTTATATCCAGCCATAACACTCTAGAGGTTGATTTTATAGAGATTTTAGAAGTTTGCACTACGGGTTCAATGAATCGAATTTTCCCGGACTCCCCACATGAAACTTTGCCCAATTTTGTTTTCAGTGATAGCCATTGGCAAACCGCTTAAAATAAACTTATATTCAGTCATAACACTCTAGAGGTTGATTTTATAGAGATTTTAGAAGTTTGCACTACGGGTTCAATGAATCGAATTTTCCCGGACTCCCCACATGAAACTTGACCCAATGTAGTTTTCAGTGATAGCCATTGGCAAACCGCTTAAAATAAACTTATATCCAGCCATAACACTCTAGAGGTTGATTTTATAGAGATTTTAGAAGTTTGCACTACGGGTTCAATGAATTGAATTTTCCCGGACTCCCCACATGAAACTTGACCCAAATTTTTTTCCAGTAATAGCCATTGGCAAACCGCTTAAAATACACTTATATCCAGCCATAACACTCTAGAGGTTGATTGTATAGAGATCTTAGAAGTTTGCACTACGGGTTCAATGAATCGAATTTTTCCGGACTCCCCACATGAAACTTGACCCAAATTTTTTTCCCCTGATAGCCATTGGCAAACCGCTTAAAATAAACTTATATCCAGTCATAACACTCTAGAGGTTGATTTTATAGAGATTTTAGAAGTTTGCACTACGGGTTCAATGAATCGAATTTTCCCGGACTCCCCACATGAAACTTGACCCAAATTTTTTCCAGTGATGGTCATTGACAAACCGCTTAAAATAAACTAATATCCAGCCATAACACTCTAAAGGTTGATTTTATAGAGATTTTAGAAATTTGCACTACGGGTTCAATGAATCGAATTTTCCCGGACTCCCCACATGAAACTTGACCCAAATTTTTTTCCAGTGATAGCCATTGGCAAACCGCTTAAAATAAACTTATATCCAGCCATAACACTCTAGAGGTTGATTTTATAGAGATTTTAGAAGTTTGCACTACGGGTTCAATGAATCGAATTTTCCCGGACTCCCCACATGAAACTTGACCCAATTTTGATTTCAGTGATAGCCATTGACAAACCGCTTAAAATAAACTGATATCAAGCCATAACACTCTAGAGGTTGATTTTATAGAGATTTTAGAAGTTTGCACTACGGGTTCCATGAATCGAATTTTCCCGGACTCCCCACATGAAACTTGACCCAAATTTTTTTCCAGTGATAGCCATTGACAAACTGCTTAAAATAAACTTATATCCAGCCATAACACTCTAGAGGTTGATTTTATAGAGATTTTAGAAGTTTGCACTACGGGTTCAATGAATCGAATTTTCCCGGACTCCCCACATGAAACTTGACCCAATTTTGATTTCAGTGATAGCCATTGACAAACCGCTTAAAATAAACTGATATCCAGCCATAACACTCTAGAGGTTGATTTTATAGAGATTTTAGAAGTTTGCACTACGGGTTCAATGAATCGAATTTTCCCGGACTCCCCACATGAAACTTGACCCAAATTTTTTTCCAGTGATAGCCATTGACAAACCGCTTAAAATAAACTTATATCCAGCCATAACACTCTAGAGGTTGATTTTATAGAGATTTTAGAAGTTTGCACTACGGGTTCAATGAATCGAATTTTCCCGGACTCCCCACATGAAACTTGACCCAATTTTGATTCCAGTGATAGTCATTGACAAACCGCTTAAAATAAACTGATATCAAGCCATAACACTCTAGAGGTTGATTTTATAGAGATTTTAGAAGTTTGCACTACGGGTTCAATGAATCGAATTTTCCCGGACTCCCCACATGAAACTTGACCCAAATTTTTTTCCAGTGATAGCCATTGACAAACCGCTTAAAATAAACTTATATCCAGCCATAACACTCTAGAGGTTGATTTTATAGAGATTTTAGAAGTTTGCACTACGGGTTCAATGAATCGAATTTTCCCGGACTCCCCACATGAAACTTGACCCAAATTTTTTTTCAGTGATAGCCGTTGACAAATTGCTTTAAATAAACTTATATCCAGCCATAACACTCTAGAGGTTGATTTTATAGAGATTTTAGAAGTTTGCACTACGGGTTCAATGAATCAAATTTTCCCGGACTCCCCACATGAAACTTGACCCAATGTAGTTTTCAGTGATAGCCATTGGCAAACCGCTTAAAATAAACTTATATCCAGCCATAACACTCTAGAGGTTGATTTTATAGAGATTTTAGAAGTTTGCACTACGGGTTCAATGAATTGAATTTTCCCGGACTCCCCACATGAAACTTGACCCAAATTTTTTTCCAGTGATAGCCATTGACAAACCGCTTAAAATAAACTTATATCCAGCCAAAACACTCTAGAGGTTGATTGTATAGAGATTTTAGAAGTTTGCACTACGGGTTCAATGAATCGAATTTTTCCGGACTCCCCACATGAAACTTGACCCAATTTTTTTTCCCCTGATAGCCATTGGCAAACCGCTTAAAATAAACTTATGTCCAGTCATAACACTCTAGAGGTTGATTGTATAGAGATCTTAGAAGTTTGCACTACGGGTTCAATGAATCGAATTTTTCCGGACTCCCCACATGAAACTTGACCCAATTTTTTTTCCCCTGATAGCCATTGGCAAACCGCTTAAAATAAACTTATATCAAGCCATAACACTCTAGAGGTTGATTTTATAGAGATTTTAGAAGTTTGCACTACGGGTTCAATGAATCGAATTTTCCCGGACTCCCCACATGAAACTTGACCCAAATTTTTTCCAGTGATAGTCATTGACAAACCGCTTAAAATAAACTAATATCCAGCCATAACACTCTAAAGGTTGATTTTATAGAGATTTTAGAAATTTGCACTACGGGTTCAATGAATCGAATTTTCCCGGACTCCCCACATGAAACTTGACCCAAATTTTTTTTCAGTGATAGCCATTGACAAACCGCTTAAAATAAACTTATATCCAGCCATAGCACTCTAGAGGTTGATTTTATAGAGATTTTAGAAGTTAGCACTACGGGTTCAATGAATCGAATTTTCCCGGACTCCCCACATGAAACTTGACCCAAATTTTTTTGCAGTGATAGCCATTGGCAAACCGCTTAAAATAAATTTATATCCAGATATAACACTCTAGAGGTTGATTTTATAGAAATTTTAGAAGTTTGCACTACGGGTTCATTGAATCGAATTTTTCCGGACTCCCCACATGAAACTTGACCCAATTTAGTTTTCAGTGATAGCCATTGGCAAACCACTTAAAATAAACTTATATCCAGCCATAACACTCTAGAGGTTGATTTTAGAGAGATTTTAGAAGTTTGCACTACGGGTTCAATGAATCGAATTTTCCCGGACTCCCCACATGAAACTTGACCCAAATTTTTTTCCATTGATAGCCATTGGCAAACCGCTTAAAATAAACTTATATCCAGCCATAACACTCTAGAGGTTGATTTTATAGAGATTTTAGAAGTTTGCACTACGGGTTCAATGAATCGAATTTTCCCGGACTCCCCACATGAAACTTGACCCAAATTTTTTTCCAGTGATAGCCATTGACAAACCGCTTAAAATAAACTTATATCCAGCCATAACACTCTAGAGGTTGATTTTATAGAGATTTTAGAAGTTTGCACTACGGGTTCAATGAATCGAATTTTCCCGGACTCCCCACATGAAACTTGACCCAAATTTTTTTTCAGTGATAGCCGTTGACAAATTGCTTTAAATAAACTTATATCCAGCCATAACACTCTAGAGGTTGATTTTATAGAGATTTTAGAAGTTTGCACTACGGGTTCAATGAATCAAATTTTCCCGGACTCCCCACATGAAACTTGACCCAATGTAGTTTTCAGTGATAGCCATTGGCAAACCGCTTAAAATAAACTTATATCCAGCCATAACACTCTAGAGGTTGATTTTATAGAGATTTTAGAAGTTTGCACTACGGGTTCAATGAATTGAATTTTCCCGGACTCTCCACATGAAACTTGACCCAAATTTTTTTCCAGTGATAGCCATTGACAAACCGCTTAAAATAAACTTATATCCAGCCAAAACACTCTAGAGGTTGATTGTATAGAGATTTTAGAAGTTTGCACTACGGGTTCAATGAATCGAATTTTTCCGGACTCCCCACATGAAACTTGACCCAATTTTTTTTCCCCTGATAGCCATTGGCAAACCGCTTAAAATAAACTTATGTCCAGTCATAACACTCTAGAGGTTGATTGTATAGAGATCTTAGAAGTTTGCACTACGGGTTCAATGAATCGAATTTTTCCGGACTCCCCACATGAAACTTGACCCAATTTTTTTTCCCCTGATAGCCATTGGCAAACCGCTTAAAATAAACTTATATCCAGTCATAACACTCTAGAGGTTGATTTTATAGAGATTTTAGAAGTTTGCACTACGGGTTCAATGAATCGAATTTTCCCGGACTCCCCACATGAAACTTGACCCAAATTTTTTCCAGTGATAGTCATTGACAAACCGCTTAAAATAAACTAATATCCAGCCATAACACTCTAAAGGTTGATTTTATAGAGATTTTAGAAATTTGCACTACGGGTTCAATGAATCGAATTTTCCCGGACTCCCCACATGAAACTTGACCCAAATTTTTTTTCAGTGATAGCCATTGACAAACCGCTTAAAATAAACTTATATCCAGCCATAACACTCTAGAGGTTGATTTTATAGAGATTTTAGAAGTTAGCACTACGGGTTCAATGAATCGAATTTTCCCGGACTCCCCACATGAAACTTGACCCAAATTTTTTTTTCAGTGATAGCCATTGGCAAACCGCTTAAAATAAATTTATATCCAGATATAACACTCTAGAGGTTGATTTTATAGAAATTTTAGAAGTTTGCACTACGGGTTCATTGAATCGAATTTTTCCGGACTCCCCACATGAAACTTGACCCAATTTAGTTTTCAGTGATAGCCATTGGCAAACCACTTAAAATAAACTTATATCCAGCCATAACACTCTAGAGGTTGATTTTAGAGAGATTTTAGAAGTTTGCACTACGGGTTCAATGAATCGAATTTTCCCGGACTCCCCACATGAAACTTGACCCAAATTTTTTTCCATTGATAGCCATTGGCAAACCGCTTAAAATAAACTTATATCCAGCCATAACACTCTAGAGGTTGATTTTATAGAGATTTTAGAAGTTTGCACTACGGGTTCAATGAATCGAATTTTCCCGGACTCCCCACATGAAACTTGACCCAAATTTTTTTCCAGTGATAGCCATTGACAAACCGCTTAAAATAAACTTATATCCAGCCATAACACTCTAGAGGTTGATTTTATAGAGATTTTAGAAGTTTGCACTACGGGTTCAATGAATCGAATTTTCCCGGATTCCTCACATGAAACTTGACCCAAATTTTTTTCCACTGATAGCCGTTGACAAATCGTTTAAAATAAACTTATATCCAGCCATAACACTCTAGAGGTTGATTTTATAAAGATTTTAGAAGTTTGCACTACGGGTTCAATGAATCGAATTTTTCCGGACTCCCCACATGAAACTTGACCCAAATTTTTTTCCACTGATAGCCATTGACAAACCGCTTAAAATAAACTTATATCCAGCCATAACACTCTAGAGGTTGATTTTATAGAGATTTTAGAAGTTTGCACTACGGGTTCAATGAATCGAATTTTCCCGGACTCCCCACATGAAACTTGACCCAAATTTTTTTCCCCTGATAGCCATTGACAAACCGCTTAAAATAAACTTATATCCAGCCATAACACTCTAGAGGTTGATTTTATAGAGATTTTAGAAGTTTGCACTACGGGTTCAATGAATCGAATTTTCCCGGACTCCCCACATGAAACTTGACCCAAATTTTTTTCCAGTGATAGCCATTGACAAACCACTTAAAATAAACTTATATCCAGCCAAAACACTCTAGAGGTTGATTTTATAGAGATTTTAGAAGTTTGCACTACGGGTTCAATGAATCGAATTTTTCCGGACTCCCCACATGAAACTTGACCCAATTTTTTTTCAGTGATAGCCATTGGCAAACCGCTTAAAATAAACTTATATCCAGCCATAACACTCTAGAGGTTGATTTTAGAGAGATTTTAGAAGTTTGCACTACGGGTTCAATGAATCGAATTTTTCCGGACTCCCCACATGAAACTTGACCCAATTTTTTTTCCAGTGATAGCCATTGGCAAACCGCTTAAAATAAACTTATATCCAGCCATAACACTCTAGAGGTTGATTTTATAGAGATTTTAGAAGTTTGCACTACGGGTTCAATGAATCGAATTTTCCCGGACTCCCCACATGAAACTTGACCCAATTTTGATTTCAGTGATAGCCATTGACAAACCGCTTAAAATAAACTTATATCAAGCCATAACACTCTAGAGGTTGATTTTATAGAGATTTTAGAAGTTTGCACTACGGGTTCAATGAATCGAATTTTCCCGGACTCCCCACATGAAACTTGACCCAAATTTTTTTTCAGTGATAGCCATTGACAAACCGCTTAAAATAAACTTATATCAAGCCATAACACTCTAGAGGTTGATTTTATAGAGATTTTAGAAGTTTGCACTACGGGTTCAATGAATCGAATTTTCCCGGACTCCCCACATGAAACTTGACCCAATTTTTTTTCCAGTGATAGCCATTGGCAAACCGCTTAAAATAAACTTATATCCAGCCATAACACTCTAGAGGTTGATTTTATAGAGATTTTAGAAGTTTGCACTACGGGTTCAATGAATTGAATTTTCCCGGACTCCCCACATGAAACTTGACCCAAATTTTTTTCCAGTAATAGCCATTGACAAACCGCTTAAAATACACTTATATCCAGCCATAACACTCTAGAGGTTGATTGTATAGAGATCTTAGAAGTTTGCACTACGGGTTCAATGAATCGAATTTTTCCGGACTCCCCACATGAAACTTGACCCAATTGTTTTTCCCCTGATAGCCATTGGCAAACCGCTTAAAATAAACTTATATCCAGTCATAACACTCTAGAGGTTGATTTTATAGAGATTTTAGAAGTTTGCACTACGGGTTCAATGAATCGAATTTTCCCGGACTCCCCACATGAAACTTGACCCAAATTTTTTTCCAGTGATAGCCATTGACAAACCGCTTAAAATAAACTTATATTCAGCCATAACACTCTAGAGGTTGATTTTATAGAGATTTTAGAAGTTTGCACTACGGGTTCAATGAATCGAATTTTCCCGGACTCCCCACATGAAACTTGACCCAAATTTTTTTTCAGTGATAGCCATTGACAAACCGCTTAAAATAAACTTATATCAAGCCATAACACTCTAGAGGTTGATTTTATAGAGATTTTAGAAGTTTGCACTACGGGTTCAATGAATCGAATTTTCCCGGACTCCCCACATGAAACTTGACCCAATTTTTTTTCCAGTGATAGCCATTGGCAAACCGCTTAAAATAAACTTATATCCAGCCATAACACTCTAGAGGTTGATTTTATAGAGATTTTAGAAGTTTGCACTACGGGTTCAATGAATCGAATTTTCCCGGACTCCCCACATGAAACTTTGCCCAATTTTGTTTTCAGTGATAGCCATTGGCAAACCGCTTAAAATAAACTTATATTCAGTCATAACACTCTAGAGGTTGATTTTATAGAGATTTTAGAAGTTTGCACTACGGGTTCAATGAATCGAATTTTCCCGGACTCCCCACATGAAACTTGACCCAAATTTTTTTCCAGTGATAGCCATTGGCAAACCACTTAAAATAAACTTATATCCAGCCAAAACACTCTAGAGGTTGATTTTATAGAGATTTTAGAAGTTTGCACTACGGGTTCAATGAATCAAATTTTCCCGGACTCCCCACATGAAACTTGACCCAATGTAGTTTTCAGTGATAGCCATTGGCAAACCGCTTAAAATAATTTTATATCCAGCCATAACACTCTAGAGGTTGATTTTATAGAGATTTTAGAAGTTTGCACTACGGGTTCAATGAATTGAATTTCCCGGACTCCCCACATGAAACTTGACCCAAATTTTTTTCCAGTAATAGCCATTGACAAACCGCTTAAAATACACTTATATCCAGCCATAACACTCTAGAGGTTGATTGTATAGAGATCTTAGAAGTTTGCACTACGGGTTCAATGAATCGAATTTTTCCGGACTCCCCACATGAAACTTGACCCAATTGTTTTTCCCCTGATAGCCATTGGCAAACCGCTTAAAATAAACTTATATCCAGTCATAACACTCTAGAGGTTGATTTTATAGAGATTTTAGAAGTTTGCACTACGGGTTCAATGAATCGAATTTTCCCGGACTCCCCACATGAAACTTGACCCAAATTTTTTCCAGTGATAGTCATTGACAAACCGCTTAAAATAAACTAATATCCAGCCATAACACTCTAAAGGTTGATTTTATAGAGATTTTAGAAATTTGCACTACGGGTTCAATGAATCGAATTTTCCCGGACTCCCCACATGAAACTTGACCCAATTTAGTTTTCAGTGATAGCCATTGACAAACCGCTTAAAATACACTTATATCCAGCCATAACACTCTAGAGGTTGATTGTATAGAGATCTTAGAAGTTTGCACTACGGGTTCAATGAATCGAATTTTTCCGGACTCCCCACATGAAACTTGACCCAATTTTTTTTCCCCTGATAGCCATTGGCAAACCGCTTAAAATAAACTTATGTCCAGTCATAACACTCTAGAGGTTGATTTTATAGAGATTTTAGAAGTTTGCACTACGGGTTCAATGAATCGAATTTTCCCGGACTCCCCACATGAAATTTGACCCAAATTTTTTCCAGTGATAGTCATTGACAAACCGCTTAAAATAAACTTATATCCAGCCATAACACTCTAAAGGTTGATTTTATAGAGATTTTAGAAATTTGCACTACGGGTTCAATGAATCGAATTTTCCCGGACTCCCCACATGAAACTTGACCCAAATTTTTTTCCAGTGATAGCCATTGACAAACCACTTAAAATAAACTTATATCCAGCTATAACACTCTAGAGGTTGATTTTATAGAGATTTTAGAAGTTTGCACTACGGGTTCAATGAATCGAATTTTCCCGGACTCCCCACATGAAACTTGACCCAATTTTTTTTCAGTGATAGCCATTGGCAAACCGCTTAAAATAAACTTATATCCAGCCATAACACTCTAGAGGTTGATTTTATAGAGATTTTAGAAGTTTGCACTACGGGTTCAATGAATCGAATTTTCTCGGACTCCCCACATGAAACTTGCTCCAAATTTTTTTTCAGTGATAGCCATTGACAAACCGCTTAAAATAAACTTATATCAAGCCATAACACTCTAGAGGTTGATTTTATAGAGATTTTAGAAGTTTGCACTACGGGTTCAATGAATCGAATTTTCCCGGACTCCCCACATGAAACTTGACCCAAATTTTTTTCCAGTGATAGCCATTGACAAACCGCTTAAAATAAACTTATATTCAGCCATAACACTCTAGAGGTTGATTTTATAGAGATTTTAGAAGTTTGCACTACGGGTTCAATGAATCGAATTTTCCCGGACTCCCCACATGAAACTTGACCCAATTTTTTTTCCAGTGATAGCCATTGGCAAACCGCTTAAAATAAACTTATATCCAGCCATAACACTCTAGAGGTTGATTTTATAGAGATTTTAGAAGTTTGCACTACGGGTTCAATGAATCGAATTTTCCCGGACTCCCCACATGAAACTTTGCCCAATTTTGTTTTCAGTGATAGCCATTGGCAAACCGCTTAAAATAAACTTATATTCAGTCATAACACTCTAGAGGTTGATTTTATAGAGATTTTAGAAGTTTGCACTACGGGTTCAATGAATCGAATTTTCCCGGACTCCCCACATGAAACTTGACCCAATTTTTTTTCAGTGATAGCCATTGGCAAACCGCTTAAAATAAACTTATATCCAGCCATAACACTCTAGAGGTTGATTTTATAGAGATTTTAGAAGTTTGCACTACGGGTTCAATGAATCGAATTTTCTCGGACTCCCCACATGAAACTTGCTCCAAATTTTTTTTCAGTGATAGCCATTGACAAACCGCTTAAAATAAACTTATATCAAGCCATAACACTCTAGAGGTTGATTTTATAGAGATTTTAGAAGTTTGCACTACGGGTTCAATGAATCGAATTTTCCCGGACTCCCCACATGAAACTTGACCCAATTTTTTTTCCAGTGATAGCCATTGGCAAACCGCTTAAAATAAACTTATATCCAGCCATAACACTCTAGAGGTTGATTTTATAGAGATTTTAGAAGTTTGCACTACGGGTTCAATGAATCGAATTTTCCCGGACTCCCCACATGAAACTTTGCCCAATTTTGTTTTCAGTGATAGCCATTGGCAAACCGCTTAAAATAAACTTATATTCAGTCATAACACTCTAGAGGTTGATTTTATAGAGATTTTAGAAGTTTGCACTACGGGTTCAATGAATCGAATTTTCCCGGACTCCCCACATGAAACTTGACCCAAATTTTTTTCCAGTGATAGCCATTGGCAAACCACTTAAAATAAAGTTATATCCAGCCAAAACACTCTAGAGGTTGATTTTATAGAGATTTTAGAAGTTTGCACTACGGGTTCAATGAATCAAATTTTCCCGGACTCCCCACATGAAACTTGACCCAATGTAGTTTTCAGTGATAGCCATTGGCAAACCGCTTAAAATAAACTTATATCCAGCCATAACACTCTAGAGGTTGATTTTATAGAGATTTTAGAAGTTTGCACTACGAGTTCAATGAATCGAATTTTCCCGGACTCCCCACATGAAACTTGACCCAAATTTTTTCCAGTGATAGTCATTGACAAACCGCTTAAAATAAACTAATATCCAGCCATAACACTCTAAAGGTTGATTTTATAGAGATTTTAGAAATTTGCACTACGGGTTCAATGAATCGAATTTTCCCGGACTCCCCACATGAAACTTGACCCAAATTTTTTTCCAGTGATAGCCATTGGCAAACCGCTTAAAATAAACTTATATCCAGCCATAACACTCTAGAGGTTGATTTTATAGAGATTTTAGAAGTTTGCACTACGGGTTCAATGAATCGAATTTTCCCGGACTCCCCACATGAAACTTGACCCAATTTTGATTTCAGTGATAGCCATTGACAAACCGCTTAAAATAAACTGATATCAAGCCATAACACTCTAGAGGTTGATTTTATAGAGATTTTAGAAGTTTGCACTACGGGTTCCATGAATCGAATTTTCCCGGACTCCCCACATGAAACTTGACCCAAATTTTTTTCCAGTGATAGCCATTGACAAACTGCTTAAAATAAACTTATATCCAGCCATAACACTCTAGAGGTTGATTTTATAGAGATTTTAGAAGTTTGCACTACGGGTTCAATGAATCGAATTTTCCCGGACTCCCCACATGAAACTTGACCCAATTTTGATTTCAGTGATAGCCATTGACAAACCGCTTAAAATAAACTGATATCCAGCCATAACACTCTAGAGGTTGATTTTATAGAGATTTTAGAAGTTTGCACTACGGGTTCAATGAATCGAATTTTCCCGGACTCCCCACATGAAACTTGACCCAAATTTTTTTCCAGTGATAGCCATTGACAAACCGCTTAAAATAAACTTATATCCAGCCATAACACTCTAGAGGTTGATTTTATAGAGATTTTAGAAGTTTGCACTACGGGTTCAATGAATCGAATTTTCCCGGACTCCCCACATGAAACTTGACCCAATTTTGATTCCAGTGATAGTCATTGACAAACCGCTTAAAATAAACTGATATCAAGCCATAACACTCTAGAGGTTGATTTTATAGAGATTTTAGAAGTTTGCACTACGGGTTCAATGAATCGAATTTTCCCGGACTCCCCACATGAAACTTGACCCAAATTTTTTTCCAGTGATAGCCATTGACAAACCGCTTAAAATAAACTTATATCCAGCCATAACACTCTAGAGGTTGATTTTATAGAGATTTTAGAAGTTTGCACTACGGGTTCAATGAATCGAATTTTCCCGGACTCCCCACATGAAACTTGACCCAAATTTTTTTCCACTGATAGCCGTTGACAAATTGCTTTAAATAAACTTATATCCAGCCATAACACTCTAGAGGTTGATTTTATAGAGATTTTAGAAGTTTGCACTACGGGTTCAATGAATCAAATTTTCCCGGACTCCCCACATGAAACTTGACCCAATGTAGTTTTCAGTGATAGCCATTGGCAAACCGCTTAAAATAAACTTATATCCAGCCATAACACTCTAGAGGTTGATTTTATAGAGATTTTAGAAGTTTGCACTACGGGTTCAATGAATTGAATTTTCCCGGACTCCCCACATGAAACTTGACCCAAATTTTTTTCCAGTGATAGCCATTGACAAACCGCTTAAAATAAACTTATATCCAGCCAAAACACTCTAGAGGTTGATTGTATAGAGATTTTAGAAGTTTGCACTACGGGTTCAATGAATCGAATTTTTCCGGACTCCCCACATGAAACTTGACCCAATTTTTTTTCCCCTGATAGCCATTGGCAAACCGCTTAAAATAAACTTATGTCCAGTCATAACACTCTAGAGGTTGATTTTATAGAGATTTTAGAAGTTTGCACTACGGGTTCAATGAATCGAATTTTCCCGGACTCCCCACATGAAATTTGACCCAAATTTTTTCCAGTGATAGTCATTGACAAACCGCTTAAAATAAACTTATATCCAGCCATAACACTCTAAAGGTTGATTTTATAGAGATTTTAGAAATTTGCACTACGGGTTCAATGAATCGAATTTTTCCGGACTCCCCACATGAAACTTGACCCAAATTTTTTTCCAGTGATAGCCATTGACAAACCACTTAAAATAAACTTATATCCAGCTATAACACTCTAGAGGTTGATTTTATAGAGATTTTAGAAGTTTGCACTACGGGTTCAATGAATCGAATTTTCCCGGACTCCCCACATGAAACTTGACCCAATTTAGTTTTCAGTGATAGCCATTGGCAAACCGCTTAAAATAAATTTATATCCAGCCATAACACTCTAGAGGTTGATTTTATAGAGATTTTAGAAGTTTGCACTACGGGTTCAATGAATCGAATTTTCCCGGACTCCCCACATGAAACTTGCTCCAAATTTTTTTTCAGTGATAGCCATTGACAAACCGCTTAAAATAAACTTATATCAAGCCATAACACTCTAGAGGTTGATTTTATAGAGATTTTAGAAGTTTGCACTACGGGTTCAATGAATCGAATTTTCCTGGACTCCCCACATGAAACTTGACCCAAATTTTTTTCCAGTGATAGCCATTGACAAACCGCTTAAAATAAACTTATATCCAGCCATAACACTCTAGAGGTTGATTTTATAGAGATTTTAGAAGTTTGCACTACGGGTTCAATGAATCGAATTTTCCCGGACTCCCCACATGAAACTTGACCCAATTTTGATTTCAGTGATAGCCATTGACAAACCGCTTAAAATAAACTGATATCAAGCCATAACACTCTAGAGGTTGATTTTATAGAGATTTTAGAAGTTTGCACTACGGGTTCAATGAATCGAATTTTCCCGGACTCCCCACATGAAACTTGACCCAAATTTTTTTCCAGTGATAGCCATTGACAAACCGCTTAAAATAAACTTATATTCAGCCATAACACTCTAGAGGTTGATTTTATAGAGATTTTAGAAGTTTGCACTACGGGTTCAATGAATCGAATTTTCCCGGACTCCCCACATGAAACTTGACCCAAATTTTTTTCCAGTGATAGCCATTGACAAACTGCTTAAAATAAACTTATATCCAGCCATAACACTCTAGAGGTTGATTTTATAGAGATTTTAGAAGTTTGCACTACGGGTTCAATGAATCGAATTTTCCCGGACTCCCCACATGAAACTTGACTCAATTTTGATTTCAGTGATAGCCATTGACAAACCGCTTAAAATAAACTGATATCAAGCCATAACACTCTAGAGGTTGATTTTATAGAGATTTTAGAAGTTTGCACTACGGGTTCAATGAATCGAATTTTCCCGGACTCCCCACATGAAACTTGACCCAAATTTTTTTCCACTGATAGCCGTTGACAAATTGCTTAAAATAAACTTATATCCAGCCATAACACTCTAGAGGTTGATTTTATAGAGATTTTAGAAGTTTGCACTACGGGTTCAATGAATCAAATTTTCCCGGACTCCCCACATGAAACTTGACCCAATGTAGTTTTCAGTGATAGCCATTGGCAAACCGCTTAAAATAAACTTATATCCAGCCATAACACTCTAGAGGTTGATTTTATAGAGATTTTAGAAGTTTGCACTACGGGTTCAATGAATTGAATTTTCCCGGACTCCCCACATGAAACTTGACCCAAATTTTTTTCCAGTGATAGCCATTGACAAACCGCTTAAAATAAACTTATATCCAGCCAAAACACTCTAGAGGTTGATTGTATAGAGATTTTAGAAGTTTGCACTACGGGTTCAATGAATCGAATTTTTCCGGACTCCCCACATGAAACTTGACCCAATTTTTTTTCCCCTGATAGCCATTGGCAAACCGCTTAAAATAAACTTATGTCCAGTCATAACACTCTAGAGGTTGATTTTATAGAGATTTTAGAAGTTTGCACTACGGGTTCAATGAATCGAATTTTCCCGGACTCCCCACATGAAATTTGACCCAAATTTTTTCGTGTGATAGTCATTGACAAACCGCTTAAAATAAACTTATATCCAGCCATAACACTCTTAAGGTTGATTTTATAGAGATTTTAGAAATTTGCACTACGGGTTCAATGAATCGAATTTTCCCGGACTCCCCACATGAAACTTGACCCAATTTGGTATTCAGTGACAGCCATTGGCAAACCGCTTAAAATAAACTTATATCCAGCTATAACACTCTAGAGGTTGATTTTATAGAGATTTTAGAAGTTTGCACTACGGGTTCAATGAATCGAATTTTCCCGGACTCCCCACATGAAACTTGACCCAATTTAGTTTTCAGTGATAGCCATTGGCAAACCACTTAAAATAAACTTATATCCAGCCATAACACTCTAGAGGTTGATTTTATAGAGATTTTAGAAGTTTGCACTACGGGTTCAATGAATCGAATTTTCCCGGACTCCCCACATGAAACTTGACCCAAATTTTTTTTCAGTGATAGCCATTGACAAACCGCTTAAAATAAACTTATATCAAGCCATAACACTCTAGAGGTTGATTTTATAGAGATTTTAGAAGTTTGCACTACGGGTTCAATGAATCGAATTTTCCCGGACTCCCCACATGAAATTTGACCCAAATTTTTTTCCAGTGATAGCCATTGACAAACCGCTTAAAACAAACTTATATCCAGCCATAACACTCTAAAGGTTTATTTTATAGAGATTTTAGAAGTTTGCACTACGGGATTCAATGAATCGAATTTTCCCGGACTCCCCACATGAAACTTGACCCAAATTTTTTTCCACTGATAGCTATTGACAAACCGCTTAAAATTAACATATAGCCAGCCATAACACTCTAGAGGTTGATTTTATAGAGATTTTAGAAGTTTTCACTACGGGTTCAATGAATCGAATTTTCCCGGACTCCCCACATGAAATTTGACCCAAATTTTTTTCCAGTGATAGTCATTGACAAACCGCTTAAAATAAACTTATATCCAGCCAAAACACTTTAAAGGTTGATTTTATAGAGATTTCAGAAGTTTGCACTACGGGTTCAATGAATCGAATTTTCCCAGACTCCCCACATGAAACTTGACCCAAATTTTTTTCCACTGATAGCCATTGGCAAACCGCTTAAAATTAACATATAGCCAGCCATAACACTCTAGAGGTTGATTTTATAGAGGTTTTAGAAGTTTGCACTACGGGTTCAATAAATCGAATTTTCCCGGACTCCCCACATGAAATTTGACCCAAATTTTTTTCCAGTGATAGTCATTGACAAACCGCTTAAAATAAACTTATATCCAGCCATAACACTCTAAAGGTTGATTTTATAGAGATTTTAGAAGTTTGCACTACGGGTTCAATGAATCGAATTTTCCCAGACTCCCCACATGAAACTTGACCCAAATTTTTTTCCAGTGATAGCCATTGACAAACCGCTTAAAATAAACTTATATCCAGCCATAACACTCTAGAGGTTGATTTTATAGAGATTTTAGAAGTTTGCACTACGGGTTCAATGAATCGAATTTTCCCGGACTCCCCACATGAAACTTGACCCAAATTTTTTTCCACTGATAGCCATTGACAAACCGCTTAAAATAAACTTATATTCAGCCATAACACTCTAGAGGTTGATTTTATAGAGATTTTAGAAGTTTGCACTACGGGTTCAATGAATCGAATTTTCCCGGACTCCCCACATGAAATTTGACCCAAATTTTTTTCCAGTGATAGTCATTGACAAACCGCTTAAAATAAACTTATATCCAGCCATAACACTCTAAAGGTTGATTTTATAGAGATTTCAGAAGTTTGCACTACGGGTTCAATGAATCGAATTTTCCCAGACTCCCCACATGAAACTTGACCCAAATTTTTTTCCACTGATAGCCATTGGCAAACCGCTTAAAATTAACATATAGCCAGCCATAACACTCTAGAGGTTGATTTTATAGAGATTTTAGAAGTTTGCACTACGGGTTCAATAAATCGAATTTTCCCGGACTCTCCACATGAAATTTGACCCAAATTTTTTTCCAGTGATAGTCATTGACAAACCGCTTAAAATAAACTTATATCCAGCCATAACACTCTAGAGGTTGATTTTATAGAGATTTTAGAAGTTTGCACTACGGGTTCAATGAATCGAATTTTCCCGGACTCCCCACATGAAACTTGACCCAAATTTTTTTTCAGTGATAGCCATTGACAAACCGCTTAAAATAAACTTATATCCAGCCATAACACTCTAGAGGTTGATTTTATAGAGATCTTAGAAGTTTGCACTACGGGTTCAATGAATCGAATTTTCCCGGACTCCCCACATGAAACTTGACTCAAATTTTTTTCCAGTGATGCCATTGACAAACTGCTTTAAATAAACTTATATCCAGCCATAACACTCTAGAGGTTGATTTTATAGAGATTTTAGAAGTTTGCACTACGGGTTCAATGAATCGAATTTTCCCGGACTCCCCACATGAAACTTGACCCAAATTTTTTTCCAGTGATAGCCATTGACAAACTGCTTAAAATAAACTTATATTTAGCCATAACACTCTAGAGGTTGATTGTATAGAGATTTTAGAAGTTTGCACTACGAGTTCAATGAATCGAATTTTCCCGGACTCCCCACATGAAACTTGACCCAAATTTTTTTCCACTGATAGCCATTGGCAAACCGCTTAAAATTAACATATAGCCAGCCATAACACTCTAGAGGTTGATTTTATAGAGATTTTAGAAGTTTGCACTACGGGTTCAATGAATCGAATTTTCCCGGACTCCCCACATGAAACTTGACCCAAATTTTTTTCCAGTGATAGCCATTGGCAAACCGCTTAAAATAAACTTATATCCAGCCATAACACTCTAGAGGTTGATTTTATAGAGATTTTAGAAGTTTGCACTACGGGTTCAATGAATCGAATTTTCCCGGACTCCCCACATGAAACTTGACCCAAATTTTTTTCCAGTGATAGCCATTGACAAACTGCTTAAAATAAACTTATATCCAGCCAAAACACTCAAGAAGTTGATTTTATAGAGATTTTAGAAGTTTGCACTACGGGTTCAATGAATCGAATTTTCCCGGACTCCCCACATTAAACTTGACCCAAATTTTTTTCCAGTGATAACCATTGGCAAATTGCTTAAAATAAACTTATATCCAGCCATAACACTCTAGAGGTTGATTTTATAGAGATTTTAGAAGTTTGCACTACGGGTTCAATGAATCGAATTTTCCCGGACTCCCCACATGAAACTTGACCCAATTTAGTTTTCAGTGATAGCCATTGACAAACCGCTTAAAATAAACTTATATCCAGGTTGATTTTATAGAGATTTTAGAAGTTTGCACTACGGGTTCAATGAATCGAATTTTCCCGGACTCCCCACATGAAACTTGACCCAAATTTTTTTTCAGTGATAGCCATTGACAAACCGCTTAAAATAAACTTATATCCAGGTTGATTTTATAGAGATTTTAGAAGTTTGCACTACGGGTTCAATGAATCGAATTTTCCCGGACTCCCCACATGAAATTTGACCCAAATTTTTTTCCAGTGATAGTCATTGACAAACCGCTTAAAATAAACTTATATCCAGCCATAACACTCTAAAGGTTGATTTTATAGAGATTTTAGAAGTTTGCACTACGGGTTCAATGAATCGAATTTTCCCAGACTCCCCACATGAAACTTGACCCAAATTTTTTTCCACTGATAGCCATTGGCAAACCGCTTAAAATAAACTTATATCCAGCCATAACACTCTAGAGGTTGATTTTATAGAGATTTTAGAAGTTTGCACTACGGGTTCAATGAATCGAATTTTCCCGGACTCCCCACATGAAACTTGACCCAAATTTTTTTCCAGTGATAGTCATTGACAAACCGCTTAAAATAAACTAATATCCAGCCATAACACTCTAGAGGTTGATTTTATAGAGATTTTAGAAGTTTGCACTACGGGTTCAATGAATCGAATTTTCCCAGACTCCCCACATGAAACTTGACCCAAATTTTTTTCCACTGATAGCCATTGGCAAACCGCTTAAAATAAAATTATATCCAGCCAAAACACTCTAGAGGTTGATTTTATAGAGATTTTAGAAGTTTGCACTACGGGTTCAATGAATCGAATTTTCCCGGACTCCCCACATGAAACTTGACCCAAATTTTTTTCCAGTGATAGCCATTGACAAACTGCTTAAAATAAACTTATATCCAGCCATAACACTCTAGAGGTTGATTTTATAGAGATTTTAGAAGTTTGCACTACGGGTTCAATGAATCGAATTTTCCCGGACTCCCCACATGAAACTTGACCCAAATTTTTTTCCAGTGATAGCCATTGACAAACTGCTTAAAATAAACTTATATCCAGCCAAAACACTCTAGAGGTTGATTTTATAGAGATTTTAGAAGTTTGCACTACGGGTTCAATGAATCGAATTTTCCCGGACTCCCCACATGAAACTTGACCCAAATTTTTTTCCACTGATAGCCATTGGCAAACCGCTTAAAATTAACATATAGCCAGCCATAACACTCTAGAGGTTGATTTTATAGAGATTTTAGAAGTTTGCACTACGGGTTCAATGAATCGAATTTTCCCGGACTCCCCACATGAAACTTGACCCAAATTTTGATTTCAGTGATAGCCATTGGCAAACCGCTTAAAATAAACTTATATCCAGCCATAACACTCTAGAGGTTGATTGTATAGAGATTTTAGAAGTTTGCACTACGGGTTCAATGAATCGAATTTTCCCGGACTCCCCACATGAAACTTCACCCAATTTTGATTTCAGTGATAGCCATTGACAAACCGCTTAAAATAAACTTATATCCAGCTATAACACTCTAGAGGTTGATTTTATAGAGATTTTAGAAGTTTGCACTACGGGTTCAATGAATCGAATTTTCCCGGACTCCCCACATGAAACTTGACCCAATTTGTTTTTCCACTGATAGCCATTGGCAAACCGCTTAAAATAAACTTATATCCAGTCGTAACACTCTAGAGGTTGATTGTATAGAGATTTTAGAAGTTTGCACTACGGGTTCAATGAATCGAATTTTCCCGGACTCTCCACATGAAACTTGACCCAATTTTGATTTCAGTGATAGCCATTGACAAACCGCTTAAAATAAACTTATATCCAGCTATAACACTCTAGAGGTTGATTTTATAGAGATTTTAGAAGTTTGCACTACGGGTTCAATGAATCGAATTTTCCCGGACTCTCCACATGAAACTTGACCCAATTTTGATTTCAGTGATAGCCATTGACAAACTGCTTTAAATAAAATTATATCCAGCCAAAACACTCTAGAGGTTGATTTTATAGAGATTTTAGAAGTTTGCACTACGGGTTCAATGAATCGAATTTTCCCGGACTCCCCACATGAAACTTGAACCACTTTTGTATTCAGTGACAGCCATTGACAAACCGCTTAAAATAAACTTATATCCAGCTATAACACTCTAGAGGTTGATTTTATAGAGATTTTAGAAGTTTGCACTACGGGTTCAATGAATCGAATTTTCCCGGACTCCCCACATGAAACTTGACCCAATTTGTTTTTCCACTGATAGCCATTGGCAAACCGCTTAAAATAAACTTATATCCAGTCGTAACACTCTAGAGGTTGATTTTATAGAGATTTTAGAAGTTTGCACTACGGGTTCAATGAATCGAATTTTCCCGGACTCCCCACATGAAATTTGACCCAATTTTTTTCCAGTGATAGCCATTGACAAACTGCTTTAAATAAAATTATATTCAGCCAAAACACTCTAGAGGTTGATTTTATAGAGACTTTAGAAGTTTGCACTACGGGTTCAATGAATCGAATTTTCCCGGACTCCCCACATGAAACTTGACCCAATTTAGTTTTCAGTGATAGCCATTGACAAACCGCTTAAAATAAACTTATATCCAGGTTGATTTTATAGAGATTTTAGAAGTTTGCACTACGGGTTCAATGAATCGAATTTTCCCGGACTCCCCACATGAAATTTGACCCAAATTTTTTTCCAGTGATAGTCATTGACAAACCGCTTAAAATAAACTTATATCCAGCCATAACACTCTAAAGGTTGATTTTATAGAGATTTTAGAAGTTTGCACTACGGGTTCAATGAATCGAATTTTCCCAGACTCCCCACATGAAACTTGACCCAAATTTTTTTCCACTGATAGCCATTGGCAAACCGCTTAAAATAAACTTATATCCAGCCATAACACTCTAGAGGTTGATTTTATAGAGATTTTAGAAGTTTGCACTACGGGTTCAATGAATCGAATTTTCCCGGACTCCCCACATGAAACTTGACCCAAATTTTTTTCCAGTGATAGTCATTGACAAACCGCTTAAAATAAACTAATATCCAGCCATAACACTCTAGAGGTTGATTTTATAGAGATTTTAGAAGTTTGCACTACGGGTTCAATGAATCGAATTTTCCCAGACTCCCCACATGAAACTTGACCCAAATTTTTTTCCACTGATAGCCATTGGCAAACCGCTTAAAATAAAATTATATCCAGCCAAAACACTCTAGAGGTTGATTTTATAGAGATTTTAGAAGTTTGCACTACGGGTTCAATGAATCGAATTTTCCCGGACTCCCCACATGAAACTTGACCCAAATTTTTTTCCAGTGATAGCCATTGACAAACTGCTTAAAATAAACTTATATCCAGCCATAACACTCTAGAGGTTGATTTTATAGAGATTTTAGAAGTTTGCACTACGGGTTCAATGAATCGAATTTTCCCGGACTCCCCACATGAAACTTGACCCAAATTTTTTTCCAGTGATAGCCATTGACAAACTGCTTAAAATAAACTTATATCCAGCCAAAACACTCTAGAGGTTGATTTTATAGAGATTTTAGAAGTTTGCACTACGGGTTCAATGAATCGAATTTTCCCGGACTCCCCACATGAAACTTGACCCAAATTTTTTTCCACTGATAGCCATTGGCAAACCGCTTAAAATTAACATATAGCCAGCCATAACACTCTAGAGGTTGATTTTATAGAGATTTTAGAAGTTTGCACTACGGGTTCAATGAATCGAATTTTCCCGGACTCCCCACATGAAACTTGACCCAAATTTTGATTTCAGTGATAGCCATTGGCAAACCGCTTAAAATAAACTTATATCCAGCCATAACACTCTAGAGGTTGATTGTATAGAGATTTTAGAAGTTTGCACTACGGGTTCAATGAATCGAATTTTCCCGGACTCCCCACATGAAACTTCACCCAATTTTGATTTCAGTGATAGCCATTGACAAACCGCTTAAAATAAACTTATATCCAGCTATAACACTCTAGAGGTTGATTTTATAGAGATTTTAGAAGTTTGCACTACGGGTTCAATGAATCGAATTTTCCCGGACTCCCCACATGAAACTTGACCCAATTTGTTTTTCCACTGATAGCCATTGGCAAACCGCTTAAAATAAACTTATATCCAGTCGTAACACTCTAGAGGTTGATTGTATAGAGATTTTAGAAGTTTGCACTACGGGTTCAATGAATCGAATTTTCCCGGACTCTCCACATGAAACTTGACCCAATTTTGATTTCAGTGATAGCCATTGACAAACCGCTTAAAATAAACTTATATCCAGCTATAACACTCTAGAGGTTGATTTTATAGAGATTTTAGAAGTTTGCACTACGGGTTCAATGAATCGAATTTTCCCGGACTCTCCACATGAAACTTGACCCAATTTTGATTTCAGTGATAGCCATTGACAAACTGCTTTAAATAAAATTATATCCAGCCAAAACACTCTAGAGGTTGATTTTATAGAGATTTTAGAAGTTTGCACTACGGGTTCAATGAATCGAATTTTCCCGGACTCCCCACATGAAACTTGAACCACTTTTGTATTCAGTGACAGCCATTGACAAACCGCTTAAAATAAACTTATATCCAGCCATAACACTCTAGAGGTTGATTTTATAGAGATTTTAGAAGTTTGCACTACGGGTTCAATGAATCGAATTTTCCCGGACTCCCCACATGAAACTTGACCCAATTTAGTTTTCAGTGATAGCCATTGACAAACCGCTTAAAATAAACTTATATCCAGGTTGATTTTATAGAGATTTTAGAAGTTTGCACTACGGGTTCAATGAATCGAATTTTCCCGGACTCCCCACATGAAACTTGACCCAAATTTTTTTTCAGTGATAGCCATTGACAAACCGCTTAAAATAAACTTATATCCAGGTTGATTTTATAGAGATTTTAGAAGTTTGCACTACGGGTTCAATGAATCGAATTTTCCCGGACTCCCCACATGAAATTTGACCCAAATTTTTTTCCAGTGATAGTCATTGACAAACCGCTTAAAATAAACTTATATCCAGCCATAACACTCTAAAGGTTGATTTTATAGAGATTTTAGAAGTTTGCACTACGGGTTCAATGAATCGAATTTTCCCAGACTCCCCACATGAAACTTGACCCAAATTTTTTTCCACTGATAGCCATTGGCAAACCGCTTAAAATAAACTTATATCCAGCCATAACACTCTAGAGGTTGATTTTATAGAGATTTTAGAAGTTTGCACTACGGGTTCAATGAATCGAATTTTCCCGGACTCCCCACATGAAACTTGACCCAAATTTTTTTCCAGTGATAGTCATTGACAAACCGCTTAAAATAAACTAATATCCAGCCATAACACTCTAGAGGTTGATTTTATAGAGATTTTAGAAGTTTGCACTACGGGTTCAATGAATCGAATTTTCCCAGACTCCCCACATGAAACTTGACCCAAATTTTTTTCCACTGATAGCCATTGGCAAACCGCTTAAAATAAAATTATATCCAGCCAAAACACTCTAGAGGTTGATTTTATAGAGATTTTAGAAGTTTGCACTACGGGTTCAATGAATCGAATTTTCCCGGACTCCCCACATGAAACTTGACCCAAATTTTTTTCCAGTGATAGCCATTGACAAACTGCTTAAAATAAACTTATATCCAGCCATAACACTCTAGAGGTTGATTTTATAGAGATTTTAGAAGTTTGCACTACGGGTTCAATGAATCGAATTTTCCCGGACTCCCCACATGAAACTTGACCCAAATTTTTTTCCAGTGATAGCCATTGACAAACTGCTTAAAATAAACTTATATCCAGCCAAAACACTCTAGAGGTTGATTTTATAGAGATTTTAGAAGTTTGCACTACGGGTTCAATGAATCGAATTTTCCCGGACTCCCCACATGAAACTTGACCCAAATTTTTTTCCACTGATAGCCATTGGCAAACCGCTTAAAATTAACATATAGCCAGCCATAACACTCTAGAGGTTGATTTTATAGAGATTTTAGAAGTTTGCACTACGGGTTCAATGAATCGAATTTTCCCGGACTCCCCACATGAAACTTGACCCAAATTTTGATTTCAGTGATAGCCATTGGCAAACCGCTTAAAATAAACTTATATCCAGCCATAACACTCTAGAGGTTGATTGTATAGAGATTTTAGAAGTTTGCACTACGGGTTCAATGAATCGAATTTTCCCGGACTCCCCACATGAAACTTCACCCAATTTTGATTTCAGTGATAGCCATTGACAAACCGCTTAAAATAAACTTATATCCAGCTATAACACTCTAGAGGTTGATTTTATAGAGATTTTAGAAGTTTGCACTACGGGTTCAATGAATCGAATTTTCCCGGACTCCCCACATGAAACTTGACCCAATTTGTTTTTCCACTGATAGCCATTGGCAAACCGCTTAAAATAAACTTATATCCAGTCGTAACACTCTAGAGGTTGATTGTATAGAGATTTTAGAAGTTTGCACTACGGGTTCAATGAATCGAATTTTCCCGGACTCTCCACATGAAACTTGACCCAATTTTGATTTCAGTGATAGCCATTGACAAACCGCTTAAAATAAACTTATATCCAGCTATAACACTCTAGAGGTTGATTTTATAGAGATTTTAGAAGTTTGCACTACGGGTTCAATGAATCGAATTTTCCCGGACTCTCCACATGAAACTTGACCCAATTTTGATTTCAGTGATAGCCATTGACAAACTGCTTTAAATAAAATTATATCCAGCCAAAACACTCTAGAGGTTGATTTTATAGAGATTTTAGAAGTTTGCACTACGGGTTCAATGAATCGAATTTTCCCGGACTCCCCACATGAAACTTGAACCACTTTTGTATTCAGTGACAGCCATTGACAAACCGCTTAAAATAAACTTATATCCAGCTATAACACTCTAGAGGTTGATTTTATAGAGATTTTAGAAGTTTGCACTACGGGTTCAATGAATCGAATTTTCCCGGACTCCCCACATGAAACTTGACCCAATTTGTTTTTCCACTGATAGCCATTGGCAAACCGCTTAAAATAAACTTATATCCAGTCGTAACACTCTAGAGGTTGATTTTATAGAGATTTTAGAAGTTTGCACTATGGGTTCAATGAATCGAATTTTCCCGGACTCCCCACATTAAACTTGACCCAAATTTTTTTCCAATGATAGCCATTGACAAACTGCTTTAAATAAAATTATATTCAGCCAAAACACTCTAGAGGTTGATTTTATAGAGACTTTAGAAGTTTGCACTACGGGTTCAATGAATCGAATTTTTCCGGACTCCCCACATGAAACTTGAACCACTTTTGTATTCAGTGACAGCCATTGGCAAACCGCTTAAAATAAACTTATATCCAGCCATAACACTCTAGAGGTTGATTGTATAGAGATTTTAGAAGTTTGCACTACGGGTTCAATGAATCGAATTTTCCCGGACTCCCCACATGAAACTTGACCCAATTTTGATTCCAGTGATAGTCATTGACAAACCGCTTAAAATAAACTTATATCCAGCCATAACACTCTAAAGGTTGATTTTATAGAGATTTTAGAAGTTTGCACTACGGGTTCAATGAATCGAATTTTCCCGGACTCCCCACATGAAACTTGACCCAATTTTGTTTTCAGTGATAGCCATTGACAAACCTCTTAAAATAAACTTATATCCAGCCATAACACTCTAGAGGTTGATTTTATAGAGATTTTAGAAGTTTGCACTACGGGTTCAATGAATCGAATTTTCCCGGACTCCCCGCATGAAACTTGACCCAATTTTTTTTCCAATGATAGCCATTGACAAACTGCTTTAAATAAAATTATATTCAGCCAAAACACTCTAGAGGTTGATTTTATAGAGACTTTAGAAGTTTGCACTACGGGTTCAATGAATCGAATTTTTCCGGACTCCCCACATGAAACTTGAACCACTTTTGTATTCAGTGACAGCCATTGGCAAACCGCTTAAAATAAACTTATATCCAGCCATAACACTCTAGAGGTTGATTGTATAGAGATTTTAGAAGTTTGCACTACGGGTTCAATGAATCGAATTTTCCCGGACTCCCCACATGAAACTTGACCCAATTTTGATTCCAGTGATAGTCATTGACAAACCGCTTAAAATAAACTTATATCCAGCCATAACACTCTAAAGGTTGATTTTATAGAGATTTTAGAAGTTTGCACTACGGGTTCAATGAATCGAATTTTCCCAGACTCCCCACATGAAACTTGACCCAAATTTTTTTCCACTGATAGCCATTGGCAAACCGCTTAAAATAAACTTATATCCAGCCATAACACTCTAGAGGTTGATTGTATAGAGATTTTAGAAGTTTGCACTACGGGTTCAATGAATCGAATTTTCCCGGACTCCCCACATGAAACTTGACCCAATTTTGATTCCAGTGATAGCCATTGACAAACCGCTTAAAATAAACTTATATCCAGCCATAACACTCTAAAGGTTGATTTTATAGAGATTTTAGAAGTTTGCACTACGGGTTCAATGAATCGAATTTTCCCAGACTCCCCACATGAAACTTGACCCAAATTTTTTTCCACTGATAGCCATTGGCAAACCGCTTAAAATAAAATTATATCCAGCCAAAACACTCTAGAGGTTGATTTTATAGAGATTTTAGAAGTTTGCACTACGGGTTCAATGAATCGAATTTTCCCGGACTCCCCACATGAAACTTGACCCAATTTTGATTCCAGTGATAGTCATTGACAAACCGCTTAAAATAAACTTATATCTAGCCATAACACTCTAGAGGTTGATTTTATAGAGATTTTAGAAGTTTGCACTACGGGTTCAATGAATCGAATTTTCCCGGACTCCCCACATTAAACTTGACCCATTTTGGTATTCAGTGACAGCCATTGGCAAACCGCTTAAAATAAACTTATATCCAGCCATAACACTCTAGAGGTTGATTTTATAGAGATTTTAGAAGTTTGCACTACGGGTTCAATGAATCGAATTTTCCCGGACTCCCCACATGAAACTTGACCCAAATTTTTTTCCACTGATAGCCATTGACAAACCGCTTAAAATAAACTTATATCCAGCCATAACACTCTAGAGGTTGATTTTATAGAGATTTTAGAAGTTTGCACTACGGGTTCAATGAATCGAATTTTCCCGGACTCCCCACATGAAACTTGACCCAATTTTGATTTCAGTTATAGCCATTGGCAAACCGCTTAAAATAAACTTATATCCAGCCATAACACTCTAGAGGTTGATTTTATAGAGATTTTAGAAGTTTGCACTACGGGTTCAATGAATCGAATTTTCCCGGACTCCCCACATGAAACTTGACCCAATTTTGATTTCAGTGATAGCCATTGGCAAACCGCTTAAAATAAACTTATATCCAGCCATAACACTCTAGAGGTTGATTTTATAGAGATTTTAGAAGTTTGCACTACGAGTTCAATGAATCGAATTTTCCCGGACTCCCCACATGAAACTTGACCCAAATTTTTTTTCAGTGATAGCCATTGACAAACCGCTTAAAATAAACTTATATCCAGCCATAACACTCTAGAGGTTGATTTTATAGAGATTTTAGAAGTTTGCACTACGGGTTCAATGAATCGAATTTTCCCGGACTCCCCACATGAAACTTGACCCAATTTTGATTTCAGTGATAGCCATTGGCAAACCCCTTAAAATAAACTTATATCCAGCCATAACACTCTAGAGGTTGATTGTATAGAGATTTTAGAAGTTTGCACTACGAGTTCAATGAATCGAATTTTCCCGGACTCCCCACATGAAACTTGACCCAAAAGATTTTTCCAGTGATAGCCATTGACAAACCGCTTAAAATAAACTTATATTCAGCCATAACACTCTAGAGGTTGATTTTATAGAGATTTTAGAAGTTTGCACTACGGGTTCAATGAATCGAATTTTCCCGGACTCCCCACATGAAACTTGACCCAATTTTGATTTCAGTGATAGTCATTGGTAAACCCCTTAAAATAAACTTATATCCAGCCATAACACTCTAGAGGTTGATTGTATAGAGATTTTAGAAGTTTGCACTACGGGTTCAATGAATCGAATTTTCCCGGACTCCCCACATGAAACTTGACCCAAATTTTTTTTCAGTGATAGCCATTGACAAACCGCTTAAAATAAACTTATATCCAGGTTGATTTTATAGAGATTTTAGAAGTTTGCACTACGGGTTCAATGAATCGAATTTTCCCGGACTCCCCAAATGAAATTTGACCCAAATTTTTTTCCAGTGATAGTCATTGACAAACCGCTTAAAATAAACTTATATCCAGCCATAACACTCTAAAGGTTGATTTTATAGAGATTTCAGAAGTTTGCACTACGGGTTCAATGAATCGAATTTTCCCAGACTCCCCACATGAAACTTGACCCAAATTTTTTTCCACTGATAGCCATTGGCAAACCGCTTAAAATTAACATATAGCCAGCCATAACACTCTAGAGGTTGATTTTATAGAGATTTTAGAAGTTTGCACTACGGGTTCAATGAATCGAATTTTCCCGGACTCCCCACATGAAATTTGACCCAAATTTTTTTCCAGTGATAGTCATTGACAAACCGCTTAAAATAAACTTATATCCAGCCATAACACTCTAAAGGTTGATTTTATAGAGATTTTAGAAGTTTGCACTACGGGTTCAATGAATCGAATTTTCCCAGACTCCCCACATGAAACTTGACCCAAATTTTTTTTCAGTGATAGCCATTGGCAAACCGCTTAAAATAAACTTATATCCAGCCATAACACTCTAGAGGTTGATTTTATAGAGATTTTAGAAGTTTGCACTACGGGTTCAATGAATCGAATTTTCCCGGACTCCCCACATGAAATTTGACCCAAATTTTTTTCCAGTGATAGCCATTGACAAACCGCTTAAAATAAACTTATATCCAGCCATAACACTCTAGAGGTTGATTTTATAGAGATTTTAGAAGTTTGCACTACGGGTTCAATGAATCGAATTTTCCCGGACTCCCCACATCTAAACTTGACCCAATTTTGATTCCAGTGATAGCCGTTGACAAACCGCTTAAAATAAACTTATATCCAGCCATAACACTCTAGAGGTTGATTTTATAGAGATTTTAGAAGTTTGCACTACGGGTTCAATGAAGAACCTGTACGGGTTCAATGAAGAAGATATAATAAACTTATATCCAGCCATAACACTCTAGAGGTTGATTTTATAGAGATTTTAGAAGTTTGCACTACGGGTTCAATGAATCGAATTTTCCCGGACTCCCCACATGAAACTTGACCCAAATTTTTTTCCAGTGATAGCCATTGATAAACCGCTTAAAAAAACATTTATCCAGCCATAACACTTTAGAGGTTGATTTTATAGAGATTTTAGAAGTTTGCACTACGGGTTCAATGAATCGAATTTTCCCGGACTCCCCACATGAAACTTCACCCAAATTTTTTTCCAGTGATAGCCATTGACAAACCGCTTAAAATAAACTTATATCCAGCCATAACACTCTAGAGGTTGATTTTATAGAGATTTTAGAAGTTTGCACTACGGGTTCAATGAATCGAATTTTCCCAGACTCCCCACATGAAACTTGACCCAAATTTTTTTCCAGTGATAGCCGTTGACAAATCGCTTAAAATAAACTTATATCCAGCCATAACACTTTAGAGGTTGATTTTATAGAGATTTTAGAAGTTTGCACTACGGGTTCAATGAATCGAATTTTCCCGGACTCCCCACATGAAACTTGACCCAAATTTTTTTCCAGTGATAGCCATTGATAAACCGCTTAAAAAAACATTTATCCAGCCATAACACTTTAGAGGTTGATTTTATAGAGATTTTAGAAGTTTGCACTACGGGTTCAATGAATCGAATTTTCCCGGACTCCCCACATGAAACTTCACCCAAATTTTTTTCCAGTGATAGCCATTGACAAACCGCTTAAAATAAACTTATATCCAGCCATAACACTCTAGAGGTTGATTTTATAGAGATTTTAGAAGTTTGCACTACGGGTTCAATGAATCGAATTTTCCCGGACTCCCCACATCTAAACTTGACCCAAATTTTTTTCCAGTGATAGCCGTTGAAAAATCGCTTAAAATAAACTTATATCCAGCCATAACACTCTAGAGGTTGATTTTATAGAGATTTTAGAAGTTTGCACTACGGGTTCAATGAATCGAATTTTCCCGGACTCCCCACATGAAACTTGACCCAATTTTGTATTCAGTGACAGCCATTGGCAAACCGCTTAAAATAAACTTATATCCAGCCATAACACTCTAGAGGTTGATTTTATAGAGATTTTAGAAGTTTGCACTACGGGTTCAATGAATCGAATTTTCCCGGACTCCCCACATGAAACTTGACCCAATTTTGATTCCAGTGATAGTCATTGACAAACCGCTTAAAATAAACTTATATCCAGCCATAACACTCTAAAGGTTGATTTTATAGAGATTTTAGAAGTTTGCACTACGGGTTCAATGAATCGAATTTTCCCAGACTCCCCACATAAAATTTGACCCAATTTTTTCCAGTGATAGCCATTGACAAACCGCTTAAAATAAACTTATATCCAGCCAAAACACTCTAGAGGTTGATTTTATAGAGATTTTAGAAGTTTGCACTATGGGTTCAATGAATCGAATTTTCCCGGACTCCCCACATGAAACTTGACCCAAATTTTTTTCCAGTGATAGCCATTGACAAACCGCTTAAAATAAACTTATATCCAGCCATAACACTCTAGAGGTTGATTTTATAGAGATTTTAGAAGTTTGCACTACGGGTTCAATGAATCGAATTTTCCCGGACTCCCCACATGAAACTTGACCCAATTTTGTTTTCAGTGATAGCCATTGACAAACCTCTTAAAATAAACTTATATCCAGCCATAACACTCTAGAGGTTGATTTTATAGAGATTTTAGAAGTTTGCACTACGGGTTCAATGAATCGAATTTTCCCGGACTCCCCACATGAAACTTGACCCAAATTTTTTTCCAGTGATAGCCATTGACAAACCGCTTAAAATAAACTTATATCCAGCCATAACACTCTAGAGGTTGATTTTATAGAGATTTTAGAAGTTTGCACTACGGGTTCAATGAATCGAATTTTCCCGGACTCCCCACATGAAACTTGACCCAATTTTTTTTCCAGTGATAGCCATTGACAAACTGCTTTAAATAAAATTATATCCAGCCAAAACACTCTAGAGGTTGATTTTATAGAGATTTTAGAAGTTTGCACTACGGGTTCAATGAATCGAATTTTCCCGGACTCCCCACATGAAACTTGAACCACTTTTGTATTCAGTGACAGCCATTGGCAAACCGCTTAAAATAAACTTATATCCAGCCATAACACTCTAGAGGTTGATTTTATAGAGATTTTAGAAGTTTGCACTACGGGTTCAATGAATCGAATTTTCCCGGACTCCCCACATGAAACTTGACCCAATTTTGATTTCAGTGATAGCCATTGGCAAACCCCTTAAAATAAACTTATATCCAGCCATAACACTCTAGAGGTTGATTTTATAGAGATTTTAGAAGTTTGCACTACGGGTTCAATGAATCGAATTTTCCCGGACTCCCCACATGAAACTTGACCCAATTTTGATTCCAGTGATAGTCATTGACAAACCGCTTAAAATAAACTTATATCCAGCCATAACACTCTAAAGGTTGATTTTATAGAGATTTTAGAAGTTTGCACTACGGGTTCAATGAATCGAATTTTCCCAGACTCCCCACATGAAACTTGACCCAAATTTTTTTCCACTGATAGCCATTGGCAAACCGCTTAAAATAAACTTATATCCAGCCATAACACTCTAGAGGTTGATTTTATAGAGATTTTAGAAGTTTGCACTACGGGTTCAATGAATCGAATTTTCCCGGACTCCCCACATGAAACTTGACCCAAATTTTTTTCCAGTGATAGCCATTGACAAACTGCTTAAAATAAACTTATATCCAGCCAAAACACTCTTGAGGTTGATTTTATAGAGATTTTAGAAGTTTGCACTACGGGTTCAATGAATCGAATTTTCCCGGACTCCCCACATGAAACTTGACCCAAATTTTTTTCCACTGATAGCCATTGATAAACCGCTTAAAAAAACATTTATCCAGCCATAACACTCTAGAGGTTGATTTTATAGAGATTTTAGAAGTTTGCACTACGAGTTCAATGAATCGAATTTTCCCGGACTCCAAACATGAAACTTCACCCAAATTTTTTTCCAGTGATAGCCATTGACAAACCGCTTAAAATAAACTTATATCCAGCCATAACACTCTAGAGGTTGATTTTATAGAGATTTTAGAAGTTTGCACTACGGGTTCAATGAATCGAATTTTCCCGGACTCCCCACATGAAACTTGACCCAAATTTTTTTCCAGTGATAGCCGTTGACAAATCGCTTAAAATAAACTTATATCCAGCCATAACACTCTAGAGGTTGATTTTATAGAGATTTTAGAAGTTTGCACTACGGGTTCAATGAATCGAATTTTCCCGGACTCCCCACATGAAACTTGACCCAATTTTGTATTCAGTGACAGCCATTGGCAAACCGCTTAAAATAAACTTATATCCAGCCATAACACTCTAAAGGTTGATTTTATAGAGATTTTAGAAGTTTGCACTACGGGTTCAATGAATCGAATTTTCCCGGACTCCCCACATGAAACTTGACCCAATTTTGATTTCAGTGATAGCCATTGACAAACCGCTTAAAATAAACTTATATCCAGCCATAACACTCTAGATGTTGATTTTATAGAGATTTTAGAAGTTTGCACTACGGGTTCAATGAATCGAATTTTCCCGGACTCCCCACATGAAACTTGACCCAAATTTTTTTTCAGTGATAGCCATTGACAAACCGCTTAAAATAAACTTATATCCAGCCATAACACTCTAGAGGTTGATTTTATAGAGATTTTAGAAGTTTGCACTACGGGTTCAATGAATCGAATTTTCCCGGACTCCCCACATGAAACTTGACCCAATTTTGTTTTCAGTGATAGCCATTGGCAAATCCCTTAAAATAAACTTATATCCAGTCGTAACACTCTAGAGGTTGATTTTATAGAGATTTTAGAAGTTTGCACTACGGGTTCAATGAATCGAATTTTCCCGGACTCCCCACATGAAACTTGACCCAATTTTGATTCCAGTGATAGTCATTGACAAACCGCTTAAAATAAACTTATATCTAGCCATAACACTCTAGAGGTTGATTTTATAGAGATTTTAGAAGTTTGCACTACGGGTTCAATGAATCGAATTTTCCCGGACTCCCCACATGAAACTTGACCCAATTTTGTATTCAGTGACAGCCATTGGCAAACCGCTTAAAATAAACTTATATCCAGCCATAACACTCTAGAGGTTGATTGTATAGAGATTTTAGAAGTTTGCACTACGAGTTCAATGAATCGAATTTTTCCGGACTCCCCACATGAAACTTGACCCAATTTTTTTTCAGTGATAGCCATTGGCAAACCGCTTAAAATAAACTTATATCCAGTCATAACACTCTAGAGGTTGATTTTATAGAGATTTTAGAAGTTTGCACTACGGGTTCAATGAATCGAATTTTCCCGGACTCCCCACATGAAACTTGACCCAATTTTGATTCCAGTGATAGTCATTGACAAACCGCTTAAAATAAACTTATATCTAGCCATAACACTCTAGAGGTTGATTTTATAGAGATTTTAGAAGTTTGCACTACGGGTTCAATGAATCGAATTTTCCCGGACTCCCCACATGAAACTTGACCCAATTTTGTATTCAGTGACAGCCATTGGCAAACCGCTTAAAATAAACTTATATCCAGCCATAACACTCTAGAGGTTGATTTTATAGAGATTTTAGAAGTTTGCACTACGGGTTCAATGAATCGAATTTTCCCGGACTCCCCACATGAAACTTGACCCAATTTTGATTTCAGTGATAGCCATTGGTAAACCGCTTAAAATAAACTTATATCCAGCCATAACACTCTAGAGGTTGATTTTATAGAGATTTTAGAAGTTTGCACTACGGGTTCAATGAATCGAATTTTCCCGGACTCCCCACATGAAACTTGACCCAATTTTGATTTCAGTGATAGCCATTGGCAAACCGCTTAAAATAAACTTATATCCAGCCATAACACTCTAGAGGTTGATTTTATAGAGATTTTAGAAGTTTGCACTACGGGTTCAATGAATCGAATTTTCCCGGACTCCTCACATGAAACTTGACCCAAATTTTTTTTCAGTGATAGCCATTGACAAACCGCTTAAAATAAACTTATATCCAGCCATAACACTCTAGAGGTTGATTTTATAGAGATTTTAGAAGTTTGCACTACGGGTTCAATGAATCGAATTTTCCCGGACTCCCCACATGAAACTTGACCCAATTTTGATTTCAGTGATAGCCATTGGCAAACCCCTTAAAATAAACTTATATCCAGCCATAACACTCTAGAGGTTGATTGTATAGAGATTTTAGAAGTTTGCACTACGAGTTCAATGAATCGAATTTTCCCGGACTCCCCACATGAAACTTGACCCAAATTTTTTTCCAGTGATAGCCATTGACAAACCGCTTAAAATAAACTTATATTCAGCCATAACACTCTAGAGGTTGATTTTATAGAGATTTTAGAAGTTTGCACTACGGGTTCAATGAATCGAATTTTCCCGGACTCCCCACATGAAACTTGACCCAAATTTTTTTCCACTGATAGCCATTGGCAAACTGCTTAAAATAAACTTATATCCAGTCATAACACTCTAGAGGTTGATTTTATAGAGATTTTAGAAGTTTGCACTACGGGTTCAATGAATCGAATTTTCCCGGACTCCCCACATGAAACTTGACCCAATTTTGATTTCAGTGATAGTCATTGGCAAACCCCTTAAAATAAACTTATATCCAGCCATAACACTCTAGAGGTTGATTGTATAGAGATTTTAGAAGTTTGCACTACGGGTTCAATGAATCGAATTTTCCCGGACTCCCCACATGAAACTTGACCCAAATTTTTTTTCAGTGATAGCCATTGAAAAACCGCTTAAAATAAACTTATATCCAGGTTGATTTTATAGAGATTTTAGAAGTTTGCACTACGGGTTCAATGAATCGAATTTTCCTGGACTCCCCACATGAAACTTGACCCAAATTTTTTTTCAGTGATAGCCATTGACAAACCGCTTAAAATAAACTTATATCCAGGTTGATTTTAGAGAGATTTTAGAAGTTTGCACTACGGGTTCAATGAATCGAATTTTCCCGGACTCCCCAAATGAAATTTGACCCAAATTTTTTTCCACTGATAGTCATTGACAAACCGCTTAAAATAAACTTATATCCAGCCATAACACTCTAAAGGTTGATTTTATAGAGATTTCAGAAGTTTGCACTACGGGTTCAATGAATCGAATTTTCCCAGACTCCCCACATGAAACTTGACCCAAATTTTTTTCCACTGATAGCCATTGGCAAACCGCTTAAAATTAACATATAGCCAGCCATAACACTCTAGAGGTTGATTTTATAGAGATTTTAGAAGTTTGCACTACGGGTTCAATGAATCGAATTTTCCCGGACTCCCCACATGAAATTTGACCCAAATTTTTTTCCAGTGATAGTCATTGACAAACCGCTTAAAATAAACTTATTTCCAGCCATAACACTCTAAAGGTTGATTTTATAGAGATTTTAGAAGTTTGCACTACGGGTTCAATGAATCGAATTTTCCCGGACTCCCCACATGAAATTTGACCCAAATTTTTTTCCAGTGATAGCCATTGACAAACCGCTTAAAATAAACTTATATCCAGCCATAACACTCTAGAGGTTGATTTTATAGAGATTTTAGAAGTTTGCACTACGGGTTCAATGAATCGAATTTTCCCGGACTCCCCACATGAAACTTGACCCAAATTTTGATTTCAGTGATAGCCATTGGCAAACCCCTTAAAATAAACTTATATCCAGCCATAACACTCTAGAGGTTGATTGTATAGAGATTTTAGAAGTTTGCACTACGGGTTCAATGAATCGAATTTTCCCGGACTCCCCACATGAAACTTGACCCAATTTTGATTTCAGTGATAGCCATTGACAAACCGCTTAAAATAAACTTATATCCAGCCATAACACTCTAGAGGTTGATTTTATAGAGATTTTAGAAGTTTGCACTACGGGTTCAATGAATCGAATTTTCCCGGACTCTCCACATGAAACTTGACCCAATTTTGATTTCAGTGATAGCCATTGACAAACCGCTTAAAATAAACTTATATCCAGCTATAACACTCTAGAGGTTGATTTTATAGAGATTTTAGAAGTTTGCACTACGGGTTCAATGAATCGAATTTTCCCGGACTCCCCACATGAAACTTGACCCAATTTGTTTTTCCACTGATAGCCATTGGCAAACCGCTTAAAATAAAATTATATCCAGCCATAACACTCTAGAGGTTGATTTTATAGAGATTTTAGAAGTTTGCACTACGGGTTCAATGAATCGAATTTTCCCGGACTCCCCACATGAAATTTGACCCAAATTTTTTTCCAGTGATAGCCATTGACAAACCGCTTAAAATAAACTTATATCCAGCCATAACACTCTAGAGGTTGATTTTATAGAGATTTTAGAAGTTTGCACTACGGGTTCAATGAATCGAATTTTCCCGGACTCCCCACATGAAACTTGACCCAAATTTTGATTTCAGTGATAGCCATTGGCAAACCCCTTAAAATAAACTTATATCCAGCCATAACACTCTAGAGGTTGATTGTATAGAGATTTTAGAAGTTTGCACTACGGGTTCAATGAATCGAATTTTCCCGGACTCCCCACATGAAACTTGACCCAATTTTGATTTCAGTGATAGCCATTGACAAACCGCTTAAAATAAACTTATATCCAGCCATAACACTCTAGAGGTTGATTTTATAGAGATTTTAGAAGTTTGCACTACGGGTTCAATGAATCGAATTTTCCCGGACTCTCCACATGAAACTTGACCAAATTTTGATTTCAGTGATAGCCATTGACAAATCGCTTAAAATAAACTTATATCCAGCTATAACACTCTAGAGGTTGATTTTATAGAGATTTTAGAAGTTTGCACTACGGGTTCAATGAATCGAATTTTCCCGGACTCCCCACATGAAACTTGACCCAATTTGTTTTTCCACTGATAGCCATTGGCAAACCGCTTAAAATAAACTTATATCCAGTCGTAACACTCTAGAGGTTGATTTTATAGAGATTTTAGAAGTTTGCACTACGGGTTCAATGAATCGAATTTTCCCGGACTCCCCACATGAAACTTGACCCAATTTTGATTTCAGTGATAGCCATTGGCAAACCCCTTAAAATAAACTTATATCCAGCCATAACACTCTAGAGGTTGATTGTATAGAGATTTTAGAAGTTTGCACTACGGGTTCAATGAATCGAATTTTCCCGGACTCCCCACATGAAACTTGACCCAATTTTGATTCCAGTGATAGTCATTGACAAACCGCTTAAAATAAACTTATATCTAGCCATAACACTCTAGAGGTTGATTTTATAGAGATTTTAGAAGTTTGCACTACGGGTTCAATGAATCGAATTTTCCCGGACTCCCCACATGAAACTTGACCCAAATTTTTTTCCAGTGATAGCCATTGACAAACTGCTTAAAATAAACTTATATCCAGCCAAAACACTCTTGAGGTTGATTTTATAGAGATTTTAGAAGTTTGCACTACGGGTTCAATGAATCGAATTTTCCCGGACTCCCCACATGAAACTTGACCCAAATTTTTTTCCAGTGATAGCCATTGGCAAACCGCTTAAAAAAACATTTATCCAGCCATAACACTTTTGAGGTTGATTTTATAGAGATTTTAGAAGTTTGCACTACGGGTTCAATGAATCGAATTTTCCCGGACTCCCCACATGAAACTTGACCCAATTTTGTATTCAGTGACAGCCATTGGCAAACCGCTTAAAATAAACTTATATCCAGCCATAACACTCTAGAGGTTGATTTTATAGAGATTTTAGAAGTTTGCACTACGGGTTCAATGAATCGAATTTTCCCGGACTCCCCACATGAAACTTGACCCATATTTTTTTCCACTGATAGCCATTGGCAAACCGCTTAAAATAAACTTATATCCAGCCGTAACACTCTAGAGGTTGATTTTATAGAGATTTTAGAAGTTTGCACTACGGGTTCAATGAATCGAATTTTCCCGGACTCCCCACATGAAACTTGACCCAATTTTGATTTCAGTGATAGCCATTAGCAAACCGCTTAAAATAAACTTATATCCAGCCATAACACTCTAGAGGTTGATTTTATAGAGATTTTAGAAGTTTGCACTACGGGTTCAATGAATCGAATTTTCCCGGACTCCCCACATGAAACTTGACCCAATTTTGTATTCAGTGATAGCCATTGACAAACCGCTTAAAATAAACTTATATCCAGCCATAACACTCTAGAGGTTGATTGTATAGAGATTTTAGAAGTTTGCACTACGGGTTCAATGAATCGAATTTTCCCGGACTCCCCACATGAAACTTGACCCAATTTGTTTTTCCACTGATAGCCATTGGCAAACCCCTTAAAATAAACTTATATCCAGCCATAACACTCTAGAGGTTGATTGTATAGAGATTTTAGAAGTTTGCACTACGAGTTCAATGAATCGAATTTTCCCGGACTCCCCACATGAAACTTGACCCAAATTTTTTTCCAGTGATAGCCATTGACAAACCGCTTAAAATAAACTTATATTCAGCCATAACACTCTAGAGGTTGATTTTATAGAGATTTTAGAAGTTTGCACTACGGGTTCAATGAATCGAATTTTCCCGGACTCCCCACATGAAACTTGACCCAAATTTTTTTCCACTGATAGCCATTGGCAAACCGCTTAAAATAAACTTATATCCAGTCATAACACTCTAGAGGTTGATTTTATAGAGATTTTAGAAGTTTGCACTACGGGTTCAATGAATCGAATTTTCCCGGACTCCCCACATGAAACTTGACCCAATTTTGATTTCAGTGATAGTCATTGGCAAACCCCTTAAAATAAACTTATATCCAGCCATAACACTCTAGAGGTTGATTTTATAGAGATTTTAGAAGTTTGCACTACGGGTTCAATGAATCGAATTTTCCCGGACTCCCCACATGAAACTTGACCCAAATTTTTTTTCAGTGATAGCCATTGACAAACCGCTTAAAATAAACTTATATCCAGGTTGATTTTATAGAGATTTTAGAAGTTTGCACTACGGGTTCAATGAATCGAATTTTCCCGGACTCCCCACATGAAACTTGACCCAAATTTTTTTTCAGTGATAGCCATTGACAAACCGCTTAAAATAAATTTATATCCAGCCATAACACTCTAAAGGTTGATTTTATAGAGATTTCAGAAGTTTGCACTACGGGTTCAATGAATCGAATTTTCCCACACTCCCCACATGAAACTTGACCCAAATTTTTTTCCACTGACAGCCATTGGCAAACCGCTTAAAATTAACATATAGCCAGCCATAACACTCTAGAGGTTGATTTTATAGAGATTTTAGAAGTTTGCACTACGGGTTCAATGAATCGAATTTTCCCGGACTCCCCACATGAAACTTGACCCAATTTTGATTTCAGTGATAGTCATTGGCAAACCCCTTAAAATAAACTTATATCCAGCCATAACACTCTAGAGGTTGATTGTATAGAGATTTTAGAAGTTTGCACTACGGGTTCAATGAATCGAATTTTCCCGGACTCCCCACATGAAACTTGACCCAAATTTTTTTTCAGTGATAGCCATTGACAAACCGCTTAAAATAAACTTATATCCAGGTTGATTTTATAGAGATTTTAGAAGTTTGCACTACGGGTTCAATGAATCGAATTTTCCCGGACTCCCCAAATGAAATTTGACCCAAATTTTTTTCCAGTGATAGTCATTGACAAACCGCTTAAAATAAACTTATATCCAGCCATAACACTCTAAAGGTTGATTTTATAGAGATTTCAGAAGTTTGCACTACGGGTTCAATGAATCGAATTTTCCCAGACTCCCCACATGAAACTTGACCCAAATTTTTTTCCACTGATAGCCATTGGCAAACCGCTTAAAATAAACTTATATCCAGCCATAACACTCTAGAGGTTGATTTTATAGAGATTTTAGAAGTTTGCACTACGGGTTCAATGAATCGAAGTTTCCCGGACTCCCCACATGAAATTTGACCCAAATTTTTTTCCAGTGATAGTCATTGACAAACCGCTTAAAATAAACTTATATCCAGCCATAACACTCTAAAGGTTGATTTTATAGAGATTTTAGAAGTTTGCACTACGGGTTCAATGAATCGAATTTTCCCAGACTCCCCACATGAAACTTGACCCAAATTTTTTTCCACTGATAGCCATTGGCAAACCGCTTAAAATAAACTTATATCCAGCCATAACACTCTAGAGGTTGATTTTATAGAGATTTTAGAAGTTTGCACTACGGGTTCAATGAATCGAATTTTCCCGGACTCCCCACATGAAATTTGACCCAAATTTTTTTCCAGTGATAGTCATTGACAAACCGCTTAAAATAAACTAATATCCAGCCATAACACTCTAGAGGTTGATTTTATAGAGATTTTAGAAGTTTGCACTACGGGTTCAATGAATCGAATTTTCCCGGACTCCCCACATGAAACTTGACCCAAATTTTTTTTCAGTGATAACCATTGACAAACCGCTTAAAATAAACTTATATCCAGCCATAACACTCTAGAGGTTGATTTTATAGAGATTTTAGAAGTTTGCACTACGGGTTCAATGAATCGAATTTTCCCGGACTCCCCACATGAAACTTGACCCAAATTTTTTTCCAGTGATAGCCATTGACAAACTGCTTAAAATAAACTTATATCCAGCCATAACACTCTAGAGGTTGATTTTATAGAGATTTTAGAAGTTTGCACTACGGGTTCAATGAATCGAATTTTCCCGGACTCCCCACATGAAACTTGACCCAAATTTTTTTCCAGTGATAGCCATTGACAAACTGCTTAAACTAAACTTATATCCAGCCAAAACACTCTAGAGGTTGATTTTATAGAGATTTTAGAAGTTTGCACTACGGGTTCAATGAATCGAATTTTCCCGGACTCCCCACATGAAACTTGACCCAAATTTTTTTCCACTGATAGCCATTGGCAAACCGCTTAAAATTAACATATAGCCAGCCATAACACTCTAGAGGTTGATTTTATAGAGATTTTAGAAGTTTGCACTACGGGTTCAATGAATCGAATTTTCCCGGACTCCCCACATGAAATTTGACCCAATTTTTTTCCAGTGATAGCCATTGACAAACCGCTTAAAATAAACTTATATCCAGCCAAAACACTCTAGAGGTTGATTTTATAGAGATTTTAGAAGTTTGCACTACGGGTTCAATGAATCGAATTTTCCCGGACTCCCCACATGAAACTTGACCCAAATTTTTTTCCAGTGATAGCCATTGACAAACCGCTTAAAATAAACTTATATCCAGCCATAACACTCTAGAGGTTGATTTTATAGAGATTTTAGAAGTTTGCACTACGGGTTCAATGAATCGAATTTTCCCGGACTCCCCACATGAAACTTGACCCAATTTTGTTTTCAGTGATAGCCATTGACAAACCTCTTAAAATAAACTTATATCCAGCCATAACACTCTAGAGGTTGATTTTATAGAGATTTTAGAAGTTTGCACTACGGGTTCAATGAATCGAATTTTCCCGGACTCCCCACATGAAACTTGACCCAATTTTTTTTCCAGTGATAGCCATTGACAAACTGCTTTAAATAAAATTATATCCAGCCAAAACACTCTAGAGGTTGATTTTATAGAGATTTTAGAAGTTTGCACTACGGGTTCAATGAATCGAATTTTCCCGGACTCCCCACATGAAACTTGACCCAATTTTGATTTCAGTGATAGCCATTGACAAACCGCTTAAAATAAACTTATATCCAGCCATAACACTCTAGAGGTTGATTTTATAGAGATTTTAGAAGTTTGCACTACGGGTTCAATGAATCGAATTTTCCCGGACTCCCCACATGAAACTTGACCCAAATTTTGATTTCAGTGATAGCCATTGGCAAACCCCTTAAAATAAACTTATATCCAGCCATAACACTCTAGAGGTTGATTGTATAGAGATTTTAGAAGTTTGCACTACGGGTTCAATGAATCGAATTTTCCCGGACTCCCCACATGAAACTTGACCCAATTTTGATTTCAGTGATAGCCATTGACAAACCGCTTAAAATAAACTTATATCCAGCCATAACACTCTAGAGGTTGATTTTATAGAGATTTTAGAAGTTTGCACTACGGGTTCAATGAATCGAATTTTCCCGGACTCTCCACATGAAACTTGACCCAATTTTGATTTCAGTGATAGCCATTGACAAACCGCTTAAAATAAACTTATATCCAGCTATAACACTCTAGAGGTTGATTTTATAGAGATTTTAGAAGTTTGCACTACGGGTTCAATGAATCGAATTTTCCCGGACTCCCCACATGAAACTTGACCCAATTTGTTTTTCCACTGATAGCCATTGGCAAACCGCTTAAAATAAACTTATATCCAGTCGTAACACTCTAGAGGTTGATTTTATAGAGATTTTAGAAGTTTGCACTACGGGTTCAATGAATCGAATTTTCCCGGACTCCCCACATGAAACTTGACCCAATTTTGATTTCAGTGATAGTCATTGGCAAACCCCTTAAAATAAACTTATATCCAGCCATAACACTCTAGAGGTTGATTTTATAGAGATTTTAGAAGTTTGCACTACGGGTTCAATGAATCGAATTTTCCCGGACTCCCCACATGAAACTTGACCCAAATTTTTTTTCAGTGATAGCCATTGACAAACCGCTTAAAATAAACTTATATCCAGGTTGATTTTATAGAGATTTTAGAAGTTTGCACTACGGGTTCAATGAATCGAATTTTCCCGGACTCCCCACATGAAACTTGACCCAAATTTTTTTTCAGTGATAGCCATTGACAAACCGCTTAAAATAAATTTATATCCAGCCATAACACTCTAAAGGTTGATTTTATAGAGATTTCAGAAGTTTGCACTACGGGTTCAATGAATCGAATTTTCCCACACTCCCCACATGAAACTTGACCCAAATTTTTTTCCATGACAGCCATTGGCAAACCGCTTAAAATTAACATATAGCCAGCCATAACACTCTAGAGGTTGATTTTATAGAGATTTTAGAAGTTTGCACTACGGGTTCAATGAATCGAATTTTCCCGGACTCCCCACATGAAACTTGACCCAATTTTGATTTCAGTGATAGTCATTGGCAAACCCCTTAAAATAAACTTATATCCAGCCATAACACTCTAGAGGTTGATTGTATAGAGATTTTAGAAGTTTGCACTACGGGTTCAATGAATCGAATTTTCCCGGACTCCCCACATGAAACTTGACCCAAATTTTTTTTCAGTGATAGCCATTGACAAACCGCTTAAAATAAACTTATATCCAGGTTGATTTTATAGAGATTTTAGAAGTTTGCACTACGGGTTCAATGAATCGAATTTTCCCGGACTCCCCAAATGAAATTTGACCCAAATTTTTTTCCAGTGATAGTCATTGACAAACCGCTTAAAATAAACTTATATCCAGCCATAACACTCTAAAGGTTGATTTTATAGAGATTTCAGAAGTTTGCACTACGGGTTCAATGAATCGAATTTTCCCAGACTCCCCACATGAAACTTGACCCAAATTTTTTTCCACTGATAGCCATTGGCAAACCGCTTAAAATAAACTTATATCCAGCCATAACACTCTAGAGGTTGATTTTATAGAGATTTTAGAAGTTTGCACTACGGGTTCAATGAATCGAAGTTTCCCGGACTCCCCACATGAAATTTGACCCAAATTTTTTTCCAGTGATAGTCATTGACAAACCGCTTAAAATAAATTTATATCCAGCCATAACACTCTAAAGGTTGATTTTATAGAGATTTTAGAAGTTTGCACTACGGGTTCAATGAATCGAATTTTCCCGGACTCCCCACATGAAACTTGACCCAAATTTTTTTCCACTGATAGCCATTGGCAAACCGCTTAAAATAAACTTATATCCAGCCATAACACTCTAGAGGTTGATTTTATAGAGATTTTAGAAGTTTGCACTACGGGTTCAATGAATCGAATTTTCCCGGACTCCCCACATGAAATTTGACCCAAATTTTTTTCCAGTGATAGTCATTGACAAACCGCTTAAAATAAACTAATATCCAGCCATAACACTCTAGAGGTTGATTTTATAGAGATTTTAGAAGTTTGCACTACGGGTTCAATGAATCGAATTTTCCCGGACTCCCCACATGAAACTTGACCCAAATTTTTTTTCAGTGATAACCATTGACAAACCGCTTAAAATAAACTTATATCCAGCCATAACACTCTAGAGGTTGATTTTATAGAGATTTTAGAAGTTTGCACTACGGGTTCAATGAATCGAATTTTCCCGGACTCCCCACATGAAACTTGACCCAAATTTTTTTCCAGTGATAGCCATTGACAAACTGCTTAAAATAAACTTATATCCAGCCATAACACTCTAGAGGTTGATTTTATAGAGATTTTAGAAGTTTGCACTACGGGTTCAATGAATCGAATTTTCCCGGACTCCCCACATGAAACTTGACCCAAATTTTTTTCCAGTGATAGCCATTGGCAAACCCCTTAAAATAAACTTATATCCAGCCAAAACACTCTAGAGGTTGATTTTATAGAGATTTTAGAAGTTTGCACTACGGGTTCAATGAATCGAATTTTCCCGGACTCCCCACATGAAACTTGACCCAAATTTTTTTCCACTGATAGCCATTGGCAAACCGCTTAAAATTAACATATAGCCAGCCATAACACTCTAGAGGTTGATTTTATAGAGATTTTAGAAGTTTGCACTACGGGTTCAATGAATCGAATTTTCCCGGACTCCCCACATGAAATTTGACCCAATTTTTTTCCAGTGATAGCCATTGACAAACCGCTTAAAATAAACTTATATCCAGCCAAAACACTCTAGAGGTTGATTTTATAGAGATTTTAGAAGTTTGCACTACGGGTTCAATGAATCGAATTTTCCCGGACTCCCCACATGAAACTTGACCCAAATTTTTTTCCAGTGATAGCCATTGACAAACCGCTTAAAATAAACTTATATCCAGCCATAACACTCTAGAGGTTGATTTTATAGAGATTTTAGAAGTTTGCACTACGGGTTCAATGAATCGAATTTTCCCGGACTCCCCACATGAAACTTGACCCAATTTTGTTTTCAGTGATAGCCATTGACAAACCTCTTAAAATAAACTTATATCCAGCCATAACACTCTAGAGGTTGATTTTATAGAGATTTTAGAAGTTTGCACTACGGGTTCAATGAATCGAATTTTCCCGGACTCCCCACATGAAACTTGACCCAATTTTTTTTCCAGTGATAGCCATTGACAAACTGCTTTAAATAAAATTATATCCAGCCAAAACACTCTAGAGGTTGATTTTATAGAGATTTTAGAAGTTTGCACTACGGGTTCAATGAATCGAATTTTCCCGGACTCCCCACATGAAACTTGACCCAATTTTGATTTCAGTGATAGCCATTGACAAACCGCTTAAAATAAACTTATATCCAGCCATAACACTCTAGAGGTTGATTTTATAGAGATTTTAGAAGTTTGCACTACGGGTTCAATGAATCGAATTTTCCCGGACTCCCCACATGAAACTTGACCCAAATTTTGATTTCAGTGATAGCCATTGGCAAACCCCTTAAAATAAACTTATATCCAGCCATAACACTCTAGAGGTTGATTTTATAGAGATTTTAGAAGTTTGCACTACGGGTTCAATGAATCGAATTTTCCCGGACTCCCCACATGAAACTTGACCCAAATTTTTTTCCAGTGATAGCCATTGACAAACTGCTTAAAATAAACTTATATCCAGCCATAACACTCTAGAGGTTGATTTTATAGAGATTTTAGAAGTTTGCACTACGGGTTCAATGAATCGAATTTTCCCGGACTCCCCAAATGAAATTTGACCCAAATTTTTTTCCAGTGATAGTCATTGACAAACCGCTTAAAATAAACTTATATCCAGCCATAACACTCTAAAGGTTGATTTTATAGAGATTTCAGAAGTTTGCACTACGGGTTCAATGAATCGAATTTTCCCAGACTCCCCACATGAAACTTGACCCAAATTTTTTTCCACTGATAGCCATTGGCAAACCGCTTAAAATAAACTTATATCCAGCCATAACACTCTAGAGGTTGATTTTATAGAGATTTTAGAAGTTTGCACTACGGGTTCAATGAATCGAAGTTTCCCGGACTCCCCACATGAAATTTGACCCAAATTTTTTTCCAGTGATAGTCATTGACAAACCGCTTAAAATAAACTTATATCCAGCCATAACACTCTAAAGGTTGATTTTATAGAGATTTTAGAAGTTTGCACTACGGGTTCAATGAATCGAATTTTCCCAGACTCCCCACATGAAACTTGACCCAAATTTTTTTCCACTGATAGCCATTGGCAAACCGCTTAAAATAAACTTATATCCAGCCATAACACTCTAGAGGTTGATTTTATAGAGATTTTAGAAGTTTGCACTACGGGTTCAATGAATCGAATTTTCCCGGACTCCCCACATGAAATTTGACCCAAATTTTTTTCCAGTGATAGTCATTGACAAACCTCTTAAAATAAACTAATATCCAGCCATAACACTCTAGAGGTTGATTTTATAGAGATTTTAGAAGTTTGCACTACGGGTTCAATGAATCGAATTTTCCCGGACTCCCCACATGAAACTTGACCCAAATTTTTTTTCAGTGATAACCATTGACAAACCGCTTAAAATAAACTTATATCCAGCCATAACACTCTAGAGGTTGATTTTATAGAGATTTTAGAAGTTTGCACTACGGGTTCAATGAATCGAATTTTCCCGGACTCCCCACATGAAACTTGACCCAAATTTTTTTCCAGTGATAGCCATTGACAAACTGCTTAAAATAAACTTATATCCAGCCATAACACTCTAGAGGTTGATTTTATAGAGATTTTAGAAGTTTGCACTACGGGTTCAATGAATCGAATTTTCCCGGACTCCCCACATGAAACTTGACCCAAATTTTTTTCCACTGATAGCCATTGGCAAACCGCTTAAAATTAACATATAGCCAGCCATAACACTCTAGAGGTTGATTTTATAGAGATTTTAGAAGTTTGCACTACGGGTTCAATGAATCGAATTTTCCCGGACTCCCCACATGAAATTTGACCCAATTTTGTTTTCAGTGATAGCCATTGACAAACCCCTTAAAATAAACTTATATCCAGCCATAACACTCTAGAGGTTGATTTTATAGAGATTTTAGAAGTTTGCACTACGGGTTCAATGAATCGAATTTTCCCGGACTCCCCACATGAAACTTGACCCAATTTTTTTTCCAGTGATAGCCATTGACAAACTGCTTTAAATAAAATTATATCCAGCCAAAACACTCTAGAGGTTGATTTTATAGAGATTTTAGAAGTTTGCACTACGGGTTCAATGAATCGAATTTTCCCGGACTCCCCACATGAAACTTGACCCAATTTTGATTTCAGTGATAGCCATTGACAAACCGCTTAAAATAAACTTATATCCAGCCATAACACTCTAGAGGTTGATTTTATAGAGATTTTAGAAGTTTGCACTACGGGTTCAATGAATCGAATTTTCCCGGACTCCCCACATGAAACTTGACCCAAATTTTGATTTCAGTGATAGCCATTGGCAAACCCCTTAAAATAAACTTATATCCAGCCATAACACTCTAGAGGTTGATTGTATAGAGATTTTAGAAGTTTGCACTACGGGTTCAATGAATCGAATTTTCCCGGACTCCCCACATGAAACTTGACCCAATTTTGATTTCAGTGATAGCCATTGACAAACCGCTTAAAATAAACTTATATCCAGCCATAACACTCTAGAGGTTGATTTTATAGAGATTTTAGAAGTTTGCACTACGGGTTCAATGAATCGAATTTTCCCGGACTCTCCACATGAAACTTGACCCAATTTTGATTTCAGTGATAGCCATTGACAAACCGCTTAAAATAAACTTATATCCAGCTATAACACTCTAGAGGTTGATTTTATAGAGATTTTAGAAGTTTGCACTACGGGTTCAATGAATCGAATTTTCCCGGACTCCCCACATGAAACTTGACCCAATTTGTTTTTCCACTGATAGCCATTGGCAAACCGCTTAAAATAAACTTATATCCAGTCGTAACACTCTAGAGGTTGATTTTATAGAGATTTTAGAAGTTTGCACTACGGGTTCAATGAATCGAATTTTCCCGGACTCCCCACATGAAACTTGACCCAATTTTGATTTCAGTGATAGTCATTGGCAAACCCCTTAAAATAAACTTATATCCAGCCATAACACTCTAGAGGTTGATTTTATAGAGATTTTAGAAGTTTGCACTACGGGTTCAATGAATCGAATTTTCCCGGACTCCCCACATGAAACTTGACCCAAATTTTTTTTCAGTGATAGCCATTGACAAACCGCTTAAAATAAACTTATATCCAGGTTGATTTTATAGAGATTTTAGAAGTTTGCACTACGGGTTCAATGAATCGAATTTTCCCGGACTCCCCACATGAAACTTGACCCAAATTTTTTTTCAGTGATAGCCATTGACAAACCGCTTAAAATAAATTTATATCCAGCCATAACACTCTAAAGGTTGATTTTATAGAGATTTCAGAAGTTTGCACTACGGGTTCAATGAATCGAATTTTCCCGGACTCCCCACATGAAACTTGACCCAAATTTTTTTTCAGTGATAGCCATTGACAAACCGCTTAAAATAAACTTATATCCAGGTTGATTTTATAGAGATTTTAGAAGTTTGCACTACGGGTTCAATGAATCGAATTTTCCCGGACTCCCCACATGAAACTTGACCCAAATTTTTTTCCAGTGATAGCCATTGACAAACCGCTTAAAATAAACTTATATCCAGCTATAACACTCTAGAGGTTGATTTTATAGAGATTTTAGAAGTTTGCACTACGGGTTCAATGAATCGAATTTTCCCGGACTCCCCACATGAAACTTGACCCCATTTGTTTTTCCACTGATAGCCATTGGCAAACCGCTTAAAATAAACTTATATCCAGTCGTAACACTCTAGAGGTTGATTTTATAGAGATTTTAGAAGTTTGCACTACGGGTTCAATGAATCGAATTTTCCCGGACTCCCCACATGAAACTTGACCCAATTTTGATTTCAGTGATAGTCATTGGCAAACCGCTTAAAATAAACTTATATCCAGCCATAACACTCTAGAGGTTGATTTTATAGAGATTTTAGAAGTTTGCACTACGGGTTCAATGAATCGAATTTTCCCGGACTCCCCACATGAAACTTGACCCAAATTTTTTTCCAGTGATAGCCATTGACAAACCGCTTAAAATAAACTTATATCCAGCCATAACACTCTAGAGGTTGATTTTATAGAGATTTTAGAAGTTTGCACTACGGGTTCAATGAATCGAATTTTCCCGGACTCCCCACATGAAACTTGACCCAATTTTGTTTTCAGTGATAGCCATTGACAAACCTCTTAAAATAAACTTATATCCAGCCATAACACTCTAGAGGTTGATTTTATAGAGATTTTAGAAGTTTGCACTACGGGTTCAATGAATCGAATTTTCCCGGACTCCCCACATGAAACTTGACCCAATTTTTTTTCCAGTGATAGCCATTGACAAACTGCTTTAAATAAAATTATATCCAGCCAAAACACTCTAGAGGTTGATTTTATAGAGATTTTAGAAGTTTGCACTACGGGTTCAATGAATCGAATTTTCCCGGACTCCCCACATGAAACTTGACCCAATTTTGATTTCAGTGATAGCCATTGACAAACCGCTTAAAATAAACTTATATCCAGCCATAACACTCTAGAGGTTGATTTTATAGAGATTTTAGAAGTTTGCACTACGGGTTCAATGAATCGAATTTTCCCGGACTCCCCACATGAAACTTGACCCAAATTTTGATTTCAGTGATAGCCATTGGCAAACCCCTTAAAATAAACTTATATCCAGCCATAACACTCTAGAGGTTGATTTTATAGAGATTTTAGAAGTTTGCACTACGGGTTCAATGAATCGAATTTTCCCGGACTCCCCACATGAAACTTGACCCAAATTTTTTTCCAGTGATAGCCATTGACAAACTGCTTAAAATAAACTTATATCCAGCCATAACACTCTAGAGGTTGATTTTATAGAGATTTTAGAAGTTTGCACTACGGGTTCAATGAATCGAATTTTCCCGGACTCCCCACATGAAACTTGACCCAAATTTTTTTCCACTGATAGCCATTGGCAAACCGCTTAAAATTAACATATAGCCAGCCATAACACTCTAGAGGTTGATTTTATAGAGATTTTAGAAGTTTGCACTACGGGTTCAATGAATCGAATTTTCCCGGACTCCCCACATGAAATTTGACCCAATTTTTTTCCAGTGATAGCCATTGACAAACCGCTTAAAATAAACTTATATCCAGCCAAAACACTCTAGAGGTTGATTTTATAGAGATTTTAGAAGTTTGCACTACGGGTTCAATGAATCGAATTTTCCCGGACTCCCCACATGAAACTTGACCCAAATTTTTTTCCAGTGATAGCCATTGACAAACCGCTTAAAATAAACTTATATCCAGCCATAACACTCTAGAGGTTGATTTTATAGAGATTTTAGAAGTTTGCACTACGGGTTCAATGAATCGAATTTTCCCGGACTCCCCACATGAAACTTGACCCAATTTTGTTTTCAGTGATAGCCATTGACAAACCTCTTAAAATAAACTTATATCCAGCCATAACACTCTAGAGGTTGATTTTATAGAGATTTTAGAAGTTTGCACTACGGGTTCAATGAATCGAATTTTCCCGGACTCCCCACATGAAACTTGACCCAATTTTTTTTCCAGTGATAGCCATTGACAAACTGCTTTAAATAAAATTATATCCAGCCAAAACACTCTAGAGGTTGATTTTATAGAGATTTTAGAAGTTTGCACTACGGGTTCAATGAATCGAATTTTCCCGGACTCCCCACATGAAACTTGACCCAATTTTGATTTCAGTGATAGCCATTGACAAACCGCTTAAAATAAACTTATATCCAGCCAAAACACTCTAGAGGTTGATTTTATAGAGATTTTAGAAGTTTGCACTACGGGTTCAATGAATCGAATTTTCCCGGACTCCCCACATGAAACTTGACCCAAATTTTGATTTCAGTGATAGCCATTGGCAAACCCCTTAAAATAAACTTATATCCAGCCATAACACTCTAGAGGTTGATTTTATAGAGATTTTAGAAGTTTGCACTACGGGTTCAATGAATCGAATTTTCCCGGACTCCCCACATGAAACTTGACCCAAATTTTTTTCCAGTGATAGCCATTGACAAACTGCTTAAAATAAACTTATATCCAGCCATAACACTCTAGAGGTTGATTTTATAGAGATTTTAGAAGTTTGCACTACGGGTTCAATGAATCGAATTTTCCCGGACTCCCCACATGAAACTTGACCCAAATTTTTTTCCACTGATAGCCATTGGCAAACCGCTTAAAATTAACATATAGCCAGCCATAACACTCTAGAGGTTGATTTTATAGAGATTTTAGAAGTTTGCACTACGGGTTCAATGAATCGAATTTTCCCGGACTCCCCACATGAAATTTGACCCAATTTTTTTCCAGTGATAGCCATTGACAAACCGCTTAAAATAAACTTATATCCAGCCAAAACACTCTAGAGGTTGATTTTATAGAGATTTTAGAAGTTTGCACTACGGGTTCAATGAATCGAATTTTCCCGGACTCCCCACATGAAACTTGACCCAAATTTTTTTCCAGTGATAGCCATTGACAAACCGCTTAAAATAAACTTATATCCAGCCATAACACTCTTGAGGTTGATTTTATAGAGATTTTAGAAGTTTGCACTACGGGTTCAATGAATCGAATTTTCCCGGACTCCCCACATGAAACTTGACCCAAATTTTGATTTCAGTGATAGCCATTGGCAAACCCCTTAAAATAAACTTATATCCAGCCATAACACTCTAGAGGTTGATTGTATAGAGATTTTAGAAGTTTGCACTACGGGTTCAATGAATCGAATTTTCCCGGACTCCCCACATGAAACTTGACCCAATTTTGATTTCAGTGATAGCCATTGACAAACCGCTTAAAATAAACTTATATCCAGCCATAACACTCTAGAGGTTGATTTTATAGAGATTTTAGAAGTTTGCACTACGGGTTCAATGAATCGAATTTTCCCGGACTCTCCACATGAAACTTGACCCAATTTTGATTTCAGTGATAGCCATTGACAAACCGCTTAAAATAAACTTATATCCAGCTATAACACTCTAGAGGTTGATTTTATAGAGATTTTAGAAGTTTGCACTACGGGTTCAATGAATCGAATTTTCCCGGACTCCCCACATGAAACTTGACCCAATTTGTTTTTCCACTGATAGCCATTGGCAAACCGCTTAAAATAAACTTATATCCAGTCGTAACACTCTAGAGGTTGATTTTATAGAGATTTTAGAAGTTTGCACTACGGGTTCAATGAATCGAATTTTCCCGGACTCCCCACATGAAACTTGACCCAATTTTGATTTCAGTGATAGTCATTGGCAAACCCCTTAAAATAAACTTATATCCAGCCATAACACTCTAGAGGTTGATTTTATAGAGATTTTAGAAGTTTGCACTACGGGTTCAATGAATCGAATTTTCCCGGACTCCCCACATGAAACTTGACCCAAATTTTTTTTCAGTGATAGCCATTGACAAACCGCTTAAAATAAACTTATATCCAGGTTGATTTTATAGAGATTTTAGAAGTTTGCACTACGGGTTCAATGAATCGAATTTTCCCGGACTCCCCACATGAAACTTGACCCAAATTTTTTTTCAGTGATAGCCATTGACAAACCGCTTAAAATAAATTTATATCCAGCCATAACACTCTAAAGGTTGATTTTATAGAGATTTCAGAAGTTTGCACTACGGGTTCAATGAATCGAATTTTCCCGGACTCCCCACATGAAACTTGACCCAAATTTTTTTTCAGTGATAGCCATTGACAAACCGCTTAAAATAAACTTATATCCAGGTTGATTTTATAGAGATTTTAGAAGTTTGCACTACGGGTTCAATGAATCGAATTTTCCCGGACTCCCCACATGAAACTTGACCCAAATTTTTTTCCAGTGATAGCCATTGACAAACCGCTTAAAATAAACTTATATCCAGCCATAACACTCTAGAGGTTGATTTTATAGAGATTTTAGAAGTTTGCACTACGGGTTCAATGAATCGAATTTTCCCGGACTCCCCACATGAAACTTGACCAAATTTGTTTTTCCACTGATAGCCATTGGCAAACCGCTTAAAATAAACTTATATCCAGTCGTAACACTCTAGAGGTTGATTTTATAGAGATTTTAGAAGTTTGCACTACGGGTTCAATGAATCGAATTTTCCCGGACTCCCCACATGAAACTTGACCCAATTTTGATTTCAGTGATAGTCATTGGCAAACCCCTTAAAATAAACTTATATCCAGCCATAACACTCTAGAGGTTGATTTTATAGAGATTTTAGAAGTTTGCACTACGGGTTCAATGAATCGAATTTTCCCGGACTCCCCACATGAAACTTGACCCAAATTTTTTTTCAGTGATAGCCATTGACAAACCGCTTAAAATAAATTTATATCCAGCCATAACACTCTAAAGGTTGATTTTATAGAGATTTCAGAAGTTTGCACTACGGGTTCAATGAATCGAATTTTCCCGGACTCCCCACATGAAACTTGACCCAAATTTTTTTTCAGTGATAGCCATTGACAAACCGCTTAAAATAAACTTATATCCAGGTTGATTTTATAGAGATTTTAGAAGTTTGCACTACGGGTTCAATGAATCGAATTTTCCCGGACTCCCCACATGAAACTTGACCCAAATTTTTTTCCAGTGATAGCCATTGACAAACCGCTTAAAATAAACTTATATCCAGCCATAACACTCTAGAGGTTGATTTTATAGAGATTTTAGAAGTTTGCACTACGGGTTCAATGAATCGAATTTTCCCGGACTCCCCACATGAAACTTGACTCAAATTTTGTTTTCAGTGATAGCCATTGACAAACCTCTTAAAATAAACTTATATCCAGCCATAACACTCTAGAGGTTGATTTTATAGAGATTTTAGAAGTTTGCACTACGGGTTCAATGAATCGAATTTTCCCGGACTCCCCACATGAAACTTGACCCAATTTTGATTCCAGTGATAGCCATTGACAAACTGCTTTAAATAAAATTATATCCAGCCAAAACACTCTAGAGGTTGATTTTATAGAGATTTTAGAAGTTTGCACTACGGGTTCAATGAATCGAATTTTCCCGGACTCCCCACATGAAACTTGACCCAATTTTGATTTCAGTGATAGCCATTGACAAACCGCTTAAAATAAACTTATATCCAGCCATAACACTCTAGAGGTTGATTTTATAGAGATTTTAGAAGTTTGCACTACGGGTTCAATGAATCGAATTTTCCCGGACTCCCCACATGAAACTTGACCCAAATTTTGATTTCAGTGATAGCCATTGGCAAACCCCTTAAAATAAACTTATATCCAGCCATAACACTCTAGAGGTTGATTTTATAGAGATTTTAGAAGTTTGCACTACGGGTTCAATGAATCGAATTTTCCCGGACTCCCCACATGAAACTTGACCCAAATTTTTTTCCAGTGATAGCCATTGACAAACTGCTTAAAATAAACTTATATCCAGCCATAACACTCTAGAGGTTGATTTTATAGAGATTTTAGAAGTTTGCACTACGGGTTCAATGAATCGAATTTTCCCGGACTCCCCAAATGAAATTTGACCCAAATTTTTTTCCAGTGATAGTCATTGACAAACCGCTTAAAATAAACTTATATCCAGCCATAACACTCTAAAGGTTGATTTTATAGAGATTTCAGAAGTTTGCACTACGGGTTCAATGAATCGAATTTTCCCAGACTCCCCACATGAAACTTGACCCAAATTTTTTTCCACTGATAGCCATTGGCAAACCGCTTAAAATAAACTTATATCCAGCCATAACACTCTAGAGGTTGATTTTATAGAGATTTTAGAAGTTTGCACTACGGGTTCAATGAATCGAAGTTTCCCGGACTCCCCACATGAAATTTGACCCAAATTTTTTTCCAGTGATAGTCATTGACAAACCGCTTAAAATAAACTAATATCCAGCCATAACACTCTAGAGGTTGATTTTATAGAGATTTTAGAAGTTTGCACTACGGGTTCAATGAATCGAATTTTCCCAGACTCCCCACATGAAACTTGACCCAAATTTTTTTCCACTGATAGCCATTGGCAAACCGCTTAAAATAAACTTATATCCAGCCATAACACTCTAGAGGTTGATTTTATAGAGATTTTAGAAGTTTGCACTACGGGTTCAATGAATCGAATTTTCCCGGACTCCCCACATGAAATTTGACCCAAATTTTTTTCCAGTGATAGTCATTGACAAACCGCTTAAAATAAACTAATATCCAGCCATAACACTCTAGAGGTTGATTTTATAGAGATTTTAGAAGTTTGCACTACGGGTTCAATGAATCGAATTTTCCCGGACTCCCCACATGAAACTTGACCCAAATTTTTTTTCAGTGATAACCATTGACAAACCGCTTAAAATAAACTTATATCCAGCCATAACACTCTAGAGGTTGATTTTATAGAGATTTTAGAAGTTTGCACTACGGGTTCAATGAATCGAATTTTCCCGGACTCCCCACATGAAACTTGACCCAAATTTTTTTCCAGTGATAGCCATTGACAAACTGCTTAAAATAAACTTATATCCAGCCATAACACTCTAGAGGTTGATTTTATAGAGATTTTAGAAGTTTGCACTACGGGTTCAATGAATCGAATTTTCCCGGACTCCCCACATGAAACTTGACCCAAATTTTTTTCCAGTGATAGCCATTGCAAACTGCTTAAACTAAACTTATATCCAGCCAAAACACTCTAGAGGTTGATTTTATAGAGATTTTAGAAGTTTGCACTACGGGTTCAATGAATCGAATTTTCCCGGACTCCCCACATGAAACTTGACCCAAATTTTTTTCCACTGATAGCCATTGGCAAACCGCTTAAAATTAACATATAGCCAGCCATAACACTCTAGAGGTTGATTTTATAGAGATTTTAGAAGTTTGCACTACGGGTTCAATGAATCGAATTTTCCCGGACTCCCCACATGAAATTTGACCCAATTTTTTTCCAGTGATAGCCATTGACAAACCGCTTAAAATAAACTTATATCCAGCCAAAACACTCTAGAGGTTGATTTTATAGAGATTTTAGAAGTTTGCACTACGGGTTCAATGAATCGAATTTTCCCGGACTCCCCACATGAAACTTGACCCAAATTTTTTTCCAGTGATAGCCATTGACAAACCGCTTAAAATAAACTTATATCCAGCCATAACACTCTAGAGGTTGATTTTATAGAGATTTTAGAAGTTTGCACTACGGGTTCAATGAATCGAATTTTCCCGGACTCCCCACATGAAACTTGACCCAATTTTGTTTTCAGTGATAGCCATTGACAAACCTCTTAAAATAAACTTATATCCAGCCATAACACTCTAGAGGTTGATTTTATAGAGATTTTAGAAGTTTGCACTACGGGTTCAATGAATCGAATTTTCCCGGACTCCCCACATGAAACTTGACCCAATTTTTTTTCCAGTGATAGCCATTGACAAACTGCTTTAAATAAAATTATATCCAGCCAAAACACTCTAGAGGTTGATTTTATAGAGATTTTAGAAGTTTGCACTACGGGTTCAATGAATCGAATTTTCCCGGACTCCCCACATGAAACTTGACCCAATTTTGATTTCAGTGATAGCCATTGACAAACCGCTTAAAATAAACTTATATCCAGCCATAACACTCTAGAGGTTGATTTTATAGAGATTTTAGAAGTTTGCACTGCGGGTTCAATGAATCGAATTTTCCCGGACTCTCCACATGAAACTTGACCCAATTTTGATTTCAGTGATAGCCATTGACAAACCGCTTAAAATAAACGTATATCCAGCTATAACACTCTAGAGGTTGATTTTATAGAGATTTTAGAAGTTTGCACTACGGGTTCAATGAATCGAATTTTCCCGGACTCCCCACATGAAACTTGACCCAATTTGTTTTTCCACTGATAGCCATTGGCAAACCGCTTAAAATAAACTTATATCCAGTCGTAACACTCTAGAGGTTGATTTTATAGAGATTTTAGAAGTTTGCACTACGGGTTCAATGAATCGAATTTTCCCGGACTCCCCACATGAAACTTGACCCAATTTTGATTTCAGTGATAGTCATTGGAAAACCCCTTAAAATAAACTTATATCCAGCCATAACACTCTAGAGGTTGATTTTATAGAGATTTTAGAAGTTTGCACTACGGGTTCAATGAATCGAATTTTCCCGGACTCCCCACATGAAACTTGACCCAAATTTTTTTTCAGTGATAGCCATTGACAAACCGCTTAAAATAAACTTATATCCAGGTTGATTTTATAGAGATTTTAGAAGTTTGCACTACGGGTTCAATGAATCGAATTTTCCCGGACTCCCCAAATGAAATTTGACCCAAATTTTTTTCCAGTGATAGTCATTGACAAACCGCTTAAAATAAACTTATATCCAGCCATAACACTCTAAAGGTTGATTTTATAGAGATTTCAGAAGTTTGCACTACGGGTTCAATGAATCGAATTTTCCCAGACTCCCCACATGAAACTTGACCCAAATTTTTTTCCACTGATAGCCATTGGCAAACCGCTTAAAATAAACTTATATCCAGCCATAACACTCTAGAGGTTGATTTTATAGAGATTTTAGAAGTTTGCACTACGGGTTCAATGAATCGAAGTTTCCCGGACTCCCCACATGAAATTTGACCCAAATTTTTTTCCAGTGATAGTCATTGACAAACCGCTTAAAATAAACTTATATCCAGCCATAACACTCTAAAGGTTGATTTTATAGAGATTTTAGAAGTTTGCACTACGGGTTCAATGAATCGAATTTTCCCAGACTCCCCACATGAAACTTGACCCAAATTTTTTTCCACTGATAGCCATTGGCAAACCGCTTAAAATAAACTTATATCCAGCCATAACACTCTAGAGGTTGATTTTATAGAGATTTTAGAAGTTTGCACTACGGGTTCAATGAATCGAATTTTCCCGGACTCCCCACATGAAATTTGACCCAAATTTTTTTCCAGTGATAGTCATTGACAAACCGCTTAAAATAAACTAATATCCAGCCATAACACTCTAGAGGTTGATTTTATAGAGATTTTAGAAGTTTGCACTACGGGTTCAATGAATCGAATTTTCCCGGACTCCCCACATGAAACTTGACCCAAATTTTTTTCCACTGATAGCCATTGGCAAACCGCTTAAAATAAACTTATATCCAGCCATAACACTCTAGAGGTTGATTTTATAGAGATTTTAGAAGTTTGCACTACGGGTTCAATGAATCGAATTTTCCCGGACTCCCCACATGAAACTTGACCCAATTTTTTTTCCAGTGATAGCCATTGACAAACTGCTTTAAATAAAATTATATCCAGCCAAAACACTCTAGAGGTTGATTTTATAGAGATTTTAGAAGTTTGCACTACGGGTTCAATGAATCGAATTTTCCCGGACTCCCCACATGAAACTTGACCCAATTTTGATTTCAGTGATAGCCATTGACAAACCGCTTAAAATAAACTTATATCCAGCCATAACACTCTAGAGGTTGATTTTATAGAGATTTTAGAAGTTTGCACTACGGGTTCAATGAATCGAATTTTCCCGGACTCCCCACATGAAACTTGACCCAAATTTTGATTTCAGTGATAGCCATTGGCAAACCCCTTAAAATAAACTTATATCCAGCCATAACACTCTAGAGGTTGATTGTATAGAGATTTTAGAAGTTTGCACTACGGGTTCAATGAATCGAATTTTCCCGGACTCCCCACATGAAACTTGACCCAATTTTGATTTCAGTGATAGCCATTGACAAACCGCTTAAAATAAACTTATATCCAGCCATAACACTCTAGAGGTTGATTTTATAGAGATTTTAGAAGTTTGCACTACGGGTTCAATGAATCGAATTTTCCCGGACTCTCCACATGAAACTTGACCCAATTTTGATTTCAGTGATAGCCATTGACAAACCGCTTAAAATAAACTTATATCCAGCTATAACACTCTAGAGGTTGATTTTATAGAGATTTTAGAAGTTTGCACTACGGGTTCAATGAATCGAATTTTCCCGGACTCCCCACATGAAACTTGACCCAATTTGTTTTTCCACTGATAGCCATTGGCAAACCGCTTAAAATAAACTTATATCCAGTCGTAACACTCTAGAGGTTGATTTTATAGAGATTTTAGAAGTTTGCACTACGGGTTCAATGAATCGAATTTTCCCGGACTCCCCACATGAAACTTGACCCAATTTTGATTTCAGTGATAGCCATTGGCAAACCCCTTAAAATAAACTTATATCCAGCCATAACACTCTAGAGGTTGATTGTATAGAGATTTTAGAAGTTTGCACTACGGGTTCAATGAATCGAATTTTCCCGGACTCCCCACATGAAACTTGACCCAATTTTGATTCCAGTGATAGTCATTGACAAACCGCTTAAAATAAACTTATATCTAGCCATAACACTCTAGAGGTTGATTTTATAGAGATTTTAGAAGTTTGCACTACGGGTTCAATGAATCGAATTTTCCCGAACTCCCCACATGAAACTTGACCCAAATTTTTTTCCAGTGATAGCCATTGACAAACCGCTTAAAATAAACTTATATCCAGCCAAAACACTCTTGAGGTTGATTTTATAGAGATTTTAGAAGTTTGCACTACGGGTTCAATGAATCGAATTTTCCCGGACTCCCCACATGAAACTTGACCCAAATTTTTTTCCAGTGATAGCCATTGATAAACCGCTTAAAAAAACATTTATCCAGCCATAACACTTTAGAGGTTGATTTTATAGAGATTTTAGAAGTTTGCACTACGGGTTCAATGAATCGAATTTTCCCGGACTCCCCACATGAAACTTGACCCAAATTTTTTTCCAGTGATAGCCATTGACAAACCGCTTAAAATAAACTTATATCCAGCCATAACACTCTAGAGGTTGATTTTATAGAGATTTTAGAAGTTTGCACTACGGGTTCAATGAATCGAATTTTCCCAGACTCCCCACATCTAAACTTGACTCAAATTTTTTTCCAGTGATAGCCGTTGACAAATCGCTTAAAATAAACTTATATCCAGCCATAACACTCTAGAGGTTGATTTTATAGAGATTTTAGAAGTTTGCACTACGGGTTCAATGAATCGAATTTTCCCGGACTCCCCACATGAAACTTGACCCAATTTTGTATTCAGTGACAGCCATTGGCAAACCGCTTAAAATAAACTTATATCCAGCCATAACACTCTAGAGGTTGATTTTATAGAGATTTTAGAAGTTTGCACTACGGGTTCAATGAATCGAATTTTCCCGGACTCCCCACATGAAACTTGACCCAATTTTGATTTCAGTGATAGCCATTGGCAAACCGCTTAAAATAAACTTATATCCAGCCATAACACTCTAGATGTTGATTTTATAGAGATTTTAGAAGTTTGCACTACGGGTTCAATGAATCGAATTTTCCCGGACTCCTCACATGAAACTTGACCCAAATTTTTTTTCAGTGATAGACATTGACAAACCGCTTAAAATAAACTTATATCCAGCCATAACACTCTAGAGGTTGATTTTATAGAGATTTTAGAAGTTTGCACTACGGGTTCAATGAATCGAATTTTCCCGGACTCCCCACATGAAACTTGACCCAATTTTGATTTCAGTGATAGCCATTGGCAAACCCCTTAAAATAAACTTATATCCAGCCATAACACTCTAGAGGTTGATTGTATAGAGATTTTAGAAGTTTGCACTACGAGTTCAATGAATCGAATTTTTCCGGACTCCCCACATGAAACTTGACCCAATTTTTTTTCAGTGATAGCCATTGGCAAACCGCTTAAAATAAACTTATATCCAGTCATAACACTCTAGAGGTTGATTTTATAGAGATTTTAGAAGTTTGCACTACGGGTTCAATGAATCGAATTTTCCCGGACTCCCCACATGAAACTTGACCCAATTTTGATTCCAGTGATAGTCATTGACAAACCGCTTAAAATAAACTTATATCTAGCCATAACACTCTAGAGGTTGATTTTATAGAGATTTTAGAAGTTTGCACTACGGGTTCAATGAATCGAATTTTCCCGGACTCCCCACATGAAACTTGACCCAATTTTGTATTCAGTGACAGCCATTGGCAAACCGCTTAAAATAAACTTATATCCAGCCATAACACTCTAGAGGTTGATTTTATAGAGATTTTAGAAGTTTGCACTACGGGTTCAATGAATCGAATTTTCCCGGACTCCCCACATGAAACTTGACCCAAATTTTTTTCCACTGATAGCCATTGACAAACCGCTTAAAATAAACTTATATCCAGCCATAACACTCTAGAGGTTGATTTTATAGAGATTTTAGAAGTTTGCACTACGGGTTCAATGAATCGAATTTTCCCGGACTCCCCACATGAAACTTGACCCAATTTTGATTTCAGTGATAGCCATTGGCAAACCGCTTAAAATAAACTTATATCCAGCCATAACACTCTAGAGGTTGATTTTATAGAGATTTTAGAAGTTTGCACTACGGGTTCAATGAATCGAATTTTCCCGGACTCCCCACATGAAACTTGACCCAATTTTGATTTCAGTGATAGCCATTGGCAAACCGCTTAAAATAAAATTATATCCAGCCATAACACTCTAGAGGTTGATTTTATAGAGATTTTAGAAGTTTGCACTACGGGTTCAATGAATCGAATTTTCCCGGACTCCCCACATGAAACTTGACCCAATTTTGATTTCAGTGATAGCCATTGGCAAACCGCTTAAAATAAACATATATTCAGCCATAACATATAGTTTTTTATTGACAGGAAGTTGTTTCTGTTTATAATAAAAATGTCCATGTGTAGTCTCTCTAGCGGCTTCGTCGTTATTGGCCGCGGGGATATCTTGATATTATAAGGCTTGCGGTCATATTTGTTCTTGTTGCAAATATTACAAGCATTGATGTGAATTCTAATTTTGTTTCCCATTCTTGGGAAGAAAAATGCTCGCCTTAATTTAGCCTCCACTTCGGTATCCCTCTGTGGGCCCTTTGATGCTCTTTGATAATTAGTACGTTCTGTCTGTATTCATTGGTAACATCCTCAACCATTTTTGTCACAAAGACAAAGTGGCCGGTTTGACAAAAATGTTGTCTAAAGGTTTCTTGAATTTTACTGTATAAACTCTCGGGTGCCATAATTGCCGACTGTTTACCATTGTGGTACTCTTTTAAAAAGTGCGAATTGTTTCGATATCGTCCGTAGGTTGTGCGTTATATTTTGGAGGTTCGTTGGATTCGCGTACAGAGTTGCGATCTAGTAACTCATTCGTGTGTGTTTCGTTAATGTTAATGTTTGGCATGCGGCTAAGCGCGTCTGCGACAACGTTGGCTTTGCCTTCCTTATATATATGACATTGTAGTCGTAGTTTTTTAGTTCCAATCTCCATCGTAAGATCTTGGAATTCTTTTCAGAAGACTTGAGAAATGTGAGAGGCTTGTGGTCGGTTACCAGAGTGAATTTAGTCCCGTAAAGGTAAGGCTGGTACTTTTTTACCGCCCAAATTATGGCTGAAGCCTCTTTTTCGTTGGTTGCATATCTTGCTTCTGTTAAATTTAAAGTACGAGATGCGAACGCGATGGGTTTCTCGACGTTATTTTGGATTTGGGAAAGGACAGCGCCAAGAGTGAAATCGGAAGTGTCCGTCGTCGAGATGAATGGTTTAGAGAAGTCTGGGTAGGTTAGTATTTGATCGGTTGCTAGAGTGTTTCGAAGGACCTTCTTTAAGTATTTCGTCATATTTTTTGCGATTTTCGGGTAATCTTTTATGAACCTCCTGTAATATCCGGAGAGCCCAAGAAATTGTTTAATTTCTTTTTGGTTTCTCGGTAACGGCCAGTCTAAGATCTTTTGTACTTTGTCCTTATTGGGTTTTGTGGCGTTCACAAATACGACGAATAGTCACGCCACAATAGTGAAGTATAAACACAAATAATCGAAAAAAGATTTCGAGTCAAATTCTGTAAATTCGCTAGAACTGTTGCAACATAGCCTCACAGTATATATAGAAAACGAAATGCAACATACATCAAGTCCGGTCGCATATGCCTGATGAGATGGATTTGATCTTTTCGATCACACAACGAGTCAATGACGTCATCAGATCGAAACTGGCCTAGCGAAACGAATATTACAGACCACACAAAGATGGCATACATTTCAAGACAAACGTCTTCATCGGCTGGTTGATCCAGCGCCCTAGCTGTCAATCAATGCCACTCTGTGGAGTCGAAAGTTTAACTCCCGCCATTTATCATTAGCTGTCACGATTACAGCTCCCAGCATCACATATCACTTCAACAGTTTTACACCGTCTGGTGTTATAAGATGACCCAAAAATTCGGTTTCTCTCTTCATAAATTCACATTTATCGAGTTGGATTTTGAGATTGAATTCTGAAAGTCTATGTAAAATTGTATTCAAGTGTGATTTCAAATTTTCGCCGACAACGACAATGTCGTAAAGATAAACGTGACAATTTTACCTACAAGTCCCTGAAGTACATTGTTCATGACGCGTTAGAATGTCGCCGGACCATTTTTTAAACCAAACGGCATCCTGCAGAATTCAAAGTGTCCTCTATCTGAGGAAAATGCGGTTTTTGCTTGCGAGTTTTCATCCATTAGGATTTGATGAAAATCCGATTCCCAGGTTATCAAGTATCTCCTCTATTTGGGGAATTGGGTATTTGTCGTCGACTGTTTTTTCGTTTAGTTTCCTATAGTCAATCACAACCCGTATTTTGCGTTTCCCTGAAGCGTCTACTTTTTTGGGGTTGTTATAAATTGTGTCAATGAGGAGTGTTAATTCTTGTGTACTGAGGTGGTCTGTGCGAAGTACTTTTTTGATATCTTCTTTAGCAATATCAACATCGCTTGAAATCGGTATCGGTTTCATAGTTTCGAAATTATTAATCTTGAATGTGAGTGTTGGCAGTTGTTTCGGTGGAATTGGTTCACTAGTTAAAATTTTAACGGTCGTTTTCAGATAAGTGGCCTTATAAAGACCGGGTTGAATAGTAATCTGACTTTTGAGTTCTGCATACTGGGGTAGTGCCCAGTCGCCGTTTTCTGAAGTATGAAAGGTGACCGTATGATGATAGAAATTTTCCGCTGGGTAGTAACGGTAAAACTGAAACTTGTGGTTGTTAAGAGATATAGTATTGGATCTATAATCGATGTTAGCGTTCATGTTTGCCATTGATTCCGATCCGAGGATACCATCGAAAAAATTGTGGAAGTTGAACTCATAGTAGGTTTGGGGAGGTAGATTTTTACTTATAAGGTTTGCTGTACCTGTTTTTGTTAGGTTGTGGGTACCTAAATTATTCTTCACTGATGTATTTTGTGATTTTAAGAGATGGTTAGGTATGATATTTGGTTTGATTATATTTTTGTTGGCACCTGTGTCCAATAGTAGAGTAATGTATTGGTTATTGGCAGCGTGACATTTGAGATACAGCAGGAAATTTAACTTTCTGCATCTGAGTCTATATCGTCCTAAAAATTTCCCAAATCGGAGTTTTCATCGTCGTGCGAGGTTTCTGTGTTCGAAATTTCTACACTATTATCGTCGTCTGGGAGGATGTTGGTGGAAACCAGATATTGCTGCAATTAAAAAGGATTACAAGAATTACCGAGTCGTGTACTAAGAAAGGCGCACCACATGGTCACATTTTATCAGCTAAGTAGCCATTTTGTTTTCTAAATAGTTTCAATAAATTGGTGATTAAATACACGTGAAGATTTTGTTGAGTGCATTCTAATATTGTAAATCGTATTGAAATTGGTTTAAGTGAAGAAAGTTGTGAATTAAGGGAAAATCAAGTGTTTCTCGTACGATTTAAACCGTATGTAAATAGCCTCGCTCATGCCTACCAATTTTCACAATGGCTGAACTCGCAGCTTTGAAGAAACTAAGAGCTAGCAATAAAGGCAAACTATAACAAACATCATTAAATTTGTAAGGGAAGCCGACACAAACAATCCCCTAGAGCAATTAAACGTGCGTTTAAATCGAGTAGAGACTTTGATGGAAGAATTCACGGATTTGGAGAACCCGATACTCCAACTGGACGATAACGAGCCTACTGACGTTTCATATGAAGAAAATTACTACAACACAATCGCAGGCCTCAACGCTTTAATTCGTGGAAGAACAATTAGCTTGGGAAACGCCGTTCTGAATTTAGACACTTCGCAAAATATAACTCAATTTGGTGCGCGTTCGGAGGTGAAGCTACCAAAAATTCATATTCCGCCTTTTTCTGGCGAGTATTCAGAATGGCAGTCCTTCTTTGACCTATACACGGCCACCATTCATGAATCTCCTTCTCTTAACGCAGTACAGAAATTCCAATATTTAAAGGGAGTACTGCGTGGAGAATCCGCGATACTTTTGCGACACATTAATATTACCGAGAACAATTATATTGGAGCTCTTAATAAACTTAAGGAAAGGTATGACCGGAAGAAACACATCATAAATTCTTTTATTCGTGCCTTCATGGAGCAACCAACCATTCACACTTCCAATGCCACCCAGATTAAGCGGCTTATGGATACGTCCGACGAGGTGATTCGCGGCCTTAAGATTTTGGGAGAAGTTGCTGAATCACGTGATCCGTGGCTCATTTACGTGTTGATGAATAAGTTGGATGATAAATCCAAAATACTGTGGGCTGAAATAGCCGCTGATATAGAGAATCCAGATTTCGCTCAATTTTTAAAATTTTTGTCACGGCGGATTGATACGCTAGAATCCCTTACCGTTTCATCGAAACGTACAACGCATAAACCCGATATTAAAGGCCACATTGCTACCAGTGAACCATCCACATCTAAATCAAACATTGCTGCTGTCCAGAAACCTCAATTCGAATGTGCAATGTGCCAAGATAAAAATCATTCAATTTTTCAATGCAACGATTTCCATTCATTAGATGCTAAGGGGCGCAGAGATTTTATCAAGTGAAGCAACTGATGTATCAATTGCATCAGTAGTAAAGGAACTTTCAAATGTCCATCTCGTCGGAGATGTCAAAGGTGTGGCATGAAGCATCATTCACTTCTTCACCAAGATGAACAAATCGAAAACATGGTGTCAACCACAGAAGATTCAACTTCTCATCACGCTACCACATGTCACGCACAGAATGAATGTATATCCTCAATATTGCCCACTGCCATAGTGAAAGTACTAGATGCTTCGGGTAAAGTAACAACATGTCGAGCACTTCTTGATTCCGGTTGACAAGCCAGTTCTATTACGGAAGCATGCACGCAACGGCTGCGTATCAAGAAGCGAAACGTATTTCTGTGAGTGAATTAGGGCAGGCGGGCTCCATGATTTCTAAAGGGTTAGTGACAATAACCATTCTAAGATGGGTTCAGCATTTGAAATTGAAGCGCTAGTAATGTCAAAAATCACTAGCCAGTTGCCCCAGCAAGCTTTAAAAATCGAAAATGCAAACTCATGGCCTGGAATTAAATAAGCCGATCCAAATTTTGAGAAAGCCAGTGATATTGATATCCTCGTTGGAGCGGATCATTTTTTCAACATAATAAAGGATGGTCAGATAAGCACTACTCCAGATCAACCGGTCATGCAGAATACCATATTTGGCTGGATAGTCTCGGGGAGAAAAAACCAATCCTCAATCAATCACACCACTTCTATGTTAGCCCGAAACAATCAAAACGAAGAAATTGTCGACATCGATAAAAGCCTACGTCGATTTTGGGAAATTGATTCAGTAAACGAGAAAAAGGTGATTCGATCTCCAGAGGAAACATTCTGTGAGAATCATTTTAAAGAGAATGTGCAAAGAAATTCGGAAGGAAGATTTATGGTGCGATTGCCGTTCAAGGAATCACCCAGCAGTTTAGGGCAATCCTTACCCGCATCCATTCAAAGATTAATAGGAATACAACGACGCTTTAAACGTGATCCGAACTTCGCACACCTTTATAAAAGTTTCATGCAAGAATACGAAGAGTAAGATCACATGACGGAAATTTCGCCGGAATGCATAAACCATAGCAGATTTATATACCACATCATGGTGTATTTAAGGATTCCCATTCAAACAAATTGAGAGTCGTCTTCGATGGTTCCGCGAAAACCAGTACAAAAGTTTCACTGAACGATTGTTTGGCCGTTGGCCTCACAGTGCAGTCCACTTTATTCTCAATCATTTTAAGATTCCGGGAACATAAAGTGGTTTTCTCTACTGATGTGCAAAAAATGTACCGTCAAATAATTATTTCCCCAGAGGATAGACCATTCCAAAAAATTATTTGGAGAACAGATTCATCCAAGCCAATTCGCCATTTAATGGTAAATACCGTCACATACGGCCTTGCGTCTTCTTCGTTTCTGGCAACTCGTGCAATAAATCAAGTTTCTGATGACCATCAATCATCATCACCTCAGGCGGCAAAGGTAATTTCTAAGGATATATATGTAGATGACATCATGACGGGAGCTGATAATGAGGATGAATTACTGCACCTCCAACAGTAATTCATCCTCACACATATATTAGCCAATTATGGGTTCCAGCTACGGAAATGGAAGACCAACTGCAGTCAAATACTGACCAACTCCCCTTCAGAAAGCCAAGAAGCGCACATCAAAGAATTACAAACTGATTTAGAAGAACATTCGAAGGTTCTGGGTGTGATGTGGAATTCCAAAACTGACAAGTTTATATTCATTTCCGATCTATCGGAGACAACCAACTTCACAAAGCGGACGGTGTTGTCTGAGGCGAGCCGACTTTTTGATCCTCTGGGTTGGTTAGCTCCCGTTGTTGTCAGTGCGAAAATATTTATGCAAATCCTTTGGGGAGATAAACTTGAATGGGACGATCCACTCCCTGTTAATAAAAGAGCTCACTGTGAAACGCTTCGAAACGGTCTTAAGCACATCACATCAATATCAATCCCTAGATTTATCCAAACGATGAAATGATGCGAAATAGATATACACGGTTTCTGCGATGCGAGTGAACTGGCCTACGCCGCCGTGGTGTACTTCAAAGTCACACAACCAGATGGCAGTCTCCATATCAACATAATTTCTGCAAAAACCAAAGTAGCCCCCATCAAGCAACAGACGCTTCCTCGCTTGGAATTATGTGCCGCAGTTTTGCTAACTCAATTGATCAATGTTATTATGCGAGACACGCAATCAAGTATTAAAGACGTCTTTGCCTGGACCGATTCTCAAATAGTTCTGGATTGGTTAGGGAGCCATCCCAAGCGATGGACAACTTTCGTTGGTAATCGCACCTTCGAAATAATATCTTCGTTACCTCGAAAACATTGGAGACATGTGCCATCATCCGAAAATCCTGCGGATTGCGCTTCGCGTGCCTTATCTCCTCGCGCACTACAATCGCATAACTTATGGTGGAATGGACCTAACTGGTTGCATAAGTCTGTCGAATATTGGCCTCCTCAAATAACGCAGCATAGCAATCTTGAAGAAAGGACAAAGAAAATATTCGCATTCATAAACAATTCAAAACCACCAGATGCACGATACGACCAAATAATCCAAAACTATTCATCGTTTCGTAAACTACAACGAGTATTATGTTATATGTATCGATCTACTGTTATATTTATTCGAGTCACGAATTGTGGGTATATATCTGCGCCGCGAAGAACTTTTCCGTGTTTTATGCAAGCTCTGCCAAAACGAACAGCATAAATATTATTTCAAAGATATATCCGCGCTTCAGTCCAACGGAGAAGTAAGCAAAAACAGCAAAATTAAATCTCTTAACCGGTTCATGGACGGATTCGGAATACTCCTAGTGGGAGGAATGTTACAGAACAGCCTCGCTCCATATTCCACAAAACACCCAATAATACTGCACTCCAAATCTACCATCACGGCACTAATTTTACTGGATGTGCACCGGGACCATAAGCATGTTGGACCATCGCTTCTCTTATCAATCGTCAGTCAGGAATTCTGGATACCAAATGGCAAATATAAGGCCAAGGAAATCGTCAGAAATTGTATTACATGCGGCAAGTTTAAAGCGTAATGTCAGCAGCAGCTAATGGGTAACCTGCCTAGATCGCGAGTTGAATTAATTCGTCCATTCCTACAAACTGGCGTGGACTATGCTGGTCCCATCTCAATACACCTAACCAAGGGGCGAGGCCAAAAGACTTATAAATCCTACATAAGTTTATTCATCTGCTTGAGTACCAAGGCTGTGTACCTAGAGCTTGTTAGCGAGTTGTCTAGCGATGCTTTCCTGGGAGCTTTGAAAAGGTTTACTGCGTGCCGAGGTGTCTGTCAAGAGCTCCATAGTGATAACGGCACAAATTTCATAGGTGCCGACGCTAAATTAAGGAAGGAGTTCGAGAAAATAATCAAGCATTGCAATAATATTTCCGATTTCTTCTCCAGAAACCGTATAACATGGCACTTTATTCCCCCCAATTTCCCCTCATTTTGAAGGTATTTGGGAAGCGGCAATAAAATCAACCAAATTTCATTATAAAAAAGAGTTATAGGCAACCACACCTTAACATTAGAAGAAATTAACACTCTCTTAGTTGAAGTGGAATCCATCTTGAACTCACGACCGTTGTGCCGCATCAACGAGACCGATTTAGATCCTTTAACGCCATCCCATTTTCTGCTGGGACATCCCAATACGAAAATTCCTGAAATGGCCTTAACGCAGCTCAAGATATCACATCTTACGCGATGGCAAATGGTGCAACAAATAGGACAACATTTTTGGAAGCGATGTTACCTAGAGTACTTGACATCTTGGTTACTCTCGAATGAGCAGGAGCCTGACTTTGGTTCCTTCTAGAAGTGCCAGAAATTATTTCGTTACTAGTAAATTTGCACAGGAAGGCGTATGCTTCCTCTATGCTTTTTGGTTTGGCGGCTTGTGCATATCCAAAGTAAGGCTTTTTTAAGCCAGAGATAAACGCCGCCAGTGCGTCTTCCTCGATGAACGTGGAAATCGCATGCCAGGAAGCACCATAAGTTGCTTTTTGTTTCGCAAGAGATTATGAATGGTCATCGTGTCTTGCTGTTTATTTGCCCACAGTTGGGACTTATAGTATGAGAGTTCTTGCTTGTCGCCTAAAGTTTCAAGCACGATCGCTTTGATTTCCAGAAACGATTCAGGGTCTCCGGCGAGGCATAGGATATCTTTTGCCTTGCCCTCAATTTTGTTTTTGACTGCTTGGGTGTACATCCTGAGCTGTGCTTGCGGAACTAGTTGTGCAAACAAAGATAACGTTTCTCCGGCTGTTTTCAGCCATGCAGTCACTTGCTTTCTATTCCCATCAAAAGAGGGAATAGACTTAATCGGATCGGGGATCCTAAATATGTCGGCAACCTTTTGGTTATTTTGTGTTGGTTCCGGTGGGACAACTGGGTTAACTGGTGTTTCGAGTTTTTGGCCAAGGTATGTTAATACAAAACAAATTTAAAATTTACAACAAAAAAAAATGTTAAAAATTCTTACCTGAAAAATTTTTTGTGTGTAGTCGTGGTTGAGATGACAGCGGGTACCGAAAGTATGCTATGTAGTGCGGTTGGCGTGATACGCAAGTCCTTTGGGTGGTAGTACCTTTAGCCGAGGATGTCAAAAGCAAAGCTTTCCCCGAGTTTATGTCTCTTCTAAAGTAACTTACTTAGGTTTTTAAAACGATTCTTGATCAAGCGAGTATATTGTACTCCGAATTCAACGATTCTCGATCAAGCGGGTATATTCTACCCCGTTTAGAAAACTTTCTAGCAACTATAGAATTTTCACACAACTAAGAGAAAATTAATTCAGACGGTATCACTACGAAGTAATTTTTATTCGTTACTTCTGGCACTGTTTTCACTACACAGAATGTTTGTTCACTTGCACTTTCACTACAATTTAAGAACAAAACTTTCGCCCGGACGGCTGCACCAATTACGAGTTAGAGTATCGTGATGTAATAAAAAAATATTTATTTAATAATTTTAATGGAGGTTGGGGGTGCGCTTTAATAGGGTAGGAGTTAATCGTCTATAGCCATGATTTTGTGGGCTATATTCCAACTTTGCAACTATGTAGAGACCACCAAATGTGTCTAGTATAGCTCCACGTGGTAACTCCCGGGCAACGTTAAAAAAACGGCTAAATACTAGAGGCGAGTGGATTACACTATAAATATACGATATGCAATGAGTAAAACAGAAGGAAATAATACCCCAGGTGGTACACCAATGGAAACATTGGGAAATCCACTCTCCGATGAGGCTGGCTCTAAGGATTCTGGGGAGGGCCAATCCTTGCATACACAAAACAACAAGAATATGGAAATAATAAGCAAACTGTTCGAAAGACGAGGAAGGGTTACTAGATCTCCTCAAAAAACTTTTAATTTCGAATCTGAAAATACTAATATGGAACATTTCCAAAATAATATGGGTGCAGTAGCTGCATATCAAACTGATGAGGAAGAATTAGCTAAGGAAACCGAATGGATTCGTGCTAAGTCTAGAAAAAATAAAAAGAGAAGGTTAAATAATACACCGGCACCACCACAAAAACCACAAACATTGGATCAAAACACTCCTCCTCAAAAGGTTGAGACAAATGTCAAAAAAGATAAAAAAATATCTCCCCCACCACCTATTATAGTAGATGATGTTAAAAACTATCACGCGTTCTTCGATATAATTAAGGCGAGTGTTCCAGAAGAATCATTCATCACAAAATTGATGAGTCAAAATAAAATAAGCATCAATGCAAATAGCGGAGATGTATATTAAAACGTAGTGAAAACTCTGACCGAAGGCGCATTTATCTTTCACACGTATAAAAATAAACAAGAAAGGCCCATCAGAGTCATGGTAAGGAACTTACATCATACATGTAACCCAGAACGAGTTAAAGAGGAATTATCATCAAAACAACTTAAAATAATCAGTGTAATGTGCTGGACACCATCTAACTGGTGAATGCGACAATCCGCAAGTTAATTTAAAGTGTGTACACTGTGGTCAAGATCATCCTGCTAATTATCGAGGATGTATTGTTGCAAAGGAAATGCAGAAAATTAAAAATCAAAGGATGAATAAAGCTCAAATGTATGGTCTGGCAAATCGGTATGAGAAGCAGACAGAACAGAATAACGGGCAACCTTTTAGCCGCCAATTAAGAACTGAAGGTGTTACATATGCCGAAGCAACTAGAAGCGCAGTCAATAAACCCCAGCAAAAATTGATAGATGTTGACATCAGTCAAACATTACAAGATATTCTCACAAATTTACTAAATTTGATGAGAGGCTACAAAAATTGGAAGAAAAAGCATTGGGAGCTAAACCCAAATTAATACAGAAATGAACAGCACAATGAAAATCATGTCATGGAATGCTAATGGTTTGCTCCGACATCAGCACGAGCTACAAGCAGTCCTCGATATTGAGAATATAGATGTGTGTCTTATTTCGGAAACACATTTTACTAAACAATCCTTCATTACGTTAAAGGTTATTGTGTTTATCATACTATTCATCCAGATAATTCAGCCAGAGGAGGATATCCAACATTTTGAAGAAGCAAAGTATGAAAAAGAAGAAATTCAAGCCACAGTTGTTTATACAAAAACTAACAACGTTCCTATTGTTGTGGCAGGATTGTACTGTCCACCAAGACATTCTATTAAAAACAAACAATATTCAGAGTTTTTCAAACGGCTCGGGAAAAGGTTCATCATAGGCGGTGACTTCAATGCGAAGAATACTCACTGGGGTTCTAGATTGACAACAACTAAAGGAAAAGAATAACTAATTGCTATTAAAGAAAATGGATGTGAATCCATTTCAACAGGAAAACCAACATATTGGCCAACTGACCCAGGAAAAATACCTGACCTAATCGATTTTTTTATAACCAAAAATATTTCTAATAATTTTATGAAATTCGAAGAGAGCCAAGATATGAGCTCAGACCATTCTCCAATAGTTTTAACTCTAAGCGAGTATATCATCCAAAAAGGGAATAATCCAGCATTAACTAACAAATACACGGACTGGAAAAGTTTCAAAGTACACCTCGAACAAAGAATACTTTTGAAAGTTCCTTTAAAAACTATAGCCCAACTGGACAAAGAAGTAGGAAAGTTCACTATACGGATATCCAGCAATCAGCATGGAAAAGTACTCCAGAAATCAAATCAAGGTTAAAAGGAAATAACTATCCAATAGAAATTAGAGATCTCCTTAGGGATAAACGCAAATCCAGAAAAAAGTGGCACCAAACAAGAGCTCCACATAATAAAAAAAGACTAAACAATCTTACTCAACAATTAACAATAGAAATTCGGAAATTAAAAAATGAGTCACTTAATTTCTACTTAAGTAAATTGACGAATGACAGTAATACAGAATATTCACTCTGGAAAGCAACTAAAACTCTGAAAAGGCCAATAATGTCAATACACCCTATCAGGAAAATGGATGGAACATGGGCGAGGAAAAACAAAGAAAAAGCTAAAGGATTTGCTAACCATCTTGAAAATATATTTCAACCTCATGAATGTCAATTGCGAGAAACATTTGATGAAAACATAATTCAAATACACGATGATGTTACACCTACATCGTCCAAAGAAGTATAGCAAACGAAATTAAAAACAATTTAAACTTAAAGAAAGCACCCGGGTTTGATTTGATTATCGGAGAAATAATAAAACAGCTATACCGAAAAAAGCTACGGTGAAGTTAACTAATATTATAAATGCTTCATTCAAATTAAAATATGTGCCAAAACTTTGGAAAGTAGCTGAGGTTATCATGATTCCTAAACCAGGAAAACCACCACATCTAATAACATCATATAGGCCTATATCCAGGCCTTTATGATCCAGGCCTACATCATACAGGCCTATAATTCCGAATCACCAATTTGGTTTTCGCAGTGATCACTCAACTATTGACCAAGTCCATAGAATAACCCATATTATTAAGAAGACATTAGAAGAGAGAAAAGTTTGTTCTGCAAAGTATTCCTTGATGTAGCACAGGCCTTTGACAAGGTTTGGCACGAAGGTTTAATCTACAAGCTCAAACTAATCCTACCTAAACAGTACAGCATAATACTGGAATCATATATAACAGAAAGATATTTCAGACTTAAGCAAGAAGATGAATACTCTGAGTTAAAAAAATAAAAGCAGGAGTTCCACAAGGAAGTATACTTGGGCCACTTCTGTATTTATTATACACCCGAGATGTTCCAATCCCATCCAATCCACAAAAATACGATTGCCACTTTTGCCGATGATACAACCATCATGGCAGTAGGTGACAACAACTCAGATACAACAGAGAAATTGCAAGCCGCCATAGATCAAGTATTGAACTGGACAAAAAAATGACGCATAAAATTAAATGAAACTAAATCTGTCCACGTCGATTTTGTCGAACAAGGGATTAGTATACAAACCAGTATATTTAAACAACCAAGAAATACCGCATGCAAACACTGCTAAATACCTTGGTATGACATGTAAAAAAGAAAAGAAATGAGATGGGTTTAAAATACAATAAAATGTATTGGTTACTGGGAAGAAATTCTCATCTATCAATCCCTAATAAGGTTCTGCTATATAAGCAAATATTAAAGACTGTTTGGACTTACGGTATACAGCTGTGGGGCTGTACTAAGCAGACCAACATAGATATTATCCAACGGTTCCAAAATAAGGTGTAAAGAAACATCGTGATGCACCATGTTTGTCTGAAATATAGACATACACAAAGTTTGGGCATAGACCACATCAAAACTGAAATTATGAAATTTGCTAGAAGTCACGAACAACGACTGCTGCATCATGTCAACATAGAGGCTATCCAGCTACTGGATAATACGGATTTATTAAGAAGGCTAAAAAGAGTAAGGCCTTTTGAGCTAGTGTAAAATCGATTAAAATAAATGTATCTAGCGCACAACAAAAGCGCGATTAAATAACAAATATTATGTAATAAGGAGTACATCGATGGATGAACCCTTAAATTTCAGTAAAATGTAGTAGTTTAAGTTTGAATAAAATTGATTAGTAGTCTAAGACTAGATTGTAATTAAAAAGAAATAATAAAGAACAATTATTTAAAAAAAAAAAAAAAAAAAAAATTTAATTACAATTTATTTTAAAAAGATGTTAACTTAAACACGAGTAAACTAGAACTAACTATTTTAACATTTAATTTTATTCTAACAGCAATTAATGCTGTGTTATCAAAATATAATTATCATCCGATATTTCCATCCGATATCTTTTGTTTAAGGTTTCCAACCTAATTGCTCTAGCTGATGTTGCATTTGAATGGTGGGAATGGAATGCAGTCAGCTTTATCTAGCGCATGTAACTATTTATATATATATATATATATATATATATATATATATATATATATATATATATATGTATTTATATATATATATATATATATATATATATATATATATATATATATATATATATATATATATATATATATATATATATATATATATAAATATATATATATATATATATATATATATATATATATATATATATATATATATATATATGTATATATATATATATATATATCACACAAAAACAATCGGAGTTCTCTTGACTCCGATTCGGTGTCACATATCCCACCGATCGGATACAAATTTTCTTCATCCGATCGGAGTATTTTGTTTGATCAGTCTTCACTTTTTTTGGATTGGATTATTCACACCTAACTAATGAAAATTACTTTTTAAGAATAGATCTTTATACATCAGACGGACAAATTTATTATAAATCCGATTAGTGGACAGATTATAAATCCGATTAATTAATTTTTTTATATTTTCGGATAAATCTATTTGCGCATATACGATTAAACAAAATTATTCATATGGTGTCAAAGCACACCCAAAAAAATTTTCCATTTTATATAAGTTTATATTTTATATTAAGTTTATATAAGTTTATATTTATCCTTTAAAATACATTATTGAAATCAATTTTAGTTTTTTATACATTTTGGTCCTTCCAGCCGGATTGCACAACGGATTTGTGCAATTAAAGGGGTGCTGAATATTTCGTGACAGGTAATAAATTTGTTTTTACATTTTATTAAAACCTTGTAATTTATTTCGAGAGAATAAAATCGGAAAGTTAAACCAATCAAATGAATTTTTTTCGGTTTTTACAGGCCATTATTGGCCCGTACCGTGTCAACAATCTTACTCCCACAGTTTCGAGCAAGCAGTTGGAAGCTGCCAGATCGCTCTCTACGCCGTGGAGCCATCGTCGCCGACAGCGACCTCTTCGCCTATCGAAAGGCGGTTCTCCCTTAAAAGATTGCTGTATCATTCGTTTTGGATCAGCACGCAGAACGTGACCGAGCCAGCGTATTCGCTGTCCTTTGATTTCATGCACGATATCAGGAATTTGCATTAAATTCCTAATCTCGTGATTGAATAGAACTCGGTATGTGCCATCAACGTGTTTTGGGCCATATATCACACGTATGATTCTTCTCTGGAATGTTAGAAGCCATCTTTCGTACTCATCCGTCAACGGGTCTGATCAACACTCTGTACAGTTTCAGCTTATCCGTATTTGCAAGATATTTTGATTTCAGCAGTGGACGTAGAGGATACAAAGCCCGATTGCCAGCGGCAAGGCAGACCTTGATATCCTCGCTCACACTGTTATCGTGAGTGATGAGAGATCCAAGATACTTGAATCTCATCACTCCTTCAAACGTGTGGTTACCACTACTGAAATCAATTGCGTCTTGGTCTCTAAAACCCGAGATCGCAGATATTTGGTTTTGGACTCATTGATTTTGAGACCAACGGAAGCTGAAAACTGTTCCAGTGGATTCAGTATCTCTTTCACTTTGTTCACACAGATATCATCTGCATACGCAAGAAGTTGATTGGATTGTCGGAGTGAGATATTGTCCTGAGGTGTTGCACTTTTACGAAGGATGTATTCCAACATGAGATTAAAAAGTATCGGGGACAGCGCATCTCCTTGTCGAACACCAGAAGTAATTGCGAAAATTCTCGATAGCCTGTTCTCAACTTTGACACAGCATTGTGACTGCGTTACTGTCATTTTACACGGATGTACATATTTTTTTGGTATTCCTAAATATTCAAGCTCATACCATAGCCTCTCTCGATTGATCGAGTCATAGGCTTGCTTGAAATCCAGGAATACCTGGTGTACATCGCGAGATGTTTGTAGTACTTGGAAAGAACCATCCGTAGCGAAAAAACTTGATCAGTGACTGACCGATTTGGACGGAATCCTCCTTGGTAGTCACCGACAATTTCCTCCGCTAGAGGAGTAATGCTTCCCAAGATAATGTATGACAGTAACTTATATGCTGTGCAAAGGAGAGCTATACCGCGATAGTTCTCGCATTTCATCCGATCACCCTTTTTGAATATTGGGCAAAACGCGGCCACTTTCCATTCGTCAGGCATAACTTCATTTCGCCATACCAATCGAATAAGGTCGAAAAGACAGTTCCACAAAGTTAGCCCTCGAATCTCAAGAGCTGTGAATTAATGCAATTAACCCCTGGTGAACGATTTTTCTTTAATCTCTGCATGGCCATTGTGAATTCCTCATAGGATGGATCCTCAATGAACATCTCCGCGGTCTGTATTTGAGGGTATTCAAATACAGCTTGTGATACATCTGGAACATTAAGTAGAACAGAAAAATGTTCACGCCATGTATCGAGTACCGCATCGACGTTAAGTCGTTAACACAGAGGTTTCCATCCTGGTCCCGAATGGCAGTTGACCGAGATCTTAAGGTATGGTGCAATTCGGTGATTCCTTTAAAGAAACCACGCGAATTGTGCTCATTGCTGAGTTGTTGTACTCTTAAGACCTTGGCCTTCCACCATTCGCGCTTCTTCAGTCTACAAATGCGTTTAGCTGTCCTCCTAGCAAGAACTGCCTTGTGTTTCCTTGCAATTGTAAACCGACTCTGCGCTTCATTGTGGGCTATATTGCGTTGCTGAACAGCAAGACGACACTCCTCATCAAACCAATCATTTTTGGGCTTAGTTATCACTATACCGAGAGTGTGCTGGGCAGCATCGACAACCGAGGTTTTCTTTACTTCCCAGACACTGTTCACATCATCAGATTGGTAGTTGAATCGTAAAATGCTGTTGCTGACAAGATCTTGGTATTTTCGTTGCGTTTCTTCATTTATCAGACCTTCACAGGAGAATCGCGTTTTATATTCTCCTGTCCTCCTTGACTTGTACGAAAATTTCCATCGTAGCTTTGCAGCAACCATAAAATGGTCACTGCCTACGAATTTTGTTGACGACCGATACGATCTCACGTCTTGAACAACCCGAGTCCGCTCTTTTGAAATCAACACATGGTCAATTGGGCTTCGGGATGTTTTACTGATTTGATTTAACTCAAGTGAATTTAAGTGAGTTAAATCAAATCAGTTTGCTAGTTAATATACCAAACCTATGTCGTTTGGACTTGGTGCACTCATAAAACGCAAAGCTATATAATTAAAGGTCAATTAACCAAAATGGCCAATTATATAGCACAAAAGGTGAAAATTGTGATTACGATGAGTTGAACACCAGATTGTCGAAAACTAATGAACTTTATAGTCAGTTTGTTGTAACTGAGGATAAAGTGTTCCAATTAAAACCCGATGCAGAGTCTGACATGCTGGATTTCGACGGCCAATATTTTCCTCTGGTATCGAAAATTCAGATGTTAATTCGTGCGGTAAACCTCCAAGTATGTACCAAACCCGAAAATTCCGCTGATCAATCCATGTCAGCTAATAATTTTAAATCCGATTTCAAACTACCCAGATTAACATTGCCCATCTTTGAAGGAGAGTATAAGCAATGGCAAGCATTTTATGATATTTTTATTTCCACCGTCCATGAAAATACAACACTGTCGCCCGCACAGAAGTTTAAGTATTTGTTAGGACAATTACGTGGACCGGCATACACAACGATTTGTCATTTCCGCGTGGATGACGCAAGCTATGTCGAAGCTTTAAAACGCCTTATTAAGAAATATGACAAGAAGAAGATGATAGTTGAAACTTATATATAAGAGATTTTCTTTCCCAACCTAAAATTAACTCCACACCAACAACATCTAGTTTAGCAAAAATTTACGACGCAAGAGATGAAACGACTCGTGGATTAAAATCACTAGGTCCTGAAGCATCTGAGCGTGATCCTTGGATCATTTATATAGCGGGGGAAAAATTGGACGATGAATCCAAACGTTTATGGAAGTATGAAACTTCAGAAACGGATTATCCAACTAAATTGGATGCTCTAGGAAATTCTAGTTCCACACGAACCCATAGTTCACCTAAAACACCTTCTACTAGTAAATCTTTTTACGTAGAACATCAACCTCACTGTCCACTGTGTGCTAATGAGTCTCATAAGCTATACACTTGCAACAAATTTCGTTATTTGCCTGTTGAAAGACGACGAGAACTAATGAAAAGCCAGAATCGTTGTTACAATTGTTTGTCGGAAGATCATATTGTAACTCAATGCAACACACGGAGCTGTTTTTAAATGCAACAAGAGGCACAATACGTTACTCCATTTATCTTATGATGGGAATAAGTCATTTCCCACCAAGTCACCACAGGTTCAATTATCTAAACCGTTCCATGAAACTAAAACCCCATCAACATCACAGCAAGGGATATCCTACACCACTGAAGTCCGTAACGATAACCCTAATCCTCAAGTGATGATTGCTTCTAACTCAGATGTAAAGGGAAAGGCGGTTTGCATCCTCCCTACAGCGCAAATTGAAATTGAGGATCAATCTGGTAACTGGATAAAATGTCGTGCTCTACTGGATTCAGGCTCGACACATTCATTTATAACCGAATCCTGTATTGGTTATTTGGGAGTTCCTAGAGCTAAGGCTCATATAACAATTGATACCTTGAATAGTTCTAAGGCAGGCTTATCGAAAGGGGTGTCAACTTTAAAAATAAGATCATGTGTTGACCATGGTTATAATATTTCTAGGCAAGCTTACATTATACCAGTAATTTGTTCAAAAATACCAATCCAAACTTTTGATAATGACATTACATATTTCAATTCACTCCATCCGCTTGCTGATCCAGGATTCAACATACCAAACAAAATTGACGTTCTGCTCTCACCGACGGCAAGATAGCTCATATAGACGGGTCGCCTATCGCTCGTAACAGCCGATTTGGTTGGATTATCGGAGGAAGGTTCAATCACTATAATCCACATCCTCGACACGAATTAGAAGGTTTCTCACTCCAATCAATGTATGCTCAATTGAACCCAGTGTCGTGTGAATTATCTAATATTGAGAATTCTCTTCAACGCTTCTGGGAAACTGAGGAGATTCTAACTACAGATCATTTTACCACTGATGAAATTAAATGTGTTGATCATTTTCACGATAATATTTCATACGAGAATAACCGAATATCACTTCAATTACCTTTTAAAACAAAACCTCCAAATTTAGGTGAGAGTTTTAAACAAGCTTTACGAAGATTTTACGGTTTAGAGAAACGATTGAATTCAGATTTGGCGCTTAAGGAAGCCTACGTAAAGTTTATGGAAGAGTATTTAACTTTACTTCATATAGAACCGATACCTGAAATAGAGATTTTTAGACCCGTAAACACCTTGTACTATTTGCCCCATCATTCTGTGTTTAAAACCTCAAGCACGACAACCAAGGTTCGTGCAGTGTTTGACGCGTCCGCTAAAACAACATCCGGATAATTGTTAAATAACAATCTTCATATAGGTCTCACAATTCAGGATAACCTAGTTAATATATTAATAAGATTTCGAAAGCATCGATTCGTGATTTCTGCTGACATCGAAAAGATGTTTCGTCAAATTTTAACTCATCCTAATGATAGAGACTACCAAAGAATTATTTGGCGTGATAGTCCCTCGTCAAAGATTCAACATTTTCGGCTAAGTACCGTCACGTATGGTACGGCTTCAGCCCCGTACTTAGTTATACAAACACTCCACTATTTAGCCGATAGATTTGCATACAACTTCCCAATTGGGTCGGAAGTTCTCAAACACGATTTTTATATGGACGACCTGATGTATGGGGGTGAATCACTAGAGTCTACGTTGAAATTACAAAGAGAACTGATCTCACTTCTTGAGTTAGGAGGGTTTAAATTAAGGAAGTGGTCAGCAAATCATCCTACGTTGTTAGAAAACATTCCACCAGAAAATCGGGAATGTTCACCATGGGAAATAAGTGACCAAACAAAGTTAATTTCGTTACTCGGCATAAAATATGATTCCGTTGGAGACGATTTTTCTTTTCGTTTATCCTAACCGAAATCAAATAAGCTCACGAAGAGATCATTCCTTTCGGAAACGTCTAGAATTTTTGATCCGTTAGGCCTTCTTGCATCTGTTACCGTTCGATTGAAAGTTTTATTCCAATCTCTTTGGCTTAAGGGTATTGGTTGGGATGATGAGCTTCCAACAGACGTAGCACAAGAATGGTGCCTAATTAGAAGTCAACTCAATGAACTAACCAATATGAAGTTTCCTAGATAGATTTTTGGGACGAAAGAGGTTGAACTCCATGGCTTCGCAGATGCGTCTAAGGACGCGTATGCCGCAGTGATATATGCGCGAGCAGTAGACGATTCAATCACTAAAACAAATCTAATAGCTGCCAAAACAAAGGTGGCTCCTGTAAAAACAATATCCATCCCAAAATTAGAATTAAACGCCGCTACCCTACTCGTTCGTTTGTTAGAATTAGTAAGAAAAAACATTGGGGTTTCCATCCGATCCAAAAATATTCCTTATACAGATTCGTCTATTACCCTAGATTGGTTGTCCAAACCGCCGAAGCATTGGAAGATTTACATAGCTAATAGGACATCTAAAATCCTTACATTAACCAAACGTAGCCAGTGACATCATGTTTTGTCAAATGAAAATCCAGCAGATTGTGCGACACGCGGAATAACTCCCCAAGATTTGAAACAAAATGCACTTTGGTTTAACAGACCCGATTTTCTTTTTAAAGATAATAATAAATTTACCAACGAAATGTCAGAACCTGAATCAACATTCTGCAACTACGAAAATGTTACAGAGTTTCATGTCTCTTCGACACCAACTCATGAATCCATTGTCGATGTTTTAACGGAGAGATATGAAAGTTATCGAAAACTTTCTCGTATAATCGCTTTATTATTAAGATTTGTTAAGAATTTGAGATTAAGCTCACATCAGCGCACATTGAATATTTTAAAGATTGCTGAAATACGCCAGGCCGAAATTGTTATTTTTCAATACATTCAGAAGACAGCCAACGCGTTGAGCAAAGCATATTGAGCATTTGAATGCAGGACCAAAACTGTTGCTGACTATTCTAAAACAAAGAATAATGATTCCAAGAGCATGAAATCTTATACGACGAATTATCCACCAGTGTATGGTTTGTTCCCGATACAATGCAGCAAGACAACAGCAGTTAATGGGTCAGCTACTGCCCTCCCGAGTGACTCCACCAGCACGGGCCTTCTTACAGTCAGGAATCGATTTAGCTGGACCTTTTTTAATCAAATCTCATCGTCATCGCTCCGCTAAAATTTTTAAGGCATTTATGGTAATATATGTATGCATGGCCACAAAAGCAACAACCTTGGATTTAGTAAGCGATATGAGCACCGACAGTTTCCTGGCATCCCTGAAACGATTTTGTTTCATTCGCGGTGTTCCTACAGACATTTACTGTGATAACGGAACAAACTTAGTAAGTGCAAAAAGGAGCTTCGCGAATTTTATATGCAATACCTTAACGAAGCAAAACAAGCCAGTGCAATAGACTGGTGTACCGATCAATCAACCCGGTTTGGCGGATTGTGGGAAGCGACTGAAAAATCAACAAAGTACCATTTGCGTCGTGTGATTGGAGAGTCTATACTAACGTATGAGGAATCGTTTAAGCAGATGGCAACTCATACAATCATCAATGCAAAGTTTTTGGAAACGTTGGATGTCAGAGTACCTTACATATCTTAATAATGCTCACAAATGGCACACGCCGAACCACCAAATAAAAATTGGAAATTTAGTTCTGCTTCGAGACCACAACCTTCCCCCATCAAAATGGTCACTAGGCCGAATTTCTGAAGTACATCCTGGCAGTGATAAATTAATCCGAGTTGTAACCATCAAACTTCCATCAATGGTAAAATTTTAAAACGACCAATCAACAAGATATGTCTACTTCCCAGTCTTGACTCAAGTGAGTCAACGGCGGCGGTATGTTCGAGAAACCTAAAATTAGAAACAACAGCTGGGATTAAACCATCGAAAAATTAAAATAAGATTAAAAAAAACTGACAATTTCCCTAATTTACTTGAACCATACAATTGTCTAATTGATTAATTGAATTACACTAATTATGAACGAAGTGAATTTGAGTTCGAAAAGCCACTGTAATTGGTTGTTGGGTGATTGTCAAATGGTGGCGTTTTTCGATGATTGTATTTTGACCACTTCTCGTTCATTCCAATTTTCCATCGATTTGAAGACACATCGCGATCTTACCAAAATTTTCCCGTTTTGTAATTTATTTTTATTCAATTTTCCATTTTATATAACTTTATATATTTATCCTTTAAAATACATTATTGAAATCAATTTGATTTTTTTTATACAATATATATATATATATATATATATATATATATATATATATATATATATATATATACACATATATATATATATATATATATATATATATATATATATATATATATATATATATATATATATATATATATATATATATATATTAGGAGTACAAATTGAAAATGCGGGATTTTTTCTATTTTTGAACGTTTATTCTGAAATGAAATTAAAAAATGATATATATATATATATATATATATATATATATATATATATATATATATATATATATATATATATATATATATATATGAAACATATAAATGAAATGGCCTCTCTTAATGAAATGGCATCCATTCTCTATTAAAATGTCTCAAACAGCAATAAATAAAACATTAAGAATAGTAATCTGGAATGCAAACGGGTTAATGCAACATCTTCCAGAACTAGAAATTTTTCTAAATTCCGAGAAAATAGATATATGCCTAATATCTGAAACCCATTTTACTGTAACTTCATATATTAAATTATATGGATACAGCTGTTACCATGCCATTCATCCATCAGGAAGAGCAAGAGGAGGATCGTCAGTGATAATAAATGAAAACATCAAACATTATATAGATCTTAAAATTGAAGAAGAATGTATGCAAGTAGTCACAATATATAAATAACAACAAAGAATATAGCGTATCGTCAATATATAGCCCTCCAAAATTTAACCTACTAAAGGAAGACTATTGCATATTATTTAAATCACTTGGATCTTGTTTCATAATAGGAGGTGATTTTAACGCAAAGAACACATTCTGGGTATCAAGAGTAACCTCTAAAAAAGGAAGAGAATTGCTTGCAGCAGGACAACAAGCAGCTGCGATTTTCACTCCGGAGATCAACCAACATATTGGCCTACGGATAGAAACAAATTACCCGATCTTATAGACTTCTTTGTCACCAAAGGTATAGACGATAATTACATATACCTAGAAAGCAGCGACGGGATTATGTCACATCACACACCTGTTATTATGACGATCAGTGCAACGATTGTTAAGAAAACAAGTCAACCATGGCTAACAAACAACAAAACCTGCTGGGAAAAATTTCAGAAACTAATTGAGGATAATATTAATCCCCAAGTGCCAATTACAAATCCGATACAGCTAGAAGAACACTAACTAGATAGAACAATTTAACAGCGTCATACAACAAGCGGCGTGGAGTAGTACACCATCAAATACAACAAAAACACGCAAGAATGTTATTTATCCCTTGGAAGTTAGGGAATTGGTAGCAGCAAAACGAAAAGCAAGAAAAGCTTGGCAAAGGAATCGAGCGCCTGAATATAAAACTACTCTAAACTTTTTGTCCAACAAACTAAAGCTGCTAATCAAAGAAATAAAAAATGAATCCATTAATAAATACCTAAGTAGCCTGTCTGAGGAAAAAGATACCGAGTATTCTCTTTGGAAAGCAACAAAAATGTTAAAACGACCTAAACTTCAAATGCCTCCAGTTAGAAACGATGATGGAACTTGGGCTATAAGCGCAAAGCAGAAAGTAAAATTGTTTGCAACTCATCTTGAAAACACGTTCCAGGCTCTACCTAGACAAACAGTAGATGAAAACATACCACCAGTACATAAAGTGGACAACTATAATATAGCTGCTGTCACAGTGCAAGAGTTAAAAGATGAAATCAAAACTAACCTTAATGCAAAAAAATCTCCAGGATATGACTTAATTACAGGACAAATAATAAAAGCCCTACCTGAAAAAGGAATACGAAAGCTACTCCAAATAATTAATGCAGTATTCAGACTTAGACATGTTCCAAATCAATGGAAAGTCGCTGAAATCATGTTACCCAAACCAAACAAACCATTAAATGACAAAAATTCGTATAGACCGATTTCCTTACACCCAATAATTTCAAAAATATTCGAGAAATTACTGCTTAATGTTACAAACATAATTGAAGATGTACTTGAAAAAAAGAAAGTTTGCTCTAGTATTTTTTTGGATGTGGCACAAGCTTTCGATAAAGTTTGGCATAAAGGTTTGGAATACAAATTAAAACGAGATTTACCAAAGCAATTCTACGAAATACTTAAATCTTACATATAGCTAACCGGCACTTTCGTGTTAAACTAGATGGTGAATACTCGGAAATGAAGAAAATATCAGCGGGAGTACCACAAGGTAGCATTCTGGGACCAACTTTATATGTACTTTATACCTCTGATCTGCCAACGATAAAAGAGACAACTATAGCAACGTTTGCAGATGACACAGCCATATTAGCAGTTGCTGATAACATAGAAGAATCCACAAGCAAATTGCAAAGAGCGACTAATATGGTTAACACTTGGACGAAAAGGTGGCGAATAAAACTGAATGAAGCAAAATCTGTTCATGTAAATTTCACCAATAAAAAGGTTGATTGGATACCAGTAGAACTAAACTCCCAGCAAATTCCATATGCAAACACAGCAAAATACTTAGGCATGACTCTTGACGCGAAACTAAAATGGAAAGAGCATGTGAAAAAGAAAAAAGAAGAATTAAACATTAGATACAGAAAAATGAATTGGCTCTTAGGGAGAAGTTCTGAGCTTACTTTACATAATAAATTGTTACTGTACCGGCAAATTCTTAAGCCTGTATGGACTTACGGTATTCAGCTCTGGGGCTGTACAAAGCAAACAAACGTCAATATCATCCAGTCATTCCAAAGCAAAGTCCTACGTGGAATAGTAAATGCACCGTGGTACGTGAGAAATGACAACATCCATAGAGATATGAAGATGGATTTCGTTAGCGTAGAAATAAATAAATACGCAACACAACACATGCAACGGATTAGTCAACATAAAAATGCTGAAATTTGCCGAATGTTGGATGACACAAATCCAGTAAGAAGGCTGCGAAGGAAGAAACTACATGATCTACTAGATCCAACCTGGATCGGCTAAAAAATATAAGAAAATTATGTAAAAGGTACTAGCCTAAGGGCTATAGCCCTTCAATCGTGAATTTAAATAATAATGCAAGATAAATTACTAGATGATTTGTAAATCAGTTGTAATAAATAAATAATTAAAAATATATATATATATATATATATATATATATATATATATATATATATATATATATATATATATATATATATATATATATATATATATATATATATATGTATATATTTATATATATATATATATATATATATATATATATATATATATATATATATATATATATATATATATATATATATATATATATATATATATATTGAGTAAAAATGACCGGCTATCCATCAACCCAATTTTGAATTTAGCTGCTGACTACAACAGTTAAATACATTGCGTATTTAATTCTATACGATTGTTAATAAAGCGCGAATAAATTATTATTGTTTATTTGTTTCTTTCTTTTTCGAGAGTATAAATTACCCTCCCTCATGTTAACTGGTGAAACTAACAAACTCAATTCTCTTTGATGAATGAATCGTTCTTTTAATTAATATAATTAAGTAGTTAGATATGACTCTTAAGCGGTTATTTAATTGTATGACTATCCTTAGTCCTTATGAACTTTTGAGATGCAGGCCCGCATAATTTTGTGTATTGTTTCTGGACTTTTCGAATATCCAGGTGTCTGGTTTAAAAGTAAGTCGCCTTTATTTGTCATGAGCGACTTATATAACAGTTTTGTCATCCCTTTCATTCTAAACCACAGAAGAGTGAAGCGCTAATTAATAAAGCAATTATTAAACAAACAAAACCACGAGCATTAAATTAAAGTGTGAACGATTGTTATATAAGTCACTCATTACAAATAAAGGCGACTTACTTTTAAACCAGACACCTGGATATACGAAAAGTCCAGAAACAATACATGGTCCTTCGAGCCGGATCCGGTGGATTTATTGCTATAATTGGACCGCGTGGAGATTACATCTCAACATTGCCACGTGGACAGCCATTTGGAGAAATTTATCGGAACCAAACACTTAAGTATCACTTTAATTTAATAAATATATACATCCAGAAAATAAGTTACATAATTGCGTATTTAAATTGTTTCTGCGGATATAAATTTCGGTACTAAATAGGGATTTATGTGAGTGAATACAAGTGAAGAAAAATTTAACCACGTTGCACTACACTTCTAATTATTAAAATGGAAGATCTAAACAAAAGGAGATCAGTCATTAAAGGTCAAATTATAAGATTGACCAGTTATACAAAGTCATGTAACGACACAACATCATACGATGATATGCTTACACGATTGGAGATATTAAAAGAGCATTATACAGAATCAAGCAAATCGCCAAATAAATACGGAACACCAGCAAAAACATTCCATACCAATAGCGAGCCGAGAGCACTACCCAAATGCACATTATACAGCGATAAACTGCATCGTTTATGTGATTGCCCCGAGTTTCTTCAGCTGAGTTTGGATCAGCACAGGCAATATATAAAACAGAGCTCCAGGTGTTTCAATTGCCTTGCACCTGGGCATGACGTATTTAACTGCAAATCAAGAGGAAGATGCCACCAATGCAAACGACGACACCATACGTCAGTCCATGTCGACCCAAACAGATCACAAGACTCATTCGAACCAAAACCAAACGCCCTACCTACGGCTACTACAATATTTACAATGTCTGAACAAGACCCAGGAAAAACCGAATCAATTATTAGCGAAGACATTAACTCACCATCCGAGTATAACAGTGCTGATGCTTTATTACCTACAGCCATAGTCTAAATACGTGATCATCACGGTAGCTGGCAAACTTGTCGTGCGCTATTGGACTCCGCTTCAACCAGGTCATATATAAGCGAAAGATGTGCTACGCGCCTAAAAATTACCCGAGAAAACGCAAGATTCAACATTAGCACGCTAAACGGTGGAAGAGCTTCATGAACGAGAGGCGTATCAACACTTTTGATAAGATCATCACGTAACCATGAATTTACCATCGATGTCACCGCATATATCGTATCAAAAATAACCTCAAAGTTGCCACATGCCCCTGTAGATCGCGAAAAGCTAGCGTATATATAGATAAACTTCCACTTGCCGATCCAGATTTCCATTTGCCGAGCACTATAGACGTTTTGATTGGGTGTGACCGCTTCCTATTCCTTTTAACAGATGGCCAAAAGGAAGAAGGACCCAACCTACCTATTGCGCAAAATACATAATTAGGCTGGATTGTAGGAGGAATGTGTCAATCAAGATTCGTATTAAATCAGGCCACAACTGTTCTCTCAACCACTGAAGAGATAAGCATCGACCTATCGTGACGTAAATTCTGGGAGATGGAGGAGCTACCGACAGTCAACAATTACACCGATGAAGGAAAACGTTGTATAAGCCATTTTGACGAACAATTTATAGTTGAAAGTTTAGGTAAATTCACTGTACCACTACCATTTAAGCCTAACCGACCCAAGTTGGGAGATTCACTGACTCAAGCCCTAAGACGATTCAACTCATTGGAACAAAAGCTGGCAAAGAGTCCTGATTTGCGTACAGCTTACAGCAATTTCCTGACTGAATATGAATTACTGGGACATATGGGGCTGATACCACCAGGACAAGTCGACGCACCAACCGACAAGAAGTATTATTTGCCTCATCATATTATAATTAAAGAAGCGAGTACGACCACGAAACTCCGCGTTGTGTTTGACGCATCAGCCAAATCTACATCTGGAGCATTTCTCAATGATATGCTGATGGTGGGACCGACAATACAACAAACGCTCCTAGAAATACTATAATACGTTTCCGAAAGCATCGATATGTGTTCACGGCTGACATCGAAAAAATGTTTCGTCAGTTGTGGATCAAACCGTCGGATACTGATTACCAAAGAATCATTTGGCGCGATTCACCATCATCACCAATAAAACATTATCGCCTACTAACAAACACTTATGGCACTGCATCAGCGTCGTTTTTAGCTTCAATGGCTCTGACTTAGTTAGCCCAGCTAAATCTCAAAACGCATCCAAAAGCAGCAACAGCTAATGAGAGATTTCTATATGGACGATCTCATGTCTGGAGCAGAAACCATAGAAGAAGCTACACAGATTCAAAGCGAGTTAATTTCTCTCTTACAAATTGGTGGATACAACCTTCGCAAATGGGCCACAAACGACGTAAAACTCTTGGAGCACGTACCAGAAAGTGATCGAGAAATAACGATACGAGAGATCACCGAGGGAAACAAGCTGATCTCAGTATTGAAGTTAAATTTGACCCACAACGAGATTGTTTTTTGTTTAAAGTGTCACTTCCAACCGTAACAACATTCACGAAAAGAATTATGCTTTCAGAGGCATCCCGGATCTTTGATCCAATGGGATGGCTATCACCTGTGACAGTTGGAGTAAAAATCATATTTCAAGGTCTGTGGATGCGAAAACTCGACTGGGATAACCAACTACCTATCGATGTCGAAAACCAATGGATGACCATTAGGAGCAAACTTGAATAGGGCAGCTTAGAATACCAAGATGGTTAAACAGTTCGGAAAAAATTCATCTATGTGGATTTTCAGACGCATCCAATACTGCTTACGCAGCTGTCATTTATGCTCGAACGGTAAATTCAAAGGGAGAAGTTGTGATGAACATCGTCTCAGCCAAAACCAAAGTTGCGCCAATAAAGTATGTCACTATTGCTCGGCTGGAACTATGCGCGGCTCTACTTCTCACAAGAATGCTAACATTAGTCATAAAATCATTGAATGTTGCAACGCCACCAAAGGTGTCCTTGTGGTCTGTCTCCACTACAGTCTTAGCCTGGTTGGTTAACCCTCCAAGATAGGGTAATGTATTTGTTATTAATCGAGTTACTGAGATACTGGATACTACGAACGTTCAGCAATGGTCAAATGTATACCTTCGAAGGATAATCCGGCGGACTGTGCCCCTCGTTGGGGTCTTACTTGATGAACTAAGTGAACATAATACATGGTGGCAGGGACCAGACTGGCTACGTTGTGAACCATATCAACCTCCAAATACGCCGAATCGAACAAAAGGGGAGCCACAAGGAGCCGTAACTCTGTTATCTAGAGAAGCATCAACAGAAAATTTTCCAAAATTATAAAAGCAGTTCGAGTTTTGGCATCGATAAAACGGGCCAGTCACAATTTTCGAAACTATGGCTCTAGAGTGATTGGGCCCTTAACAAAATCGGACGTTAATGAAACATTAAGTACAATGTTGAAAGATGCACAGCTTTCAAGCTTCTCCGACGAAATAACTAATTTGCGTAAAAACAAGCCTTTTAAAAATTCTAACATTTCCTTTCTATCACCTTATTTAGATAGCGACGGAATTATGCGGGTTGGGGGTCGTTTAGAAAACGCAAAAGAACAACACGACTTAAAACATCCAATTATCCTCTCAGGCAGTCATCCACTGGCAAAGGGTATTGGCAGAGATTCGCATATTCAGTATATGCACGCAGGGCCAACACTTCTGTTATCAATCATTAGGCAGAAATACACTATCCTACGATGCAAGAGTTTGGTGCGAAGTGTAGTTCACAACTGCATCAAATGTTTCCGGCAAAGGAAAATAACCCAAGAGCAGCTAATGGGACAGTTACCACTACCCAGAGTCAACCTTATAAGAGCGTTTCTGCAAACAAGCGTCGACTATGCTGGTCCATACGTTTTGAAAAACACAAAGGGACGAAATACTACCACATACAAAGGTTACCTTGTGGTTTTCACATGCATGGCAACCTAAGCAGTTCATTTCGATCTAGCATCCGATATGACGACCGACACGTTCCTTTCAGCATTCAAACGGTTTCAGAATCGTCGTGGAATTTGTACTGACATTTACAGCGATAATGGGACGAATTTCATAGGTGCTGCAAATGATTTAAAATACCTTCAAGGTTTATTGGCGAAAGAAGAAACATCTGTCGTCAATTGGGCAGCAATCAATAACACAAACTGGCATTTTGTGCCACCGGCATCACCACATTTCAACGGTCTTTGTGAAGCTGCAGTGAAATCTTTAAAATATCATTTGCGACGCGTCATTGGGCAAACAGCACTAAGATACGAGAAACTAAATACACTACTAACCCAAGTTGAAGCATTATTGAATTCCAGACCTCTATGCGAGTCTTCAGAAGAACACATCGATGCGCTTACACCCGGTCATTTTATAATCGGTCAGTCGATCACCACTGTACCAGAGGCCGACATTACACATCTCAAACTAAATCGACTATCACGATGGCAGATGATACAACAACTCTTTCAGCACTTTGCAAAGAGATGGCAAACTGAGTATCTCACTAGTTTGAACCGGTTGTCAAAGTGGCGGTTGAAATACAAAAACTTAAAAGAAGGCGATTTAGTTATCTTGAAGGATGATAACAAACCACCAGGGCAATGGGCAATGGGTCGCATTGTTAAAACTCATGCAGGGAAAGATTCTATCGTTCGTGTGGTTACTCTCAAAACAGCCAATCACAGTTATTCAAGCGACCAATCACAAAAATTTGTTTGCTTCCAGCGATTGACTCTCCTAATTCGTCAACGGTTACCTTGTGGTTTATTCATTAAAGAGCACATACCGTACGCTCGACATCAGAAGTACGAAATTTTCTCAAAGACCGCTCAAACTATTGTACTTAAAATATCCCTTCCTAATAAAATCCTTTTTTTAATTAGTTTATATAGATCCCCCAACCAAACGGATTCAGAAACCATGAATTTCTTCGAAGTTTTGTCAGACAAATGTGATGACATTCGCAATCAACATCCCTACTGCGAATTAATTATGGTTGGTGACTTTAATGCCCACCATAAAGAATGATTGAATCACCAAAATACGAACTGTGCCGGGCGTCAGACGGAGTGGCTTGCTGTTTCGCATGACCTTACGCAGATTGTTAGTGATTCCACATTTGAATGTCAAAATTCTACAAGCAGTCATATTCTGCATCTTTGTCTTACAACAATTCCGCATTCCATGGAAGCGCGTTTCGAGGCTGGAATTGGGAATTCTGACTACAACCTGATAACAGTAAAAATTTCTGTCGCAACACCACCAGAATTTAGACAGCAGCCAAGGCGTCTATGGCATTTTAACGAGGCTGACAATCATGGGTTACGGTCATTTTTTCAACATTTCCCGTGGGAGAGCCATTGTTTTTATAACAACCAAATAGACGACGCCATTTCCAATTTCACCGAAACCGTTCTACATGGAATGAGAAAATATATCCCATCATCCTTTTCCAATGCTAATCCTAATTTTAAAGTTTTTTCAAAAGAAGCCGCCAAAGCCGCCAGACAAAATAAATCTGCTCACAAGAAATATAAGCGCAACGAAATTTCGTTTGACGAATATATGGCCACACGTAACATCTGTAAAAAAATCTGTGCGAAGGCAGCGAAAAGAGCTGACAACAAGAAAGCTACTAAGGCTTACGAGTTGAAAATCTCCGATCGCAACTTTTACCAGATGGTCGCATCGGTTGTAAATATTTCTAAAACATCTATTTCAGCAATGAAATGTGCAGACGGTGCTTTGGTGGTGGATCCATATTTGCAGGCCGACTTACTGGCAAACGTCTTCACTTCGAACTCGACCTTAGTTGTCCCCGATGGAGTTACACCTGCGTCAATTCCGTATTGTGGTACCAAAATGGATCCTGTCAACATCTTGGAGGAAATTGTCTTGAGGAACCTGAAGGCAATGGACATAAATAAGGCCACTGGACCTGACGGAATTCCTGTTCGAATATTGAAGGAGTTTGCCAGTGACTTGGCTCCAATATTAACTAAAATTTTTCTCCTTTCTTATAAGCAAGGTAAATATCCGAACGCCTGGAAGAGTGCGATGGTGCAACCGGTCCTTAAACGTGGTTGTGATAAAACTGACTCTTCAAACTACCGGCCAATATCAATTGTGTCAGCCGTGGCTAAAGTTTTTGAGAAATGCATTAACCAACAACTGGTGAATTATCTTGAGATTAATAAAATAATTTCAGATAAACAATATGGCTTCCGTGAAAGACGCTCCACAACCGATCTTTTGACGTATGTTACAAACAAATGGAATCTCGCCCTTGAGCACCATGGAGAAGCCTTTGCAATCGCTTTGGATATATCCAAGGCTTTTGACAAGGTTTGGCATGAGAATCTCATTTGTAAACTTGTGGCATACGGCTTAGATTCGATGACCATCAAGTGGATAAAAAGCTTTCTCAAAGACCGAAAGATCAACGTTGTGCTAAATGGGAGATCATCAACGACACACTCCCCAAATGCCGGAGTCCCTCAGGGATCAGTTTTGTCACCAACTTTGGTTTTGTTATACATTAATGACTTGTTGGATAGCACTGTGAACCCTATCCACAGTTTTGCCGATGATGCAACATTGCACTCTTCTTTTTCATTCGAGGTCGAGCCTACTCCTTCAGAGTTAAACGGTAAACGGCTGGAAGTTGTCACTTCGCTTAATTCCGATTTAAGTACAATATTTGAGTGGGGAATTAAAAATCAGGTCAAATTTAACGAGAAAAAAACACAAATATGCACGTTCTCACGTAAAAGAAGTCGCAACGAATACCCTTTGGTGGTAACAGGCCACGTTCTCGTGGGTTGTGACTCAATTCGTCTGCTTGGTGTTCAAATTAGTAACAATTTAAAATGGAATGAACACATTATCGCATTGGCCAAATTAGCTTCACGTAAACTCGGGTTCCTCGAAAGATCTAGACAGCCTACAGCACCGCAAAGATGTTGCAGAACTATGCGTGTTCTATAGATGGGTAACACGAGGAACGGTCAATGCGCATAGGTTGACGGTGAAGCTGCCGCAACCTCGAACTGAAGGTTCAAAGCGCGAATTCATTCATCGAACATCCAGGAAGTGGAATTCGTTATCCGGTTTTCAGTTTCCGTTGGATTATAGAATGCACAAGTTTAAGGCAGCTATCAACCTTTACTTGAAGGACCGCGCGTTGGGTGCAGGAGCTCTGACAGTTACAAGGAGCTAGGACTGTCTAAAAGTCCGCCCTGCACCCAATTAAAGCTTAATATAAAAAAAAAAAAAAAAATAAATAAAAGCGGGGGCGATATGTTGAGACTTCACACCATCGAACTAACTATATAAATAACACTGACACCTGTGTTAATATGAACGAATAACAAACCTGTTATTATCGATTTTGGTCGGTAACATAAATATTGATATCATAATAATAATCTTCTTTATCTTCTTTATTTTTTTCGAATTAAATAAATTAACAGTTTTGTCATCCCTTTTATTATAAACCACAGAAGAGTGAAGACCTAATTAATAAAGCAATTATTAAACAAACAAAACCACGTGTATTAAATTATAAGTCGCTCATTACAAATAAAGGCGACTTACTTTTAAACCAGACACCTGGATATACGAAAAGTCCAGAAACAATACATTTCTTGTGTCAAATATACATTTCTTGTGTCATTTAATATTTAGTTGCATTTATTCCAGGATATAAAGATAATATTTGTTAATTAATTAGTCTGAATTGTGAAAATTAAGAATAAGAAGTTTATATATTCAAATCCTTTTAAATTACCAAAAAACCTGGTGTTGATTACGCAAAGCTTAAAATGTTCTTGCAAATTCTTTAGCCAATACTTTAACTCAATTTTAGTACATATATATTATGCTGTTTCTACTTTGAGAGGTACAACAATAAAATTCAATTATATATCCAATACTGCTATATAGATATATGATATAGACTTATACCCGGTTCATAGATGGCAGTATTAAACAAAAACTTAATTTTATTATATATATATATATATATATATATATATATATATATATATATATATATATATATATATATATATATATACATATATATATATATATATATATATATATATATATATATATATATATATATATATATATATATATATATATATATATATATATTATGTATATATATATATATATATATATATATATATATATATATATATATATTATGTATATATATATATATATATATATATATATATATATATATATATATATATATATATATATAGATATATATATATATATATATATATATATATATATATATATATATATTATGTATATATATATATATATATATATATATATATATATATATATATATATATATATATATATATATATATATATATATCGATTTATTAAAAGTAATCCCACCCTTTTCTGGAGGTAACTCCGCCTGCAAATTTGTATTGGTTGAAATTTTGGTATATTACAAAATATTAATGGTTTACTTATCGGGGGGTACAATCGTGTTTCTCGTATTTGTGTTGTGTGTTGTTTATTTATTTGTTTTTGTTTCTTGTTTTTTTTTTGTTTCGTGTGTGTAGAAATATTTACGGACTGTTGATTCAGTTCATAGCGGAATGACACATCGAATTATTTTTAAAAAAAGATAAAAAAAAATTAACATTTCCAAATGAAAATATAGATTTTCCGGTAAATTTTTTTAAATAAAAAAAAAACTTTAATTGCGTAGCCCGTGTGTTTTGCAAACTATTATTTTTTGTGATTTAATTAATTTGTGCCAATTTATAATAATATATACAAGTTTTTTGTCACAATTTCTCTATATATCGGAAAACTCCTGAATTCATCGGCAAATAGTTGTTTTTTTGTTTTTCGCGTGTGTTGTGTTTTAAGATTTTGATCGTTTTTTTGTGCGATATATATATATATATATATATATATATATATATATATATATATATATATATATATATATATATATATATATATATATAATTATAAGTAATTTTATAGTTTTTAGTTAAATCAAAATATAATGAAAATTGTGTGTGAAAAATGAAAATTTTGTGAAATTGAAAAGTGATAAACTGGTGTTAAAATTTGTGAACGTTTGTGCATATATGTAATATATATATTATATACATATATATAAATATTTATATATATGTTTTTACATACACATATATATATACGTATATATATATAAATCTTTATATATATATATATATATATATATATAATTATTTATATATAAACATAATTTGTGTCCTTCAGTAAAATAAAACCGTCAAAATTTTTTTCGAAGGTAATTACACTTCGAGCACGTTTTGTAACGACAAAATGGCCGAATATAATATATTTTGTTAATTAACACATAATTTAGTTTTGATGAATTGAAAAATTTTATTGGGCACATCAAAATTATAATGTTAACCATTAATTTATTGTATAACTATAGTATGTGTTCTCGAATATAATTACAACGGATACTTATATCTCTTTGCCGATCAAATTTTCTATTTGATCCGTTCAGCATGGAATAGAAAATTTGGAAAATACATTATTTTAATTAAAAAATAACAATGGGAGTTTTTAAATTATAAATTAATTTACAATAGTGTAGCCCATGTTTTGTGGTTATGAGAGGGATGGTTTGATAGGTTTTCAATTCTATATACTTTGGAAAGAGTTAATTATGCTATGATACGATAATTAAGTTTTGTTAATTGTTTACACAATACATGGAATGATGACGATTTGGGAAACTCATTATTAATTAATTTGAGCCAAATAAAAGATATATATATATTTCAATAGTTAAGATGTTTTTCTTAAGTATGTGAATGGTTCGTCCCAACGCCGGTTGATGTTATAAAAAAATTAAGTTAAGTATGTAATAGTTTAAAGGATTAAATTATACCTATAGCAAGAGATTAAAACAAATCTCAAAAAAGATTATCCTCTGAAAACCCTACGGATGCTGTTCTACCGCCGCTCCGTTGTTATTTTGTGTACACAACGAGTATGATCAGTTTTAGCGTTACTTTTAGAACTCTTGGTTAAATAATCAGAAACCATAATTTTTGCACATCTTGCACAGGATCAATCAATCATAACTGAACCTCCACTGAAAAGATTGGATACAATAATTAGTATCTTACTTCCCAATTATCTCACAGATAAGTTAAAATTTTAGTATTCAAACCATTTGCCTAAATGTTTTCTCCATAATTAGTGGCCACATTTACAGAGGTTTCCAGATATGATCCCCGAAATCCGAATCAATGGTTGCAATAACCATCTCTGTGTCGATCACTTAATGATTAACTTTTCTGCGAAACGTATGACGTGAATAAGCGAACCGCTATAGAGTTGGGAATGTCTTGGGCCCCAAAAAAGATTACAAAGATAGAAACAAACATAGTTAATTATTACCAATGACTATGTACTGGAAGCAACTTGTTCGATGAATCCGAATGAGTAAACTAATTTGTTTTTTTTAAATAGAATAAGTTATTTCGCCCACAACCGTTCCAAAATATAGGATTCTGTTATAAGACAAATGTCCTTTGGTTTAAAAACAAATTTGGAATAAATATTTCCTAGAAACAATATTATATCGTCGAAAAGTTTATTTTTCTGTTAACAAACCCAGTAGTCAATATTTCATTTAGTTCATCGTTAGTCGTAGGTTTGAGGATGATTGTATAGCACCCACTCTAATATCTCCTGTACACTCCATCATTGTATTATTCCACATTGGACATTATTAAAACGTTCTCGGTATTGATAAATGTGAAAATTTTACACATATGGTTTAGAAAAGCAATACTATGAAATGAAATTAGACTTTGGACGTGGTCTACTGTATATCACAATAAAAATATTCCAGTTTTTTTATCCGCTTCTTTGATTTCATGAATTGTATTCGTGGAATATGATGATCGTTTTTGGGAAATGGTTTCGCGTTATTTTTACCGAATAGCACAAATGGGTCTAGAACAGCCCACTATATCTCTCCGATGACGGTATGAAAATTTTTATTGATGGATTAGAGTTGTAATCAGGCTGGTAACGGATGCGATATCACCACTTTGGTAGCAATTAGGTAGTGGTGCTACCAGCAATTTTGGTAGCACCACTTTATGCAAATGAGCAATCTATGCTCTAAAAGAGATTGACTTCAATACTGTTCTATCGCAACTTGATTTGGAGACGGAAATTGCCTTGATTCGACTTTACTATAGATACCCAGTCACATGGGTATCAAAGGAAATGTTATCGGCCCATTTGGGCGCAAATAAATCAGCAAAGATCCTAGTCTTTGAGTTATGACAGACGCACTATGACGGAACATTTTTCCCTGAATGTTTCGTATGAAAATTCGAAACAACCCAAACTATAAACACTATGGGGAAGGCGAAGAAGAAACTGTTGAGCATTGCTTGTGCTTCTGTCCTTCATACTCTCCCCATAAAGTGCTTTGTTTTGGAACACGATTTCTATTAGAAGGCGAACTAACGACCATGAGGACACTCGATTGCGTTTCATTCGAAGTACATACAGTTTTCGGGATTAATGTAGAGGACATATCAGTTTCAGGGTAGTTGCATGGAACGCAAATAGAAATATTTATACAAACCGATAAGCTGGTGCTGTGCACGTTGAAATCAGAAGATCAAAACAGCTAACAGAAAACATCATTCGTACAGCTAAAGCTCCGATTTACATATAGATTATCTGCATATTGCATTGCTCTCTGTCACTTTATATGAACGGATGCGAAAATTGCGTCGGTCCATTAGTTTTGAACTTATGCACAGGGTGTCGTAGATGTGTCACCACATGGTCGACTCATCTTCCATGATAGTCCATGTTAGCTAATGTGGAGCTGTGCAATGTGCAGATCGTTCCACGTAAATCGGACCTATAGCGATACGTCCGCGATTTGGATATAATGGCATAAGGTAATAATGTAAATACACACATGCACACGAGGAGGTACTCTCAATCCTTCCCTTCCCTCATCCGTATTTCTTAGTACTAAGCGGAATGTTTGGGTCAAAATGGGGTTTTAGTTAGCCAGCTATATGGTTTATTCCGATATTAAATTAAATGATATACTGACAATGATGCAAAAGGAGACGTTTCTTGAAATTTGAAATTCGAAAATTTCGGCTGTTGTTCACAAATGTAATTGTTGTCAGTTAATTTAATTCTTTCTCAATTTAATGAGTTATTTAAACAAAAGTCTACCGAGACACCCTATCTATATTCGTCTACCAGCCCGCTGCAAACATTTCTTTCCAGTCATCGTGAATAGTTTGTTCACTTACACTATGCTGCCGATGAAGACCATCAAAAACATTCTCGATCATATTTGTCCATGTGGAAAAACATTGGAAAATTAAAAAAAAAACCATCTCAATTTATATTATCGTAATTCAAAATATTAAATTCACGCTCTGTTCTCTGTGTTCCAAATCATTCAAGTGTACGTAATAAAAACGCATTTTTATTGTTCAATGCCGCGTGTGCATGCAATGTAACAATACAATTGATTTGGATTTGGATGGAAATACAAAAAAAAAGCAATCAAGGGAAAATTCGAAAATTCGAAATCCCTCACAATCGCGAATTTATATATATATACATACAAAACATAAAGATATTCTTTTTTCCTAAATTTTCCAACCCCTTTTATTTTCATTTATGTATTTAGATATAAAATGGATATATGTATTGCATCCCTTGTAAGAACATCCTTTTAATTATCCCAAATTAATAAAAAAAGTCTAAATTTGTGGGGGTGACATGTACGCACAAATAAAGATACACATACACATGGATATATATATTATATATATATATATATATATATATATATATATATATATATATATATATATATATCCGTCGGTCACATACCTCGAAATTTAACTCAAAGTCTATTCTGCAGACGAATATTATTCGGTTGGGTATCTTTCATCTTTGCTCTATGGTTTGGCGATGAAGCTCTTTAGACTCTTTCGTAATTCGCATTTAACTTATTAGCTTCAGTGTTTGTGAGCCAATTCGAAGACTTACAGCGATATGTCAGACTTGGTTTCAATCACATCACCTTTAGGAATTCAAATCCAGTAGCGTTCGCTCTAACTGAAGTTATTCTCAAAAACCGTATGCAGATACAGTATTTATCAATTCAAGTCAGAACCTTTTGATCGACCAATAGAAACTACTGAAAATGAAGAGAAATAGATACTTTATAAACAATTCACCTTTCGTCGGTCTAAAAATAGAAACAAAACGCATTCACAGCACAGCACAGACTTACGTTACAAAATAGCACCCGACCGAAGCAGCCCAGGTTTGAGAATTACTGGTTTTCCACATCCGATATAAAGGATTTTACCCCAGGATTAAAGATTCAAAATGTCTACTTCGCTGGTCGTGAACATTCATTTAATTTAGACCTTCGATTGTGGAACTCCATGGAACAGTCATTTATATTGTGCTGGCATTGTAGGATATGTGATTGATGATTCTGGATGCTGTAATCGTGACAGCTAATGATGAATGGGAGTTTTACCAGAACTCCCAGAATTGACAGCTAGGGCGCTGAAGAAGTTTGTCTTTTGAAATGTATGACATCCTTGTATGTGATCTGTAATGTTCGTTTCGCTAGGCCGGTTTCGATCTGATGACGACATTGATTTGTTGTGTGATCAAAAATATCAAAACCATCTCAACATGCATACGCATATGCGACCGGAATTGATGAATGTTGCATTTTGTGTCTATATATGTTGTGAGGCTATGTTGTAACAGTTCTAGCGAATTACAGGGTTTGAATCGTGAATATTCGTCGTATTTGTGAACGCCACAGCATACAGTTCAAAACTGCGCTAAAATTCAGAAAAATTACATTAGTATAAAGTTACGAAGTATATACAAAATTTTTCTTATTATTTCGATCAATTCATATCATAAGTTCATTCAGCTAATGAACACCTTTTAAGGAATCGAATATCTTATATATCTGAAAATGATGTTAATAGCGTGGTGCTTGCACTGCCATTCGGGGGTTTCGGCCCGATGGTGATCAAAAATCACGATTGGGTGTTTTTAATATTTATGCATGTGGGTTGATATATAGAATCTTGTCAGCAATAGCATTTTGCGATCTAATTACCAGCCTGGTGGAGTAAACAGTGTCTGGAAAGTATTAATGTAAATGTAAGAATGTAAACCACTGTGTTAACGTCGATGCGCGTGTTCAATACATGGTGTGATATTTTTCTGACCTAGTTAATGTTCCACACGTATCACAAGCTGTATTTGAATACCCACAAGCTGTATTAGAATATACACACGATCCATCCTATGAAGAATTTACCACAGCCATGCAAAGTTTAAAAAAATCGTTCACCAAGAGTTGATTGCGTTTCAAAGCTCTTGAAATTCGATTGGTATGGCGAAATGAAGTTATGCCTGAAGTAAGAATGGGAAGGGCCGCGTTATGACCAATATTCAAGAAGCAATTACTTCTGGTGTTCGACAAGGAGATGCGCTGTCCCCGATACTTTTCAATCTCATATTTTAATACATCCTTCGTAAAAGTGAAACACCTCCGGACAATATCTTATTTCGACAATCCGATCAATTTTTTTAATATGCAGATGCTATCTGTGTGATTGGATTAAATGACAACGGCGTGAAAGAGATACTTGATCCAAAAAGAACAGTGTTCAGCTTCCGTCGGTCTCAAAATCGATGAGGCCTAAACCAAATATTTGATCTCTGGTTTTAGAGAACAAGACGCAAATGATTTCAGTAGTGATAGCCACAAGTTTGGAGGAGTGATGAGATTCAAGTATCTTGGATCTCTCATTATTCACGATAAAAGTGTGGGAGAAGATATCAAGGGTCACCTTGCCGCCGGCAATCGGGCTTTATATCACCTACGTCCAATTCTGAAAACAAAATATCTTGCAAATACGGATAAGCTGAAATTGTACAGAATGGTGATCAAACCCGTTGCCATGTATGGATGTGAGAGTTCGATCTTGACGGATGATTACAAAAGATATCTTCTAACGTTCGAGAGTAAAATCATGCGTGTGATATATGGCCCATCTGGGAGGGTGGTAGCGCACATACCAAGTTTTGTTCAATCACGAGATCAGGAATTTAATGCAAATTATGCAGAGTACGCTGGCTCGGTCACGTTCTGCGTGCTGATTAAAACAGTATGAATAGCTGGCTCAGGATTGAAACCGATGGGGACACTTCAGCAGTATCACAGTGTACAGCAGTGGAAGAAACATGTAAATTAAATAAATAAAAATGTAAAGTTAATCAATAACAAAAAAGGAAATAAGGGTGAAACCGACAAATAGATAGTGATATTTGTCACGGTTCGTTTAATTAATCGATTGATCTAACAAACCCGAATCTTAAAAATTGTAAGTATCACATTTTGTAAGATTCTTGAAAAATGTTAAAAAAACACTTGCTTAATTATTCAATCCTGTAGTCGAAATCTACGGTTTAAGTCATAAAACTTGTAAGAGCGAGCATCGGCTTATATAACTACGGCACAAATTATTAATTAATAGCGAAAAGAGTTCGGATATCAGAGCATACAATCAGGTATATTGATCCTAATTCAAATGATTTGTTTATAGATCAATGAATACAGGCTATAAGAAAACAAAAAAATCTAAATCCTTCGTCTTATATAAATCACTTTCTTATATACCCGTTTTTGTTTGTCTCGTGGCAAAATATTATTAAGACTCTATGTATTGAATTGGATGTATTGTGAGCGTGGTGCAAAAACAGGTAGCCAAGATTTAATATTTTAAGAAATATTTCTTATATTTATCTAAAATGTATGTGTGTGTATGTAGTCAAATACAATTATGAGAACAATAAGAAGATGATGGGTATATGAGAAGACACGATTCATTTTTTTTTGTAAAGTTAATTATTGTGAATCCAAATACTCGTATATAAAAATAAAAGATCGGATTACCAAAAATTGACAAGATAGAATTTTAAACTCAGTCTTAGAAAATATTTATGGTTGTTGGTCTTATTTTTGGGGTATGTATATGTTATTATGTATGCGCGATGAGATTGAAATTTATTCAGTAGTTGATCATGGAAAATTTCGATGAAGTGGATTCATGACTTACTGACCTGTTTTCACTTCTGCTGGTAATGTTCTGTTTTACGTTTCAGCTGGTTGTTCAATTTTCCTTTTCACTTGGAAGCTCCTTCCCTCTTTTGCCATCAGATAATTTAATTGTTAGCATAGGCATATATGTAATTTGCATAATACTAGAAACAGGCGAGAATATACATTATTGCCTTACACCTTGACTGCCTTTTTGTTAAACTCGATTACATGCATCCGTGTACATTTCTTGTATCAGCTCGATTATTTTATTTGGTATATGCTCATTTCGGACAGTGACTCTCATACTGTGTTCTCCCGTGTATTGTGTCGAATGCCCCTTCGATGATGGTGCGTGATGTGTTATTTTCATCAGTATGGAACTTGTTCTTTCCCTAATTTCGAGCTTATTGCTAATGCCTATATGCTTGTGTTCAGGAGGGATGTACCTTCTTTTTTTTGCATTTCTCTCAGATCACAATTTTTGGGAATCGTTATGGGCATTGTTTGTGCTGGAATTTTCGCAGTACCTTTAGATTATTTTTGCACAAGTTTTCGAGATATTCAGTTCCGAGTTTTGTGACCGTTTAACAAATGTGTGGAGAATGTATAGAATGGAACAATTTAGAATAGACCGTGGGTCTCATTAACAGTTTCGCAGGCCATCAATTTTACAGAGTTTAGAATTTTATGAACGACTACACTGGTCGTGGATAAATCCTGATCTTATTGCATAAAATTCCTTTGGAAGGGAAGATGATTTAGCCGATATTGACTAAACTGTGGGTTCTACCATCAAAGACAGAATCTCTTAATATTTAAGATACAAAAAATGAGACAACTAAAGAAATCTGTTTGGATTGCTTGTACTTTTACAATTATAGCCACTTGTAGTTTCAATATTGACGAAACCAATATACGAGTATAGGCATGCATTCAATTGACAAATTAATTACCCACTTTATGTCGTTACTCACCGAATCGTTACAAATAGATCAAAAGTTTATATATATATATATATATATATATATATATATATATATATATATATATATATATATATATATATATATATATATATATATATATATATATATATATATATATATATATATATATATATATATATATATTTGAAAAAATACAATTAAAATTACATGAAAAGGTCCCCAGAGAGGAGTATTCGCCTATTTGTTTATTTGTTGTCATCAATAAAAAGAAAATATTTCACGCAATTATATCCATCGTATACGAGTATATATTGAGTTTTTCCTCTATGTATTATACATAGTTTTCCAAAATTTTCCCCCTTTTTTATTTCATGTTTAAGGAAACTCGTCGTCTTGCATTCACATTTCGACTTTCATACCGTATATACGAGTGTATATTATATACGTATGTACAGATACGAGGAGATGTGATGAAATCACAACCGCAAATAAAATGAAAAAAAAAACGCTTTCATCTTCTAGATATATGCACCGCACCACACTCATTTTAGTGGCTCACGCGGCAACTGGCATTTCATTTTCAATAAATCCTAAATTTATTAAAACACTCAGACACGTGACTGTGTGTGCCTGATGAGGTGATCTTGATACATCAAAGACATTTTTTTTGAATATTTTGTGCGATTTAAATCATTAATTCAATGTAATTTAGCGCCCGGTGACTATGTACTTAGAATGACTTTTTGTGATGTATTACACTAGAGGAAATAAATATGAAGACCAACTTTATATTGCGGCGTGCTGACTTCTATGTGATGATTATTAGTTATATAGTCTAATTCGTGGCTTGGTTTTTTTAACAGACTGAGTTCTGAAACTCTTAGAGAGAGTTTCATTTTCTCCGAAATTTGATCAATTTTGCTAATTTAAAAGGACTTCAATTATGACCATTTAACTTATAGGTCACAGAATGTAACAACTTCTACTTGTATGTCTTCTTCATGTCAGCTTATGACGGGTGTTTCATCAAAATCGAGTCTATGAGTATTAAACACCAATCAATTATGACGGGTCAACCATATCTTCCACACAATAAAAAAGGATTGCTTGTAATGAGCGATATAATTTATTAGGCTATTATTATTGAACTCATCCTCGGTGAGACAAATTACTATATATAGTCTTTCCTATTTAACTATATCAGGTGTACAATTTAAGAACCATTCCTTTAGAAAAAAAGGCGCCAACATAAGATGGCAATAGGGAAAAAATCAATTTGTCGCTCAGTACACTGTGAACCCACCGAAGCAATCGAATAAGGTGGAAAAGGCACAAAGTAAGCCGTCGGAATACCAGGAGCACTGAACTAATGCAACCAACACCAAGTAGACGATTTTTATTTAAACTCTTCATGATCATGGTGAATTTCTCATAGGATGAATGCTCAATGAACACTTCTGCGGTTTGTATTTGAGGCTGTATTCAAATATGTGAAACCTTAATTAGGATAGAAAATTGTTCACGTAATGTATCGAAAGATTTTCATGGCAGATGATTGAGAACAAAAGGTATGGTGCAATCCGGCAAGTTCTTTAAAGAAGCCAAGCATTCTGTCTACAAATTCGTTTAACCCTCCTCCTAGAAAGGTTTATATCTCCTTGCGATTGAAAGTCGAATTTGCGCTTCAATATTTCCATCGCAGCTTTGTAATGACCCTCCGCTGTTTTGAAATTAACACATGTTTTACGTCGATGTGTCAATGTTTCCAAATGGATGTTTTTATGAGGAAAGAATGTACTTGCCACTTTGAGATCATGAGAGATCACAAAAAACATTATTCTCTCTTCATTTTCGGTCGCAGTTTCGTGCCGGAAGTATAGGCCTATATTATTACATAAGTCGATTTGATTTCTGCCAGCTCTATCATTTAATGTCACCAATCTGACATGGTGCTCAGTTATAGAGCCCATCGGACTACCCTAATTGTTGTAAAATGAGTCTAAATCCTGGGGATGACTAACATTAGTGAGCATATATACACAGACTGCTGAATTTTCGACTACTTGGAAGACCAACAATGAGGAATCCAACTCTCATTTTTCGAGTTCATTTCTATTGTATAGCATCGTATAGCTTTTGAGACACATTGTTTCCACTTTTAGGTCATCGGGTTTTTTGGAGCCACGAGCTCAAGCCGATACTCTCATACATGTGGTAATGTAGTCAAACGCGTCAGATTTTCTAAGTGACTGACTTTTCGTTGTTATTTTGGCGGTATTCGATTTTGTTTGTTTTGTTGAAACTTTAATACTTAAATTTTTTTTGTGGATGCAGGTCGTGAGCTCAGCGATCCACCCAGATTAGGCCGCTTTCTACGACAAGCTCTGATTACTGTGGGGATATTCTATGGGTTTAATCTTTCGTTCGAAATATTTACTGTACTATGTACAAAGTACATGAATATGTAAATTATAAATAATAAATTTACTAACACCAACAATTCAAAACAAAAAACTAGGATGGTTTTAATCATTAATTAAACACACTTACCGATTAGAACAAGTGGATTAGATAAGAAGAACACAAAACACAGTGGTACATATAATTTGGTGCCTCGATCTATAACGAAAGAGATCAAAATGTCAAAAACAATATATATTATACAAATAATGCAAAAGAAATGTTCTCTATTGTTAATCCATTTCAAATTGAATCATCGCGTATAATATTCGAAATTCGATTCGGTGCGATTACAATTCAAATATATATTTGTCCGATTTGACAAATATTGGTATTGTTTATTTCCCCTTTTTCCTTATTTTGGTAAACGGCGTGTGTGCATTTGATTTGCCTTTAATTTGAAATTGATAGTTTTCTATTATTTCGGATCTTGTATTAGCTAAACGCGGGAATATAAACAACATATAGATGAATGCAGAAACCTGTCGGCAAATTTCGGTAACAATGTGCCAATCCATGTGAAAATTTGTTATTTTGTCGCAAAATATATATCGCTTCGAGTTATTGTTATTCGATGGAACAATAGACAGATGTGGTTTATATATATATATATATATATATATATATATATATATATATATATATATATATATATATATATATAAATATATATATATATATATATATATATATATATATATATATATATATATATATATATATATATATATATATATATATATATATAAAGAAGACAGATCCTCAGAACCTAATTAAATGGCGAAAGGACTGTGCCATTTTTTATCGTATTAATACTGTTTTTGATCTTCAAGTCATCTGTATAAAAACTATATGCCGAGGAAACTGGGTTCAAAAATTAATTATCAGTGTTGTTTCGCCAGGTGCTCTGCATCTCAGAGTTGATTCGACTAATATATTCTCAGAATACAGATACGAAAATATCGCTTTATTATAGATATATCGGTATCTGCATCCTGAAACATATTGGACCAATAATGATTCGTATCACTGTTGTTTAGTTAACCTCTTTCGAAAATCGTAAAAAATCAAATTTTCCACTGAATTCAATTTTTTCAAGAAAATAAAAAAATGTTGCGATGTAAAATGACTAATGACTTCTGAAAAACATAATGTCCAAATTTATTACACTTTTTGAGTGACATAGAGATTTGCATCCGAAAACATTAGTCTTACCAATGTCTAAGAACGGCAGCCCTCATACCATCTTTGAGCAGTATATCCAGTTCGTATGATCCTGTTGAATATCAATGTTATTAGTTTTAAGGATTTATTGAGTAAGTATTTGATTTTCTTTATTTGCACTTAACTCATATAGGTTTGGACTTCCTATTTAGCCCAGAATCTCAGTGTTGATTCGCCCAATAGTTTCTCAGTTTTCAGATATGGATTATTACCTCATTTTAGATATTCCAATATCTGTGAACTGAAAACCTATTGAACCGAAAATGATTCTTTTTGTTTTGATTTGGCTATGATACTGACCAGCAATTAAAAAAATATAACAGAGCATGGAATTGGCACAATGGAATGAACCTGCGTTCAAAAATTGTATATACAATTTAATAATTTTATAAAATTATATATAAAAACTCGACTTAAGATTCTTGGTCCACCCCGAGTATTTGATTTCATCGGTACCTGAGGAAACTCGGTTCGAAGTTTATTTTACCAGCCCAGCATCTCAGTGTTGATTCGCCGGGTTCCCAGCTCGTCCAAAGTTGATTCGCTCAAAAGGTTCTCAGTAAATAGATATCGATGTATCGCCTCATTTTAGATATATCGATATCTGTCACTAAGAACCTATTGGGTCAGAAATGATTCAACACTATAGCCAATAATGGTGTTTTGTCGCCAAAAATTCGAATGAAGTGATTCAAAGCACTAACAAATGACTTCTGGGAAACATTATATCCAAAAATATTACAATTTTTGATTGACGTAGAGATTTGCGTCCGAAAACACTCTATAGTATTACCATTGTCTAAAAACGGCAGCCCTCGTACCATCTTTGAGCAATATATCCAGTTCGTATGATCCTGTTGAATATGAATGTTATTAGTTTTTAGGACTTATTGAGTAAAATATGTGATTTTATTTAATTGCACTTAACTCATGTAAATTTAAAGTTCCTATTTTTCTTGTTTCTTAAATTTTGTATGTATGTTCCTAATATGTTTAAAAGACCATCGATGTTACCATCGAAAGCCTATATGTAATATGATCGTGATAAGCTTTAATTTTACTTCACCATCATTAGTCTTGTACAGTCCGTCGTCCGATAAATGTTGTATCTCGATATGATGACCAGCTCGTTTTGAAATTTTTTCCACTGGGTCTATTTGATCTTTCATCTGCCTAACATTGGCTGCCTGGGGCACAAAATTTCGGGATTAAATTGCAAGTGCCGCTAATTGAATACAATTGCAAGTTCCGCTAGTTTACTTCAATGCCAAGAATTCTGACATATCTTGGTTTAATCGACATGTTAGAACGGAACTAATACCATTATCTGTCTTCAAGTTATCGTATAATAGAGGAAGAGCACTGGTACTGATTTGAACTCCACGTTGAACAGGTAATAAATAATAATTGTTTCCAACTCTTATCGTGCGTATTAAATGTTTAAATTCATTCAATATTGTATTGAATGTTAACCCATATGCTTTCATTTTTTTCCTTGAGTCACTTGGAAATGCTTCGAATTTAAAACGTCGAACCAGTCGTTTACCTATAATTTCTAGGATAATATTTCAAATTAATTATAATGATGTAGTTCGGCGCATTTATCCCTATTAGCAATTTCTCAAAGAAACTGGGTTCGGTTAAATTTACCAGCCCAGCATCTCAGTGTTGTTTCGCCGGGTGCCCAGCATCTCAGGGTCGATTCGCCCAATAGATTTTCAGAAGACACAAACCGGTATATTGCCTGAATTTAAATATATCGGGATGTGTCTTTCAAAAACCCATTGGACCAGAAATGATTCAACACAAACCAAGGATGGTGTTTTGTCGCCATAAAGTCGAATGAATTGATTCGAAGCACTAACAAATGACTTCTGAGAAACATAATCTGCAAAAATATTAATCTTTTTGACTTACATAGAGATTTGCATGGTTACCCTCGTACCATTTTTGAGCAGTATATCCAGTTCGTATGATCCTGTTGAATATGAATGTTTTAGGGATTTATTGAGTAAATTATTTGATTTTCTTTATTTGCACTTAACTCATGTACTGTTGGACTTCCTATTTTCCTTGAATGATAACCCATACGCTTTCATTTTATTATCACTTTGACATAATTCTTAAGTCTCCATCTTTGTTAAATCAGGTGATATATTTAAGTTTATACAGTTATTCTTAACTGACTCCACCATCATCAATATAAGTTACAAAGACTGTTTCATGACATGAATTTGCTTCTGTAGGCAGTTATTGCTGCCATTACTAGTTTTTACTCAATTGACAATCGCAGCTATAAGTTATTAGTTGTTTCGCCAGGTCCCCAGCTCAGAGTTGATTCGCTCAAAAGGTTATCAGTAAACAGATATCGGTATATCGCCTCATTCTAGATGTATCGATATCTGTCACCGAGAACCTATTGGGTCAGAAATGATTCAACAAGGATAGTTTTTGTCGCAAAAAGTTCGAATGAAGTGATTCGAAGCACTGACAAATGATTGCTGATAAACATAATCTCCAAAAATGCTACACTTTTTGACTGACATATAGATTTGCATATAGTTACCCTCGTACCATCTTTGAGCAGTATATACAGTTCGTATGATTCTGTTGAATATCAATGTTATTAGTTTTAATGATATATTGAGTAAAATATTTGATTTGATTTATTTGCACTTAACTCATATAGGTTTGGACTTCCTATTTAGCCCAGAATCTCAGTGTTGATTCGCCCAATAGTTTCTCAGTTTTCAGACATGGATTATTGCCTCATTTTAGATATTCCGATATCTGCGAACTGAAAACCTATTGAACCGATAATGATTCTTATTGTTTTGAGTTGGCTATGATACTGACCAGCACTTAAAAAAATATAACAAAGTATGGAATCGGCACAATGGAATGAAGCTGCGTTCAAAAAATTGTATATAAAATTTAATAATTTTATAAAATTATATATAAAAACTCGACTTAAGATTTTTTGGTCCATCCCGAGTATTTGATTTCCTCGGTACCTGAGGAAACTCGGTTCGAAGTTTATTTTATCAGTCCAGCATCTCAGAGTTGATTCGCCCAATATGTTCTCAGTAAACAGACATCGAACTATCGCCTCATTCTAGATATATCAATATCTGTCACTAAGAACCTATTGGGCTAGAAATGATTCAACACTAGCCAAGGATGGTGTTTTGTCGGCAAAAATTCAAATGAAGTGATTTAAAGCACTAACAAATGACTTCTGAGAAACAAAATCTCCAAAAATTTTACACTTTTTGACTGACATAGAGATTTGCATCCGAAAACACTAGTATTACCATTGTCTTAAAACGGCAGCCCTCGTACCATCTTTCAGCAGTATATCCAGTTCGAATGATCCTGTTAAATATGAATGTTATAGTCTTAAGGATTTGTTGAGTAAAATATGTTATTTAATTTAATTGCACTTAGCTCATGTAGGGTTGAACTTCCTATTTATAGCCCAGCATCTCATTGTGTTTGATTTCCTCGGTACCTGCCATATCTGGCTAGCTTTCCCCTAACCGCCACCTGGGCAGTCGCCCGATGGGGGTGGAACTTAAACCCCACACGGGATGTGTATGGATGTGTTTGTATGTGGTTATGGGAATATAATGTGGTTTTATCTATATGAGATAATGTGCATTTGTGTGTGTTTTTAAGTTTACATGTGTGAACATGTTTGAGCTAGATGTATTGGGAATTCTGATAAATTTATTTAGGATAAGTTTTTTTGATTAGATAGGAAAACATTTTTTGTAAAACATCATATGAGGGAAAACATTGTGGGTTTGTGTAAATTTTATGTTTGTTGCGGTTTCCATCAAACCGTCGTAATTTTCCCATCTAATGTTGTGGTAGCAATACGCACGATAATGAGAAGATTCTCTTACAAAATCGATAAATCCTGTTAAGTTGAACTCCTCTTTGTAAACTTCCAAAACTTTTGGAATTTTAGAAATACTTATGCTCTCTTTTCTTCCAATACTACTTTCACAATACACGAAGAGGATTGAGCCGGAAATAATTTGTTTAATTTTTTTTCCTGTTCCACAATGACAATATAGTGTATCTGGCTCTTTGACACAATTTTGAATTTGTTGAATTCCGAGTGTGTCAAGTTTAGTTAGCTCAATCGGAAGGTATTTATAAGTATCTGTAACTTCATTATTGCATAACTGACATATTGAATTAGTTTCAATACTTGAGTAATTTATTTCATTTAAATTATGTACAATCCCATTCTAAACCATATAGCCTGGCTAATATAGCATGCCGATGCATTTTTGCTAAGTCTTCGTTCCAGTTTAATAACGAATTGGCTAAACCACTGAAGCGTTTGTCTCTCTTTTCAAATTCTGTAGAATTTAAATTTAAAAGGCATTGGGTAAATGCGTCAATTGCACAAGTATTGTGATAGTAGTCAATTTTAAGGTTACCATTCTTTAAAAAACAGAAATAATCAGTCTTCAAATTTCTTAACTCTTTTAATTTTTTTAAATTCCTAAATGTTTGAGGAGTTTGATTATTATTTAAAGTTAATAGTTCGATTCCCTCCATTTAATTTATTTGGGTTATAGAAGTTTGACTAAAGTAACTTTTGGTTGTTTTGGGTTGTCCACGGCACATTTCCTCCTCTTCGGAAAGCAATGAAAAAATGTTTTCCTCTAGATTTTGATTAGATGAATCTGCGATCTGAAATTCCGACCTCTCATTCTCTTTTGGTATAACAAGGCATTTCCTTTGGAGTATGTATTTGTTGCGGTTATGTATTTTCTTGACAAACCGTAACGGTTTAGCTGGAAGATCACCCAGCGACATTGCTCGGCAATTTCGTCGTTTAATGATGGAAAAATAGTTTTCAATATTTCCATTGCTTAAAATTTGGCCATTAAAACTGATTACATCTTTAGAAATAGATTTTGCGATTGAATTAAAATCTATATAAAATTAACTTTGTGGGTACAATGTTTCTGATAATTGTCCTCTTATCTGATGATCATTGTCAGTGTATAGTTGCTCATTAAAATCAATTGGTTTTAAAGGAGAAACTTTTGCTGTATTTAGCAAAACTTTGTCTAAACCGATTCAGAAAGATACTTATTCTGCAATATTATACAAAATTTCTGCCAAATCTGAATCAATTCTGAAGTAACGATTTCCTTTATAATTTCATTGTTTTTGTTAATTTTAAAATATTTTTTTACATCTGCAGTCATGCAATGCATAAGATGAGAGACACAAAGACGTATATCAACTAAATTATCGATTTTAGACTCGTATGGTACTGTGACATTTATTTAAATACTGGATTATATCCATTCTGTTGAATGAGTCTAAAAGTGCCTTTATTTTTTCCAAATTAAAATCAGTCACAATACTTTTAATAATAGGCCAGGTTTTGCATTGTTTTTGTATTTCAATTCTGTAAGATCTTAACCAACCTCCAATAGCATCCAAATTATGGCTGGAACTAACCATGTCTGACAACGGAAAAGGATCATTTGGCTCATTGTCGTAAACTTTCACCGGAACTACAAGCGCATAATATAATAAAGATGCATCGTTTCTTAGTGGGTTCTTGACAAAACCTTCTGTAGCATCTAAATATGCAACTAAATTAGGATTTTCTTTTAACAAAATTTTTAACATGATGATTTGAGTATCGCTGTACGTTATTAATGTGAATGGTTTTAATGAAAGTTTTTGTATTAATTGTTCATCGTTGTAGTGCGCTTCTAAAATCTCTCTGATATCGTTTGTGTCATTATCGTGAGTTTTAACTGCTTCAGAATGTCTTTCTCTTTGTACGTCTGTACATCTTCTCATATACTTGCTTAGCATTTTTATCTGAAATCACTTTCAGGTTTACTTTAAAATTTTACTTTTGGTACCTCTTACTTGTCGTGTATTTAATGGGTACGTTTGTAGAAAATATTTTGAAAATCCCACTGCCATCATTGCAACCTTTCAATTTATATTGTTTGCAATTTTTATGTGCACAGTATGCCCGGATATTAATTAATTTTTTGCCATAATCAATCGATTTGATATTAATAATACAACCCGTTTTTATGGTTCAAATATTGGCAATTGCACTTGCATGCAGTTTCGTTATTTGTGTTTGCTTTTTTTTGTCCAATCTTTTGACCCAATTCTCGTCAGAAATATTAAGTAGTCCTACGTCTTCGGTGTAGAAAAGTTTTCTTTTCATATTTTTCTTTATATTTACATTTAATGCTTGCTGCATAGTTTTTGAGGAGACACGTTTTCCTTGCAACTTCATCTTTGAATAAAACAACCAATGTCACAATGTATCCAACTGAAGTGATTTTCGATCGAGTATTATCAGTAGATGCTTCAATCTGACAATCAACTGTTATTAGAACTATTATTAGAATTATTATTTAAAGATTCTCGTTTGAAATTTTTTTCTTTTAAAGTTTTCTTATATAATAATCTTTACTGATTAAAGCCTCAGGCGGACGTGTAAATTACACGATGTATGTTACGTGTAAAAAATCTGCAATTTACATAGTTACGTTTTACGTAAAAATTACTTTCTTTAACTAGCTCGGGTGAATGTAAAAAATTTCCTATACAACAAATAACGTAGACAAGTAAACTAACATATTGGAAATACGCATTTATTCATGTTAATTTTTAATGACTAAACCGAATCCCGACAACCTTTTACAAATGTTTCAAGATGTGTTACATAGAAACATGTGAAGTAAGCCAATTTTTTCATTCGAGGAAAACTAATCATTTTCATCGCACAACGCTATTGTAAAAAAAACCTTTCCCAGTTTTAATATTCGAATTTTTAGTATTTTTCCTAATTTTTTTTTTTCATTTTTTTAAACGGGATTTACAGGCCATTGTAGTGCGACAGGTACGTGTTTCTTTAAGGATATACTTCAGTTGGCTGGGAAAGTTTCACGACATCGTTTTGAACGAATTTTAAGAGGCCGATAAATACTTTCATGTGTTATAACTTCAATAGTTTACTTCACTTTTACTTCGTCATCACCAGTTCATCATCACACAAAGATTTAAATTTAACTTGTAGTAATTAATATTACTTGAATTCGCAAGAAAAAAGAGGAAACATTTTGTATGAAATTCCCACATAGTATTATAACGAATATGCTTTTGTACAGAGCGAAAGAAAATATTATAATTTTATATGTAAGGAACCAAATTTCAATAAAACATAAATATATTATAAAAAAACTCACCAGTCCAAAAATGTTCCTCCAAGTACTCGTTGGTATAGTTTGGAATGCTGAAAAAAATATATTGTTCCTATACTCACAAAACATAAATTTTCAATTCACAAAGACTACATACATATATACATAAGTGTGCTACACACTTTTTTCAGTTTTGTCCAAAAAAAAAAAGCATAAACGAGCGTCTCTATGGCCATACCTCGTTTTCTTTAAATTGTCTTAATAATGGGAAGATTATAATAATAATTATCAAAATTATAAATTAAATATGCGCACATTACACCAATGTGTAAGAAAGGTCACCGGAAAATTTACAAATGCACTACCAATAAAAGAATGACATGGAACTAACTACATAAGACTAACAACTAAATAGATGGAATGAATTCTTCGAAGACAACTGCATAAATATCGAACCAATTGAAGAGCTTCCAGATGGAAACTATAACGAAAAAATAAATAACCATCCACCAAAACTAGCACCATTGTTATTAGGAGTGTGGAATACTGGGAGAATTCTCCAAAATTGCAAAGAGGGCTTAACCATAACGATTTCAAAGAAAGACGACTTTAGAGAATGCAATAATTGGCGAGGCATCTCTCTGCCCAACAGTACAATGAAAGTATTAGTAATGGTCATCCTGTAACGAATCTCACCAACTTTGAACCAATGCATAAGAAACCAACAAGCTGGTTTCAGACCAGGAAAAAGTTGTACAGACCACATCAACACAGTCCAAATTATCGTCGAACAATCCAACGAATGGAACTCACCACTATATCTACTCTTCATGGACTTCGAACGCGCATTCGATTACATCAATAGAAGCGCAATCTGAATAGCACTCTGTGAAATAGGCATCCCCAGGAAAATGAACGAACTCATCCGAGAAATGTACCGGGATGCTAGAAATAAAGTTCAACACAAAGGAAAGTAGAGTGGCACGTACTACAATACACGAGGAGTTAGACAAGGATGTGTACTATCTTCACTACTGTTTCTCATAGTACTGGATAATGTCATGCACCAGCTAGCCATCATATCACCAAACGGAATTCAGTGGGATCCAATTTGAAAACTCAATGATAATAACACTGAGACTGAACACAAGCAATAGTACACCACTTCGCATCAACCAATACATAATAGAAGAAGTCGAAAAATTCGCATACCTTGGCTGTACCGTATCAAGAATAGGCAGGAGACATTAACCAACGCATCAACAAAGCGAGAAACACTTTCAACAGCTCTATAAGATCTGGAATGCATCCGTCCTGTCAAGAAACACCAAGATACGAATGTCCAATCCCTGTGTAAAATCAGTACTGCTGTGTGGCTATGAAAGGTGGAAACATACGCAGAAAATCACAAAAAGACTCCAAGTGTTTGCAAATAAATGCCTTGGGCGATTGATCAAATGCTTTTGGTCGAATAAGATCACAAATAAAGAATTACTGCGACAAACAAACCAAGTGAATATTGAGGAGATCAGGAAGTGGAAATGGAGATGGATAGGACAAACGCTGAAAAAGACACCAAATGATTCCATGCAAGGATGTCATTAGAATGGAATCCGCAAGGAAAAAGAAAAGTTGTAAGGCCAGCAGTGATTTGCTACTAAGAATGAAGATAAAGGAAACAAATTATAAACCCAAGACCTCGCCTGGTTAACTTTCTTATTTTCTACAAAAATTGACTAATGACCGCAGACAAAAGTCGAAAATCACCTCCCATATTAATTAATTAATTTTCCTATTCCATCAACAAAATAAAATAATAACAATAGACAGCTGAGTAATCTACTCATACCATGGAACATTAAATACATATATAAATTAGCAGCCATAACACGTCCCTTGTCAACAATCTGACTTCATCGTTTTCGATCACGAGCCAGCTCTTCATACTGTTGCAAACAATTAGAATAAGCCAGATCGCTCTCCACGCCGTGAAGTTATCGTCGTGAACAGTGACGAAGGTTGTATTCCAACATGAGATTAAAAAGTATCACGCATAGTTGCAAAAGTTCTCGATATCCAGTTTTCAACTTTGACACCACATTGTGAATTCGTTACTGTCATGTTACACATATTTACGTATTTGTTTGGAACTCCCAAATATTCAAGCGCATATCATAGTCTCTTTCAATTAATTGCTTGAAATCTAAGAATAACGGATGGACATCGCGAGATGTTTCATAGTACTTGGAAAGAATCACCCTTCTTGAATATTGAGCATAACGCGGTCACTTTCCATTCTTCAAGCATAGTTTCATTTCGCAATGCCAATCGAATGAGGTCGAAAAGACAATTCCGCCACAAATTAAAAACGTTTACACTTTTTCGGATTAGAGCTACAATTTAGCCAAAAAATACACCATGATTCGGGATGAAAGTTCGGACTAACTTCATAGACTCATTTTTGACGTGTCAAATTGAACCACTAGAATCTGATAATATGCTCATATTAAATTAAATGTAGTTAGTAAGAATGCAGTTGATATGTAAAATTCTGGAGAAGTGATACTGGAAATCGATCTAGAATTGTTAAGTCATTAATACCCGAGAATCCTTTCAAAGTCCTTATTCTGTGTTCTTTTTTCGTACTTAGTCTTACGGAATCTATAGACTACTGGACAATAATAACCTAATAATTTTCAATAACAATTTGTTGAATTTTATCAATTTTAGCTGTTACAAGTCGTTTGGATGTCATTTTATTTAAACAAACATGTAACATAAATTCTCAATTTAAATATTTAAAGAATATCGCTAAATACAAACTTAACAGTTTAATAAAAAATCAACCAGCACTTATCACTTTAATCAAATTTCGTATTATCAAAAACTTCATTAATTATTTAATTAAATTTTTGAAAGTACCACCTTGTATTGTCTCGTAAAATAACAAACACGATAAGGTATAATAAGAAAATATTATTTTGCATTAGAAAAAATATAACTCTAAAAGTCCATATCATGGCCAATTTAAACCGTCAATAATCATTTCCGGCCCAATAGGTTCTCAGGTGACAGGTACCGAAATTTCCAAAACCATTAAATTTCATTATTTGAACTTAGGTCGATTGTGCCAATTTCATAAACCGGATGACTCTGTTATAAGACGAGTTGGTTCGTATTATGGCCAACTCGAAACAATAAGTCATTTCCGGCCTAATAGGTTATCAGGCGACAGGTACCGAAATGTTCAAAATTATTGAATTTCACAATTTGAACGCAGCTCGATTGTGTGAATTCCAAACACCAGATGACTGTGTTTAATTTACTAGAGTCCGTATCATGGCCAACTCGAAAAAACAAGAATTATTTCTGGACCACTAGGTTTTCAGGAGCCAGGTTCCGACATATCTAAAATTATAGAATTTATATGGAATTATTGAAACGCAGCTCGATTGTGGCAATTCCAAACACCGGATGACTGTTACATTTACTAGAGTTGGTCCGTATTATGGCCAACTCAAAACAGAATCATTTTCGGGCCAATAGATTCTCAGGAGGCAGATTCCGAAAAACAGGTTGCCACTTCCATAGACTGGATGACTCTGTTATGTTAACTAGAGTTGGTTCGTGCTATGGCCAACTCAAAACGAAACAACTAAAAATCATTTCCAACAAAATTGGTTTTACTGGTGTCCATAGAGAGTGATACCGCGATAATTTTCGCATTTCGAGCATAGCTTCGTTTCCCCATACCAATCCAAAAATGTCGAAGAGACAAAGTCGAATAAAGTCGATAATACTTCTACTCATAAGACTTTAGCCTTACACCATTCGCGCTACCTCTGTCTTCAAATTCGTTAGATGTCCTTCTAGCAAGAACCACTTTATTTTGCCTCTTGGTTGTAAATAGAGTTTGTGTTTTAACATGGGTTATATTTCGTTGCTTAACAGCAAGGAAACATACCTCATTAAACTGATTAATTTTGGGCTTAGTTTTGACTTTATCGAGAGTGCACTGGATGACATCGAAAACCGAGGTTTCCAGTACTTCCCAAATACTGTTCACTTCTTCAGACTGGTCATAAGATCGCAAAATGATTGTGCTGAAAAGATCTTGATATTTATTATACCATGTTTATATAACGAAAGAATGTACTCGTCACTTTGAAATTATGAGCGATGGCAAAGACATTATTTCTTTATTTTTTGTCTCAGTTTCATATCGGGAGTGCGTACCTATATAATTATATAAGTCGGTTTGATTTCAGCCTAAAAGTCACTAATGTAGCATATATATAATATATATATATAAAAGTCACTAATCATTAATCTGACATTAAACATATAGACATATAGGAAACTATATATATATATATATATATATATATATATATATATATATATATATATATTATATATATATATATATATATATATATATATATATATATATATATATATATATATATATATATATATATATATATATAGATAGATAGATAGATATAGATATGTATATTTCTATATTTCTAAATATATAACTAGGTCAAACCATTATAATTCACTCAATTTAAGATTCCAACCATGACCTCTACAATTTCAATTTGTTTTATTTAATCTTGTTATATATTGAAAATACGGGATGTTTATCATTTCGTTTTTTCTGACCTTCGAGAGTCTCATTATTCGTCATTGAAATTTTTCGGTCTTCCGCCTTTTGATTGTTACGGATAAATAATTGTGGATAGGCAAATATAGTAAATACCAAAGCCAAAATAAAAATATATTTTTAGCCAAATTTAATTAGTTGCTAACTTTACGCATAATCATAATTGCTTTCGTAACTTTATTGTGAATTAACCGTTTAACACTTACCCACAAGTGAATGTATAGTTTGGAGGAAGGGAACACCTTGTGCAGGAGATTCAACATCTCACTACCGAGTTCGAATTCCGATAGGGGCAGGATGCGAAAAGGGATTTTCACCATCGATCGTTTATGCGGTACGATTGATGGTGCGAATGAACTCATCTGAGACCCAGTTGAGGTTAAAATCCGTGTGCCGTCCCATTTTCCATGTCAGTACTGTGGTGCAGATGGTTTCTACGTAAATCGGACCTATAGTCGGAACGTAAAGTTATATAGCGGGAAGTCACAATCGGCCAATAAAGCCTGAATGACAGATAACACTACAACATGTTGGTAGTGACCTTCATTGTTTCTCATAGTTTCTTGAATAATGCTGTATAACAGATGTATTGGGAGGCGTCTCCCTTAATTGATGGCAAATTACTCAGTTTAGGATGAGTTATGTATAAATTCCAGTGAACCAATTTTGACAACTTCTTAATTACTAATAATTTACGATTGAGGGATCCAATAGAAGGTTGAACTTTAAATGAAAAAATACCCTGGAGTGTTAGTTGGATAGGATTTTCATATAATTGTTCGGCATAGCTTAAATCATAGAGTTATAGAAGACAAAATGTATCATGTATCATGACTATAAGTTCAATTTAATTAGAACCACTACACTTTAACAGAAAGTCATTTTTTGACGATTTTTACAGGTCATTGTTTGCCCGTACCGTGTCAACAATCTTACTCCATCGGCTTCGATCACAAGCCAGCTCTTCATATTATTGTAAAAAATTACAAAATGTCAGATCGATTAATACTTCAAGGAGCCATCATCGTCGACAGTATCCACTTTGTCTACCAAAGACGGTTCTCCCTTTAAAGATCGCTGTATCACTGTCCTCTGATTTCATGCACTATATAAGGAATTTGCATTAAATTCCTGATCATGTGATTAACAAAATGTCGGTATGTGTTATCACGTCGCGTTTTGGGTCATATATCACACGTATAATTCTTCTCCCAAATGTTAGAAGCAATCTTTCGTACTCATCCGTCAAGGTCCAACTCTCACATCCATACATGACAACGCGGCTGATATTTTGGTTTCAGAAGTGGACGTAGTTGATATAAAGCCCGATCACCAGCGATAAGGTAAACCTCGATATCCTTTCCCACACTACTAACGTGAGTAATGAGAAATCTAAAATTCTTAGCAAGATAATGCATGACAGAATCTTGTATGCTGTGCAAAAGAGAGCTATACCGCGATAGTTTTCGCATTTCAAGCGATCGTCTTTTCTTGAATATTGGGCATAACGTATGAATGAATATCGGTCACTTTCCATTCTTCAGGCATAACTTAATTTCGCAATATTAAGCGAATAAGGTACACAAAGCTAATATCAAGGGCTCTGAATTAATGCAATCAAGGTGGACAATTTTTCTTTAATCTCTGCATGGCCATAGTGAATTTCCCATGGCGTGGCTCCTCAATGAACGTCTCTGCGGTCTATATTTGAGGGTATTCAATTACAGCTTTTAATAGAAGTGAAACCTTAAATAGGACAGAAAATCCTGGTACTGAATGGTATTTCCATCCTGGTACTGAATGGCAGTTGACCAAAATTTTAAGGTATGGTGCACTCCGGTAACTCCTTTAAAGAAACCACGCGAATTGCGCTCATTGCTGAGTTGTTGTACTCTTCAGACCTTAAACTTCCACCATTCGCGCTTCTTTTGTCTACAAATTCTTAGCTGTTCTTGCAAGAACTGTTTTTTTTTCTTGCGATTGCAAACTGAGTTTGCGCTTCATTGTGGGTTATATTTCACATTATATTTCACACACACATATATATATATATATATATATATATATATATATATATTTATATAAATATATATATATATATATATATATATATATATATATATATATATATATATATATATATATATATATATATATATATATATATATAAATATATATATATATATATATAAATATATATATATATATATATATATATATATATATATATATATATATATATATATATATATATATACATATATATATATACATATATATATATATATATATATATATATATATATATATATATATATATATATATATATGTATATATATATATATATATATATATATATATATATATATATATATATATATATATATGTATATATATATATATATATATATATATATATATATATATATATACATATATATATATATATATATATATATATATATATATATATATATATATATATATATATATATATATATATATATATATATATATATATATATATATATATACCTAATTGGTTTACCTTATGAGATATTTTTCAAGGTACACTAAACCAAGAAACTTGTTTATTAATGCGGTTTTGTTGATATAAAGAGTTTGATTTTGATCACCTTTGAAAATCACGTCTTAAATAGATTTAAAAAGAGATGTCGGCGAATAATAATGATGGCAAACACCAAAATAATTGACGATCGATAAACATCGATTAATTGATGTTGTAAGACGAATTTGACGACAACATTTTAATTTAAAATTTATGTTGATCGATACATAGAAGAAAACGAAATCACGATTAACCATACTAATGTATATATATATATATATATATATATATATATATATATATATATATATATATATATATATATATATATATATATATATATGTATATATATATATATATATATATATATATATATATATATATATATATATATATATATATATATATGTATATATATATATATATATATATATATATATATATATATATATGTATATATATATATATATATATATATATATATATATATATATATATATATATATATATATATATATATATATATATGTATATATATAGTCATTTTTCAAATATTAGGTCGTTTTAAGTATTCGTACTTCTACGACGAGGTATTTGGTAACATCAAACCAAGTCATGAATGGATGATGAATTTGACCCATTGCTTAGTTGCTATAATATCAAATTAAGTACATACGTTCTATGAAACATTTTGATATTCAAGATTTTATCAACTCATTCTAAAACAAAAATTATTTGCGTTTGTTTATGATTGACATAATCTTGAAACGTTGATCTACGAAATGAAAACACAGAAAAAATGAAAATTAATAAATTGGTTGGGTTTTATTTGTTTAATAATTAACATTTTTGTTTATTAGATTGACGTTTATTTGGGGAAGCCTTATTTTACTCAACAAAGTAGTATGCCGATAATTTGAAAATATTATGAGAATACGAAGTACTCGTACCAGCAAGAATATTTGTGTACATATATAGTACGGAAGCATATATAATGATATGCTATTGATCTTTTATATGAGCCTCGAGGTTTAGATCATGGGGTCGGTCTTGTAAATTTACATACGAGTAGGCAAACCAGAAAATTGTCAAAAATCGTATATCGAATATTTTCAAAACGAACCATTACAAAACAAACATTATATTGCATATATGCGTTCATTCGTATAGTAACATTTCAATTTGTGGTATTTTTACCTATAAGATATGTGTTTCGCTTTAAATAATATGTCAAAAATCAAAATGCACAGCGTGATATTATACCTACTGGGTAAATTCGTTAGATTTATGAGAATCTCAGTTTATATATATATATATATATATATATATATATATATATATATATATATATATATATATATATATATATATATATATCTTTACTTGTATTAAATATTGTGACATACGTGAAATTTAATTTTTTTAAAGATATTCCAGATCGGTTGATTTTATATTATTTAAGTTGAAGGTGATGGAGGGACGGAATCCTATTCCAATTTGTGTGTTTTAGTTGTATATATTAACGTTTTATGATTGATCATCGGTCGGAGAATTTTAAGAAAATATTTGTTTTTATACACATAGTAATACATACAGACAGTTTGTTTCTAATCAACCTTCCAATTGTACTATGCCAAAATTGTATTAAGTATAAGTGTATCATATACAGTAAAACCTGCAAAGTTGACCAAATACATAAAAAGTTATAAAAACTTGTTAGTTTTACCGTGAATCGGTTTATAATTGAAATCGATTCAAGAAGTTCATGAGATTAATGAATGGTTGAACCCAATAACTTGGAATTTAAATGTGTTGTAAATATGACACATAATGAAGGTACTTGTGGTGTTAAACTCAACTTGATTTTTGAATCAAAGCACTGTCTTACAAATTTACTTATGCATAAATTGCAGCCAAATTAATATGTTAAACAATTTGTCCGCAATTTATTTAAAGTGAGTAATAAATTAATATGTCCAAAGAAGAGGTTATGTTGTCTCCACTAGGTCAGTTTAATTGAACACGACTTGTCTTAGTTTTGTCCGACACTGTATATATATATATATATATATATATATATATATATATATATATAGATATACATATATATATATACTGACATCGAAACCCGTATTAATCAAACGAAATTCAAAGTCAAAAACATTTTGATCTTAACCTTTTTTATTTTGTTGATGTTCTTGAAGATCATCATTCCAATCTGTCAACCGTTTCTTGTCATTCTAAATAACGAACAAATTTGACATTTAAAGACCGCCCTTGTTTAGTTTTTCTACTAACAATTCATTATCGTTTTCAATCATTTGATTCTATATGTACATGTATATGTGTATATGTTATATATATATATATATATATATATATATATATATATATATAATTTTATGTGAGACGGAGGGGTACCTACCGCCGATAGGACCTGATGTCTTAAGTGTTATGGTTACTATCTCAGTAACTGTTACACTTAGGACATCAGGTCCAATCAACGATAGACTGTTTTTTCAATGATCAAAAATCTGGCGTTTGTAATGGCACGAAATCACTTTTACTATATTGACCTATGAGCTTCCGATTGCTGATTACTCTGTAATAGTATTAACAATTGTCAATATCAAAATTCATTTAGAAAAGTAACAGATATTTTGAAATTAGTTTATACTCTTTTCAATTATATGCTAGATGCCATAGAATTCGTTCTGTCAAGTGTGCGAAGTTATCCCAGGAATCACAGAAGCTCATCAGGTAAAATAATAATTTGATTCTATCTTAGGGTTTTGAAAAACATTTCAGAAAATTGTGCAGTAAATCGAAATTGGGAAATAAGTACTAAAATAATCAAAAAACTGAGGATTCACAATAAATAAGATTGACCATTCAGATCCTAGTATTTATGGAATAAAATTAAATACATACATCCAAAAGTAATTGTTATTAATCATACCGATAAATCATTACAGTTATGAACAGTCTCATGTGTTTTCGATTTGATATCATTTTCACCAACTATGAGCAAAACAACAAGGTCAGGCGTTGGTTGAAATTTGCGCTAGTGGCCCTTATGTATATAGTTCAACTTGTTCATTTTATGCAATAAAAATTTATATATATATATATATATATATATATATATATATATATAAATATATATATATATATATATATATATATATATATATATATATATATATATATATATATATATATATATGTGTATATATATATATATATATATATATATATATATATATATATATATATATATATATATATTATATATATATATATATATATATATATATATATATATATATATATATATATTATATCAACAGGTAATACAATTCAGAATTTTTCACAAATAGCCACATTGCAATAAACACGTTTAATTCACACGTTTCATTTTTAAATCATACTGTGACTACGGTGAAAATTAACTTCAAAATTTCCATCAAAACTTTTCAGAGTATATACTGAAAGATTAGGATACGCGAAAAATGTTTTTAATTTTGAAAGGAATAAAAGGCATAAAAATTCGTAATTCCACAATGTCATATATATGAACTACCGTTAAGGTGTGGAAACACCCCACGTTTAATGATTCATAAAACAATAAGTTCGAAATGATTGGGAGAAATATTAATTTTCAATTGGCAAATAATTTTATTTTTCGTGGAAAATATAAACCACATATGAAAACATGTTTTCCACCACGCATTATTACCATGGATCCATCCGTGTTTAAAAATGAAAAACAAAATTTTCTTAGAAAAATTTTTACTACAACAATAATTTATGGATGGGCAAAAGTCAAAAACATAACTAAACATAAGTGATTGGTTTAGAAGGAAATACGAGATTCAACCTATGGACTTTAAAATGTTTGATAATGTATCAAATGGTTATTTTTTTAGAGTAGTAGAAGCTTGTCATGCATATATATATAACCACATCTTAAATTTTCGACGTATAAGCCGATTATCGTGACTGTCGAGGTAGAGTTTTTTTAGCCACTTTTGTGTTACACTTTTGTGTAAACGGATTTTACTGGTGACTTAGTGTCGTGAACAGAGCCTATAAGTGAACCCTAGAAAAGTTGAGCTGACTCTCTCCGGAGAAATTTAAGTATTCCTATTGAGAGTCATGCTATACCATTTTCTTCAGAAGTCATGCATCCATTGATCTGGTTAGATCAACAAATTATATGGACATGCTCCTATTGAAAAGAAATGCTATACACCATAAAAGTTTTACTGGAAATGTAATATATATATATATATATATATATATATATATATATATATATATATATATATATATATATATATATATATATATATATATATATATATATATATATATACAAAGACTGTCAACAGGTTCTACAATGAGACACTTTTCACACAAAGAAACTGATAGTCACTTTTTATTCATAGAAGTTGATTAACAGTAAAAATTCATACTAATAAAGCTGATTTACACGGGAGTAACTTTAACCATTTAAAACAAACACTCTTACATTGTGCGAGTACTTACCAGAAAAATTTAAATAATTCACAAGTTTCATTTTCTTAAATCATACTACCACTACGATAAAGTTTTACTGCAAAATTTTCGTTTAAACTTCTTAAAGTATACTGAACGATTACGATTCGCGAAAAATGTTTTTAATTTTGACGAAAAATATCGAGACTTATAAAAGGAACAAAATGTTATCAATCTTCAATGTCATGGAGGTGTAGGTCGAAAGATTAGGAAAAATATATTGATGCTTATTGGAACTACACTAAAGGTGTGGAAACACCCCACTTTTAATGATTCATAAAACAATAAAACCTAAATAATTGAGAAAAATATTAATTTTCAATTGACAAATAGTTTTGTTTCTGTCGAAAAATATGAACCACATATAGATATAAATCATGTAGAGATTTAATATGTTTCCCATCACGCATTGTAACCATGGATCCAGCAGTAATTAAAAATGTAAAACAAAATCTTCTTAGGAAAATTTTTACAACAACAATAATGTATGGATGGAAAAATTTGAAAAACAATTTTAAATATTAGTAATTGGTTAAGATTAGAAGTGAATATGGGATTCAACCTATGGGCTCTACAATCTTTGAGAATATATCAGATGAACTATATAGAACGAAAAGTAGAAGGAATACAAGCATATATATAACCAGGCCTAAAACTTTCAACGCATAAGTCGTCTATCGTACTTTGTAACAGATATACAGTGAGACTATTTAATATTCGGACGAACATAACATACAATTATTCATTACATTATCTGCTATCATATCGAACTTAAAATAATTTTTATTATAAGAATATGTTTATTTATTTGTTACTGTAATATGATGTGTGAATTATAATAAATAAATTGATTCATAAATTAACAAAATAATTGATTTAATAAAAAATGGCACAAATTCATCGCAATTTAATATTCGGACATAGGACAGTTTTAGCTTATTTTTTATAAATTTGAATTTCAATATTTATGTTTTTGCAATTTGTTTAATCTTTTTGACATTGAACTTCCTAATCGTTTTGTTAGTTCTGGTCTAATTTTGTTCCATTCCTCCTGAAGTATTCAATTAAACCTTTTTGGAAATATGGCGTTTTCTTATTTGCGTATCCAATAGGTGCCACCAATTCTATAGTAGGTTTATGTCTTGAGACTGAGACGGTGTGTTGAAAACCTTTGGGCAATCGTAAAGCGAATATCAGACATAAGTCGGAACTTTTTTTTTTGTGTTATCCGTCACTCAGATTCAATTGGCCCATTGTGACATACCACTAGTACCTGACGTATCGGCTAAAGGTCCGATTTTACGTAGAAACCATCTGCATATTGTATAGCTCCATGTCAGCCTATAGTACTGACATGGAAGATGAGACAGCACACGGATTCTAAACTCAAAAGGGTCTCATATAAGTTCATTAGCATTACCGATCGCACCAAACGATCGATGGTGAAAATCACTTTTCGCATCCTGCTCCTATCGGGATTCGAACCCGGTACCTCAAATCCACTCCTTATGATAGTAAATAATCTAATGAATAAGTGTATATTACGTTTGTCCGAATATTAAATGGTCTCACTGTATATGTATATATATATATATATATATATATATATATATATATATATATATATATATATATATATATATGCAAGGTGTTTGGTATACGTTTTTGTTCGAGAAAGGTTGGTCTATTGGCTACATTCCACCGATAGGACCTGATGTTCTAAGTGTTACAGTTTCTGAAATGGATTTTTAAATGACCCAAAATCTTGCGTTTAAATCATCATAACATTTTTATTTGGGTCCGTAATGCAACTTTCCGAAACACTTTTACTAGATTGACTTCTGAGCTTTCGAATTCTGAAAACTTTGTAATAGTTTATTCCTTGACTTTTTTGTCAGGTGGAAGTTAATTTTTCCACACAAATATTTAAAATTATTTAAAATCAGAATTTCGATACATTTTCAATATGCTTAATAAACTTTATTCCACCTCGGGATAGTAGAACAGCAAAACGTCCATTTACTGCAAAGGGGATGGACATATAGTTGGAATGTGATGCCCGACTTTTGATGCAGAATATTTTCGACAAACTTACAAAAAATTGTATGTTTATTTAATCAGTTTATATATATTTTTGGATTCTATAAACTACATATTCTCATTATATGATTGAGCTTGTAAGTTCAAAATACGATGTACCAGTAATAAATAATTGTAAACAGATAAATAAATAAGTAATTATAAATATTATCAACAATTGTCAATTTCAAAATTCATTGAAAAAACTAACAGATATTTTGAAAGTAGTTTATACTCTTTTCAATTGTATGCTACATACCATAGAATTCGTGTCAAGTGTGTGAAGTTATCCCAGGATTCCATCACAGAAAAAAAAAATCTTCATCAGGTAATACTCACATCATCCCTTCCCAGGGTTTTTAAAATCATCCCAGAAAATTGGTAATGTATCGAAATTGGAAATAAGTACTAAAATATTGAAAAACTGAGGATTCACGATAGATAAGATTAACCATGCAGATCCTAGTATTTATGGAATAAAATTTTATTCATCCAAAATTAATTGTTATTAATCTTACCGAGAAACAATTATAGTCATGAACGATCTCGTGTGATTTCGATTTGATATCAAGTCCACCAAAATTTATATATATATATATATATATATATATATATATATATATATATATATATATATATATATATATATATATATATATATATATATATATATATATATATATATATATATATATATATATATATATATATATAATATCAACTATTATATCAACAGGTCCTGCAATAAAACACTTTTCACTCAAAAAAGCTGATAGTCACTTTCTTATCAATTTCACACTTTTAAAGCTCATCTACACGTTTTTTTAACAATTAAATTAACACGTTTTATTTTTCAAATCAACAACGTTGAAAATTTACTACAAAATTTCCGTCTAAACTTCTTAGAGTGTACTGAAAGATTACGATTTGACGAAAAGAGTTAAGATTTACAAAAGGAACAAAATGTTATCATAAAGGTGTAGGAACTACACTAAAGGTGTGGAAACACCCCACTATTAATGATTCATAACAATAAGATCAAAATGATTGGGATAAATATTAATTTTCAATTGACAAATAATTTTATTTTTCTCGAAAAATATAAACCACATATTCATGTAGAGATTTAATATGTTTTCCACCACCCATTATTACGTGGATCCAGCAGTGATTAAAAATGAAAAACAAAATTTTCTTAGGATAATTTTTACTACAGTAATAATTTATGGATGGGCAAAAGTGAAAACACCCTATGGACTTTACAATCTTTGATAATATATCAAATGAACTATATCACTAAAAAAAACGTACCGAAATTAAATAGAAAACTAATTTAACCCAGAGAACTTTCCCAAGAAAGTGAACAGGTACGAATGGTTTGAATTCTGTAGTGTTGTTAGTGACGTATTGTTGTTATTGTCTTATTAAACATAACCTGTTGATAGAAAAGATCAATATAATTTCAGCCAGCACGCATATTCTATATAGACTATGACCAATTTGTATATACATAAGTCGTGTTATCAACAAAACACCAGTCAATTTAACGTAAATTTTAAGCCGTGTATTTCCACCAAATTAACCAAATTAAATCTTTCATTTGGCAATTGCCACAAAAATAGTGTGAAACAACGTCTTGGTTGATGAAGGCACAAAATAATTATAAATTATACTACTGCAGAGTAAAATCCGAGTAACTTTTCGTGTTTATGTATTTTACATTCATTATTAGTATCGTTGGATTGAAGTCTTAAACTATAAGAAGTATTAAAGATCATATTCGGTATTAAATTTAGTTTAAAAATAAACGAAAATATATTTTAAATAAATCATGTATTAGGTGTAGTTACTAACAAAAGTTAATTATAATCAATTAATCACGTACTGACGAACTTGCTTAGTACTAAAATTTAAACTTTAAGTCGTATTGATCTGATTCTAACACCATACCCCTATGTCACAAAACTAAGCTCGCGGTCTAAGTAATAGATTGATTGAATTATATTAACGAATTGGGCATAGTCTTCTTACTTTCGCCATACCGGCTAAAAAATTTGAGATGTAGGTAAAATTATAGTATTAATAAACTGGTTAAATCCTACTAAAGCTAATTATTAAAAAATTTAAAAAGTTAAATAAAAATTTCATTGGTTCAATTCAATTATTATGTAATTAAATTGATAAACCGAGTACAATAAATAATTTTTTTCATTGATAGTGAGAGTAATAGAAGGATGACAATCATATATATATATAACCAGCAGGCCTATTTGGGAATTCGATTCGTATTGCTATTCGATTCGAATCATTAAATCGATTCTAACATGAATTGGTAATACGATAGAAAAAAGAAATGAACACTGCCAAATAATGAGAAGGGAAATTTTGTACTAATGGTCATACCTATCCTAAAATTTATCATATTGTTGAATTTTGACATTTAAAGAGTATATTTCTGTTATTATATTTTGATTCGGTTTATTATTTGACAGTTGAATTATTTGGTTGCTGATACCATAATATTCATTATCAATAGAACTTAGCAATAGATGGTGGTGGAATTGGGTTGATTGGTACACTAAACCGTGTATCAGCAAACGAAATAGTGCCAGTTATTCCAATCATTTACTGCGTTTCTTAAAAATGTTTCACTCGTATGACAGTTCCATTGCTATCTTCTTTTACGTTTTATTTAATATTATATTTGAAATCGGTCCATTCTTTCTTCCAGCCATCTGTAGTTACTAGTTGATTGTCAAAATGGAACCTATTCTAAATCTTGGTTGTATGGACAGCGTGGGTCTATAAAATTTCCCCGTACTAACTACTAAGGTGCTGGAACGAAAAAAGCTGGTGCGGTCTTCCAATATACATTGTGTGTACATTTTTTGCAACAATTTCCTTGATTTCGTTCGACATCATCGCCGAATACATCCTGATATGTATGTTGAGTGTACATGTAGGCGGCTTTCATTCTGTCATGTTTGTGTGGATACTCCCTTTACCACCAGCTATGTACTGATGCCTGTTTGCATAGAGGGATCCTCCCTTCGCACTACTACAGGGCTCTGAGCTTCCTTTTGTTTCCTCTCACTTCCACTGATCCCACTAGTACTCATCATCATCACGCTTTTAGTTGGTTTATATGTAAACCACCAGCATCACTCACTTTGTTTCTTTGGTATCATTTTATACTAACGAGAAATACGGTTACCTATATGACAGATCTCAGCATTATCGTTGGAAGGCTACGTTGTAAAATCCGAAATTCACCTTATTTGGAGTAACCCTACTAGAAACTTAGTATCCCCTTAGCCACGCAGAGCGTATGCAGTGCCATCTTATCTTGAGTAGCTCAAGCGGTAAGTTATGTCGATTATAAGTTCACCATTCCAGCCTAACGCCATAGCACATTATGTTACCCAAAGGCTAACAGGGTTCACCATTCACCACGATAAGGCAGACTTGGGAGTAGAGAGGAGATGCTATAGCAACCTGCATTGTATGAGCGCATATATTGTTTTTTTAACAAGTCAAACAAGTTTAAATAATTCAAATTATTTAATAATGCGAATTTGTTTTTTTAATTTTGACGTAAAAAGTAAAGATTTATAAAAGGAACAAAATGTTATCATTCAACAATGTCAGAGGTGTAGGTCGAAAGATTAAGAAAAATATATTGACGCTTAGTTGGAACTACACTTAAGGTGTGGAAACACCCCACTATTAATGATTCATAAAACAATAAAATCAAAATGATTGGGAGAAATATTAATTTTCAATTGACAAATAATTTTATTTTTCGTGGAAAATATAAACCTCATATGAAAATCTGTTTTCTACCACGCATTATTACCATGGATCCAGTCGTGATTAAAAATGAAAAACAAAATTTTCTTAGGAAAATTTTTACAACAACAGTAAGTTATAGATGGACAAAAGTCAAACACAATGATAAACATTAGTAATTGGTTTAGAAGGTAATGCAAGATTCAACCTATGGACTTTAAAATATTTGATAATGTTTTAAAGCAGAGTTTTGTGTTATCTTGTACTCAACTCATTACTAGTCCAACTGAACAACAACGAATGTTACTGGTTCTTTTGCTGGAGTCCTCCTATCCCATTTTCTTCAGAAGCCAGGCAATGATCTGATTAGATCGAATGATTATCTGGCAAATTCCTATTGAAAAGAAATGTTATAAACTATGAGAGCTTTATTAAACATGTAAACAACCATTCGGTAAATCATTGAGCTTAAAACCTTGATGCGTGTACTGACTATATCTTTCGATTATTAGACCAATAAACTTTTTTGCTAAATACAGCCGGTAAGATTTGTATGTGAAATCGGAAGGAAACCATTAAACCACCTGCGAAGACTTGTTTGTTTGAATATTGTAGAAACCTTTGCCATACCACACCCACTGCAGTACTCGTGATGAGGGTGGAGTGGCAGCCGATTGACTTCGGATCAGAAAATATGCGGCTTTTTCAGTCACACGCCTGCGGTACGGAAACAATCATTTCAGAAGTGACGAGCACATCCCATCCTCTCGGATACTATGGAGTGTAAGCCATTCGTTAAGAAATGTCGGACGGATCAATAATAACCTACTAAATCCCGAGGTGACATTGTCTATTCCTCTTGGAAACTACATAGGTAGTCAATAGTTCTTCGAATGTCGTGATCGATCTCATGTGATTTAAAATTGATTTATTATGTGATTTATCTCATGTGATTTATTATGTCCACTAAATATGAGCAAAACTACAAGATCAGCCTATATTCAGATTTGTGCTATAGGCACAATAGTATATTTACCAACTTGTTTATTGTATGTAATAAAGTTTGATATTATTTATATATACAAGATCAGCCTATGTTGAGATTTGAACTATTGTCCCATATGTATATTGCCAAACTTGTTCATTCGATGTACTTATGATATATATATATATATATATATATATATATATATATATATATATATATATATATATACATATATATATATACTGTCAACAGGTCCTACAATCAGACAATTTTAACTCAAAGAATTTAGAAACTGATAGTCACTATTTATAGGAGTTGAATGATAATAAAAAGTTTTAGACTATAATAAAGCTGATTTACACAAGAGTAATTTTTAACATATAAAACAAAAATAACACTATCACATTGAGTAAGTACTTACCAGAAAAAATTTAATAATTCACAAGTTTTATTTTTTTAAACAACACTACGATAAAAACTTACTACAATAATTTCCTACTTAACTTCTTAGAGTATACTAAAAGATTACTATTCACGGAAAAGGTTTTTATATATGACGAAAAAAGTCAAGATTTATAAAAGGAACAAAATGTTATCATTCCACAATGGCATGGAGGTGTAGGTCGAAGATTAGGAAAAATATATTGACGCTTATTGGAACTACACTTAAGGTGTGGAAATACCCCACTGTTAATGATTCATAAAACAATAAGATCAAAATGATTGGGAGAAATATTAATTTTCAATTGACAAATAATTTTTTTTTGTTTTTAAACATGTAGAGATTTACATAATATGTTTTCCACCACGCATTATTACCATGGATCCAGCAGTGATTAAAAATGAAAAACAAAACTTTCTTAGGAAATTTTCTTACTATACAACAATATTTTATGGGTGGGCAAAACTCAAAATCATACTAAACATTAGTGATTGGTTTAGAAGATAATTTCGGGATTCAACATATGGACTTTACAAATTTTTGAAAATGTATCAAAGGAATCATAGTGAGAGTAGTAGAAAGGTAACAAGGATATATCTATATAGACTTACAACTATCGACGAAAAGCATATCCTCTTTTCTACTCAAATGTTAAGAGCGATTGGTAGTTATATACTTTTTAGAGATAGTTTACTGACAGCAAAAAGCGTGCAATGGTCTCCGTAGCATAGATCATGCTTCAGTAGCATGGTTAATTCAAGGAGAATTACTACCGTTTTATGCAGTAATCTGAGTAATCGTAACTGCTCCAAAAGATGTCGTCAAGCAAAAGTTTTGTTTTTTGTTTTTGCTTATGTGGAGTCTTGTAGTCAACATTAGACTAGTCCTACTGAACAACAACGGATTTTACTGCCGACGACATTACCATATACTGTATATATAATATATGTTACGGTTAAAGCCTGAAATCGGCGAATGTCCGAATTTACCGATAAATGTTCGAATTTACCAAAATGTGAACCGAAGTGTACCAAAATCCATTAATATATTCTATATAATCCGTTCCTACGTGCGGTACGCAGTGCAACATGTTTGCTTATCCCGGCTCCTACGTCCCTCGAAGTTGAAATCTAAAGCCCATCGGAGGGCTAAGCGAGGGGAAGCGCAGCGATCTCCCGCGTGCCCGTGAGAGTTACCGAAGCTGTTAGCCTTTACAATTCTAGAAAATCATGCTACGGTCAACTACGAAATCATTCTAGAGTCTACTACGAAATCATTTATTAATACAAAAAATTAAAGAGTAAATGTGAATTTAGTCTAAATTTGCAGGTAAACGTAGATTGAACATACATTTACCAAAGGGATAGGCAAATTCGGACATTTACCGGTAAATTCGGACATTCGCCGCATTTCGGGCTTTAACCGTAACATATATTTATATATATATATATATATATATATATATATATATATATATATATATATATATATATATATATATATATATATATATATATATATATATATATTTATATATATATATATATATATATATATATATATATATATATATATATATATATATATATATATATATATATGTATATATATATATATATATATATATATTTATATATATATATATATATGTACATATACATATATATATATATATATATATATATATATATATATATATTTATATATATATATATATATATATATAGATATATATATATATATATATAAATATATATATATATATATATATATATATATATATATATATATATATATATATATATATATATATATATATATATATATATATATATATATATATATATAAAGGTTTTTATATTTGACGAAAAAAGTCAAGATTTATAAAAGGAACAAAATGTTATCGTTCCAAAATGGTATGGAGGTGTAGGTCGAAAGATTAGGAAAAATATATTGATGTTTATTGGAACTACACTAAAGGTGTGAAAACACCCCACTTTTAAATTTATATTATTCTCTTTATGGTTCATTTGATACATTATCAATGATTGTAAAGTCCATAGGTTGGATCTCATATTTCCTTCTAAACCAATTACTACTATTAAATATTGTTTTTCAGTTTTGCCTATAAATTATCATTGTAGTAAACAATTTCCTAAGAAAATTTTGTTTTTCATTTTTCTCACTGCTGGATCCATGATAATAATGCGTGGTGGAAAACATATTACATCTCTACATGATAAAAAATAAAAATAAAATTATTTGTCAAATGAAAATAAATATTTCTCCCAATCATTTTGATGTTATTGTTTTAAGAATCATTATAAGTGGGATGTTCCACACCCACTGATTTAGTGTAGTTCCAATATGCATCGATATATTTTTCTTAATCGTTTTGCGTACACCTCTGACATTATGAGGAATGATAACATGATAACATATAAATCTCGACTTTTTTCGTCAAAATTAAAAACTTTTTTCATGTATCGTAATCGCTCAGTATACTGTAAGAAGTTAGAAGGATATTTTGAAGTAAAGTTTTATCGCAGTAGTAGTATGATACACAAAAATAAAATGTGAATTATTTAAAAAAAATTTAATTGTTTCGCGTAAATCAATTATAAACGTGTGAAATTTAACTATCAATCAACTCCTATGATTAAAAAGTGACTTTCAGTTTCTTTGAGTGAAAAGTGTCTACATATCTACCTTTATAATATATATATATATATATATATATATATATATATATATATATATATATATATATATATATATATATATATATATATATATATAAATATATATATATGGATTTATATGACTATATATACATTTAAAACTATAATAACTATATATACATTTAATTCAAAGCTCCAATGGTTTCTCGGTAAGATTAATAACAATTACTTTTGGATGTATTAAATTTTATTCCATAAAAACTTGGATTTGCATTTTGAATCTTATTTATTGTGAATCCTCTGGGTCTCGTGAATAGAACCAGCTCAATTTTTTAAGGTTAACTAATAGCCCTGTTCATGACACTAGGTCACTAGTAAAATCCATTGATGTTTAGTTCAACAAGTAACAAGTTGAGTACAAGACAATACAAAAGTGGCAACAAAACTCTTCTTAGATGACATTACTTGCGTACAGTCACGATAATCGGCTTCTACGTCGATAGTTTTAGATCTGGTTATGTATATGCCTAACAAGCTTATACTATTCTAAGAAAAATAACCATTTGATACATTAGAAAAACATTTTAAAGTCCATAGGTTGAATCTCGTATTTCCTTCTAAATCAATCACTAACGGTTTTGACTTTTGCCCATACCCAAAATTATTGTTGTAGTAAAAATTTTCCTAAGAAAATTTTGTTTTTCATTTTTAATAACGGCTGGATCCATGGTAATAATGCGTGGTGGTAAACATATTAAATCTCTACATGAATATGCGGTTTATATTTTTCGACGAAAACAAAATTATTCGTCAATTAATTGAAAATTAATATTTCTCCCAATCATTTCGAACTTATTGTTTTATGAATCATTAATAGTGGGGTGTTTCTACACCTTTAGTGTTGTTTCTATAATCATCAATATATGTATTTCTTTTAATCTTTTTACCTACACCTTTATGCCATTGTGGAATGATAAGATTTTATGTTATGAATACTTTTATAAATCTAGACTTTTTTACCGTCAAAATTATAAATATCTTCGATTACTTTGGCTGCAAAGCGTTAGGTAAGGCCGTAAATAAGCGAACCGTGAAAGAGTTGGGAGTGCCTTGAGCTCCAAAACAGAAGGCATAGAAATAAAAGAAAAAAAGAAATAAATTTTTGATTACTAGGAATCACATGCACAAGCAGAATTTACTTTTTAACCAACAAAGCAATTTCTAAAGAATGTCATGGTGATTTTTATGGGGTCTTGATCCACATTAACTTTATTGGACCATTGAAGATACTCTCAAATTCAATTATAGCACAAACGCCTATAGAGAAATTACGTTGCACCGATCATGCAATTGTTGTTTGATTTTAACGAATTCTTTTCAACATCGCTTGGCAACTACTGTAAAAACAAAATTGCGCTATGGGTAAAGCTGCGGTAGAAGGAACGGAAGGTACCGGATTCTAATCCCAATATGGGCTTTCTGCAAATGCGATTTTATTCACTCGATTAAGATTGGTGATGTGAATTAATTATCTCTGTTGAGAGTTGATTGGGCTGCTCAATTTTTAGTAGAATCGGTGAAATTCATTTCAGTCGTAGCTATTGGCATCCAATAAATTAAACAGGAGTTAACGGTTCAAAAACAGTTTATTTCCTTTTTCGCGTTCAATAATTTTTCTGTGTTGTATTTAGAACCAAATAGGCCAATTTTAACCTACACAATTAAAGAGATACATATATATTTTAATACAAGTATGCATACAATTGTTTTTGGGGTAATCGAGTAGGTTCTGATATTAGATGTAATTTTTTATTAAATGAAAAATGTTTTTTAAAAAATATTCCTAATAAAGAAAAACTTATTTCATTCATGAGTATACAATTACAACGATATTCACTCTGTAGCATGTTATAGCATTTCAATATAAATAAGAGACTGGAAAAATTATGAACATTAAAACTGAAAATTTTTTCCCATTCATCGCCGCACAATACGAACGAAACAAAACCAAAAAATGTATTTTTATTTTCAAAAGGAACTTTTATAATTTTCAGATATTACACATTAAAATGAAAAATTTATCTATGTATAATAACATAGATAAACTTTTCATTTTTTTTTTCAAAATCATTTTCATAATAAATAATAATATTTGTTTCGGATAGGTTCGCAGAATATTTTTATTGTCCGTTGATTACATGCATGATGTCAGATGTTTGCGTTAAAATCCTGATATCGCAATTTTATGTATATTACCCTCCATACTCATTCTTCGATCTTGCTCCTGTTTCTAATCTTTTCGACTACTTTAACGCTTTATCAGTATATCATTCAAAGTATCGTAATAGGACATAATGTGACCACCTTATTTAAATCTTATATTAATTTGAATGGAAGAGTACAACCACGGCTTAAAGTGCTAACGCTAAATATGTCGTAGAGATAGATCATTACAACCAGACGCACGCGAAACAATTGTATTTTCATTTGTGTTTTGTTGGATGGAGAGTTGATAGATTTTAAATGTTGTTGGTAAGATATAACTAAGAAAATCCAATAATGATGTATCAGAAGAAAATATTGGTCACTTGCATATTCTTTATCGCTCACGAAACCTTGATATACTAATCGATACTTGTGTGTGTATATTGTTGTAGTTGGAATTAAACTAAGAAAATTTCCCCTTTAAAGCATAACATCAAACCACTTACAGTTCAACAACTTAAACACTGCTATTAACGATAAAAATCCAATTAATGAAAATTCTTGAAATAAATTCAAATATTTGATAGAATTATCCTTTTTGACTTTATTGTTGCGTTGTTGTGTTCAGTGTCCACTTATCTCTTACACAGGAAGTATAATTGGAATCGATTTTTTCCTTTTCGTTTTTGATTTTTCAATCAGGATCACAGCATGCAGTAAATTAATATTACCACTTAATTAACTCGTTTCGAGATATATAGTTTTTTTTAACTATATACGAAGGGTCGATACAACATGCTTACCCTCCCCCATTATATAGCATACAATAAATAATATCGTTCAATTGACTAACATTGGGTAACCCGCGCGCGATTCGTATATACGTATCTCAAATAAAATTCGCCACGGTATATCATAATTTTACTAGATATACCTGCTCCTTCCAAAATACTACACGCGTTTCGACATTTGTTTCAAGGATAATGTTAAATAAATATTTTATATACCCATCCAAGTCACGTGACCTTATGTATACCATTGTTTTGTAATGAGAGAAAATGACGTAAAAATGTTTTGATTGTTTGATTATCATTATATGCATATAAAATTCGTTAGAAGAAAAACGATTTTTCCGATATAGAAATATATCGTTTCCGTTCTTATTTGAAATAAAACTGTTTTCCCGGTCCTTTTTTATCAATGTTGAAAGGAAACTATTAAATGTGGGTGATTCGGATGGATGAAGCCGTGTGTATATGTATATATGACCCTCTCTTCTATCAATATATATATATATATATATATATATATATATATATATATATATATATATATATATATATATATATATATATATATATATACATATATATATATATATATATATATATATATATATATATATATATATATATATTCACTGCCGAAAACGTTCCTTCGCTGAGCGAAAACCTCGTGATAAGCGTCGTGAATATGCAAAAAATTGAGGGAAACGAATTGCGTTAAGTTCATTTGCCGCTGTCAATCCCGGAATGACATGGAGCATTTGACAAAAACCGTACTATTTAGCTCGTTAAATCTTTATGGTATACTTCCTCTGTTGCATTTCATGATTAAATGCATCGTACATCAACTTGGTGCTGATATGTCCAATCATAATAATAGCTTCGTTGCGTATCTCGTCGTTCATTTTGAGATCATAATTCGACGTTGCAGTGCAAACTTGATGCGAACTGTCGTCAGCATTCTCTTCATTGTATTTATTCCATAATTTCAATGCATTTGATGGACGATACGTCGCTATGATGATCGTGAATAATGGACGAATTTGCTGATGCGGACACTGTAGTTTTCCGACGTTGACAAGCCTCTCGATATAAGTGGCGCACAATACATCATCTATAGTACGAAACTATTCGAACGAAGTATAGGACCACCAACATCGAACAAAAACAAACGAACATAGAAGCATTCATATTTTCGTGGATGTGGTGTACACACAGCCAAGCGCATCAGTCGAATGCACATCGATCGACTCGTTAAATGTATAAAAGTGTAGCATTTTCTAGTTAAGATACGTTCGTGTTAACGGGTGGCTAGGTAAAATTCGAAGAAATTTGTGAGTGTTGCAGCTGGTGAAAGTTCTGCTCATTGTGCTGCATTAGCTTCCGTGATTTAGATACGTTGTCCTAAGTCAACATACACCGCCCTTTTCTGACATTAAACTTGGCATCGACTGTTCACGCTTTCAAACATGAACGGTTGTTGTAGATTTATAGCAATTAAAATTTCCCTTTGTGAGATTTACATTTGTTTATTGCATTTTGAAAAAGAAATGATTAGACATTTCTTAGTTTCCTTGAAACTTCGACAGTGAATTGCTCATTAAAACAAAGAAAAATACAGATCGGTTCATTTAGATACACGACTGCCCGCGTATTTAAATTTGTCAGTAATTCAAAAGGGAATTTCAATGACCTATGCAAAACCATCAATTTTTTAACGCGATGACAAATCCCATTTTAATTTATAATTGGACACGTAAGAATGATATTCAGGATTAAATCTTAAAGACAATTACATATTATATGAACCAAACCTAATAAAGAAATAAAAATTGTTATAGTGTTTATTTTTTCTTTTGATGTCGGAATGTCAACCAAAACATAGTTTTTAAAATTTTTTATTTTATTAAAAGGAGAAATATCATATTACTATTTTGTTTGAGTGACAGACGATTGAACAAAATATAAGTGTTTTAAATTCCATCTATCGTGTTTTATTAATTTAAGTCTATATAAGGTATATACTTCATTATATAGTAGCAAATGGGAATAGTTGGAGTGGAAGGTACCGCGGTCGAATCCCAATATCGGTAGGATGAAACGAGTTTTTTCGTCATACGATTAGTTTCTATGATGTAGAGTATGTTGAATATATCTAACATATAGTAAAGATAACCCCAACCTATACAGTCTACTACAGTCTGGCGCAATTTGGCAGAGCTCATAGATATAAATTGTAGCCAGATATAAATTGTAAAAAAAATTACGAAGGAGTAGACACTAATAATCGGTTTAAGAACTAGATGGAATACCTGGTTGAACATACGTATGAAGTCTCATAGATGTAAGGTTAGACATTAAAGCTTTACTTTAGACGATTAACCCTTAAACTAAACTGGGACATTAAATTGATAAAATCATTAATCGCCATCAGTTGTAATATCTACAACAGTCTTAATAAACATTTAGAAGTGAAACTGATTACACCAAGAGTTAAGAAAAAAGACAAATATAGAAGAACACATTTGAGTCGTAGAGTTTTATAGAACACATAAAGAGGAATACACTATAGTCCTAGACTAATGTGAATCATTCGATTACGATCGCTATTTTATATGAATGAATAATACAATATATATGAATACATTTATACATCTGTTTGAGTACGAAATTCAGAGCCCGACCCAATCACAAATACTTCCTCAATTTGAATCCGGCCTAATGTAAAACGTTAAAAGAGATCTGCGGGCGAGATGGAAGATTTTTTTGAGAGGAAACATTTTCATTTTTAATATCGATATTACAAATTTTTAAAATTTTTTTTTGTAAAATAAACTTGTATTTGAACTCGTACTTCACTTGTATACAATTGCAACTTCCTTAAATTAAATTCAAATGGAAAATTCGAAATATTACCGATATTAGGAGCCTAAATTACTGTTTTGATTGCTCCGAAATTGTAAGTACCCATTTTTTTGTTTTGTGGGACTTATTATAAAACAAATTGATATATTGGAACAAAATATATTGGATATTGCTGTTAAACATACTGTGATGAATATAACGCAGTACTATCGCAATGTTGTATATTACCGTTATATTTGAGAATGTCGCGAGATTTAGCATTTATTAAATAGCTGAACGATATTTACATATTTACATAAAACATATTTCCTTTTGTATTACTTATTACTTATACTTACTTATTTATCATAGTATATAAATTAAATAATTAATTAAATTTACTTCACATTTTACAACTGTCTAAAACCACATTTTATCTTAAATGTTAAATTAAAATGGAACTCATCCCAACAAACAAGTAAACGTGTACCTTTCATCATTTTACATTCCCATTAACCACAATTCACCAACATTGTCCAAGAAGCCCATAATATACCGAATATTTGTTATATTGATTGCGCATATGTGTAATATATAAATTATCCCGAAGAAGTACAATGGTCTTCTATTTCATTCCTTCTAGTACTCTGGTCTCTTCTGCAATAATATTATTTATTATAATTCCCACAATATTTACATACAATTCGAATTGGTCGATAAAATTGTTTTTTGGTACATTTACACAAAACAATTTTGTTGGAATAATGATTACCCACGACACTTAAAATTATAATTAATAATTATTATTTTCAATATTGATTTTTATGAAATTTTTTAGAGACAATATAATATACACGAACCAAATTGGATTGTGTGTACAATTTACAAAGTAGCAAACATAAATGGTTATTTTATACATGAAATGTTTTATGTACTATTTTATTATTGAGAGAAAGAATAAGATGTAGGTTGCGATTCTAATATTTATACTATTTTAATTATGGTTTCCTTAGATTTTTGATGAAATTTATTTTATTTTATTTTACATCCATGAAATACAAAAACTAAACTAAAATTGTCAATAATTTGTAAAATTCGATAAAATACATCAAAGTTATACCGTTATACCGTCTACTTGAAAGATTTTTCAAGATAATATAACAACTAATATCATAAATGTTTCTTTAAGAGGAACCTCTATACACTTTTCATATCAACGTAGTTAAAAGATAAAAAATGTTAAAAGATAAAAAATGTTTATGTTATATAATTAAATCAAAATAATTATCAAAAAATACTGCAACGAAGTTATCTGTAAAGCACATAATATGTTTCACAAGTGACTGTCGTATGTAGCGAAATTAACGTAAAAATTTCATAATTGTTTAATTCTAAAATGAATAGTTTTATTTATATTTCGCACGCGACTATAACAATACAAAGTCATATAGTGCAAAATAATTTGTCAACATAATCTAAAAATAATGTATAATGTTTGACAGTGTATTTTTAATTGCACATAAGTATATAAACATAAACAACATATTTGTATCATTTATACTAGAAATAGATAATGTTGATGAAAATAATGATTAAAAGAATGAAAATGGCGATATAATAAAGCGTGAAAGAATACAATATAAGCAACATATTAAAAATGTTTGCGGTAATATATGTAAAGTACTTAAAACTATTATATTTTTGAGAATAACATGTTTTTCTTCATCATATGACATGTGTGAGGTTTATTGTTTTTACGGAAATCTTAATATGCTGGATTCGCCCATCATCTTCATCATAATTAACCATTTATGTGTAAAAAAAATATAAATCGTTTGTTTATATCTATAAATATCTATACTTGTCAGATAAATAAGTATTCTATTAGGTTATGTTGATAAATTATTTCGCTTCATTCGATTTTGAAATGTTACAGTCACATAAATATTTCGATGACAGTTACGTAAACAATGAAGATGACGTATTTATGATGAATAGGTCATAAGTTCATATTTGTAGAACAAAGATTTATTAGAGCGATGCAATATACGTAAGAAACGCACTGAGGTGATATCTCATACCCAATAAACACAACATTGTGTTTTCGACCAGTTTTTAAATTTAGATTTTGGATTTATGAATTATTTCGGTTTGGTGTTGTTGATTTTTGAGAAAAGCGTTTTGGTTTTATTGATTTTTGAATTAAATATTTGATTTTGTTAATTTTCTGTGGTTTAATGGGTTTTGTTTTGAAAACCCCGTTTCATGTGTAGGAAGAATTCATTAATTGGTTTACCGTATTTAGTTTATATAAGCTTTTGATTGATTCGTTTATCTGTTGATTAGTTTTCAAATATCGAAAAATATATTATATAACAATAATCTGAGGTGGATACTATATGTTCGTTATTTTTTCTTTATAGATCATATAATGCATGGGCATTCCACGGCTGTTAGCCAGAGTGCCCTATTTGGTTGTTCCACTGCCGGCCACAGTGGAATCAACCAACTGGGTGGTGTTTATGTAAATGGACGACCACTGCCTGATTCGACGCGACAAAAAATTGTTGAATTAGCGCACTCAGGAGCTCGGCCTTGTGATATTTCACGGATTCTTCAAGTATCAAATGGATGTGTCAGTAAAATACTCGGCCGGTAAGACAATACATTATAATATTGTTAAACAGTTGCATGCATGGCCACTAATTGAATCCGACATTTTGTTTAAAATTCGAAAACGATTATAGTAAACAAAATGTTGAATTTAAATATTTCACAAAATTCTAAATAATTTTTTAAATTTTTTTTTTTTATTAAGCTATTACGAAACAGGATCTATAAAACCACGTGCAATTGGTGGATCAAAACCACGCGTTGCCACAACACCCGTTGTACAAAAAATAGCCGACTACAAACGAGAATGTCCGAGCATATTTGCATGGGAGATCCGTGACAGATTATTGTCTGAAGCTGTTTGTACTGCCGACAATATACCGAGTGTAAGTATATATCTTTTATTAATCACCGTTACTAGTATAGATTTCATGTGTACAAAAAAAAAGGATTAAAGTTTAGTTTGAAGTGGGCTTCCGAACAAAATATATTTAATCCTTGATCCTCAATTATTAAAAAAAATATATTTTAATTCTTTTTGAAACCCCTAATCCATAATCACAATAACTATTAAAAGGAGTATATATACGAGAATGAACAGAAATGAGAAAAGGATCGTTATCGTACTTAAGATATATGTATATTCAAAATTCCTTCATATACGGCTATTGGTATTATTATACATCGTCTTAAAGGATATCGATCGTTTTCATTGGAATAAAAGCAAAAACAAAATTTTAAATGAAAATTATGACAAAAACACTCCGCTTGTTTCCTTTATTATAACAATTCTGATTATCCTTTTTGAAATTGAAAGGAAAATTAAACCACATAATTCAATACGGGGTACTTTTGCATAGATACGAGTAAAAAGGATATAATCATATTAATGTATTTTTTGTAAATACATTTTATTTTACGGTTTATCCTTATGGTCACTTGAAGGAATTTTGTTCACATGGACATGTAGAAATACACACTTACATATTATATATATATATATATATATATATATATATATATATATATATATATATATATATATATATATATATATATATATATATATATATACATATATATATATACATGTGATGCTGCCATATGAGCCTCATAAGGATACATTGCTATGTTTGGATATCCAAGTACATAGTTTATTAATTTTGCGTATAGGATTTGTTATCTTCTATATATTAGGTGACTTTAAAACCAATTATTTTCTTCTAAATACAATAACAATACAAAAACCGCGAAAAACTTTAAAACCAAATGAAACCAGTATTGATTTTTCAGCTGACTATTTTAGTCCCTGGGGTGAACGCTACCGTTTTCAAGTAGAAATGATATGATATGATTGATATTAACAGACATTCCACTCCTGGAATATATTCATCAAAGTATCAAATAAATATATATAATTACGTTTAGCATATTTCATAATTATGCGCGCCCAGATCCTGCCTGCTTCTAAACATTAAAGGAATTATAGGTATTATGGATATTAGTCACACAAATAACTAATCGCGATAACCGCTTTAAAGTCATTATCTATATAACTATTTTTTATATTAATTAAGGAAGTACAACAATTCATCCATCTTAGGTAATTAAGTTTATTAGACTAATAAGAATATGTTTATTGGTTTTTGTAATTTTATATATCATCATATGTACTATACATTGTTTATAAATAAACAATGGAACATACGCGATGACCTGATCTAATGTTATAGATTTCAGTTTTAAACAAACTGTTAATAAAGTATGTTTGACTTTACCTACCTTAGGCAATCAATTCATTTAATATGTGTTCTAAATGATGTCCGTTTTTATTATTTTGTACTCAGCATTCAAATCACATACCAATAAATAGAATGTTATAAAACACTACAACCTGAGAAAATATTTATTTAAACTCAGAAATGAAATTGAACAGACATATTACATTGGTAATATCAATAAATCATGTTTTCGAATGTTAAATATTTAAGAAACCATATTTTGAGATACGACAAACAGTTCATAAGATCACACGACATACTCAAGAACAGTTTACTTCATACACCAAGAAGAATACATCACCTCTCTAGCAGGAGATCAACCTTGTTTCACGAAAACGTATGAAAATTTTGTTTTCAGAACTGAACTAGAAAAGGTCGTTTCCCAAAATTTTTCATTTCACAGTGTGTTGGACATACGTGAAATCTTAACTCGGATGATTCAATCCATCATACATAAAACAAATGAGCAAAACAAAATAAAGTAAATTTCCTAGTAAATTTAACCCATATACATGTTGCCATTCCGATTTCAACATAAATTCATAAATTCTTAAATTCTTAAATTCTTAAAATTCTTAAATTCTTAAAAAACAATCGCTAATAATTTGTAAACATACAAATTTCATGCCTATCGGTCCTGTCGAGGAAAACTAGTCATCCGATCGCCGATGATTTGTAGCACCGTTGTATCATGTAAGGAAGATGTACCATGGTTACCATTTGATTTTTAGACCTTGCTGTCATCCTATAGTTAGGTCGGTTTGATGCTTCGATGCTTTCAAATCCACTTCACCAACTTTCTGTGAAGAGTGGTTTAATCTTTATGGTGAAAGGATCTATATTCAAACGGACATTCTCTGGCAATTTTAAAGGTATTGAAGTCAAAAAACCTGTAAGTATTAGAATATTCGGGACAAATCTAAACTTGTTAAAGCAACTGGTAAATATGGCAAAGATGGTTCATCATTTGAACATATCAAACATACAATTCGATAAAATTCTTCACTGATTGTGACTTTGTTGATTATGTAGCATTGAGCGCTGAATCTTAAACTGAAAGGACTAGTAATAGGATAGAATATCTAACTTTTACGTTCAACAGTTTTGAACTTATGATTTTTCTATTCGTATCAGATAATCTTCAAATTAAATCAAAACATCTCTTGGATGACTTTTCATTTGAAATTCTTTCAAGAGCCCAGAATTTTAAAATTTAAATGTGACGAAATACTTTGAAAATATTACGGTTGATTCAATCCTGCTTTTCATAGGCGTGGTTGGAATTGTTTTCAATGTATCATTATAATTTTAGAGTGCGCCACTGGTACTAAAAAAACAACTGACTTACAATAGTATACAAAAATTTCCACAAAGTATGAATAAATTTCGTTCGTCTCGACAAAACAAAATAATTTTCACAAAAAAAGTAACATTTTTTTTCGATTTGGAAAATCTTACTCAGTTTTTTTGGCTGCTTGTTTCGGATGGGTAGAAAGCCTATATTTGTGCGCATGAGTAAGCACACCCTTTTCATTCAACAAAATAATTTTCGTATACACAAATAAAAAACATGCTTTTACACTAGGTTTTTTTCATAGATGTAATTTCGGGTTGGGAAAAGGATGGGGGTGGTAGTGATGGCGGTATATATATTTATTTATATATGTATATATATATATATATATATATATATATATATATATATATATATATATATATATATATATATATATATATATATATATATATATATATATATATATATATATATGTGTGTGTGTGTGTGTGTAAATATTATGGCGTGGAAATTGGATAGAGGGAAAGGTTGTTATTACATAAATGTATAAATCTCAATTTTATGTATAAAACGGCAAATAGCAAAAAACGCCACCTTTTTCTTTTGTTAATGTTTTCAAATTTTTCAAAGAATCAAAAATACCAAAAAAGAAATTTATGAAAATAAAGAAGGATGTTTTCATATATATATTTTAATATGTATTATCTTTATTTGGAAAATTTGCAATGTGAACACAATGCAATCTGAAAATTTGTAATATGAAAACCCTAAAGAATATATATATCTATATATATATATATATATATATATATATATATATATATATATATATATATATATATATATATATATTTAAAGGTTGAAATGTTGAAAAATTATTTATACCCTGTGTTTTATTATACAAGTACCATCCATTTTATATACCACACCAGTAGCGTAGCTCCACCAAACTTTTAATATGAGGCTTTTGGCAACCTATTAAAAAATTCCTGGAATCAGTAAACAAGTCATATAATCAAAAATTTCTTCACTATATGAATATTAAAATTTGACTCGCAAGTGAAAATGACTTGAAACTGTATTTGAAACTAAACTTGCATTTTAATGCATCGAGTTGCGATCTGGTCGCTAACTACAATGGCCAACTTAACAATAATGATCACATAGTGAAAATATACTTCATTTGTTTTACACTTACTTCTTTGGTGTAGTGTGAAACAACTGAAACTTTTGAAAGCATACAGAAGCTCCAAATGGTTCTATTTGTAAGAATCGGTTTAAGATTTAGTGATAACACTTAACCACATCAAACCAATAAACAATCGAGAAACTTTACTTAGATGTATTATTGACCAATCGACGACTTATATTAAGAATATAAACGACGACTAATACATGTTATTCCTACATAAGAATGTCATTCTCGTCATCAAAATTTTCTCATTTAGGATACCATCGCATTAACCATGGCGATAAACATAAATTAAGTAATTTACAAAGAATGCTCGGTTATTCTAACCTTAATGGAATCGTTGCCAGAATGGTTCCAAATCAATGGACAATGCGTTACTGTTGAATTTTTCATCTAATTTTCCAATTAATTATTTTTATATCAATTTACCTGTTTTCACTTTTGTATGAAAAGCACAATTCTCTTTGGTCGTTCTAATTAGTTTAATTGATATGAACCAATTTTCTGTCTAACGTTATTTTACATTTTATTTAAGATAAATTATCGTAATTGCGAAGATCTTTATCTTTTTATAGATGTATATGTATATACATACCCTTCTTTATTAAAGGGATAGTTCACTCAATAGTCCTATCGCTATACACGGTTGATTAATCATAATATCAATAGGGTCAAAATGCAGTGATTCCACATCATTCATATACTTTGTTTGTACTTTTCTCGATCGGATTGTTTACATTGCCAGTAAATATAGCGATTGTGTCCCTCGTGATGGATATATCATTATCTCGACTATAACATATATCTATACGTCTTTAGTGATCACTTATATATCCCATATACTGTCCTGATGAGAATACTCCCAAAAGATATAGAGCTTTTAGATTGCACACAATACAGTGCCATATGACATGACTGGTAGTTTTTAATTTGCGGATCATTGCAACGGAACGATTCCCCAATAATTTTCTTGATATAGTTTACTTATGATATGTTAATGTCATAATCATACCGGTCTAGTTCGGGTCATTTTCAGTTTCGTCAAATTTGTATGAACAACTTACAAACCTGAGCTGTAAGTGTTACCTTATGATTTTTTTTTATTTCTGAGGGAACTCTATCTTGGATAACTTCACATAACTTCCATGTTTCAGTATAAAACCAAAGCATATTTTTTTATAAACTACTCGTGCAATTACTGTCTGATACTTTGAATCATTTCGATCTAAACTATTTGCTGCTCACTTATTCACCCAAAGTCTGATATCACTACCAAAGTGTTTGTCCAAGAGGTGTGAATATTTTATCGAAATGAATTCCAATTTGGACACTTTATACCATATATAAGACCTATATTAGCAGTTTAAAAAACCAAAATTATTTATATAAGATATATTAACCTTACATCATAAAATCGTTCTTTATATTCAACAAAAACCTTGTCGTTAATAACCTAACATTCGTTAGATTCGTCAACATAACACAAATATGTTGTATCATCAAGGATCACAATAGCAAATCATCAACATAAATGCTTCAATAAATCTTTTTAGTATGTATGTATATAAAATGTATTTATATTAAAGGCTTTTCACGAAATTCCTTTTGAGATCATGATGAAAAATGACGCATTCTCGAGTAAACTGCAGAACGAACGAAAAAAACAATTTACATTTATTCCTGGAATGTTAAGATTGGGGTGCAATATTGGAATGGAATTTGCGTGTGAGATTTTTTTTAAAATATTTCAGGAATTGCATGGTAAATTAATGTGTATATGTTTATTTATATAAACACAGGGGTTCGCCGCGATGGCTTACCAAATAAAGTTTTGTTCAACTAATGTGTGGTTTGATTTAAGGAAATATTTTTTCATTAGTCGACTATTTTTTTGATATTGTTATAAAAATGAACCATATCGATTAAAATAGGTGGTAATCGAATATTTCTCGAGAATAGCGTGGATGTGGTTCCCAGTTATCCAAATATCGTTTTATTGTTTCAATTCTTGGCGTAACATCCCCTCACAGACGTACACTCTCAGTGTGCTCAACAGTTTCTTCTTTTCATTTCCTACACTGTATGCAGTTTGTGTTGATCCGAATTTTAATTTAGTGGTTATTAAGCAGGAGCCTGTTGCAGATGGTTTTTCCAATTTGTCAATATTTGACTAACTACTAATATTTGACTGAGATGTACTTATCCAGTTGGATTGCTGAATATAATATAATCTAAAAACTGAACCATCTGACAGTTTGCTACTATCAAGAAAATGTTTCTATCTATTTCAAACCCCAATAGAAGAAGGATGCAAAACGGATAGGCCGTTATGGAGCTATGCAATGTGCAGATGGATCTACATAAATCGGACCTATAGTCATACGTCCTCGAATTGGCTATATAATGGCGTAAATAAAGCCAACCGCGAAAGAGTCGGGAGGGTAGAAACAGACAGACAGCTTTTATCATTTGGTATAATCGACTTGTTCGCTTTATCGTATTTCCTTTCTTGTACACTTTAAGTTTGTTTTGAAGAAAATCTTTATACATTATGCTTAAATACATGCTGATGTGCATGGACTAATTCATCAATTAACCTCTTGCTCGGCTTTTCACACAAAAGACATGAATATTTGGGTAAATTCTTAATGGTCTGCCTCTCTGATCTCAAAAACTGTAAGGTGCGAGACTTATATCGCTGCATAAGTAGCTCAAACTCGTTCGCATAAGGGTGTTGGGAAGTAAGATCATGTGGTATCACAACGAACTATCGCCGGTCTAAGTGTGCTGTAGCAGCCACTCAACCTACTGGTCCTATCTTTGAAGAACTTTCTACAAAGTAAGATTAGTCAAAAACGTTGTGGAGCCATCGTTTACCCGTCCAAGTCAAATTTAAAGCTCACCAGAAAGCTTTGTATAATCATTATATTCAGATAAAAGTGAAACTGACTATTAAAGCTCAGTTTGAAATTTGTAATCACATCATGTTAAGTATATGTATTCAATTGAAATACCATTTAAAGTCAAAAAGTCTTTGAAATATATAATATAAACCCGATGACCGATGATGACTCTACATTGAAAATAGGTAGCTTATGCTTTTTATGCTCAAAATGATATCCACATGTTGTACTAGACGAATTGAGTACCACAAATGAGCCGAACCAATTTAGTATTTACAATATATATTTATATATATATAAATATATATATATAATATATATATATATATATATATATATATATATATATATATATATATATATATATAATATATATATATATATATGTATGTGTATATATATATATATATATATATATATATATATATATATATATATATATATATATATATTTTACAGGAATTTGTAACTCCCACATTTACTCGCTAATTTCCAAGTTTTTAACTTAGCAACAAAAACATTTTTGCGATTCGTGGAAATCTATCATAATTTTCCATTTTTATATCTATAGTGTATATAAGGGAAAAGCAACAATAAAAATATGACTTAACATCTCTAAAAAGGGGAGAAATTTTTCAAATATTTTTCTTTAACGTTGTTGGTAATTTTCTCATTTAAATAAAAATGCGAAAAATTCATGCATGTAAGAGTATATAATGCTACAAGGGAATTGCACAGAAACGAATAAATGATGGGGAGACTTCCTCGTACCGAGCAATTTTCGTTAAAATAGTGAACTATATATACTTATATATATATATATATATATATATATATATATATATATATATATATATATATATATATATATATATATATATATATATATATATATATATATTCATTTCGATTTGTGTGTACGAGTAGAGAGCTATTATCATCCCTCCTTTTCGATTATTCTAAAATTTTGAAATAAAATATTTCACATTTTCATTATTCGTTGGAAAAACTACACGCACAATAATAACTTTTTTTTATATTTTGTTTTAATTGGGTATTCTTGCGTGAGTTCCCATTCCTCCCCAAGCTTTTTCATCCCGTTTTTGTTTTTCCGTATTTTTATTATAATAATTATTATTATCCATCCTTATAAACTTACACTCGTTTATATGTATACGGACTACGCCATTTTAGCCAATATGTATGTCGTTTCATTCAACTACCCCATTTCAGCCAATGTTTATGTATCGTCACCCCAACTCTTCATAGCACCACAGAAAAAATTTGCAGAACATCAAAATTATCAACATCGCAACAATATCAAGTTCGTTTTTGGCATTTATTAACTAAATAAATAAACAGAGATACATCTGTGGAATTTGTTACAACGAACTGCGCAAGTTATACTCGAGGAAGGAAGAATCGGAAGATGACTGAACATATACATAATCAGAAATCACGGATTTGTTGTACTGTCACTCATAAAGTTTTCAACCCAGCTGGAGACCATAAAGTTCACCAGCGGGATTCTCACTGCTATTCAAACCCCTTAATACTTTGTCAAAATCGGAAAAAAGGGAACCGATCAAATAGGAAAACGGTAGATTATATTTAACGAAACTCAGACGCTTCAGACTAAACTTGTATTTTAGCACAGTCTATAAAGTATTTAGGTTTGTTTTACATTACTTCGTTTATTATAGTTATATCATTATGGTTATACTAAGCTAATCCTCCGGTTATAATATCACCAATTTTAAGGTTATGCGCTACAATCCACACCTCCTTTATACTTCGTCAAAATGGGATCCATCCAAAAAGGAAAAATGTAGATAATATTTAACGAATCCAAGACGCCTCAGATGAATTTCTATCACAGCGTATAGAGTCTCTAGATTGTTTTTCTTACTAACCAAATGGTGTAGTGGTTAAAGCTGCGACAATTTGAGCCTGAAGTGCCGGATTCGAGTCTAAATAACGGATCTACGTAAATTAGACATATTAGCTGTACGTGCTGGATTTAGCTATGTAATAGCGTAAATTGGGACATAAATAAGAAAGCCTCGAAAGAGTTGAGCCCCACAATAGATTTACAGACAGTTTTTCTTCATTTCTTTGTTTGTTTTAATTATGCTTTGAGGACTTTCATTAAGAGGCTCTCCCAGTAAATAACAGCTCCCTTAATCATTTTATGGTTATATTAAGATTATCCTCGGGTTATAACTTCACCAATTTTAAGGTTATTTGACAACATAACCTTAAAATTGGGAAGGTTTTTTTTGTTTCATAACGACCAAATAGCGCAGTGTATAAAGCTGCGACAGTTGGAGTGCAAAGTACTGGATTCGATAGAGGATCTACGTAAATCGCAAAGTATGACAAAAATAAAGGAACCGCAAAAGAGTTGGGAGAATCTTGAATCCCAAAGAAGATTGGAAAGAAAGAAACAAACAGATGGACAGTTTTTTGTCATTTCTTAGTTTGTATTAAATGTGTTTTGAAGACCTTCACATAGAGATCCTCCCAGTTCCCATTAACTTTCCCTCACCTTACTTATGATTTTGAATAGACACTTACATTGAGCAGTCGTCTCAGTCGTGCATTGATCATTGCTGTTTTATATAGTTATACTAAGCTAATCCTCCGGTTATAAGGTTATGCACTACGATCCACATAATCTTAATATTTCGTCAAAATGGGCTCTGTCCAAATAGGAAAAAGGTAGACTGATTTAACGAAAACTTGCATTTTGTTTTTTTGGCGTACTGGGTAAAGCTGCGACAGTTGGAGCCTGAGGTGCCGCATTCGCGTCTAAATAGGTGATCTGCGTAAATTGGACGTAGTAATAGACACACAGACTTTCATTTTGAGGACTTTCATATAGAGGCCCTCCCAGTAAACATCTTCTATCTCGTACTCCTTACATATGAGTTTGAACACTCTTTAACATTTTAGACGAGTTATTTGATGAGATCCATTTGTGTCCATTTGTGCTTTGATCATAGTTATTTTATAGTTATATTAAGATTGTCCTGCGGTTATGACGACACCAAATTTAAGGTTATGTGCCAAATTTGCTTTTGGCATTTATTAACTAAACAAATAAACTGAAATACATTTATAGAATTCAATCGGAAGATGATTCATTTGTTTCATATTACGCCTATAAAGTCTCCAGCCCAACTGGAGATCATAATCTGGTACTTTATTGAGTCTCTTCCATACCGACCAAATTGAGCAGTGGTTAAAACTGCGACAGTTCGAGCGGGAAGTAGTGGATTCGAGTCTCGATAGAGGATCTACGTAGTTGGGAGTACCTTGAACTCCAAAATAAATTGGAAAGGTTGAAACAGACAGACAGACAGACAGATAGTTTTTTCTTCATTTCTTCGTTTGTATTAAATATGTTTTGAGGACCTTTACATAGAGGTCCTCCCAGTTTCCATTCAACTTTATTATTTTAAATAGGCTCTTACATTCGATGAGCAGTCACCATTCGTGCATTCATCATGGTTATTTTATGGTTATATTAATTCTTCGGTTATGACGTCACCCATTTTAAGGTTATAAACTATCTATTCAATCTCATGCCCTACAAATGATTATTGACCATAAAAAAAAAGTAAACATTGTATAATGTTGATTAAGATCAAATCTATAATATGTTTTTTTTATGTATAGAAAACTACATATGGCTGTTTTATGAAAACAACAACGGCATTTTGTAACATCCCTTTTTATGTATTATGTACAAGCACATACATACATAATGTAACAAACAAAAACTTAAAAATAAAACTTAAGAGATACAATTTTATTCATGAATGGCACAGAACAAAAGACATATAATTTGCAGAGCGAATCCCATGTACAGATACGAGTAATACAGACACATGGAATAAGGGACCCCAAAATTTTAATCCCTCTCGCACAACAGAAAAAAAACTATTTATTTACATTTTACTATTTTTTTTTTAATTTGATCGGCAGATTGCTTAGACAGACATTTACTTATATATACAGTTATCCAATCCAAATGAAAGGATGATTCAATCCCTTATAAACACACCTGAATGTGTTTAACCAAAACCACAAAATAATAACTTAATATTTAATATTTTTCATATAATCATGAAGGGTCGGTTTGAATACAAAATATTACCTAAGGGGTCTGTGTAAAAGACGGGATGGATTTAAATTTTTGAACTAATTAAAATTATATATAAATGGCAACCATTTTGTATAAACGGATAGAATTTATATAAAACATGATGCTTGAATTTTTATACGTCGATCCTTTTTGGAGCTCAAGGCACTCCTAACACTTTCGCGGTTCTATTACATACCTAAATACGAGGAGTTATGTCTTTGTTGTATATCTCCATGAATTCTGCACTTCAACAGGGGTGAATTCACACCACCGATCGTAATCAGATTTCGGACAAATCTTATGTGTATCGGCCATCCTGCATCTTATACATTTCAATCGATTGAAGTTTCGTTTCGGAACGCCATCCGTTGACAACTAAACATTTCTATATATAGACTGTAAAAGTTGTGTCGTAGCATTGTAACGAATTACAAGATACTTTACTCGATATTTCTATGCATTAATATTTGGTTATTATGAACGCCACAAGACATTCGTCTTTTCACACGGATATGCTGGTTGTTTCGTTTAATTAAGTCCAAAGCTTCAACATGTTTCATGACGTCCATTCCATGACAGGGTTAGTGGCGTCTTTGTCTTCAAGAAGTGGTTAGTTAACGATTACCTTATACTATATAAGGACTTACTCGGTATATTATTATTTATGACTTAATCGGTATATTATCGAAACTATAATAAAAGCTTTGGCTAACATTATCGACAGGTTACCCATGGGTTCGAAATTTCTTTTCTGTTTTATGTTGTCAAGCTCGCAATAATTTTGAAAAATGCTTAATGACCTTATAAGGTCGTTCGATATGGAGAATGTATGAAATAATAGCCGTGACGTTGTCTGATGTCTGAATCTAACAACCCCACACCTCCATCATTACAAATGGGCATTAGTTCTACTCCTTATACCAACTGCATGACGCCATGTTCAGTTCAGTAAACATGTCTTTTCCACAACTTTTCCATCATTCACAACTATTAACACCTAAACCGCTCGATCACCACCGTATCGATAATTATTATTCACAATTGTATTTCTAGGTCTCATCAATTAATCGAGTACTACGAAATCTAGCATCACAAAAAGAGCAACAAGCCCAACAACAAAACGAATCAGTGTACGACAAACTTCGAATGTTCAATGGACAATCAAGTGGATGGGCTTGGTATGGTGGTGCCACACCAGCCCATTTATCATTAGCTGCAACACCAACAACAAATTTAAGTGGACAAATAATTCGAGATGATTTACATAAACGAGGTAAGATTATTTCATATGGATACATAGACATATTCATACGAGTAAAACACAAACACATATACACATAAATACACACACATTTACAATAGCAAAAATTCATAATTAATTATTTTTTAAAGCTATTGTTTATTAATTAATTGGAAAATGCATTTTAGTCTCAAAAATATTTATTGCACGGTTCGCTATACACCTACTACCCCATTACCTACACCTGATACTGTACGCCTCCTCTTTCATTTATACGTTCTCGAGGATTAAAATCATTTTTTGTTCGTTACATTTATAAATATTATTCGATCAGGATTTTCGTAATTATAGGAAAAACAAATATTTTAACATGATAACTTATCGAGAGTGGATTGGAAAATAAAACTACCCCTGGAAAATCAAATTTCGGATAATAGTATAAATATGAAAATGAACAATCATAAATACATTATTACAAATATTGCAATTATGTGATCAAAATATGGATGTATGAGGAAAATTTATTTATGGAAAATGATATTTGTTAGATGGGACCTTTTTTTAGCAGAGCCAGACTAGAATTGGCAACTTCCTTAATGCTGGTTTGAGGACTTGTACTTGAAGTGGTGAAAATGGTTCCGATATTGGTATACGAGAGAGACTATCTATATCGCTAAAAACTCTGTGTTGTAGAAATACGTGGTCGATCAACCCCTGTTGATATTTCATAATATATCAATAAAACAGAACTCGCTGGACGACACGAAGAATTAAAAGTGTTCGGCCACATACGATAACGCTCCAGCTCGAAAACAGCTATTTTTTTTATAACGTTGATTATGACGTTTATAGCTTGTATTGGTTGGGCTATTGTAGAATTGACCTCGTTGGTAATAGTTAAACTATTCTGCCACAATTCTTCAGATATTTTAAAAACTACGACGTTGTCTGAGCCATGTGGGCTGTATCGGTTGATGATCTTGTTTACAATCGATCTTCTTGTTAAATAGGGTCCAATACCTTTTGTGTGTCCTTCATTTGATTTGAAAACAAAGCAAGGCCGTTATTTCCAGAGCGAAACTGCTTCTCAAATGATTCTATAATGTTGGTTCAAGTGTAGTCACTAAAGCATTAACCAACTACTCAATATTGTCGTTCTTAGTTGAAGATTAACGAAACTACTTAACCACAGGTCTTGCTTTGACGATAAGGGCATCTACATCTAGAGTATCTGCCAATTTTGGTTCATTTTAATTGGAATCTTTTGTCTTCATCAATATCATCCGAATCACATCCCGTTATTACCAGGTGCTTGTCTAGTAGATATGGGTTCTCATAGAGGACATCTAACACTACTAAATGAACTGCTTGAGTGAAGCAGAGTTGCTAACAGGACAGTATTTTTTCGGCTTTTTGCATCACATTACTGTAGCACTGCATATATTGACAACTTTACTTACTTCGATCCCGGTTTTCGGTTTCGGGAAATATTCTCAAGTTTATATTTTATTATAAATCTATAAATCAGAACCCGCTGGATGAAATGAAGAATCTACCGATGTCTGTCACTAAGTATGTATAAGACACTAGGCTAAGCTAAGTGAATCGTCGATCTACAACAGACACATTGACATAGTAATTGAATAGTCGACAAAGCTAACTCAGATTCTACTTAACCTTCGAAACGGTGAACCCTCGAACTAAGGAAATATTGTGATATCGTCCACTGGTTATTCAAATTTGAACAAAATACATACCATGGCGGCCATGCGAGCCATACACATATGGTAGACACAGTGTGATAAAAATATAGAATTTCTAGTGAGTAAATCTCGAAATAGAAACAGTATAAAATCCATATAGACTACTCTACACTAACAACCAAGTGAATTCCATTATAATGATCCCCTGTATTGTATAAATGGTTCATTGTTTGGTAAAGAACACCGCAAATCTTAGGTTTAATATTTCTTTTTACTTAAAACCCATTCGATCCAATTTTTTGTTGTGTACTATTATCCGCCATAAGTCTCAACTCCCAATAGAAATCCAAATACAATTTTATAACCGATGGAATTTGGAGTGACGATGATGATGATGTGAGTGAATCTTCTTTCATGCACCGCCGCATAAATCTTATTTTATTTGTTATTGTTGTTGTAGATATATATATAAGGGAAAATATTATATATTTTTTTGTGTATTTATGGAAAAAGGATTTAATTTTTTTTTTATTCTATATATTTCGAGTTTACACAGGGAAAGCACTGAAAATGTTTTATCGATTATTTGCAATTTTCTTAATTTTAGATATCTTACATAGAAGATGTTTGTAGCATATTACAATAAGGATATTTTCATAATGTGATGATGATAAGTTTCTAGTGTTATCACTCATTGAATTTTCCAGTTTTTGGTGGATATGGGACGCCCTGATCAGACTGATGAGGGTAAGAATATAGTTCCCTGAAACTATTTGACATAGTCTTGATCTAAGGGTTTGACGACAACACCGCAAAATGAATATGGTTGTGATTGGTGTTCGCCAACTAGTGTAAGACTGTTAAATCCATTGATTTGTCCTCACGGGCCCATAATCTTATGACAGTTTGAATTTCAGACTCGGAATGTTATGTAGCTTTTGGACATAATCTTGGCCTTTGGTTGTGATGGCAATAACGCAAAATGAATATGGTTGTGAATAGTGTTCGCGCCAACTAGTGTACAACAGCTGGAATGTCATTCTCGTTTATGCATACGTTTTCTTGGTTGGCCAACCAAGGGCCTATTTTAGATGAGTTGTAATTATAAACTTTGCGTTCCTCATATTAATACTAGAAAACTGAGAAAGTCTTCCAATGTCTGAAGATTGGTTTTCATTGCTGTGGTTTATTCTGAGCGTGTAAAGCTGGAACGCTTTAGTTAGTATTATTGCGGTGTATAGTGTCAGGCATCCTCATGATTTTCACCTCAAAGTGATCTTAAACACCAGAAACAGCACCATTGTAGCGTTCACAACAAAAAATTTATGATTATCTGTCACGGCACAGTAGAAATGAACAGAACCGAAATATTTCCAACAATCTGAAATTTGCTAGAACTGTTGTCTACTTTAACGGATGATTGATAGCTGTCAATAATTTCCACCTATAGAGTCACGCCAAACTTCCATGGGTGTCACGTACAACTTAGCATCACATATCATATCCTACAGGATGAATCAGTAAGTACTTCATGAATCTGCTTCTAATAGGCTACTAGCTATTATCAAATTCGTCATCTTTCATCTGGAGGATGAATAATTCCTAGATAGTTTCGATTACGGTTATAGTGAGGGCGCAAGTTTCCTCAACTAAATTGTGTTGGAATACTGTATTCTATTATTTAACAAATTCAATGAAAGACTGTATTACACATGTCACCTAAAAAGTGTGTCACACAACCGATTGAACCGCGAAAATCAAACACAATCGACATTACAATTCATTGGGGTGTCAAAAACATTCTTATACGTATATACGTAACCGACGCATAGTTCACATCTGTAATTTCAGTTAATCCTATATATAGTTTTTTATTTTCACATTTTCTGCTCAAATTTTCTTTTATTCAATTTTTTTTTATTCATCAAAAGACTGAATTGATTCAAATCTATTGTAATTATCCTTTTTTTTATACAATTTTAATTCTTAGTTTTGACAAAAATAAGATTTCGAGGGTTGAAAAAAAAATGTTTAAACCGAAAATCAAATGAAAAACTATTGTGGTTTGATAGATGAAAATTAAATGAAATAAAATTGAATTAAATTAAATGTTTTTAAGTTAGATTAAGTTTGATTTGATTCAATTTGGATATATAGAGAAAGGCAGAACCAAGGGATCTATATCATCATATTTAATTTGTGACAAATGGATAGTTATTTCATATACTATAGTTAGTAAGGGGTCGTTTTGCATTATATATAATGTATAAGGGCAATATTGTACTGCTTCACGATGCGGTTTCAAACTTTGTTCAAACTAATGTCGTGGTTCCAAACAGCATTTATTTCCTCGCTATTTGGATGGAGCTTCATCCTCCAATCCAAGGTATAATGATATTCCAATCATTGGCGGATCCGATCCGGTATTACTCATGCCTCATGGAGTTTTAATGGGGAAGCATGATATTGGAAAGTCATAAATAACGACGTTACTGTCTCTGACAATCACTACACCTCTCTCTCTCTCTCTCTCTCTCTCTCTAACCAGCGATAAAGCTGAAATTAGAAAATTTAGGAACCCGAGAAACACGTATTGGGAACTTTATAGACTCCATCTCAAACAGTAACTTCCGTACTGAAAATTACAAAGTGTGGAGGAATTGAAAGCTGACAAGCTTGAAGAAGCACTTATCAGCCTCTATGAAACGAGCTGTCCAAGGTTATCGACCAGTAAACTCAAGAAAGTTCTCTGTGGTAATATGTAGGTCACTATCGGAACTCTAGAGAAACCTGATGGAACTCATACGAGTACAAATTAGAAGGACTTATAGATTCTAATGAAAACTCATTTTCTCGAACGTTAGAATATAATATAATAGATGGAAATCAACTCTCGCGCCAACTACCAAGTTTCAGATATTGGAACTTAGTGGCAAAGATGGTAACAAAAGATAGAATCAGATGAAGAGTCGATTTTTTCTCAAAATTGAAAACATCAGGTCCAGACAGGATATTTCCAGGTCTCCTACAGGAAAGACTAGACATTATCCTAAATGACCTTGCACATAACCCAAGATCATGAACTGTTCCAAAATATTGGAGAAAAATCAGGGTACTGTTCATCCCGAACGATGGAAAATCCCATACATTCTAAACAACACGCATACCAGAAAGGTAAAAAGCACCCCATGAAGTCATTTGACGGATTGAAAAATCGCTGAATAACAAGGCATCTGCCTTAGAAGGGTTTATGAGCATCGAAGGTGCGTTTGATAACACTTCCTTCAGTGCGATGATCGCTGCAGCTGAAAAATATGGCATGAAGACCACATTTCTTCGGTAGCTTAATTTTATACTTAGGTCAAGAAGACTGTGGCCTAAGGCAGTGACACGACTACAGTCTTGTGTGCCGCACATCTTTGCTTATAGAAGATTGAGTTGGGTTGAAGGGAAATGGCTAAACCACTAAGCAAAGATTTGTTTGAGTATTGTGGAAGCTGGGCACATAACATCCACTTCAACTCTAGATCACAAATGGAACTGTAAAAGAAAAGTCCATCCAATCGGTGACGATATGATGATCTTTCCTGATGGATCCAAATGATGTAATCTGGCTAGTGACGGACTATACAAAATCCTGAGGTCAAAATATGTCGGAAATTACTGCAATTTTGAGAGCACTACTCTATCCAAAGGAGATAAATTGCAAATATCATGGTATCTATTGTGACAGTAAGGCTTCTCTAAACGTTATTGTCTTAAATACTATTTCATCGAAACTTGGCTTAAGAGGCAATTAAAATTAATTGCCTGAGACTGCTGTTGAAGTGACGCCTACATCATAGAAGATATAGAACAACTTCATCTCTTGTCTCCTTCGTGAATCATGATAAACGTACTTTGAGGATCTTCCTGGGTATCCTCACGGGACATTGTTCTCTTAATAATCACATGTTCCGAATTAACTCAACAGCTACATATTCCAATTCTCTCTTTATTTTTCTCAAAAGACAGGACTCATTTCTTTGTTAAATGGTGTCAAACTCCTCGCCTTCATTTATTTGATTAAAAGCTTTTTCTTATCAATTTTGAGGATTATTCCTTATCTTTCGTGAGATGTTATTTCGGTGGGAGGTTTTTTAGACTAAGATATCATAATCGCAAAAAAACTAAATTGTCATACTCTCGGTACATATTTAATCCTGAAAGCTGCGTTGATTAGGGTAGTCAATTTTGTATGACCTTTTTGGGCAGCTGTTTTACAATTTATCCTATTCTTATCAGGTCAAACCCCCTGTGCTTTTTTGGGTTTATATTATTTTTATTTGACGTTTGTCTGGAAAATGCGACTTAAAAAACTTTTGCTTTTATTCAATGCTAGTTATATCACATATAAAATCCTAGTTACTTCCACCGACATTGCTCTTATGCCGAAGTTTTTTGCCGAAAGATTTGCATTTGTTTCTGTATAAAGTGAATAATTAGCACAATACAATAAAGTAATAAGTAGCTTGAAATACGGCCAGACAGTCGCTCGAATGGTTGACACTGAACCTATTTTTTTAAGTAAATTTTGGGTAGCGGAAAATCGATTGCGCCAAAACCTTATTTTTTTAGAGAAAACGAAAAAGTGGATAGAAATCGATATACGAGAATGTTGGCTTTATGAAAATGATTTTGACGGTTACAGATTTCAACAAGCCGGTGTGCCATGTCACATTGCACATCAAACAATTCAGTTTCTGCATCGAAAGTTCCCTGGTTGACTGATGTCAAAAAGAGGCGACATAGATTAGCCACCCAAACTTCCAAATTTGACCCATCCGGACTTCTTGTTGCCTCATAGCTTTGACAAACTCAAGTCAAAATGAGCACGTTTACTTTGCTCAATAAAGGCGGCCACTTAATTGATGTATATTCAAAAGTTAGTCCAAATAAATTGCAAAGATCCGTTGAAACGGGTGCTAATGTCGGTATGTAAAGATTGAATTAAAATCTTTACATACCGACATAAGCGATGGTGCACCCGTTATTTAAGGATAGGGTGTGTTCATCATAAACGTCCGTAAACAATTGTGTAATGTTACTTTCAGGCTTCCTTTTGTAAAGAGATCATCAGCATTTTGTATGAGTTCGGCCACTCTTACCTATACTTCACTCATTGCAGCTTCATGCGCTATGGTGAAAACTTCGTTTTGAATTTATTTAGTGAGCTTGCGTAACGGACAAGGAGATTAAAACCTATCAAGCCATAATTTTTACCACACCTTCTTTATTTAAGTTTGCTTTACCTCACTTTATAACTCTCTAATATTTTCTACTCATTTATGAAAATAATTAAGTCATGTCCGTAACCTCGAATTTCCGTAATGCGGGTGTCTGCTAAAGGTTATCCAATGTGGAATTTGATATCGTTTATATGCCCACCACGTTCATGTTTGCAAGTGTCGATTCGTTGCACCAAACGCCGCTATCTCTCGTTCAATATTGGCTCTGAGCTCTTCTTACGACGACGACTTGTTGGCCGAAAGTCTAGAGGTATGATCGTGCCGATCATTTCTGTATATAATACGTCCATCGAATTTAGGTCGATTGTAAGACCATCAACAAAAAACAGTCCAAGGACACCGCCAGCAGGCACAATCACACCATACAGTTATATTTTCAGCATGAACAGGTTTCTTAAATCACATATAAGTGTTAAATCACATAACCAGACCAATAACGCATTTTCTGTTTGTTAAAGAAGCCTCCGTTGCGCTTCATCACAGAATATGATTTTGCGATTAAATTGATAATCTTCTTCCAACATTTCCAGATCCCCATCAAAGATCGTACGTCGCTTCATATGATCGAGTGGCTTTAGTTCTGAGCGATTCCCAATTCTTGAGAACACTGTGAAATCGACTGTTTTGGTTCGTTTGCGACGGACGATTAAACGTCAGCAATATTCTCGGCACTTCAACCCTTGGTGGTCTCACTGACACGGCAACATCCAGCAGCGAATATTTTGTTCACTAGTCTATATATTGCTTGTATATACTGGGACGAAAGTTACGAGAAAAAATTGGAACTAACGCTATAGCAGTCACCGAATAGAGACGTTATTGAGTCGTTTGCTTCACCAAACGTTGTCTTTATTGAATGTTTGGCACTGAAAGTTTGGTTATTTGTTCAGTGGTAAATAGTGCGTCCGCAGTGAAAGTTCATAGTTGTCATATCTCAAAGAGAAAAAGATTTTTCCAATAAGAGGTGTCATTTTGAATAGCCTGCTATTTGGGCAGCTCTCAATTATATTTTAACAACGCATTAAAATTGTTAAAATTCACTACAAAAATGGTGAAAATTTTCACAGTTCGCAAAACTATATCACTTTTCTTTGAAACTTTTGACCTATTGAGAATAGTAAGTGATGTTAAGAATCAAATCCGTTTGCGTCGCTCAAGAACAACTGCTCAAAAAAACAGTTTTGTCGAGCTTTAGAATTGGACATTCCACAAACGACATTACACCGTATTTTGCATAAAAGCTTAGGTTCTAAAGCTTTAAAAGTTCAAGTAACACACGAATTCGGTCTCGTTGATCACGTCGTAGTTTCGCTAATTGGATCATTCAAATGCATCCAAATGATCTGAATTTTCATCGAAAATCATCCTTAGTGATGAGGACCATTTTCATTTCGGAGGCTACGTTAATAAGTGAAATCCTCAACGGGTCACTGTGGTTAATGGTTTTTGGTAACACTTGCGTTACAGTGTATGGATTGCACTATACCGATCTATAATCGATCAACGCATGATTGTTGTGGCCGAAATTGGACATCACAATTGGTCACCGAAATCTTGTTGGTCTATGCTTATGCTCCACAATCCATTAAAGACCTATCTTGAAGTTATCAAGGGTATATATATATATATATATATGTATATATATATATATATATATATATATATATATATATATATATATATATATATATATATATATATATATTATATACATATATATAACATATATTGAAATTCCAATTAAATTGATTTTTATCGTTCTAAAACGATTTTCACTTTTCTTTATTATTTTTCAAGGGAATTACTAAGGTAACACCCTTTTTCATAACTCTTGACAAGCAACACAACAAATGGCAGCAACAATCAAAATAAAAATCTCTTCAAACACAATTGTTCAATGATGCTGGGAATTGAGCCACAAATTTCTCACAATATCCGCGTATTATACATACGATAATAATGAAAATTTTTTTTCCACTTTACAGGTGGAAATAAGCGCATATTTAATTCCATATTGCTAGGGTGGTTCCAATCTATACAGATCCATTGTTATACAAAAATAATAGATTAAATCTTGAAGGGTACGAAACTAATTATTTTACCAAACGGCGAGAGAGTTGTTCACTTTGTTTTGTTAGTCGAATCGATTCATACATAATATGATCTTAGATAACGAATCGAGAAACCGTAGGAGGTGATGCTAAATACGATTTATGGCATATCAAAATAAATTGATAGACTTCACGATGAATTATATAAATCATATTTGTATGCAGATTGTTGTTGTTCTTTTTGGAGGGGTTAGCTGTTTCTAATCCTTTTGTCAAATACCTTATTTGTATTGAACTCTTCTGGTGCTTCTTCGACCTACTGTATATACTGTACAAACAATCAGAAGCACCATCACAACATACATCATATAATACAGGTCATGGTCTTTGAATGCAATTGCAACATACATACTCAGATTAGAAATAACTTCAATTTGGGCCATTATAAAATGGAAGTGCTTCTGATGCTCAGCCATTGTTTATCGGTAGAGCAACATGTCTGGAAGTTGATGGATAATAGTGTTTAAAATGAGTAATGATTCCACATACACAAAACTATTGTTCAGTCTACCCGTCGAGTTGAGATCAACAAAAACGGAAAGATAGATCAACAAAAACGGAGAGTAACGTACCTACCAAGAGGGAAGAATAATTTGACAACAGAATTTACCATGATGTATATTCTGACACCCAGATTACAGCGTAATAATTGTGGTCCCAAAAATGTCTTTTGGTAAATAATTTTCCAAACAGATCACGAAAAACTACAAAGTGTTCCAGCGGATAAGGATAATTGTTGGGCGGCAACAGACAGTTCCCAACAGTCCTGAAATAATGCATAATTCACTCAAAAAGTATTTCAGAGGTTTATCTCAGACCCTACTTAGTTCTAGGAGACCAGATTGCGAAAGAAGATTATGGATCTAATAAAAAAAACGTATAGCCAGTAAACGCATCACGATTTGCCGAAGGACTGTTTACATTTCCAGTAAATATTTCAATGTATTTGGCCAGATTAACTTCCGATCTAACAAGATCGCCAGATACTTTACTTTAGACTAAGATTATATAAACCGCCCAGGTTGCACAGTGGTTAAAGCACTGCGGCGTGGAGCGGGCGGTTCCGGGTTCGAATCCCGATAGGGGCAAAATGCGAAAAGGGATTTTCACCATCCATCGTCTGGGCGGTACGATCTGTGGTAAGAATGAACTCATCTGAGACCCAATTGAGGTTAGAATCCGTGTGCCGTCCCATCTTCCATGTCAGTACTATAGGCTGCCATGGAGCTATGCAATGTGCAGATGGTTTCTACGTAAATCGGACCTATAACCGAGACGTAAGGTATTATAGTGGGAAGTCACAATGGGCCAATATAGCCTGAGTGACAAATAACATTACAGCAAAAAAAAACAAACAAAAAATTACATAAGCTCCAATTTTTGGAAGACTAAAGATGTGTGTTAAGAAAAAATCGGCAGGCGCTAACTGATAGGCCCTTACCACGAAATCGGGTCGCAACTTAATTAGAATCCGTTGAGTACAAGATACCGCAAAAGAGGTAACAAAACTTCACCTTGACATCCTTAAGGGATGTCTTCCATATTACTCTGTAGTCGTATCACTGCATAAGACGGTAGTAATTCTACTTGTCTTAAGAATGCCACTGAACCACAACCCATGTCATTCAGCTGCGGAGACATTTTTAATTTGCTAGTTAACGTTTACATTTGCTAGTTAACGTTAACGTTTACGCACCAATCTGTAAATACTCCCGACATATCTGTAAATAACTGTGTTGAGTAAATCAAAGTTGGTCTATTATTCTGTAGCCCACCTTCTTCCAAGTTGTCGATGTTTTGTATGTTGCTCACCTACTTCCAAGTTGGTGATGTTATGTCCAATGTTATCAGATGGTAATAAGGATCTTTGACTCCTTTGCATCATGTTTGCCTCTATATGTTCGATTCGTCTGGTGATAACAATTGCTTTGATGATACAAATTGCTTTGATGATACAAATTGCCTTCAACACTGCGTTCCTCAATCTAGATTCTAAACCAATCTCACAGTGAAAGAAGTGACTCAAATGATAGCTGTCGTTTGGGTCAATTCCATATCAGTTGGAATAAGACTTACCTTAATTCACTAATCTAGTCTCCTTTGTATAATAATAATGTGCCCTTTTCTCTCCTTTATAATTAAATTTAATTAACAAATATGACGTCATATGTTTCTTTTTTTTTTGTCAAAATATATTACCGACAGATAAGTGAAAGGATCATTTCACAAACAAATACAAGACATAATATGTGTATATAAAATTCACGGGTGGGATAATTTTATTTCATTGTCCTTTTACCACAAATAAAAATCTCTTTCTCTTTCTTCTTAATAAAAATAATAATATAAAGAAAAACATTTTCTTATTTATTTATTCAATAGCAAAGAAAGTAAAGTAATAAAATGTAACATCTGTAACTTATTTTCTTATTTTTTAACCGAAAGAATAAAAATTAATGCTTCGCTGATTTCATTGAAGATTCTTTTATATAATTCTTCAAGTCTCTCGAAAAATACAATAATTTAGTCTTCGCCTTCTTGAAAATAAAAAATAAAATTAAATCTTACAACTTATATCTCTAAGTGTGTGTGTGTGTGCTTTTATATTAATAATGAAATATGTATATATATATATATATATATATATATATATATATATATATATATATATATATATATATACATATATATATATATATATATATATATATATATATATATATATATATATATATATATATATATATATATATATATACATATATATATATATATATATATATATATATATATATATATATTTATATATATATATATATATATAATATATATATATATATATATATATATATATATATATATATATATATATGTGTGTAGATTTGGGATAAGATCTACAAATTTGGCCATCCTATTCATGAAAAAAAGGATGCTATAAAAGCGATTCTTGCGTACCACGTACTCAATCCCGAAATACATGAATGCTCTATTACCAGTAACTCTTTTTTAGCACCTGATTGGCATCATACCTATACGGCACACAACTCATTATCGCTATAATTCTGCCCTTGGCTATAACTCTGACGCAAAATAACGAATGCCAATATGCGGTACCTGAACATATTTCTCAGATTCCTTTTTTGGCCGGAACTAGAACCAATGTTTTAGATTGCTTGGATTTCTAATTGGTTCAGTTTGGTTTAATTCGCATTTTAAAATGAATCTTGCCAGCTATTCCAATTTATTCAACCGCAATTAGAATTTTATGTGTACAAAAACCTCTTTTCTTCATTCTATAAAAAGTACCAAAAGCTCCACCGCACCTCTTTGCCGAGTTCTCTTAGACTCGAATCCAATAAAAGGCGGTATCACACATAGCGGTCTCATTGTCTTCGCACTAGCTGAGATTACCGGGTTTTGGTTATCCCTCAGACGAAATGCAGTCAAGGCACCATACTTTTGAGTATGCAAGTACAGCGTTAGTGTTGCCGTTGTAAAGTATATCCGTTACCTGTAGACGAACATGATCACATTGATCCATTAATTCTAATGCAAGCTATGCATTGTACTTAATTGAGTAAAGTTTCCACATTTTGACAGGCTTTAAAAGCTTTACTTTATAGTAGAACCTGGTGATACGTTAATTGCAAGTCAGATTTTGATGTAGAATCACTATTCGATTTTTGACTTATTTGGAATTAAATCGTTATGCAATTCAAAAAACGAGGGCAACAAAAACCTTGTCTTCCTAATAACACTAACAGCATTCGCTCACTTTTCGATGAGTTCTCCGAATAAATTTAGCTACGATTTAGCAATTGAGCTGAAAATAATCGAGTCCTAATACTTGATATCGAACATTCCCTAAATTTCAATAAAGACACAGAGATCGTTTTCTTTTGTACTGCTTAAAGTTTTGACGATGAATTTACCAACTTTATAAGCGAACTGGTTCTGCTGGAGTGGATTCACAGAGAAAATCTCATTTCAAGTATTTGAAAGCTCTTAGTTCTCGGGTGACTCAATATTGTGCGAGGAGAGGTTGAATATGGAAGCACTGATATGGGATCTCTAGATCAATTCTGATATATGAGTTCAGTCAGCAACCCATCATCAGCGATTCATAACCTCTTCCTTGATGGCATTGACAAAGTTTGGTTACTCTTCTTGTTCGGAACTGAATATTTTCAGCAAAGTGATACGTATCCCTTGAATTTGTGTGATAATGTTTAATGTTGATACGTTTCACATACCTTGATAAAGCTCAGTTCTTTCTCCTTACAGTAGACTCTAAATCACCCTTGTCTTATTAAAATCATGGTAAATCTTACGACTGGTTTTCATTTCCGGGAAGATTGACGAACTGTTGCATCTTCTATATGTGATTCTGAAAAACATGTCCACTTCCTAGTGTCAACTGGTTGAAGTCCAGTTGTTGCAAGCGGACAAGTTTTCGAATCCATTGCAGGTGGTTTCCTTATGGCTGTGTTGAAGTTGTTAGTGTTGATCGTGGTGGGGAAGACGAGTGTTGTACATCACTTAACGCAAAAGTACGCGGGCGATTCACTAGTTTTAAACGTACACCACTCAGCTTCATCAGTGTAAAATTTTTGATGTCGTTCCTGGTACAAAACGTGTCATCTAACACAAATGACGTTCCATTGTCACTCACTGGGACGTCATGATACCTTTCTGTGGCAAAACTTGCTTGTAATGCTTTAAAAGTGCTCGAATTGGTGATTGAACTCATTCGAACTACGTTTTGATTTTGAAAATGATTTGGACCGAATTGAAAATTCCCGAGCAAGACGTCTTGCCAGCTGTATTGTTTGGTACAATTCCCCAGTGTCTTTCACGTAACATCGACAACACTTTCTTCTGAAGTAATTCTGGGGTAACAACTCGTAATGATTCAGTCTGTAACAATATTACACCACGATGAAATTTAATGTATTTTTTGTCACCTGACAGGGAACAGGCATTTCGCAATCTTTTGGTAAAACATCAAGCTATCTTGTGTGAATGTATAAAGGCACTTCTCTTAACATGCACGAGATTATTCAAATATTTCTCATTCGCATTGTTCATGATGGTGTTGTCCATTTTCAATTGCTTGATAGCTAACACATCAGATAGTGACAACTGAACACACTTATCACACGCATCTGCCCAATCCATTCCTAATATGTTGGATCCTTCTTGGGTGTGCGTAATTAAGAAAGGAAATTCCCGGACTTGATTACTTAATTTCTCACTTAATCATTCCAATTTATGCTAATAGTTCCTTAGTTGCAGGTTGGAAGTTCGGTTATTTAAGCTACCGATAACCGTTGAACCTAACCGTTGATTCTACTGATGACTTGGTTTGTGTTGAGGCTTCCAAAACTTGAATCGGTTTAATGACGATGGTGCTTAACGCCTCCGAAGTCGTTGTGTCTACCGAATTCTTTTTGATAGACTTAAAGTAATTGGATGGACTCTTTCCTTTCTTTTTCGGACCGTTGATATAATTTCAAACGAACGCCTTGTCTACACCCAAGTACACATGCAAACAAATTGGATGTGTCTAATTATGATATGATTAGCCCCACAGTCTGAACGTTGTTTATTCGAATTACAGTTTTAAGCCGTTGAAGCTAGGTTGCAATCGACTACGATTTGAACGCTTATTAAGAACCTTACCCTCATGCACACTCGTAGTATAGTCTCTCCAGTGTAAATAGATTTTTGTGTTGACTCATACGTAATTACTAATTGCAATCACAGTTACTTCCTCTAGTGAAGGGTTTGACTTCTGCAAACAAGTAGTACGTACAGCTTCATGGTGTCTATTCATTACTATATCACTTATCCCCAGTCAACATATAAGATTAGGTACGATCCATTCGAAAAATAATTCCCTAGGATTTATCTTCAAGTGTAAAACTTACATCATGCTGCTAACTTGTATTGACTGCTATCTATGACTTTATTAGAGGCATATCTATAAACGATGAAGGAATACTAACTACTAACGATTTAGAATGTCTGTAATTATCTGGACATTTGGTTGGCCTTTCTAATGTCCCGACCAGTCACTACTTCCTTTTGTGCAAGCTCAGGTGTTATAGGGATTTTGCACTGTCGCACCTTATTCCGATAGAGGAAGGTAAATTTTCCTTCACAAGCTTGTCTGCGGGTAATATATTTAATGCCATTTTCCGCTCCAAAGGTGGATTGCCTCTTAGGAACATTTGCCTGATATTTCTCAAATGGTCCGGATACTCCTTGTCATAGAGATCTCTGGAGTAGATAAAGGGCAAGAGTCCTCGTTCAAAAGTTTCTTTGAAGTTTTTGTCCTGTTGGATGCACATGTCAGCAAGATTAATGCCAGCCCATAACGCGCATCAAACAGTAATTTCTGTGGATGTAATGGTTTCGACAACTCTGCTTATTTACGTACCCATTCAACCAAAAATGGACTTCATCGGACAAAAAAATTTTGAATGGAAATTCAACATCAATATCAATTTATGCTTCAGCCTGTTCGCCGAATTGGCGGCGCATACGATGGTCGTTGGACTTTAACTCCTGCACAAGTTGAATATTGAAAGCTTTTAAGCCAAAGTCTTTTGGTAAAATCTTCTATAAAGTGAAAGGACATAACCACAGTTGCTGAGATCAGTCATAAATTGATTGATCTGGAACTTCTTTTCCTATATCGCGGCTACATCTTCTTCAGTGAGCACTGTTCAGCATTTCACGGGATGCACATTGCCATTAAGAGTAAACGTGGTACGAAAACGACCTATTGTTATTTGAATTAGCCGCTCTGAACGACGATTATGTACGCCATAAATGGACGAAGTGCACGATTATTACCGTTATTTTGATGTCAAACCAAACTAAACAAAAAGCAACTATCAGCTGTTAAATGGGTTGTCAAATAAAGCAGTGTTACCACCTAAAAGTTGTGAAACTCTAAAAAAAACACCGTTTACATACGGCGATCCATCAGCCATGACTTTATATCAAATCCAGAGAATTGAACATGCCGAATAATCAGTTTTAATTATGTCAGGGCACCGAAACCAAAACCGAAATTCACAAATTATTCCAGGACTCTAATTAATCAAAACGTCATCAATTAAATTCAAAATTAGATAAAGTCTTCTCACATACTGAAATTGTTAATAGCAGCAGGCAGACAGTTCAACGATCAGGCACTGCTATCTATGACTTTATACGTGACTTGCCTATAAACTTAGCATGATGCAGATTTATCTGTATGTACTTATAACCTTTTTTTGACCCGAGCTTCTTCCTTTTATACGAGCCCAGGAGTTGAAAGGATTTCGCCCTGCTGCTCCTTAATTCTGAAAAAAGAAGGTAAATTATTCTTCACAATTTTATCCACGAGGAATGTCTTTAATAGCATTTTCCGCTCCACCAAGTGATTGCCTCTTAGGCAGAATTCACTGCAGTAGATATAGGGCTAAAGTCCGTTTTACATACGGCGAGCCATCAATCAGATTTACTTATATCAGAACTCTCGAAACCAAAGTTGAAACTCACAGATTAAGCAAAATTACAATAACATGTTGTTATTCATTTGACCCCATTTTAAGACCAACCTATTTAGACCTTTACAAAATACGTAGGCACTAGCAACAGATTTAGGTGTTTATGAATTGAGCACTTCCAGCAGTAAAGCCCAAACTGCCTGATTGGCTGACGGAAAAGTGACCACTCAAAGAAAATGACATCAATTAAAACTTGTTAATAGCAACCAATCTGAGCCAACCATAAATGTTCCGACGTCTGTCCGAGAAGGATTCACAATGCTTCTCGATTGTGGTATGATGGTATCTCGGCGAAGTTAATCTTTAAGACTTTCTGCAGAGTTCATTTGGTTTAAGAAGTGAAGAAGCGAAGTTGGGAACTTTTAATTTTTTTTTTTGTTTTTTGTTTTTATCTCTACGATCTGCTGCGGGGCTCGAGGCACTTTCAACTATTTCGAGGTTAGCTTATTTACGTCCTTATCTTATGCCATTACAGCCAAATCGAGGACGTACGACTATAGGTCCGATTTATGTTGAATCATCTGCACATTGCATAGCTCCATGACAGTCTACAGTACTAATCACTGCGCCACCTGGGCGGTTAACTTTTACTTGAAAACAACATTTCGTTTCACAGGCTTTATGGGATGGTGGTGAGTCTTTCACTGATCTAAATGGTCTATTGATTTGCACTCTAACCAAACACTATAATTGTATTTGTTTACATATTTTCCCCCTACAGTCGACTAATTGAGGACTGCCCGCACTATAGCCCAAACTGTCTACTTGAGCTGACGAAAAAGCGAGTATCACAGTAATTATCCAAAATATTTGTATAATCGGATAGACTCTAATGAATCAAAGAAAATTTCATCAATTAAAATCCAAACTTAAATAAACTCTTCTAACATACTGGAATTGTTAATAGCAGCAGGCAGGCAGTTCAACGATCGTTTTCAAAATCAAATAATTTTCAAAGGCAAAATTATTAAGAAAATTATTTTGTCGTATATGTACGTTTTTCATCATAATATTTATTCATGTGTGATTAATTTTATAATAAAAAAATTAAATTTAAAAATCTTAAAAAAAATGCTTAGAAGGGTGATCATAAATAAAAAAAAGGAAAATTAGTGAGGGTGAATTTTCCCAACCAAAGAATAAATAAAAAAAAATCCAACAATAAAATAAAATTATAATTGAATTTGTTGTTATATATAATATACATTTCGTAATGCAATTTAATGTTCTCCAAAATTCATCATCTTACATATATATATGTAAACATATAGACATACATCTTGGGTGTGTATGTGTTCCACATACTCGTACATATTTCAAAAACACACAAATCGTTTATACGACAAAAAATTTTCTTTATACGAAAAGGGCTAAATTTTATGTATGTACTCGTATAGAAATACTAAAGACCTGAAAGATTTTTTGATCGTTGAATGAGTCTCTCAGTCTTATCGAAACAAGAAAAACATAAACAAATTTCTTTTAACATTTTCCTCGTATGTATACATTTTATATGTGAAAATATATCCCTCTATGGTACAATACCTCTCCCTCGATTAATAATCTCCGGGTTTGCTTTTGATATTTTGTTTTGTTTTGTACATAAACAACACAAAACAACAGAAGCAAAATTGTAATTCACTAGAGTGGAAAATTGTATCCAATTTTCACATTTTATTGAAAATCAAATTATATTAAATAGAATTTCGACAATAAATTATTTTTTTTGTTCTGGTTTTGTTTTATTTAAAAATTTAATACATCTCGACGATACGTTTAAATAATTTTGGTGGCGTCAGAATGGTGCAAGTGTTTCGCTTTTGTTCTACATGACGAGTATATTACGTATATGTGTACTAAATAGGATTATATAGTTTTGACCGATCGAAACCTACTTAAATTAATTGTAATTGAATTCGAAATAAAATGTCACATATGCGAATTGGAAAAATTAATTCGTACCCTTAAGTTATATAATTATAATCAATATGATATAATTTTTATTCAAAAACTTTCTAAAAATATATAAATATTATTGTATATGACAATATCCGCCCCATGGCAAAATATATAATATTTTCATTGGCCTTATGTAGAAATTTCTTTGTTTGCATATAAGTTTTATTCCGAACCAACCATAAATGTTCCGAGTCTGTTTGAAAACACTTCACAACACAGCCCGAATGTGGTATGAATCTTTAAGACTTCCTGCAGAATCCATTGGGCTTAAGTCCGAGGTTACTTTTAATTGTAAAAATCGATTGGCCCACTGTGACATTCCCTTTCCAGACGGAAAGGCAATTACTGTATCCAAAACATGTTTCGATGACACAGTATTGAAGTCAATCAGCTATAGAGCAGGATGGTAAAAATGATGCAAATACGACGATCACTACTTAGTTCATTTTCTTTGCGTAGATTCCTGCTCTTAAAAGTTGCCGCAATTTTCTGAAAGACAGTAGCGTGCCTATCAAGAGGATAATTTAACCGTAGGATTAAGTATGTATAACCCGACACCAGCCAGATTACAGCATACTGATCCATCAGTAAAGATCACCATATCTTCATCGGAGAGGTAGATAGGGTCCCATTACATGAGATAAATTCCCGAAAATGTGTCCGAGGTCATGAGGACAGATATGTGCCAGCCCACGTCTTTCCATATTTGGCAGTGACCAGAAGGGATAAAATGATCGTTTCTGCATGTAGGCTGGTTGCGCTGTACACTTGTCATATCCCCAGACACTTGAGTTCTGAAGCGGGATAATGTGAGCCTCAGTTTTAGAAAGATAAGAGCATTCTTTTCTGTCCTTCGGTTTTTTAATCCGCCCAACGACTTCATAGGATTATGTTTCAACAGATTTATCTTTCTGGTTTTCGTATTGTTTGGAATGTCTGAGATGTTTTACCAGTCCATTATCCCTAAAGTACCTATCAAACAATTGCTTCAAACATTTAAGAGAAAAAAAGCTTATAGGTCGAAAATCTATGGAATGTATCCCAGGGCTAAACTAGCTCTGAAGATATGTGCAAAATGGTCAAATCTAGCATTTTTTCTGCATTACGTTGAAAAAAATAAAGTTCGAAGCGGCAGGCTAATTGAGACGTTTTTTTGTAGCCAAAAAGTACACAAGAAACCCTAACGTCCAAGTTCTAGGAATCTGTGACGTCAGTTCTGTGATGAAACCGATAGACATCCAGCGTCGGTTCTCATCGAATGAATTATTAACCATGTTTTGGAGAGCAGCAGGGCAAATTTGATTTAGTCCAAAAATAAGATAAATCTGATATTGCCGACACAAAATCATTTCGAGTCATCAGTATGTCATCAACTAGAAGATGATTTTTTTTCTTGAAATGCCTCACTTAATTACTTATTTTGGTGTTAATGGCAGAATAGTCCAGTGAATCGAATGTGAGCTTAACTCTCAACTGGTTGAACTCGAGCTGAATGACTTATCCGACTCAGTTACTGTTCCAAGAGTTCTCCACAGGGGATGGGGACCCATTACTGTGGCTTGTAGTTCTGGGCGAACTACTTGTTAATATTCACTAATCTTAGCTAAGCAGATGATCTTGTTAATTGAATATTGTGTTCAAACTTGTTAAGAATGCTTTATTCTTAGTAGAGATACTTCCAAGACAGTCTTTAACGTCTTTACTAAGTGCATTAAGTTGAATAGTATCTTTTTAGTTATAAAAAATCCAGACCTGTTAAATATGTTGGGCTAGTTTAAGATAGCTAACTGTATGAGAAGAAGGATATAGAATGTAAGCTTACCAAAGTATCCTCCAAACCTTCCAAAATTTCATTTTTACCTGAAACGGTTATGATCAGAGATTGACTATAAATATTTACCGCATCCGATATAATGTGGTTTGTTCCAACAATAGTGTTTCAGTCATGTCAGTATCGGTGATTCGGTGCATTGCAATGTTGAAAGTACCAAGTTATGTGACTCTGAACCAACGATTCCAGCACCAAGAAAGCTAGAAAAAGTGACCTAATAGACTCTGATCAATTTGCATCTGGCATCATTTACAACAGTTGTCCCATGAAATCATTGAAGTATCTGACTTAATGGTGGTGGTATTTCTATACCACCTTTGGACGCCGATGACGTTGATTAGGTTTCAAACCCAATCCGATTTCAATATTTAAAATTCGTTCGCTTCTGTGATCTCTTATCGTCATTTAAAAATTATAGAAGTATGGAATAATTATATTGATTGGACGCTGAAATCATCATGGTGCTCCTTGGTGATCTAGATAGCTTTTTAGTATCTCTCAAAGACATCAGCCGTTACCTTTGTCTCTTGGCTATTGGCGAGCTCCTTAATAGATTGAAGCAGTCGTAATTTTTATCATTTAGACGTGGTGTTCTCAGAATAGTTTAATTATTTTTTCGAAGCAATCAGCTATCCTCCTTCTCGTGTTCTAAACGGTTTCAGGTTCGCAAAGTCTTGGAACTTGTAGATAGAATAATATGAATTCCATGAGAATTCAAGTAAGTTTTTGAATGAAGATAAGATACTTAGTGTAGGAGATTTCGAAATGAATAGAACCACGTGAACGATTTAACGTATTCGTTCATTTAATGTCACTGGGACTGATGATTGTGGGCCCTTCGAAATAAAACATCGGAATCAGACGGGAGCATCATTTGGGAAATAAACACAAGGAAATCTGGTCGAAAATACATTTACACATTCAGACGTTACATAAATCAGATAAGCAGTCTATCAGATAAGTTTTGGGGCTTTAGGGTTACTTTAGGCCATTACATAGCCAAATCGAGGACGTACAGCTATTCATTGCAAAACTCCATGTCAGTCTATAGTACTGACATAGAAGATAGGTTGGCCCATGAATTTTTCACTCTAACAGGTGATCCTCTCGCTTCAATTGCTGCAGCTTTCACCACTGCGCCAGTTGGTCGGTCACATAAGCAGTTTTCGTGGACAGTTTGAAATGGTTTGGAAATTTATACCACCAAGAACACCGCACTTCGAAGGGATGGTGCAGTGAGAATATTCAGTTATATTCAGTTGGTCAGATGATTATTTTTGGGTAATATTCTGAAAGAAGTACTTACACAATTTACAGCAGCAATGGAAATTGAATAAAGTTGAGAAAAGTTTGTGTCTTGGAGGGTTAGTATAGTGCACCTCAAGGAAAACGACGCGAATTTGGCTTGGTACATACAACTAGTGGAGTGTTCAAGAGAAATCAGTTTTACATAGGTTGCCTTTTATATTTCGGGATTTGGCAACCCTGGTGTTGCAATCTGTCAACTGACAGCTCTATCGTAAAGTTAGAAGTTTTTGAGGTTATACGTACTCAGAACGTTTTGACATACGAGCGCTATTTGTGTTGTTTACAGTAAATTAAAAGATTCATCTGCCCCCAAGAATGGAATTAAATCGTAAACATTTTCGTGCGATTATTTTTTACAACTTTGCAGTTCCATGAAGCTCCATCAAGGACCAGTGTTTATCGATGGTATGGTGAATTCAATCGTGGTCGGAGTTTACTCCAAGACGAATTTCGTGAAGGTTGTCCAAAATCAGTAGTTGTTCCGAAAAACGCGAACTGATATTGCAAGTGCGCGAACTGATATTGCAAGATCGTCATGTGACCTATCGTTAGATAGAGACAACCCTAGACATTAGTGGGACCAGCATACACTCAATATTGCATGAAAATTTAACTGTCAAAAAAATTTGTTCGCGTTGGATCCCACACAATTTGTCAATCGCTCAAAAAAGACTCGTGTCGATTGGTCGAAAGAAATGCTCGAAAGCAACACAAATAGCGATTACCAATTAATTGGAACAGATTTTAAACAGATCATGTAAAATTGTTATTGTACAATTTAAAATTGGTTTTGGGGAATTTATGTTTATAGGGCCAATTTCTTTAGTCTTGACATTGGCGTTGTAAAGAACTCATAATATACAGACAAAACTAAAATATTAACTTTGGAAAATTGAGGCTGATTAGTTCAAAATTTGGGCCATGGGTAAAATTGTTAATTATATATTTTTACAATTTCAGATTTATTTAGTAGTGATGCGTCCCATTCAAATTCACACGAGAGTACATCGGATGGCAACTCAGAGCACGGTAATTCATCGGGCGATGAGGATTCTCAAATGCGGTTAAGACTTAAAAGGAAACTACAACGAAATCGAACATCATTTACAAATGAACAAATCGATAGTTTAGAAAAAGGTAAATTAATGCAAGATAATTGATTGGATATTGACTAAATTTATTGATATATTGTTACACAATACAGAATTTGAACGAACCCACTATCCAGATGTGTTTGCACGTGAACGTTTAGCTGAAAAAATTGGTTTGCCCGAAGCACGAATTCAGGTGAGAAGAAAACATTTTTTTAGACAATGTAAAATAAAACCACATATAAACTATTTAGGGGTTTAAAATGGCAATTTAGCCCCTTTTTATGTATATACAAGAGTATATCCCTTTTTTTTCAAAGCGATGTATAACATGGATCATAAAATAGTTAACTGCTCATGAAAACACATCCCTTTTCTACTTGCTATGCTGCCTATATATTTATATAAAATTATTATAAATAATCATCAGCTCGCATAAATTACATAATTTTTAACGAGTACATAAATACACCCTTGGCAATAATTTTTTTTTTCATATCGTGCATTTTATAGTGCACCCTCACACCCTCAGTCCTCATCAAATGTTTTTCATGTAACAAATTCAACTCGACAAGATCTAATGTAAGAAAAATGTATATTCAAAACATTTATATGATTGATTCAGATCCGGTTTGTCATCTAATTTATTACGCGCACTCATATTCTTAATATCGAGGGTTAGCCTATCCCTAATTTCGATACTGTCGTTACGACTCTAATGAAGATGACTATGACTTTGTTGTGATGATGATGGGAAAAATGTTATTGTTGATTATGTTAATGATGATGAATATATGAAATTATGACATGAGTTTTATTTATTTTTCAAACATACGTCATCAGTTTGGGTTTTCCTGATAAATTTTCTCAAGTGGAAAAATTATGAATTTATACACGTCCACACATATTAAAAATATGATATTCTCCTTTTTTTGTATGATATACAGGGTGTCTCACAATGTAGTACTCAGGGTGTATAGAACATCCAGAAGGGCTATGAGACTTAAACAATTTTCCAATGGAACTTTGATTGAGATATCTGGGCACTATCTTGAACACTTAACGTTGAAGCAGTACACAATAGATAACATTTCTTTTGTTGAACTATCTTTTCGACTTTATTCGATTGGTATGGTGAAATGAAGCTATGCAAAAAGAATGGGAAGTGGCCGCGTTCTGGCCAATATTCAAAAATGAAGTGAACGCTTGAAAAATGAGCATTATCACGGTATGGCTCTCCTCTACCCAGCATACAAGTTACTATCTTATATTTGGGATGAATTACTCCTCTGGCGGAGAATATTATCGGTGACTACCAAGGAGGATTCTGTCCAGATTGGTCAGTCAATTTCCAGTACTCACTACCTTTAGAGATCTTTCGCAATTAGTTTTGGTGTTCGACAAAGAGATGCGCTGTCCTCGATACTTTTCAATCTCATTTTGGAATGCAATAATGATTGGATTAAATGGCAACGGAGTGAAAGGGATATCTGATCCACTAGAACAGTATTCACAACAGTAGTTCAAGCTCTGGTTTTAGATACCAAGACGCAATTGAAACATTAGTGGTATAATCACAAGTTTGAAGGCGGGTGAGATTCAAGTATCTTGGATTTCTCATTACTCGCGATAATAGTGTTGGAAAGTATATCAAGGTTCACCTTGCCGCTGGTAATGGGGCTTGATATGCTTTTTCTACTTTTGAAAAATGTGTATGGATGTGAGAGTTGGACCTTGACGGATGAGAACGAAAAATTACTTTTTGATCACAAGATCAGGAATTTAATCCGAATTCCTGATATCGTACATAAAATCAAAGGACAGCGAGTACGCTGGCTCAGTCACGTTCTGGGTGCTGATTCGGATCGAAAGATACAGCGATATTTAAGAGAAAAGTCACCTTTCGATAGGCGAAGGGGTCACTGACAGGGTAGAAAGCTGACTCGTAATCGAAACTGATGGAGTCAGATTATTGACACGGTACGGACCAACAATGGCCTGTAAAGTACGATTTGATTTTCCAAACGATAGGGAGAACGAATCCTGTGGTATCACAACGGACTGGTACTGGTTTAAGTGTGTGTGCGCAGCCATTATACAACCTAACCTAACCAAGCAAACTACAAAACTGAAATCTCAAAGCTCATAAAAGAGATATTTACTAGCCAAATTGGACTGTTGGAACGGAGACCGTCAGGGACTAAATAAAAAAACAGTTTTTATATCAATAAGGTTACGATTGTTGATGTCGATGAACACATCGACGGTCACAACCGGCTGTGTGAGTGCAAAACTCATGGACCGACCCATTTTTGTGCTAGTACTATAAACTTTCAAAACCGATCAAAACGATAAAACCACACAAGACAGACTTAGAAGAGCTAAATAGACGAAAAACTGTGAAATAATCTGGCATCAGTATGTGATAATGCTGCTTTGATCTTCCGATTAAAGAATGACACATTGGAATGGGTGGAAATATAATATCTTCTTTATAAAGAGGTGATCAGATTATCACAGCCGGCTACAAGACAGTAAACTTCCGAACTAAGATCTATAGAATATAATTTTTGCAACAAAGATAGTATGGCCTTCTGGCCCCAATCTAAATTTTCAATTTTCTCTTTGATATAAAAGTGATTTTCTCTAGATGAAATGGTGTTTCGACAATGGCTTGTGAATTATCTTCACTCCAAATCCAACAATTCTGTTTATTAACGTGTCCATTCAACCAAAAGTGTGCTTCAACGCTGAATAAAATTTTGTTTTGAAAACCATGATCGTGTACGATGGTCGAATGGTTTTAATACAGGCATAAGATCTTACATTGATACATCTCCAGCTGAATTAGGAATAACGCAAACCGCGAACAGTGTGTGGATTAGAAGATGAAACTGTTGAGCAATTCTTGTCTCGATTCCTATCTGAGGATGAACAAACATTCTTGAAGATACCGGATATTTTGATCTTCATTCGAAGAACAAACAGATTTCGGTATCAAGAGTCTGGGATGGTTCTTGACAACCGAGCTAACTTTACTCCAACGAATGACAGAGTAAATGTCAGCTCGATTGTCAAAAAAACAGTGTTGAAAACTTAAAGATGTGAACCTCTAAACAAAACATACTATCATAATTGATTTCCTTTTGACAAACCCATTGATATAATCTAGGAAGCCGGAAAATATTCCAGAAGTCAATGGCACTAGAGTCACCGGTTCCCCCCACGTATTCACGCGCATACTTACACTTCATGTGTAACGAAAACACCCAATCGTAATTTTTGTTCACCATCGGGAATCGAATCCGAAACCCCCGTATGACAGAGAGGTATACTAATGTCCCTGCCAATGAGGGCGACAAACCCATAATTTTTGCATATAATGTCAAATAACCCAAGATCCTTATCGGGTTGGATCAATTTAACGAGAAATAGTTTGGCTTGCGTTATATTTCAGGCTAGACCTAGTTCACTACCAGCATCTATTAAAGCTGGCCAAATGGGATCCAAATTGGGCCCAACATCACAAAGGAAGCGTTATACTAAACAAAATATCTAATTTATATTCGTACAGTTATAGTTAGCATACACTAACATACACAGGACACTGCAAAGGGGTTGATGGCATAATATATTCTAATTTCCTGACATCTCGTATATTATAAATTGTCAACTGTATCCTGATGCTGTGATATGATATATTATAATATCCTGTTTAAAAAAAAAATTATTGTCAAATGTCAAACAATCGAAAATTATAATTTTAATCGCCCTTTTGTAAAACGTCTATACAAAATAAGAAATTCGTCATCCATATTCGAAACCCTCTCGATTGTATACTTAATATAAATACAAAGGAACAACAGAACAATTACTATTATATTTTTAAGATTTTTGTTATTATTGATACTTTAATTGTAAAAATAGTTATCGAGTAATAATCGCCCCCGAAAAATATAATAATTCGGGAACCCTTTTTGTCAATTGTCGCCTATTTATATATACGAGTATTACACTGATAATTTTACTATTCGATGATGCCCTCCTAATTCGGAATGTTAGTTTTGATACATATAGTCTCGATATATATATATATATATATATATATATATATATATATATATATATATATATATATATATATATATATATATATATATATATATATATATATATATATGTATATATATATATATATTTATGTATATATATATATGTATATATATATATACATATATATATATATATATATATATATATATATATATATATATATATATATAATTCGTGTGAAATAAGGCACACACGCATAATATATAAAACATAATCATTATTTTGTTAACCCTTGTATACACAACTAATTTTATTGCTGATACGAACATATCATAATCATAAGGGATTAAATTATATTTTTCATATTTATAAAAATTGTTATACACACACATACTCGTACATGATATATTATTTATATATTTATATCTATCTATTTATATATATATATATATATATATATATATATATATATATATATATATATATATATATATATATATAGATATATAGATATATATATATATATATATATATATATATATATATATATATATATATATATATATATATATATATATATATATATATATAAATCTTGTGAGCAGTAGCAGTTTGCAATCTAATTACGTCTCATGAAATGAACACTGTCTGGAGAGTTGACGTTGCCGTCCAGCACACTCTCGATATAGTTAAAACTAAGTCCAAAAAATTGGTTTGATGAGGAGTTTTCTTTTCTGTTGATCAACGAAATATAGCCCATATGAAGCGCACACTTAAAGCATTTCTTACTAGATGGACAGCTAAAGAAATTGGTAGACAAAAGAAGCGCGAATGGTGACAAGTTATAAGGTCTTAAGAGTACGACAACTCAGCAATCGACTCAACAGGTTTCACCATACCTTAAGATCTCGGTCAATAGAATCTCTGTGTTTCTAACATCGATGAGGTAATCGATACATGGCTTGCAAATTTGTCTGTTCCACATATATTACAAGCTATAGAGATGCAAAGATTAAATAAAAATCGTTTATCTGGAGTTGATTGAATTACTTCAGAGCACTTGATATTGAGAGGGCTAACTTTGTCGAACTATTTTTTTTAACTGTGAAATGAAATGACACCCGAAGAATGGAAAGTGGCACAGTTGATGTTGATGTACTTCAGGTGATCCTAGATTTCGTAGCAAGTCTATGACTCGATCAATCAAGAATATCAAACAAATACGTACATCTGTGCAAAATGACAGCAATGTAGTCACAAGGCTGTGTCAAAATTAAGAACAGGCGATCGAGAACTTTTGCAATAAGTTCTGGTGTTCGACGAGGAGATGTGCTGTTCGCGATACTTTTTAATCTCATTTGGAATACATTCTTCGTAAAAGTGAAACACTTCAAGACAATATCTTATTCCGACAATACAATCAACTTTTTGCTTATGTAGATGATATCCGTGTGATTGGATTAAATGAACAGAGAACAGTGTTCAGCTTCCGTTGATCTTAAAATCTACGAACCTAAACCAAATATCTGATTTTAGAAACCACACGTTTGAAGGAGTGATGAGATTCAAATATCTTGGATTTCTCATTACCTACGATAATATTGTGGGAGAGGAATCAAAGTTCACTTTGCCGAGGGATGCCTTCTGACATTCGAGAGAAGAATGATGGATATAATAATCAGATATGCCCCAACATGCGACGTTGATCAGTAAGCATCTACTAAGTTGTTTTCCATTACGAGATCAGAAATTTCTCGTATTTCTAAGTTGGCTGTTTTCCATTACAAGATCAGGCCTATTGTAACCAAGCCGATCCATATTTAAATTGTGGACTATCTCAAAAGCTTTAATTGTTGCCTATCAATGATTCGTAGTTTCTATAGGTGAGACTTGAGTACGGACAGATTTCTCGGCGGTTACATTAGCCATTGGCACTCGATGCCAACCTTATACACTTCTAATTTTGGTGCTCTCTTGGAGTCATCATTAATATTCGAAAAGCTGCATGTGTGACCTAGCTCAGGACACAACTTGTGCATGATCATGTGAGAACTTACGGCATTAATCTCGTGGGGTTAAAAACAAACTAGCTCTTGATAGAATAAATAGTTGAACATTTCTCTATACGCTGGTTCACCAGCTTCAGCAGCGAACAAATGGAACAACGGTCAGTCCAAGCTTTATAGTAAACACTTAGTATTGTTGAAGAATGAAAGTTGGAATGGGTTGTTGGTGATGGAAGCTCAACCAACTAAATTCGAGACAACCCCAAAGGCAAGCGAAGCACGTCAAGTGATTACAGGTCAAGTGATTTTGTGTTTCATTATGGGACTTTTGGAAACCCTAAAATTCAAATAAATCTGGAACGTCAAAAATACAGAATGTGCGAGGATACAATGCAGTCCGTTTTAATAACCATATTCAAATTGAGTCTATATACCTAGTATAAAAGATTCATCAAGGTTTCTTTCATCTTTTCTATCATTCACTTCACAATTAGTTCGAGAACTCGTGCTAACACTGCTAACTTTTGCACATTGATAAGAAAGCGTATGATTCAATGTCAAATATAATATTACAGCCTGATCAGTTCTAATGCAAAATATCAAAATTATCAACACTCCAATTATGGGAGTGGGCCCTTTACCATTTACGAGACGCCTATCAAGATCAAACAAATGATAGTTTAAGTTTCGTTTATCATAGATTCACAAGATTTGTTCTAAATTAACGCGCATATTGTGTGTAACCTGTTCAAAAAATCATGTTAAAACGTTCTTAAGTAAAATATTCGTAATACATGCATATATATCTAATACACACATATACATAAAGTAAAAATTCATTTCATCTGTATTCTCTATTACTTTCAACAATTTACATACATAAAATCTCTTTCAAAAATATGCATACATATGCATTTCCTCTTACTATTATTTTGATTTTGTCCAATACCATTACATCTCAGGCCGACTCCTCAGATTTATGAGTTAGTGTGAGTTAGAAAACAACAAAATTTGTACAATTCGTTTTTTTATGTCGTAAAAATTGATGTTAAGGCCTGTATTGTAATACAGGCCTTAACATCAATCTTTGTATAGGAGGCATCTTAATATGATTATTTATAAGGAATGTCGTAAAATAATTTTCCCATTTATTGATACATACTCAAATTTTTCATTCATAAGAAATTTTCCTGATTTTTGTTTGTATTTTCGGCTAATATTTAAGTTCGATAATATTTCGTTTATCGAATATGATCACATGATCAAAATAGTTCGATGTGATTCGATAAAATTTATAAAGAGTGATTATATAACGTAACTCCTCTTTTGCATTTGATTCTTGTATAGGAATGACACTCTAGCACACAAAAAAATACACAAAGTCACAAAAATTATTTTTTGTTTGTTTTGTTTACGTTGATTTATTTGTTTCTTTTTGTTTTTGATGGTACATTATCTGTTACTGTTTTTATATTGTACAAGTACAATATATGCGTCTTGTCGGTATGCAAAAAACTCACCAAAAATATATGTAATTTTTGGCGAATTTAAAATATATTTATGTAAATATAAATTTTAATAAATATATAAATATATAAATTTGATATTATTTAATTCATAATTTTATTGACTCCTTCGGGTGAGAAAATTTTAATAATGGTTAATTCGTAACTTCTAAACGAAACATCAATTTAATTATTTTTGGAAATAATACAATGACAAAAAGATAGACATTATCAAAATCCTGATAAAATTGATTAATATCTATAAAAAGAAAAAACAAAATTCAGAAAAGATAAAATTTTATGTATAAATTAGGAAAACATAAAATTTATCATAAAAACAAATACATGCTTCCGCCGCAACTGCTCGTAGCAAACTAAAACAAAAACAACAATATCAAATATAAATTAAAATGAAAGGAATGTAATGTACTAAAGACAACAAAACGCATATTACTTAAATGGTCGAAATATCAATTTTATAACCTTTATAAAGACTGTAAGTAATTTAAGTGATACGATTTTAACAGTAAACCTAATAATCATCAATAGCAATAATAAAATTTAAACGCATACAAGTTTACGTGATCTAAAAATATTACGTAAAAACAAACTCATAATGACAACGAACGTATGCTTTCGCCTCAAATGCTGGTGGTAAACTAAAACAAAGACACAAAATTAAATATTATGTAGCCAATACTAGAGATTTATATCAGTAGTGGCATATACGGCCAGATTCAGCCATTATATACCTATCAACTGTAAACGGGCCAGGTCGAAATCACGATTATAAAAAAGTATTTAGTTGATGAAACTCCAACCCTTCCCAATCGCTATGTGTGTAGTGTCGAAACTGGAAATTCCATATAGCCAATACTAGAGATTTATATCAGTAGTGACATATACGGCCAGATTCAGCCATTATATACCTATCAACTGTAAACGGGCCAGGTCGAAATCACGATTATAAAAAAGTATTTAGTTGATGAAACTCCAACCCTTCCCAATCGCTATGTGTGTAGTGTCGAAACTGGAAATTCCATATAGCCAATACTAGAGATTTATATCAGTAGTGGCATATACGGCCAGATTCAACCATTATATACCTATCAACTGTAAACGGGCCAGGTCGAAATCACGATTATAAAAATGTATTTAGTTGATGAAACTCCAACCCTTCCCAATCGCTATGTGTGTAGTGTCGAAACTGGAAATTCCATATAGCCAATACTAGAGATTTATATCAGTAGTGGCATATACGGCCAGATTCAACCATTATATACCTATCAACTGTAAACGGGCCAGGTCGAAATCACGATTATAAAAAAGTATTTAGTTGATGAAACTCCAACCCTTCCCAATTGCTATGTGTGTAGTGTCGAAACTGGAAATTCCATATAGCCAATACTAGAGATTTATATCAGTAGTGGCATATACGGCCAGATTCAGCCATTATATACCTATCAACTGTAAACGGGCCAGGTCGAAATCACGAGTATAAAGTAGAAGTTTTTTGATGAAACTCCAACCCTTCCCAATTGCTATGTGTGTAGTGTCGAAACTGGAAATTCCATATAGCCAATACTAGAGATTTATATCAGTAGTGGCATATACGGCCAGATTCAACCATTATATACCTATCAACTGTAAACGGGCCAGGTCGAAATCACGATTATAAAAAAGTATTTAGTTGATGAAACTCCAACCCTTCCCAATTGCTATGTGTGTAGTGTCGAAACTGGAAATTCCATATAGCCAATACTAGAGATTTATATCAGTAGTGACATATACGGCCAGATTCAGCAATCATATACCTATCAACTGTAAACGGGCCAGGTCGAAATCACGATTATAAAAAAGTATTTAGTTGATGAAACTCCAACTCTTCCCAATTGCTATGTGTGTAGTGTCGACACTGGAAATTCCATATAGCCAATACTAGAGATTTATATCAGTAGTGGCATATACGGCCAGATTCAGCCATTATATACCTATCAACTGTAAACGGGCCAGGTCGAAATCACGATTATAAAAAAGTATTTAGTTGATGAAACTCCAACCCTTCCCAATTGCTATGTGTGTAGTGTCGAAACTGGAAATTCCATATAGCCAATACTAGAGATTTATATCAGTAGTGACATATACGGCCAGATTCAGCAATTATATACCTATCAACTGTAAACGGGCCAGGTCGAAATCACGATTATAAAAAAGTATTTAGTTGATGAAACTCCAACCCTTCCCAATTGCTATGTGTGTAGTGTCGAAACTGGAAATTACATATAGCCAATACTAGAGATTTATATCAGTAGTGGCATATACGGCCAGATTCAGCCATTATATACCTATCAACTGTAAACGGGCCAGGTCGAAATCACGAGTATAAAGAAGCATTTTTTTGATGAAACTCCAACCCTTCCCAATTGCTATGTGTGTAGTGTCGAAACTGGAAATTCCATATACATAATTAAAAATAAAACGAAATGCACTAAAAAAAATTGAAACGAAGGAAAAATGGAAACATACAATTTTCATTTAAACCCGATATTAAAAATTCATTTCGTTTTATTTTTCTATTGACGATCAAAAATATGAAAATTTAGATTCTTAAATCTTCAAAAACATGAATTAAAATATTGGTTTAAATGGAAATTATTAAACGAGGATTGTTGATAAATAATCATTTTCCAAATTCTGTTTTCGGTTTTTGTTGTTGACTTTTGCTGTTTTTAAATAATACGTACTAGATTCCCTCAACTTACGTGATTTTATGTAATTATAGATTTTAAATATGATATAGGTTAGTATAGTTAAAATTTGTGGCATTTGCGAATTGACCTCATGTGGCCATAATGAAAAAACTGATTCAGATCGACCGGAAGTGTTCAGAGCCATATTCGAATTATTTTGCAAAAATTAAGTTACTTTTAAAGCATATTATGCTACTACTCCAATTGTTAACGGAATTTTCAACCACATTCAAAATGATGTTCCCAAATGTATCAATGCCGTATATAATCACTTCGTTTATGCAGAAATTCAAGATGTTCAAGCAGTTTGAAACTATTGATGTCTCAAACAAAAATTAATTTGTGTTCATATTTTGATTAGTTTCTAAAGATCTCAACAGGAGAATTCGTCGATAGATAAGATTTTACACGTTTCAACGTTTAAAAAACATCGTTATGATAGTGCGGTCGGCATCGGTATGGTTATTATTATTATCGAAAGGCGAATAACTTCTTCGAGTATTTTTTCTAAATTGTTATTATAAATCGTTTTGACTAGCTCACAAATAGTTTTGCGGACTGATAAATCATTGTTCGCTGATAAACTGCCTGTAGTTTAGATTTCAAACGTTCCTTTGATTTCGTAGTTTAGATTTCAAGTGTCCCGAAATGGTACGGTAACTGACCACGAATGGTACGGTTGGATTCCTTGATTAAAGTGAAGACGACTTTACTTATACCACTTTCACTGTGAAGCACCCTTATCAAGTTATAGGCGTTTGAAGTTGCGCGTTCCAACGTAGCACCTTGTTTTTTCTCGAGATATTGATTTAATCATGTAGTATGTAGGCAGTACAAATAAGTATAATATGGTCAAAATGATCACCAGTATCTGTTACACATTTCAAACAACTCATCATAAACGAAACGCTTCTGTCTCGTTTGATTTCGTTACAAGCTTCAAATATTTGAGCAATCATTTTTTTTTATTTTGGATAGCAGAAGAATAAACTTTAGTTTTTAAATGGCCCAAAGCTAAAAATCTAATGGATTTAGTAATGGATTTAGATCCGCTGATCTTGCTGGTCAATTTATTGGTCCACCGCGTCCAATCCACTGACTTGGAAATAAATTATTTAAATGTGATTAAACATTTCTGACAAACTGTGGTGGAGCACCATCATGCATAAACGACACAGATGCAGGTTAATCTTCAAATTGATTTTGTAGGAAATTTAAATGTTTTGAACCATGTAAGCTGCATCAGCCAATACGTTTCCTTTGATATCCATGTTTCCTTTGATATTCATGTGACAAGTTTCGATGAAGTAGTATTGGAGGCAATCGCCTTTATAGCATCCTATTTGACAGAAACGATGTAGATACCAATCTATGCAATTCATCTCCTTTGCAAAGACTGCTGCTCTCAAAATTACAGCCATTTTCGTACCTACCAATGGAGATCGATAATTTTACCTAAAATAATGTCTTGGTTTATAATAATGTCTTGGATTATCAGACAATTTCGTGCCGCTTGGCGATTTACTAAACGGATTTGGTGTTTTAAAAGACACAATGAAGAAGATTCAGAGCCGCGACTTCGCCGTGTGGCAACGTGTATGTCTTTGGAACAAAATATGGTAGCTTTTAGTGCACTTGACAGCGATGAAAGTTTTAGTGATCAAGTCGTGGCTGAGATACACAAGGAGCCGCCGCCGCGACCAAGACAGTCTAGGGGCTTACGAGTAACTTTTAGAAATGAAAGTGAAGTTATTGGAACTGCATCATATGGATTTTATGACCGAACTGAATTACAATAGCTGATTTAATCGAAATTATATAAAAACTGAATTACAACGATTGATTTTAATGGAATTATATAAAAACTTGAATTTTATCTGAATAAATCATTTATTTAAAAGTTATAAAAATGTTGTTGTTGTTGTTCTTATTATTTGTGTAATTCCTTAATTGTTTTCAGTGCCGTAAAAAACAACAAACCTGTCTGACTCTCTATCTCCGAATTTGTTGAGCGTATTTAATTCATCGTGGTTAATTCATCGAACCTAAATTGTTTGATGATGATTCTGTAGGGCTAAAAATCACCAAATTGTAGAGACTCATCTCTAGATCAACCTCTGAACAGTTCGAATATTATGAATCGCAGTTGATGAAATAAAACTGGATAATCCAGAATAGTATGAGGCATAACTTCATCATCCTTCAATTTCGCTATCTGTATTCCCAAGTGTGTTGTTTCTATAGTGTGGTTAGTAAGTTCCAATGTACTAAGTTGTATGCGCAATGCAATATATGAGTTTAATTGTGAATGAAGTTGTTGCTATTGTGTTGAGCAATAATAACCCTCGATTTCTACAATATCGGAGCCCGAGATGATGTAAGATTAAATCTTCGGATCGCATATGACATCGAGTGGAGTTTCGCTTGATACAACAAATATCCATTTGTTGGAGGCGTGTATAGTTTGGTTCAGCGATTTGTATATAGATCCATCTTGTGTTGGGTTGTTCATAAATGGAGTGTTGATAATTTTGATATTTTACATAAGAACTGATCAGGCTGTAATATTAAATTTGACATCGAATCATACCCTTCCTTATCAATGTGCGAAAGTTGGCAGTGTTAGCACGAGTTATCGAACTAATTGTGAAGTGAATGATAGAGGAGATGAAAGAAACCTTGATAAATCTTTTATACTATATAGACTCAATTCGAATATGGTTATTAAATCGGACTGCATTGTATCCTCGTACATTCTGTATTTCTGACGTTCCAGATTTATTTGAATTTTAGGGTTTCTAAAAGTCCCATATTGAAACACAAAATCACTTGACCTGTATTATATACGTGCTTCGCTTGTCTATGGGGTTGTCTCGAATTTAGTTGGTTGAGCTTCCATCACCAACAACCCATCCCAACTTTCATTCTTCAACAATACTAAGTGTTTACTATAAAGTTTGGACTGACCGTTGTTCCATTTGTTCGCTGCTGAAGCTGGTGAACCAGCGTCTAGAGAAATGTTCAACTATTTATTCTATCAGGAGCTAATTTGTTTTTAACTCCACGAGTTTAATGCCCTTAGTTCTCACATGATCATGCACCATTTAAAAGTTGTGTAACTCAGTGACAGTCACACATACATAGCTTTTCGAATATTAATGATGACTCCAAAAGAGCCCCAAAATTAGAAGTGTATAAGGTTGGCATCAAGTGCCAATGGCTAATATAACCGCCGAGAAATCTGTCCGTACTCAAGTCTCACCTATAGAAACTACGAATCATTGATAGGCAACAATTAAAGCTTTTGAGATAGTCCACAATTTAAATATGGATCGGCTTGGTTACAATAGACCTGATCTTGTAATGGAAAACAACTTAGTAGATGCTTACTAATAACGTCGCATGTTGGGCCATATCTGATTATTATACCCATCATTTTTCTCTCGAATGTCAGAGGGCATCCCTCGGCAAAGTGAACTTTGATTCCTCCCACAATATTATCGTAGGTAATGAGAAGATATCCAAGATATTTGAATCTCATCACGCCTTCAAACGTGTGGTCTCTAAAATCAGATATTTGGTTTTTGGTTCGTAGATTTTATGATCAACGGAAGCTGAACACTGTTCTAGTGGATCAAGTATCTCGTTCACTCTGTTGTAATATTATCCAATCACACGGATATCATCTACATAAGTAAAAAGTTGATTGTATTGTCGGAATAAGATATTGTCTTGAGGTGTTTCACTTTTACGAAGAATGTATTCCAAATGAGATTAAAAAGTGACAGCACATCTCCTTGTCGAACACCAGAACTAATTGCAAAAGTTCTCGATCGCCTGTTCTTAATTTTGACACAGCCTTGTGACTAAGTACATTGCTGTCATTTTGTACAGATGTACGTATTTGTTTGATATTCTTGATCGATCGAGTCATAGACTTGCTACGAAATCTAGGATCACCTGAAGTACATCAGCATCAACGGTGCCACTTTCCATTCTTCGGGTGTAGTTTCATTTCACAGTTCAAAAAAAATAGTTCGACAAAGTAAGCTCTCTGAATATCAAGAGCTCTGAAGTAATTCAATCAACTCCAGATAAACGATTTTTATTTAATCTCTGCATCTCTACAGCTTGTAATATATGTGGAACAGACAAATTTGCAAGCCATGTATCAATTACCTCATCGATGTTAGTAACACAGAGGTTCTATTGACCGAAAACTTAACTTGTCACCATTCGCGCTTCTTTTGTCTACCAATTTCTTTAGCTGTCCATATAGTAAGAAACGCTTTAAGTCTGCGCTTCATATGGGCTATATTTCATTGATCAACAGAAAAACAACACTCCTCATCAAACCAATCATTTTTGGACTTAGTTTTCACTATACTGAGAGTGTGCTGGACGGCATCGATAACTCTACAGACAGTGTTCACTTGATCGGACTGGTAACTAGATTGCAAAATACTACTGCTTTCTATCGTAAATTTCTATCATAGCTTTGCATTTACCAGATAATGGTCACTACGTCTACAAATTTGTTTGAAGACCGATACGATCTCGCATGTCTTGGACAACCCAAACCCGCTCGTTATGAAATCAACACATGGTCAATTTGACGTTGGGCTGTGGATGTTTCTTTGTTTCCGAATAGATGGTTTTGTGAGGAAAGAATATACTTGCCACTATGCGGGCAGTTTCGTGTTGCAAATACGAACCTATATTATTACATAAGTCGGTCTTATGTCACCAAGCCCTAGTATTTAAGACACCAAGCACCAAACTGACATCGTGTTCAGATATAAGTTCAGGTATAAGCCCAGAGTCGCTATCTTGGGATTGGCTTGCATCGGTCGCCGCTTGTACACAGACAATTGACAGGTTGGCTAACCCCATGTGCAAACGTAGCTTACACATTCGATTATCGACTGCTTGCAAGTCCAACACACATTTTTTATTTGTAGCCGAGTGAGGAATCCAACTCCAAGATGTCCAAGGTCATCTCCGTTGTGAGCAATGTATAGCCTTGGGACTTATGGTCTTTACTTTTAGATCATCGAGTTTCTTGGAGAGCCACGAGTTCTAGCCTATACTTCATGCCTGGTTTTCTAAGTGACTGCATGTTCCACTGGTCGATCCTCGTGTCCGGGTACTTAAGGGAGGGTTCGTTTTTTTTGGCGGCGTCTGATTTTGTTGATATTTCTAACACTTGAAATTTTTACGGATGCGGATCGTCAGCCAGATTTAGTCGCCTCCTACGACAAGTTCCATATGGATAACATGATTGTATTCTAACTATTTACGAAACATGGATGGGGATCCACTTGGCTCAGTCTGCTATAACAAACATTAAATCACAATTTATTTACATAACACACTCTACATCGTATAATGTGATGAAAATATCTGCTTTTGATTTGTTTTAAAATTTCCTACCGAATCCCAAAATTCGGGGATGATTTTAAACTATAAATACAAGATGTAGAGTCAATAAAGTCAACAAAAAAAATAATCATTAATCGAGTTACAACCAATTCAAATTATAATACACAAATAACCACACACCATAAATTAGCAATAAGACAGAACCCTTCTTATATACATACACTTAAACATGACAATTGAGAATAGCAATAACAATTTTTTTTATTTATTTTAATTAAATTTGAAGGATAATAAAGTTTCCTACACACAATATATTGTGTACGGTAAAACTAATCATTGATTACAAGCAAAATAAAAAACAATAATTGAAATCCTTAAAATGTACGAAGGACAATAGTGTATAGCAAATATTGACAATATTTAAAGATAATAATCAAAATAAGATAACACAGAACGACGAAACTATACAAATTAAATAAAGGGATACCCCCTCTATATCTATAATATACTAACTTATTGATATATATATATATATATATATATATATATATATATATATATATATATATATATATATATATATAATGGCTGTCCCTAGCGCTAAAGCCATTATTGATCCAGTCCATCACTTAGGGCATTTTCACTGTCAGTGGTCCATGTAAAATTCAAGTCATTAGACGAGAGGTTAGAGTAAATGAAAGCGCAACCCCATTATTTGCACAAATTGCTCACAATTTGGTCCATTCCACGAAACGTTAGAGTATCTGTGTTGGAAGCATAAAATATAATCCAGCATTGCATTAGGAGTGCCATACGTCTCTTTCATCCAAGGAACAAAATCAACGGACTTATCTCCGTTGATCTCATATTTTCTCCCGGTTAGTGATACCAGATCGAGACCTAAATAATTTGTTTTTGTTAGTAGTAACATGAATTACAGACCCCTAATTGAAATCTGTTGCAATAATTTTACAGCAGTCGTCATTGAAAGGAACAGGATAATAGATGGGAGGTTCTATGTATTTATCTGCCCTTACTTCTCATATGATTCGGAACTTCATCCTCCTACTCAAGAGTTTATCAAAGCTATAGAGTATGCAAACTGTAATGATATCTTGAATGTGGCGAATAGACCTAGCTGTTTGATATCGTCAAGACAGAAAGAAACTGATAATGAACTCTTGTCTCACGGAGTCTATAAGTAGAAAAGTCTCATCTTTGACGATCAAATTTCAGATATTTTAACTTGGTGACAAAGGCGATGACAAAAGATTGAATCCGATGGAGCATTGGTTATTTTTCGAAACTTTAGATATGTGCTAGGTGGTCTACGAAACCCAGAATATTTCTGGGTCTCCTAGACCACCTAGCACATATCTTCAGAGCCAGTTGGCCCCTGGCATACATTCGAAGATCATTCTGGTGAGTGTTCATCCCTAAGGATTTTCTTGTCATGATTATGATATCGTCATAATACTGATTGATTAATATATATTGATGTTTAACCTGATCACTACTCAGAGTCTTTCAGTCAACATGGAGAAATCTGAGATGGTTTTTTTCACATGACGCAGGGCTCTGAGAAACTTTAGTCTTCCAAAACATGGGACTCACACCATCCCGCTCTCTTCAGATGCCAAGTATTTGTGGATCTTGTTAGATCGGAAGATTACTTGGCAAAAACATTGAAAAAAATAACACTCATTCATAAAATAAATCATGGTGATTAAAACCTATAATCTGTGGCCCAATACAGAAGGAGGTGAGTAGATCCATAAACGCTCACATGTATTCGAACATTATGTAGTTCAAACAACGTTTTCGGAAATTATGTCGATGGATATCAAACGAGACGTATTGGCCGATAACTATTTCCGAGTGAGTGCATTTATCTCTTTGCATTAAAGAGAGATGAGATAACCTTATCTCATATCGCTTATTCAAAATTTTCGAATTCGAATTACTCATCAATTTTATTTATATAGAAAACTGAATGCAACCAAAACTGTTATACATTTTTGTCGTGTTGGCAATTTTTAAAAATTTGATAAAATATGAAAATGTACGTTGGGTTGGTAGGCATGAATAAAAAAACCGTTAAAATAAAATATTTGAATTTCAAATATATTGTGTTTTTAATTGCTGTTCATTTTATTTCTTATCGTTGATTCCTTGTGGTTGATAGTTTTTATTTAAAATTCATTATAAATCGTATTTGTACTCGTACATTAATTGAAATAAAAAAATTTGAAAATGGTAAATAATTTTCTATAATATGATTTATGTTATATCTCCGACGTATGTTTTTCTAGTAAAAAATTAGCTAATAAATTGATTTTTTTTTAGCTAGAATTTGTACATAATCTCTCTACGGGTTAATGAATTTTTTAAAGACGAATAGTTGCCTATATCCATTATAACACGGATTTAGGAATAATAAAAACACTGAGCAAGCCACACATACATGTGATCTTGTTCAGTATCATTGATCATTATTGAACGGTTTCTGCATTGCTGATCTTTGCCCTAACTATTAGAAAGGGTGGATGTGTGTTTAAGAGATAAGGGTTCGGTGCTGATTCGAATACTATTTTCAATAATGCGAATGAAATTTTTCAGAAGCGATTTTGTGATTCTTTAATTGTGTTTGCTGATGACTTATACATACAGTGATTATAGCAAACAAACTAGCCTAACTGTCTTTATATCTTGCCAGACTAATTATTTAGCCAGTATTTGGCCTAGTCGTATAATCCCCTGGTATGGCCGTTCTTGTTCAGGAGAAGCGTGCAATGCATTAATTAATGGCCGTACCCTTTCCTAACTTAGATCGACAAATTTGAACAAATTAAAACAATATTTTTATCATCTATTTGCAGGTATGGTTTTCCAATCGACGAGCAAAATGGCGACGAGAGGAAAAACTACGAACACAGAGGCGATCAGTGGATCATACGATAGGTGGTAGTGGAAATGGTGGTACTAATAGCAACGGTGGTAATACTAATAATAATAATAATAACAATAATAGTAATACAAATAGCAGTAATAATAATAATAATAATAATACAGCGATTGGTAATAATAGTAATAATAATAATAATAATAATAATAGTTCAGGTAGTCCACCAGCACCATCAGCAACAATACCACGACTTCCGCTAAATTCCGGTTTCAATTCAATGTATCCGTCAATTCCTCAACCAATTGCAACAATGGCCGAAGGTTATAGTTCAATGTCTTCATCTCTTGGTTCAATGACCTCATCGTGCTTGCAGCAACGTGATTCATATCCATACATGTTCCACGATCCATTATCTTTAAGTGCCCCATATGCTCATTCGCATCGTGCTAGCTGTAATCCAGCGGCAGCTCATCAACAACCACCACCATCTCAGCATTCAGCATTTGGTAGTAGTGTGACAGGCAGTTCTGGCGGTAATGGAAACACTACTGGTACTTGTACAGGTTTTTATACAATTTTAAATTAAATTTATAATCGGGTGCTCTGAAATATTTTTTTTAATTTCCGGATTTTGTCGGCACGTGTACGTATTAATAAAATAAATCCGAACACCAACACTTTAATATTAGGGTGTTTTCAGTTGTCGTACACATAACAAATTTAATAAGAAAATTATATAAACAATAATTCAGGGGTATCCAGAATTCGACGATATATATAATTGACACATTATATATATATATATATATATATATATATATATATATATATATATATATATATATATATATATATATATATATACATATATATATATATATATATATATATATATATATATATATATATATATATATATATATATATATATATATATATATATATATATATATATATATATATATATATATATATATATATATATAAGTATAAAGGGTTTTTCAGTTAGGGATTGACAAATTTTCTGTAAATAGAACGCAAACCATTTGAGATATCTCGAAAATTTTATTATTGGCAGTAGTTGTCGATTCGTTGAACCCAATTTTCGATGACGCGGCCACACATATCCAAAGAAACGGTCGCTATCTCTCCTTCAATATTGGTTCTGAGCTCTCTTAACGATGCCGGCTTGTAGACATAGACTAGGCGGCCAATCGACAGGACCATTTCTGAATATATATATAGCGTTCATCGAATTAAGGTTTCAATATCTCGATTGTTAGACCAACTGTGTGGCATGTCGCATTGTCTTGTTGAAATTACATTTCATTAATAAACTCATGCAAAGAAATAACATTGGAAGATGTTTCTGTAGCGATCTCCATTGACTGTAACGTGACGGTAATTTTCTTTAACGAAAACCACACCATATAGTTATATTTTGTGCATGAGGTGGTGTTTATTGAAGCACATGTGGGTTTTCATCTGATCAATAACCCTTATTATGTTTGTTGATGAAGCCATTAAGCCAAGAATACGTTTCATCGCTGAATAAGATTCTATAATCGAGCGATTTTGGTTCTTGTGTTAACTGGATCTTATAAGAATGCAAGCATTTCATGTGACATCGACTGTATTGGTTTGTTTGCGACATATGGTTGAACGGCAGCAATATTCTGTGCACTTTGGTCAACCCGTTGTCTCACTGGCACGGTAACGTCCAGCAGCAAATATTTAGACTTTTTCACTAGACTATGAATTGCTGGTTTATTGCTGATTAAGCCTTAGCGCAACCTTGGAAATGATACTCATTTTGGCAAACAAAGTGCATTTCTCTTGGACCAATTGCTACCTCATGAGAAATCTTTATACCACTGGACTTGTACTCATTTATAAGTCGAGCGTTCCTAATGGAAAACTATATATATATATATATATATATATATATATATATATATATATATATATATATATATATATATATATATATATATATATATATTTATATATATATATATATATATATATATATATAGATTATATTATATATATATATATATATATATATATATATATATATATATATACATATATATATATATATATATATATATATATATATATATATATGTATATATATATAATATATATATATATATATATATATATATATATATATATATATATATATATGTATATATATATATGTATATATATATATATATATATATATATATATATATATATATATATATATATATATATATATATATATATAATTCATATATACTAATACAATTTTTTATAGGTGTCATTTCAGCTGGTGTTTCAGTACCTGTGCAAATTCCATCTCAATCATCTGAAATTGGTACAAATTATTGGCCCCGTTTACAGTGATCAACGCTTTTCTGTATCCATCCATAAGTATACATTGTTTAAGTGATTTCAGCGGCGACACTATACAATACCACTATGTATTATATATATATATATATTTTATCATAAGATTCTCTTACAAATCCTCCGATTTTTTTTAGCTATAATTAATTTTTATTGTATATCCTTGAATCCTCGTGCGAGAAATAACATTTTGTCGAAAAAAGAAAAAAACTAAGCTCTTTGAAAAATTTGAACACAAAATGAAAATATTAATTTTCATTTGAAATGAACAAAGAAACTCGCGTCAATGTATAGCAAAAGGGTGCAATACAAGTATTTTTTATATATTATTTCATGTAACCAATTATGTTATTTTTATGTTATTTATAATATACTTGTTGGATTTATCGGGCTTACGCGACATCAAATTCGAGTATAACGTTTGTCGAAGAGCGAATGAAAAACTAAAAAAAAATTATTAAGATGTACACTGTTAAACGAGATGTCCCTCACTGTGTTATTTTATTCTAGATGTAATTAACAAAAATATTTAATTATATTACAGTAGGTTTCTGAACACCCAGTCAGGTGTTTACTGTAACTTTTTATACAAGATTTCTAGATCAAATAAATGTTGTCCTGCTAATCAAATCAGTCATGACTGTTTTAGACTTCCATGTAGTTGATAACCGACTGTGAAAACTCATTTGTGCGATTACCTTGCGTGCGATAAATGCTCATTTTACAATATTTTTGATATTCTGATAGGATCTTGTTAGAAATATGGAACTTCCCGAAGCGAAATGGGCCGTATGCTATTTTAAAAAGGTCTCTCGTCTAATTTATCCCGATATAAATCTTCAAAATGTGTCGTTATAGGCTCATATCTTTCATTGGAAGCTACTTATTGTAACTTCGTGTACATTTCAAATATCGGGAAGCGTTTAATTCTTTATTCAATTCACTGAAAATATAAAGATAAACAAATCATTTCGCAGTTCTCCACTAGAATTAATTAATAACTTGAATCGCTCTTAAATTACGGCCAAGTGATTAATTTATCTGCTCGTCATTGTTGTTGGGCAAATATTATACTTATTCGCACTACCGTATCTATATACGTCTCAAATTTTATCAGTGGGTTGTGATTTATCAAAACGTTTAAGGAAATAAGGAAAACTTATCGGTATCTTACGAAAAAATGTGTAATCGAACACTTGTGGTGTGATTGATTATAGATGTTTTAGGAAATGATCATAAATTTGATCTAGAAACCTTGTATAATATAATAAAATTGTAATTGTGACGTAGTTTTATGGATTTTAATTTAAAAATTTTTAATTTTTAGTGTATTTCAATAATATATATATATATATATATATATATATATATATATATATATATATATATATATATATATATATATATATATATATATATATATATATCAGTGAAGCTGGTCAAATATCGCGGAAAATTCTGTTGCTTGGAAAATTGAATGTCACAAAATTAATGCTACAATATTCTAATGTGACTGAAATTGGTCATATGTGCTTCCAAATACTTCAGTCAATTGTGTTTATTCAATCTTTCATATAGTTCATCGGCTTTTATGTTCCTCTTAATATTTGCCTTGGGACAAGATACAAGATAAATATATTAAACTAATCAGCTATACTTGCAGAAAAAGAACATAATTCTAATAATATTTGCAAACTTTTATCAAAAGCTTCTGGGTAGCAATTGTTCTTAAAATGGACCAACAGATGGCTTTTCCTAGCTTTACCCTCTCTCGCTTCTTCTCTCTCTCTCTATCTATCTAACTATCTTAAATAATAGTGTTGCAGCTTAGTTTTCTGTCTGAACTAAAACCCAAGAATTGCAGCTATAATAATCAAATAACACCGCTAAGAGCGATAGTTATTTATAGTTACCTAGTAGACATCAATTGACAAATCCCGTTCCAATAATTTATTATCTGTTGGCGATTATACAACAACCTATAGTCAGTTTATGCCAAGCTTTACAACGTTTCAATCCATGCTTTTGCACAAATCACATACATTGTTGTGTAGTAAACATGGTTCATAGAATATTTGTCGCAAAACACAATAACTTCTTTCTTTACATTTCACATTTTTAAGGTAAAAACTTCACAGTTTTCAACCATGGACACTCAATCTTGTTAGGTAGAAGAAACAATAGCATGTTTAAGATTTGAACAACTGTGAAAAACGGTTCAATGGAGTTTAGGCATAAAATATTTAGGATTACGAATTCCAAATAAATGTTATGTGTAGTTGTTTCAGGTTGTATTGAACCCTTTCCAGAAATTTGAAAGGTTTTCGTTTTGCTTCAGAATTTCTAATCAGATTCCGCAACATGTTATTTCACGTTTTAAAGAGTTTCACTCGATATATATATATATATATATATATTATATATATATATATATATATATATATATATATATATATATATATATATATATATATATATATATATATATATATATATATATATTTATACATATATATATATATATATATATATATATATATATATATATATATATATATATATATATATATATATTTATATATATATATATATATATATATATATATATATATATATATATACATATATATATATATATATATATATATATATATATATATATATATATGTATATATATATATATATATATATATATATATATATATATATATATATATATATATATCATAGTCTTATAATACTATAACGGAAATGCTAATACAATTTTAGTAAAGTCAACATGATTTAATTAAATAATAGTACAAGTTCTTTTCTACATATGGCGTACTAGTAAAATCACCAAATCCTGTCTTATGTCCACACTAACATATTGTTGATTTAATTATTTTTTGAAGATTGAAGTCTTGGGAGTTGCTCTTATATGTTGAATTTTACTAAATAATTTTAATGAAGTATAGAAACTCTAATAGAATAGAGCATAATGATAACTTCAACGATATTATTTTGATTTCCACATCCTTTATTTTAACCAATTTATTATTTAGAAATAAAGGATATGATGTTACTGTTTTCTTCTTAAAATACGACAAGGCTACAAATAACTCCCGAGCAAGAGAATGAATATTGTAAGTGAGTGACTCTTATGTATATATTAAGTCTTCGTAAAATTGCAATCACTAAATCAGATGGAAAAACTAACTCCATTTCCAAGAAATGAATTAAAACTAAAACAAGAATTAACAAGCTTACAGTTCCATTGCAGTACCAAGTTTGCAGTACCATCTCCCTGCAAATGAAAATTTGTTTTTATATTTTTAGATTTTAAACATAAAATATTACTTATGGTTTTGCGAGCCCCTTCAAACCTCAAATCAATGTAATGCTCAGAAATTTCAAAGTTAGCACTTTGAGCGAAAATGTTTACTTTATTATTCCTAAATAGTCTTCCGTTGGCCTTGAATTGATGATAAAACACTTATCATCAATTCAAGGCCAACGGAAGATAATATTCGTTCCCCATGTTGTATCTAGTAAATGTAGTCTGACTGAGTCTGTGTTCATCATACACGTTTCCTTCCATCGTTCTTGATTTTCAACGCCAACGAATACAACTTTTCGATTCATATAAAGGTTGTCCTTCCGTATTGGTGTCGTTTTGATGAGCTGAATGTGTCATTTTGTATTGATCCTTGTGGAACTCCAGCTGATATTTTGTTTTAACCAGAGTGCTCATCTTCATATCTAATGCGATACTTTTGCATTCTCAGCTATATAGAAAAAAAAATTAGTTCGAATTGCTAAATCTCGATGTAGGTTATATTATAGCCCTTGGTGCCATATATATACTTTGTCGAAGTCGAGTACATACAAGAAAATGGATGATAAGGAATGAAATATATTTTCAAGTTGAGCTGCAAACAACTACACATTTTACCTTTGACATTTTTAGCCAATGTTTTCATAGAAGATTTCGGTCTTTGACCGGAAAAGCCATTTAGGTATTCACTAATAAAATTGTTCTTGATTATTGATTGTCGTGCACGATTCCTCTGTCGGTTTGAATTGACAAATAAATACACTCTTATACGCTGCTAGAAGCATATTATTCTTTAATTGTTCTCTAACTGGTCATCAAACTTCTAATTGAGATTGTAAACCAGTTTGTTTGTCTTATTTATGTCCTACGCCATTATAGAGGATCCAAGAATTGAGTTCTCTGGTTGTTGAACAATATTTGAATATGGCTTTTTACTCACCACTACCTTGCTTGTAGTCCAGCTATCACTGGATTTTTGGATGACATTCTGTTTAAGGCATTACATTAAACTTCCAATACCTGTTGACCCAAGCTTCGAAATTACATACTACCTCTTTCCTAACCTAATACGGCAAAAATAACTTATCACAATTGTGAACAATCTCTCAATGGTGACAATAGCGTGATTTTCTTCTCAGTACGAGTCTTGCTGCAACAAAGCAATACCACTTAGATGAACATCCAATTTGCAGTCAGGTTTCCTCTAATACTGCAACAAGCCTAAGCATTAAACGAGTGAAATCAGGCACATCAAAATATTTTCGGCGTAAATACATCATAACTAAACGGAGGGGGAAATTTACTTCGATAGTACTAATGTGTTACACAATTATCTATCATCACGTAAAGAATCTCGTAATTCACTAGCTCTGTCGCGACAAGATTGCACCGACATATACGAATTGCACAGTACATTGAAATAAGATTATAGTCATTAATATGAAGCTTTACATTGATATTGAGGACCCTCATGGGGTTTTTTTAAATTATTATCCAACACATACAATACAACCTCCCAAAAACCCTAACGTCATTATAACATGTCAAAAATAATTTCTCACAGTGGACCTGTGTGTACCATCTCTCAATGGAGGTCACAAAGGTCGGTGGGTAATAAGTAACATACTCAAATACAGCAAATGCAATCAGGTCTCATGCCACAACAAAGCCTAATCACTCTAAGCCAAACTCCATATTTATACAAACTCATAATTAAACGAAGGGGGGAATATACTTTCTGAGGAGCATGTCCAGTAGCATATATAACTGATGAAAAAGATTTTAACCTTTTTGATCGCAACTGGCCAAGCGGATTACAACACACATTCTCAAATTTAATGCAGATTAAAATCATTGAAGTTTTAATAACACTTCACAGTATTCTCCCTTTTACATATACCACAACATTCTTCATCTATTAGCTTTGATATTATTGTTCAGTACGAAAAATCTGTATAATTATTTTCATTTGATTTTATTGATTGGGAATGATGATTTATCCGGCAAATATTATGTTTTCATCGATTAAGAATTTTTTCAGTAATCTGTACATGTTTCAGATGTTTACACAAAATGAAAAATCATTAAGTACTAAAATATTTAAAAGTGTCAAGAACATACCCATCAAGCCACACAGCAGAGACATTCAATTATATATAGCAAAAAAATATTATCATATGATATGGTTGTTGGACAACGCTCAGATTAGCCAAATTGTTATTTTGAGTTTATTGTGTTTCGTCAATGTTTCGTTGAGTAACAAAAAATTAAAATACTTCGGCCGATATTGGAGCCATTCAACATCCTTAATAGGTACTGCCGATGTCAGTACTTTTTCTCATATATAGTATTAAAGATATTTGATATATATATATACACACATATATATATATATATATATATATATATATATATATATATATATATATATATATATATATATATATATATATATATATATATATATATATATATATATATATATATATATATATATATATATATATATATATATATATATATATATATATATATATATATATATATATATGTATATATATATATATATATATATATATATATATATATATATATATATATATATATATATATATATATATATATATATATATATATAATTTTAAGACTAAGAAAGAATTAAATTAATGACAATGTAACTAATATTACAAAAACCAATGTAAAGAAGGGTTCAAATTTAAAATTAAATTATATACCATTAATTAATTGTATCAAATTTAAAAAAAAAAGATTTTTTTCTTTTATGCTAGAGTTAATTATTTTTAAGGAGTTTTAATAATATAGTTAAGGATTAAGATATAATTTTTATTTTCATATAAAAATATTTAAATTACATACACATACATAGACACAATGGAAATAAAAGTTATTTTCTTAATTAAATACGCAAAATTTTTAAAATATACCGACCAAGTTTTTTTAAATCAATAACATAAGTGTTTGATTTAAAAAAAAAATAGGTATGATTATGTTAATGTATGAAATTAATGTGTAGAATTAAAAAAAAAGTTTGAAAATATTATAAAAAAATTGATGAGCTTATTCATTTTTATTAAATTTTTAAGAAAACAAAACCAAATTTAAATTATTAAGGTAGAAAAACCATTTTTTCCTTATACCATGGTGTTTTTAATTATAAGAAAAATTCAACCAAAGAATTGCAAAAAAAAAAAACAAAAGAAAAAAAGCAAAAGAAAAGAAAAACATCGAAAAACATATATAATTAAGCGGCTTAAACACAAAAATTATTTTAACGCACAAAAAATAAGAAAATTTAGTACAAAAACCGAAATGAGTTAAAAAAATATTCAGTACTATATAAGCTCTCTATATAATGCACACAGTCACAAATAAAACTTCTTACAGAAGAGAAATGATATAGTAAATTGTGTGTTGCAATAAATGCGCAACAATATCCAGTCGATATTGCAATACAGATACACAACATACATGGATATTATAGTTTCGTCTATATACAGTAGACCTTAATAAAAAGCAAAATCCTTATTATAAGTTTTATGCTTTTTTCGAAAACTATATACACTATTTAAATTTTGTGTTTCTATTATATATTATATAATAATAAGAGTGAACAATTATTTTATTCTTTTTTTTTTGTTTATTCCAAGAAAACTGATAAATTTCGATAAAATGAAAACAAAAAATAGAGAAGTTATAAAATAATAAAATTGATGTTTTAATTATAAATATATACATATATAGATTTGCAGGAGTTTTTATTTTTCTGTACAAAGAGCGTTTTCTCATTATCGATTATTCCGAGTGTTGAAGATTCCGTCATCCAATCATATTACATAAAAAATACTACAAGTTGGTAATATTTGAGGGATTGAGGATTTTTATTTTTACAACATTGAACTACACAAAGACTTAGTCGAACAATACAAAAATGGCGTTATTTACAACCAGCTACATCATTGGTTACATATAAATAAAGGCGTGGTTTAAAATAAAATACAAATAAATATAGATATATAGTTAAATGTGTGTGGGTAGAACAAAATCTATAGTTAATGACATCTATATGTCGAATTCGTAATAGTACTAAATCTAGTTTAGTACTAACCATAATTATTAAATATTGTTTGAGTCTTAACTAAAATCAAGTATAAATAATTTTAGTTAGATGTCACGCGGATCATTGATAAAAATATTTTTTTTTTAAAACGAAATTCGACAAGTAAATCATTTTTATTTGAAGATAAATTATTAATTTAAAATAGACAACGTGGATGATAAAAATAAAGTGGAATAATGGTAAGAACTTCCACAGTCAGATGAATGTATAAAGCCCACGAATTCGATGATAGTTTAAGGTTAGTTTTCGTAAACGCACATGTCATGATGGAGAACGATTTCATTCGACTGAGCACTAAAAATGAATAAGATGATTGGTTGAGAATGTTCGCTCGTTTGCCTCACTTATTTGGTGGCGTAGAACATTGAGTGGTATTCAGAGAAACTTCTAAACCGACTTCAAAACTTGTTTGTCACTTTGTCAGGTTATTGTGGGAGCTACACGCGCCACACCCACTGCAGCTCTTGACATGACTGTGGGTCTGCAGCCGCTTGATCTTTGCTCACCTACAAGGCCAGAGACAATCAATTAAGCCCTTCTGGGCATTGCCAAATATAGAGGGAGGTGGGGCAACACATAACTGCACTGTTTTGATTAACATTTCCTTTTTGAGGATAAACTGACGACTTTTAAGATACCCGGGTATATTTTGGGTTTCATTCGAAGAACAAATAGAATTGGCGACTAAGAGTGTACCTCTGGGAGAGGGTGTAGCAATAGACCAATCGGGTGACATGAGTGATATGAGAATAGTGTATGGAATCAAAACTATAATGATGAGACTTCAACCTTTCATGAAAATGTTGCTTTATGTAAAGTAAAATTAATTCCCAACCAACTACCAAGTTTCAGAGATTGGAACTTGGTGGCTAAGATGGTAAAAATAATAGAATCCGATGGAACACCGGTTATTTCTCGAAATATAAAACACAAGGTCCAGACAGGATGTTTCTGAGTATCCTAGAGAAAGGACTGGAAAAAATCGCTGGACAACAAAGAATCTACCTTGAGAGCATTTTTGGACATCGAAGATGCGTTTGATAACGCTTCTTTCAGTACGATAATCTCTGCATCTGATAACATCGTTTAGTGCCATTCTTAAGGAAAGGAGAATAAGTGCAGATTTACGCAGTAACAGGACTACAGTGACCACCCAAAATTGATGTCGTCAGGGTGGAGTTCTTTATTCACTCTTGTGTTATCTTTTGGTCACCTCACTACTAGTCCAATTAAATGACAGCGGATTTTCCTGTCAGGGTTATGCCGATGACACTGGTGACTCAATTTTATAGGAAAAGTGTGATAGTTCTTTGTAAAAGACGCCGAACTCTGGCAAACTTTAGTCTTCCAAAAATTAATTTGCATACCATCTCGCTGTATTTTGGGGATCTGGTTACAAAGGAAGAGTACCTGGCAAAAATGTAATAGTTACTGGAATTCCAAACAGTTATCAGACTCATAGTCCCGTTTGACGCACAAGAATATTGAGTGGGGTTGGAGAGACATTTCTGGGGAAGAATGTAACAATGGGCCATACGAGCCTTAGTGAAGTGGGATCGTGCATGGAAGCAGAGATATAACGAAAAGATGATACCTCAATGTTACGTGAAAAGGAACGTAACAGAGAAAACAGATGTATATCAAACCACAAGATATTATCTAAATATTACTTGTAGGGACGATATTGTACATGAAGATATTACAACCGAGTTTTTAACCGAAAGTGAGAATTCTAACATGGTAGATGGAATATATGTAGTACAACGCCACGTCCAGACGGATATTTCCGGGTGTCCTACTGGAAGGACAAGAACTAATCCAAAGCCACCTTGCGCATATCTTTTGACCCTGGGATACATTCCAAGTTTGGCCGTGGGGTACATTTCAAGATTATTGAAGGTATGGTAGTGTTCATTCTGAAGGATGGATTGCCTAGATATGACAAGGCAAACAGTTATCGAACTATCAACCTGTTCTCTTTTCTACTTAAATGATCAGAGCAATTAGTTGATAGGTCCTTTAGGACGGTCAGAAAATCCCATACATTCAAAGCAACTCGCACACCAGAAAGGTTAATCTGTTCAAACAAACCTCCATGAAGTCGTTGGACGGATTGAAAAATCGCTGGACAAAAAGTTATCTACCTTGGGAGCGTTTAGAGTCACCAAACGTGCGTTTGATAACACTTCGTTTAGTGTGATGATCTCTGCAGATGAAAAACATTGCATGAAGACCACACTTGTTCGGTGGTTCAGTGCCATGCTTAGGTCAAGGAGAATTACTGCAGACTTACATAGTGATACGACTATACGGTGACCACCCAAAATGGATGTCTTCACGCTGGAGTTCTGTCTTCGCTCTTGTAGTGTATTGTGGTCAAATCACTTTTTTCCTTTTTTAAGGTTTTTACATTGTTGGCCCGTACCGTGCAACAACTTGAATCCACCGAGTCGGTCACGAGCCAGCTCTTCATATTGTTGTAAATAATAAGAAAATACCAGATCGCTCTTTACACCATCGAGCCATCGTCGCCACCTCTTCGTCATCGCAACCTCTTTGACTATCGAAAGGCAGGTCTTGCTTTAAAGATTGCTGTATCATTCACTTCGGATAGCACGCAGAACGTGACCGAGCCAGCGTACTTGCTGCCTTTTTTGTTGTTTAAGACCCAACTCTCACATCCATACATGACAACGAGTCTCATCCACACTTTGTACAATTTCTGATTATCAGATTTTGAGACCAACGGAAGCTGAACACTTTTCGGATTAAAAAGTATCGGGGATAGACATCTCATTCTCGCACATCAGAACTAACTATAAAAGTTATCGATAGCATGCTCTCAACTCAATGATACGGTAATGGTCACTGCCTATACAAATTTGGTTGGCGGCCGAGAAGATCTCACGTCTTGGACAATCTTTTGAAATCAACACATGGTCAATTTGGCTTCGGGATGTTTTACGTGGATATCTCCATGTTGTAAAATGGATGTTGTTATGAGGAAAGAATGTACTTGACACTATATGAGATCATGAACGATCGCGAAGTACATCATTATTTCTCCATTTTCAGTCGCAGTTTTGTGTTGGGAGTACGGATCTGTATTATTATATAAGTCGACAGATTAGGTAATCTTGTTGGCAAACGAACCTTACAAATTTGATTATTGACTGTTTGGAAGTCTTTTTTACTTTTTTACCTGTGGCCTAATGAGAAATCCATCTCCAAAATTACCGAGGTGATCTATGTTGTACTGAGCTCAATTGTGGATTATGTTCAGTGGTTAAAGCTGTGGCAATTGGAGCGGGAGGTGCCGGGTTCAAATCCCGATAGGGGCAGGATACAAAAGGGATTTTTTACCATCTGATTACGATCGATGGTGTTAATAAACACATCTATGACCTCCTATTGCAGTGTAGAACTCATGGGACGACTTTTCATTCAAAACTATGGAGCTATGCAATGTGCAAATGGTTCTACGGAAATCGAATCTATAGCCGTACGTCCTCGATTTGGCCATAAAGCATAAAGTAGGACGTAAATAAGCGAACCACGAAAGAGCTGGGAGAGCCTTGAGCCCCAGAACAGATTGCATTAGTATAAAATATTTAAAAAAAAACAATTTATAGCCTTTGGTCGCATGGTCTCCACTTAGGCCATCGAGTTTATTTGAGAGCTCGAGTTCCAGCTGATACACTTTCAAACATGTGATAAGACCAACAAACAAGCCAGGTTTTTAAATGACTGCAATTTCCCCATGCCGATTCTTAATTTCGTGTCCCGGTATATAATATAAATAACTAAAGAAGGAGGAAATTATTCCAGAACTCAATGCCACTAGGGCCCACGGTTCAACCCACATACACATACAGATTTAGAACGCCCAATCGTGATTGATGTTTCGTCACCACTCCGGGAATCGAACCCGAGACCCTCGAATGACAGAGCAAGCGTGCTACTTTCTCTGCCACGAGAGCGACAATGTCCCGGTAACTAAGCGAGAGTTCGTTGTTATTTTGGCGGTATCCGATTTTGTTTCTTTTGTTGACATTTTTAACACTTGAATTTTTTTACGGATGCGGAGCGTCCGCTCAGCGATCCAACCAGATTAAGTCGCTTCCTACGACAAGCTCTTGATACTGCGGTGATATTCTATGGGCTTTATGTTTCGTTCAAAACATTAATGAAATAAGGATGCCCTCAACCACAGGATCAACTCACTACTAGTCCAATTAAATGGATGTGCTAAGTGATCAAATGCAAATAGAAATGGTTCTTTCAAACCAGAAACAATTAAGTCAGGTCTTCTATACACTGCCAAAAATGGGGTAAGGTGGGTTAGCATGGTGTCGAAACACGTATCTTTACTGGTGGATTAGTATTTTTTAATCTGGCTAGTGCCGTATAATCCTTAATCCTTTTTTTTTTTTTTTTTTTACTTGTTGGCCTTAATTCTCCATTTTATTAGCCATTTTTCGATTTTGTCTAACTGTTCTTGTAGAATTCTAGTTGCTATCGTAGGATTTTGATGGGCAGCTAGGATTGCAGTATCATCCGCGAAAGTAGAGACTTTCACGTAATTTGAAGTTGGTAAGTCTGCTGTATAGATCAAGTACAACACTGGCCCCAGTACACTGCCTTGAGGTACTCCTGCATGAATATCATATAAATCTGTGGATGCGGTATTATATTTCACCAAAAACTTTCGATTGATCAAATAATTTTCAATAATTTTACAGAAACTTGACGGTAATTGTGCTCTAATTTTATGTAGAAGTTCTTTATGCCATACCTTATCGAAAGCTTGGGCTATATCTAGGAACGCTGCAGAGCAATATTTTTTTGTTCAAGAGAGTTCCTGATTTCAGATACGACTTTGTGAACTTGTTCCACGGTTCCGTGATCTTCTCTAAATCCAAATTGATAATCCGGTATGATGTTTTTCTTGTTCAAAATTGGCTTAATTTTTTGCAAAAGCATTTTTTCGAAAAGGTTTGGGAGAGTTGGTAATAAGCTAATTGGGCGATATGAGTTAACTTTTGTTTCATCTTTGCCAAGTTTTGGAATCATTATAATAACTGAAGTTTTCCAGATTTCTGGATAATGGCCTGTTTTCATTATAGCGTTGAATATATAAGTTATTAGTTTGATACATTTATCCGGTAGATTTGACATCATTTTGCCACTTATCAGATCATGTCCGGGTGCCTTTTTTACATCGATGTTGTCCTTGATCGTTTGTTTGACATTGTGCCACTTGTATTTGATTGGCTTGCTTTCAGACGTGTCTGCAAAATTGATTAGATTTTCTTGATTTCCAACTTGCTCGTTAGGTGTAAACACTTCGCTAAGGTGTTTTGCAAATATATTTGCTTTATCTACATCACTTCTTGCCCAGCTTTAGTCAGAGAGTCGTATTGGAGGGAATGAGAGTGTTGTTCATTTCAGCTTACGTGTAGCTTTCCATAATGAGCAAACCGTTGCTTCAGTAGCTGTAAGTCCCTTGAGATAATGTTGAAGCTCTTCGTCATGTTTATTTAACAAAGCGATTTTCACCGTTTTAGTCGCTTTATTTAACCTTGATTTAAGAGTAGGTGACCTGTAGAGTTGCCATTGCCTGCGTATTGAGCGCTTCGTCATTAGTAGTTGTTGAATATTCGGAGAAAGTTTACGTTTCTTAAAGTAAGCAGACTTGATCAGCGTATAGCATTAATCGGGGTAGCGATCTTAGCGGCTTGTTGTAGAATACTAGTTAGTTGTTGAACCGCTACGTCAATTTCATAGTTTGTCTTTAATGGAATATTTAACGAACACGTCCAGCTTATTGTAGACTTAAATACAGACCAATTAGTATATTGATTCGTCAGGAATCTAGATGGCTCTAGTTGTAGAACCTGCGTGTTAAGAGTTATCAATACCGGAGAGTGATCAGAAGACAAATCGTAGCACGTTTCAGCCTTTACTAATGTTCTAGGTAAATCGGGGATTTTTTGCCTGTCAGTTGGCCAGTAGGTTGGGTGGCCAGAAGATATGTGATCCATCTTTTCATTCTGTATACAGTCCCACAGTTGGTTTCCTTTCGTAGAAGTTAATCTCGAACCCCATTGGATATGCTTTGCGTTGTAGTCACCTCCTGCTATGAACTTATCTCCTAGAGTTCTAAAGTAATTCGCAAATTGTTCGCTCTTAATTGAGTGTCTCGGTGGGCAGTAAACCGCAGATATGATGCATTTCCCTGACCACTCTTCTAGACAGATGCTGGTTGCTTGAATATGTTCTTCCCTATATTTTTGGAGTTCATAGTGGTTTATTCTGTTTCTAATAAGAATAGCAGTTCCACCATGTGATTTTCCGCTAGGATGTTTAGTATCGTAGATACTGTATCCTGAGATCTTGAGGTAACTCGTAGTTGTAAAGTGAGTTTCGGAAATCAGCATAATATCGATATCGTTTTCAATAGGAAACTTTTGTACTTCAAGTTTATGTTGCGCTAGCCCATTGGCGTTCCATACAACTATGTTGGGGATTGGATGGAATCTCCTCGTACCTAAAATGAAATGAAATCCATTAATAATTTTGTAATACCTAATCGAATTAACATTTTTTTTTATTATATACTTATCTTATTATAATTCAAATTAATCACTTTAAATTGCGATAACACTGTAGATTCAATACCGCAATTGCAGCTGTTATTGTTTATAATCAATTATGATAGCTTCAATTGTAGGTATATGTATAATTACGATTTAAAATTGGAATAGAATAGAAATTACAACCTTTTGAGAATTTCTCGTAGAATGCGCTTGCTATTTCAAACTTTTTTTAAGCATAGTTTAAAACCAAATCTTTTGCCGATTTTAAATTTGAGCAAGTTTAATAAGCTCGTTTTAGCTCGGTTTAATTAATTTTATGAAAAAGTAAAACTCGTTCACTTACTCAGAAATCTTTCGAGCGACCACAAGCGAATAGCGATTCAAATATATAAGCGATATAAGCGAACAACAAGTGATTAAGGTGATTAATACAATTTTCTTTATATTGTATATTTAATTATTAATTAAAATTATATTTGTGAATTAAATTATATTTGTTTAATTTAAAAATAAATAAAATAAAATCTTGTGAAAATAAACTTTGCGAAACACACACAAGATTTTACAACTATCTTAATTGCATTCATTTTTGGTTTTTAATGAGAAGTTGCATGAGAGTATTCATGTTTTGAAGCACGAGACTCATATTAGTCTCCATCATCTGCATAAATTTGTTCATTGACTCATTGAGAGAACTTTTTTTTTTATTATTATATTATTGAAACTAGTCTTTCCAGACTAACCATCAATTTACATCTGAATTCTTACAAACTAAAATATAATGTGGTTACTGTAGATCCAGCGATGCACAGTTCCTGTTCGTTGGTAGGTAGCTGCTCACATACTAACGAGCTCGAAGGGTTTGGTTCTTTTAAGTCTCCTAACCAAATGTTCATTATCCAGTAGCAGAGAGGCTTCCGCATTGACATGTTCCATTAGTCTTGATTCATGCTTCGATGCAAATCGTTTTATTTCGAGTTTTATATCTGGAATCTCCAAATCACGATGCAAATCACTATTACGAATGTACCAGGGTGCATGGACTATACTCCGAAGTACCTTATTCTGGAAGTTTTGTATAAGTTTAATGTTAGTATTTTTAGTACAGCCCCAAAGCTGTATGCCATATAGCCAAATCGGCTTAAGAACCTGATTGTAATTCAGTATTTTGTTGCATATGCTTAATTTTGACCTTCGCCCAATTAGCCAGTACAATTGTCTATATTTAAGATCAAGCTCTTTTCTTTTCTTCTTCACATGCTCTTTCCATTTAAGTTTAACATCCAGAGTCATACCCAAGTATTTAGCAGAGTTCACGTTCGGCACTATCACATCGTTTAAGCTGATTGTCGGCGGATTAACCAATGATTTATTCGTAAAGCTGACATGGGCAGATTTTAATTCATTAAGTTTGATTTTCCATCGCTTGGTCCACTGGCGAATTTCATCACTTGCACATTGAAGTTAATTCGCCGCTTCTTCCACAGTTTGCTCTGTTGATAGTATCGCGGTGTCGTCAGCAAACGTTGCTATGCTTACGTGGTCGGGCTGTGGTATATCACTTGTATATAGTAGGTAAAGGACTGGACCTAGAACGCTGCCTTGTGGAACACCTGCCCTTATCTCTCTCAGTTCAGAATACTCATCTTCTTGTCTTACTTTAAAAAGCCTTTCAGATAAATATGATCTCAAAAGATCAATATATGGCCCCGGAAGCATAGCATTAAGTTTATGTATTAAACCCTCGTGCCATACCTTATCGAAAGCTGCTGCCACATCCAGAAATAAGGTCGAACAAATTTATTTTTCTTCTAACGCCTTTTCTATAATGTCTGTTATTCTGTGAACCTGATCAATTGTAGAATGTTTGCATCTAAACCCAAATTGGTGACCCGGTATTAGGTCTCTACTTTCTATTATTGGCTTCATTCTCTTGAAGAGTAGTCTCTCCATTAGATTTGAAATGATAGGGAGCATCGGACGATACGATTTAGCTTCATTAGGGGGTTTACCTGGTTTCGATAACATAATAACTTCCGCAACTTTCCAGGCCGAAGGAACATGTCTTAATCTAATAACAGCATTAAACAAGTAAGTTAGTTTAGCGATAGCTTTCTTTGGTAGTTGCTTTAAAATGTCTCCCGTTATAAGGTCATATCCAGGTGCCTTTGCTAACTTAAGATTGAACTGTATTTCACTGGTAACTTCTTTTTGGGTTGTTAGAGGGATTCCACCCTCGTAATTGCTGCTTTCATTTTCGATTATAATATCCGATTCAATCTCATTCGGTTTGAAAATATCAGCCAAATGGTTAGCAAATTCTTCAGCTTTTGCTTTGTTATCCCTAGCCCACGAGCCACCATTTCTCTTAATAGGAGGGATTTGCGTATTTGGGGTTTTTATACTTTTAGTTGCCTTCCATAGTGAGTAGTTCGTATCTTCATCAGCGGTCAATTTTCCCAGATACAAAGAAAACGATTTTTCATTTAGCTTCTGAATTTCTCGCTTAAGCTTTTGTGATTTATTATTTAGAATCGTCTTATCAGATGGACTCCTTGTTTGTTGCCATTTTATCCTAGCTTTTCTTTTTCTAAGACAAGATTCCGAATTTCTCTTGGGTAACTTTTACCAATAGTTTTTGATACTGTTCCATTAGTATTATTCCAAGCGGTAATCTGAATGATATCGGTGAAATTTTCTACCTCTTCTTCTAGGTCCTGAATAGTTTTTAGTCGTGTTTATAAGTTAATCTTGTTTTCTACTTCAGACCAAACGAGTTGGTCTCGTTTCCTTTCTAATTATCTTGTCGCTTAAGGAAAGTATCACTGCAGAGTGATCAGAGTTCATATCTGAATTATCCTCTACTTCAATAAAATTTGATGAAACTTGTTTTGATATAAAGAAATCCAGTAGATCAGGAGGTTTACCTGCATCCGTGGGCCAATATGTCGGCTTGCCAGTGGAATGGACGTTACATCCCATTTCTACTATTGCATTTTTAAGTTCGTTACCTTTGGTTGTTGTAAGCCTAGAGCCAAAATCAACATGCTTTGCATTAAAATCACCCCCTAGTATAAATCTACCATCGAACTGTTGTAGGATATTCAAATACTTCGGTTTCTTCAGGTTATATCTAGGTGGACAATACACTGATCCTATCTGAAAGCGTTGCTTGGTAGATGTAATTTCTACTATGGTAAGCTGGGTTTCGGGTAATTGATAATGCTGGCATTCACGGTGTTTAATATAGTTTTTTATTATAACAGCAGTTCCACTTCTTGCTTGGTTATCCGGATGAATTGTTTCATAAAGTTGGTAACCGTGAATTTTAAGGTAAGATTGCCTGGTGGAGTGGGTCTCAGATATCAGACACACATCGATATTTTGCATTTTTAAAAACGCTTCTAGTTCATGCTTTTTATTTTTAATACCGTTAGCATTCCAAGTAGCAATTCTCAGGTTTTCTTGGTATATCATTTTAAGAGAGTTGATTAGTATAATAAAGCAGAATTTCTCTGCTCCAATCTTTGTAGCCTTTCAGAAAGGTTGTTTATGGCATTCACAACATTTTGCATCATTTCCATTATAGTATTCGAATGGGTAGGGTTCAAATTTGATCCGGAACTGACCTTTCCTGTCTCAGCTACTTGCGCATATGATAAACCACCTCTTACATGATGACTAAACGATTCTGATGGTTGACTTTTTTGTAAATTCGTTGGTTTACTTAGATTATTTCTTCTTTTTTGAAGTTCTCTCGCTACCAGGCATCCTCGGTAATTTGCAGGATGGGCTTGTGCACAGTTTGAACACTTTGCTGCAGTATTCTTGGGTTTCTTACAAGAAATAGTTAAATGTTTCTCAGCACATTTAACACATCTAGGTTCGTGTTGGCAGAACTTTTGAGTATGGCCATATCGCTGACAACGTTTACATTGCGGAATTGTACGGTTACTTCTAACCGCTTCAATTTTTACACCCATATGGCACATATGTTTTATTTCATAAATTTTTTGAATATCTTCTTTGTTATCGAAGGTCAGCATAAATAACGGAAGTGGAATTCTTAGTTCTTCATCCCCTTGCTTAGTCTTTTTAATTTTGTTGACGACATCAAGGATTTTAAAACCTCTTTCACTCAACTCTCTCTTAATATCTTCTGGGTCGCATGATTGGTGCAAATTTCTAACCATAACCCTTATCGGTCGTGTATGTTTATTTTCATAAGAATGCCACTGTTGCTGCGAACCGTTTAGGTATTCTGTTAGATTTCTATAATCTGTCTCGATGACTACATTTATTTTCAGTTGCTTGTTGTTCATCAATTTGGCTTGGAAATTGATGCTGTTATCCTGTAATGACTTGTTAATGTCGGAGTAATTTGTCACATTGCTAAGTACTACAGGAGGCGGAATTTGTTTTCTAGGTTTCTAGGTTCTTTAATCTTTTGGAATTGTACATACTTTGCTGATGAGATCGGGCTGAGTTTTGGTTTTTTGAGTTGGATCTTTTTCGGTTTTGTCTGATGAAGTACCAGCTTGATTACATTTTTCTGATATTCGCTTCCTTTTTTTTGGATTTTGGTAGTAGCCATGCTGTTTCGTGTGCTACTATTTCCTCTTCTTCGCTCGAATCAGGTATAGTAAAATCATTTGTTTGTGGGTGACTTTGATCTATCATTAGTTTTAATCGATGGATTTCATTTCGTGCTTTCCTTAATTCAGCTTGTAGCAGATATTATTATTTTCTCATTTAAATCATTCCCTGATATTTGTTGGGAACTGCTGTTACTCTGCTGAGGCTCTTTTGTTTTGGCTAAGTTTTCTACAGAGAAACTTCGTGGCCTTATAGGAGATCTCATGATTAGTTTACCTATTTTAAATGGATTGTCGCTTGTGCTCATAAAGTTGCCCGAACCGACGGCGTTAGCATTTGTGTGTTGTAATGATGGACCCTTCACCGAATCCATGGGGCCAAACATCGATTAGGGTGAATTTTCCTGCATGGCCAGACTTTAAGTACTGCCGACCGATTTGGTGCAGACGCAGACCAAGTATAATGACCCAAGTTCTAGGTCATTATCATTAAATGTTCACACTTCACTATAAAACTTATATGCACAATAGTTTTTTTACGAACACTGCACTTTTAGTTAAAGTAAAACAAAACAAAAAAAAACTTTGTTGAGTTATTTGAGATGGTTAATGACTACACTTTTTGTAATTATAATTATTTAAAAAACAAATTATAGCTATCAAAACTACGTCTATTCAGTTTGACGATATATCTTCATATCTAATTTGAGAGAACTGATCATATTATAAATACCATGGTCATCGCTTGTTTTTGCATTAACAGAGTTGCCTTTGACAGCTTCTGCATTTTAGGACTTGTGTTTGGAGATAATTCACTGTCGCTGGTTTGCTTTTTGAATATGTTTTTTTTTTTTTTTTTTTTTTATTTGTTTAAGAAATCTATATTTCTGTATAATATTACAACTAATCTCAGTGATTATCTAGTAAATGTTTTGTATTTTTAAGCAGTGTAGCATCTTATGGGATGAGAAAAATCGGTTCATCCCATTTCGTCCAGTCCTTTGATTTCAGTAGTTCAGGGAACCACTAATTCTAAAGGCTTTGTTCTTTTTAGGCGCTTTGGTCCATTGGTGTGATCCAGTAGGTTCCGCAGCTCCTCGTTGTCATGTTGCTGCAGTCGCAGTACATGACTCCTTGCAAGCTTAATTATTTCATCACTGACGTATTCCATGTTAAGGTCTCGATGGAGGTTGTCATTTCTAATATACCATGGAGCATTGACAATGCTACGTAGTACTTTATTTTGAAATGTTTGTATGATCTTAATTGTAGTTTTCTTTGCACATCCCCAAAGTTGAATGCCGTATGTCCAGATAGGTTTAAGGATTTGTTTATATAATAGTAGTTTGTTTTGCGTTGTCAGCTCAGAGTTTCTTCCAATAAGCCACTGCATTTTTTTGAATTTAAAATTCAATTCTTGTCTTTTCTTTTTAACATGTGCTTTCCACCTAAGCTTAGTGTCTAGTGTCATGCCAAGGTATTTCGCATTGTCTGAGTAAGGAATTTGTTGAAAATTCAGTCTAATCGGGATGTATTCTACTTTCTTGTTGGTGAAGTTGATGTGTGTTGATTTTGATTCGTTAAGCATTATTCTCCAAGTTTTTGTCCAAGTGTTTACTGTATTAACAGCATTTTGTAGTTTCCGTGTTGACTCGAAAATACTAATATCAGTAGTCATAATTGCAGTGTCATCAGCAAAAGTCCCTATTCTGGCTTCTGCTATATTTGGTAAATCATTTGTATACAGAAGGTATAACACAGGGCCAAGCACACTACCTTGTGGGACTCCTGCCAATGTTTTCTTTAGTTTTGAGTACTCTTCTTCTTGTCTCACTCGAAAATAACGGTCATTTATGTATGACTTAAGCAATTCAAAATGTTGTTTTGGTAGATCTCGTTGAAGCTTAAATTCCAGACCATGGTGCCAAACCTTATCAAATGCTTGGGCTACGTCTAGGAATACTGCTGAACATACCTTCTTCTCTTCCAACGCCTCTTCAATCGTATCAGTGATTCTATGTACCTGTTCTATTGTTGAGTGGCCTTCTCGAAACCCAAACTGATGTGGTGGTATAAGTTTCCTAATCTCTATAATTGGCTTGAGTCTCTTCAGAAACAATCTTTCGAAAATTTTTGATGTGGTTGTTAATAAAGAGATTGGCCTGTATGATGTTTTGTCATTTAACGGTTTATTAGGCTTAGCAATCATTATTATTTCTGCTACTTTCCACTGTCTCGGAACATATCTTTGTCTAAAGACAGCATTGATTATGTGCTGTAGCTTCCGTAGTGCTTTTTCTGGTAGTGCTTTGATTATTTTTGCTGTTATCAGGTCGTAACCAGGAGCCTTTTTATCTTTAAGATTTTTTACTTCTTCTTTGATTTCTTTCACAGTGACTGGTAGGAGAGGTACCTCGTCTATTTTGTTGACCGGTGTTAAATATTCATTCTCTACCTGCCCAGTTGGTGGTTTGAAGGTAATTTCTAGGTGTTCGGCAAAAAGATCAGCTTTTTGTTTATCGCTGCGAGCCCAGGTTCCATCAGCTTTTTTTATGGGTGGCACTTGCAGTTTAGGTCTTTTTAGACTTTTAGTGGCCTTCCACAACGAATAGTCCGTGTCAGATTTACCTGTCAGATTACTTAGAAAGCAAGCTACTGACTCATTCTTGATCTCTTTTATAAGCAGTTTAAGTTTGTTGCACAGATTATTTAGGATTGTTTTATCTTCAGGAGCTCTAGTTCTCTGCCAAGTCTTGCGAGTTCGTCTTTTTTCGTTAACCAAGTCTCTCACTTCAACTGGGTAGCTTATACTTTTCTGTATTATTTCATGCTGGATGGGAGTACTTTCCCATGCCGCTTTCTGTATACTTTCAATGAGATTTTCCAGCTCTTCTTCTATCATATGATCGTTCGAGATCGGCACCTGTAGATTGACGCTTTCTTCGACTAGCTGGCGAAAGTATTCCCAGTTTGTTTTGTTATTTGTTAGTCTTGGAGGGCTTGCTTTCCTTATTGCCGTGGAACTTATTGTCATTAAGACTGGAGAGTGATCCGATGATAGTCCTTCTTCATTTTCAACTACTAGGTAATTTTCGGAGATACCTCTGGATATATAGAAGTCTAGAAGATCAGGAATTTTATTTACGTCTGTAGGCCAGTAGGTTGGCTTTCTACTGGAGTGGAACTCACATTTTAATAATCTGCCTGCTTCAAATAGCTCTCTTCCTTTGGGAGTAGTTCGATTTGATCCCCAAAATATATTTTTTGCATTAAAATCGCCTCCAATAATGAAATTTTTACCAAGCGATTTAAAAAGTTTGATGTAGTCTTCCTTTTTTGGGTTATATCTGGGTGGACAGTAGATTGCTGATATAGTGTAGCTCTTGTAGTTTTTGGTTTCAATAGAAACAGTTGCTACTTGCATAGCTTCTTCCTCTATTTTAAGTTCTTCTTGATGTTTAATATTTTCCTTGATGAAGATTGCTGTTCCGCCTCTAGCTCTTTCTGCTGGGTGAAGAGCTTGATAGCACTGGTATCCACGAATTTTGAAATACGAGATTCTAGTAGAGTGACTTTCTGAGATTAGGCATATATCAATGTTTTTTGTGTTTAAAAATACTTCTAATTCTGAAATGCGTTGCGCAAGACCATTTGCATTCCAGGTAGCAATTCTTAAATAGTGTGTCATTATGTTTTCTTGTTTAATTTGAATGGATTAGAATTAAGGTAGTCAATGATTTCTCTAGTTTTACCTGTCGCGTCTGTTATTTTTTTATTTTGGTTCATCGATGTATTTTCTAGTGTTTCTAGTCTTTTTTCTTGTTGTTTTAGTAGCTCACTCATAGATTCTAGTCGTTGATCTTGCGTCGCCAGATGAGAATTTATAGTGGTTAACTTCTGCAGTATTTCTTGCAGGACATGATTTTCCTGACTGGGTCCTTTCTTGACATTTTCCGTTCGGCCAGCCATTTGGGCATATGTCGTGCCTTCTCTAACTTTCGCGCTATTAAGAGGGATTTGGTTTGGATAGGATGGCGTCCTAGGTTGAGAACTAAGAGTTCTGATGTTCTCTGTTGGATTTTTTTTACTATTTCTCATTCTTTGCAGCTGTTTGGCAACTTCACAGCCTCTGTAATTTGCTGGGTGGTGATTCCCACAGTGTATACATTTCGCTGGATCGCTTCTACTTTTGTTGCATTCTTTTGATGGATGTTTCCCACCGCACTTTACACATCTAGGCTCCCTATTGCAGTATTTTCGAGTATGGTTATATGCCTGACAGTTGTGGCATTGTGGAATTCTACTGCTGTTCTTTTTTAATGTCTCAATTTTGACTTTCATGTTCAAGATTGCTTTGATTCCATATATCTTATCAATGCTCTCGGTGTTGTTTAATGTTAGCATGAATAGGGGTAGGCCGATTTTGGTTGTTACTCTTTCATCGTTTGAGTTTTTGGTAACCTTTTTTTTTCAGAATGTTTACAGCATTTATGATTTTGAATCCTTTCTGACTAAGTTCCTCAATTATTTCATCAGTTGGGCATGTATGATGTAGTCCTCTGGCCATAACTTTGATTTGTTGCTCTGCTTTGTTTTCATACGTGAACCATTCAATGTTTTGAGCACTAATTGCATTTGCTAACATTCTGTAGGTTTCTGGATCAACTGCATTTACTTTCCAAACATTATTATTCAGTGCAGTGACCTTATATTTGTCGTTTGGAACTATTTTGACTATTTGTTTAATTGTTTCGTACTCACTAACATTAAGAATGTTAATGGGTGGAGGTGGTATCTCTTTCTTCATTGGTTCATTTAACTCTGCTTTTTTTTGTTGAGACACGTTAGATGTGCTAGCTGTTTGGAGTTGTACATTCTTCTGTAGATTAACTAAGTCCTTGCGTGGCTGACCAGATTGGTTTATCGGTGGTTTTCTTACGCCTTGTATTGATTGTTCCACCTCAGGCGAGGATTCTGCTTTCCTTTTTTTATTTTGGCGTTTAGTTTTAACAATTTGTTTGCGTATAAAACTCGTTTCATATGCCAATTCATCATCATCTGTTTCATAGACGACTATAGCATTTTGGGTTTCATTTACTTGTTTCTTCTCACTTTTAATTACAGCAATTTCTTCTTTAAGCTGTTGAACCTCTTTAAAGAGTTGACCATTGAGTTGCATTAAGTTTTCTAGTGATTTTTTTAAACCAGCGTTTTCTCTAGTGACATCGTAGAGGTTTTCTTGGCTCACGCTTTCCATGCGATCCACACTAGGTTGAGATATCATATTTGGTATTTGGTCTGATGGCTTACGAAGTTCTTCGTTTTCTTTATTGTGGCTACTTATTGACGATGTTGGTGATCTCGATAATTTGGAGCTACGTCCAAATGGATTTACATTATTTGACTTGGTCGAATTATTGCGGTCGTATGATGTCGACGACTGGGAGCCCGCTTCCACACTCCTACAAATCGCCGGTACTGGGGATCCGAATCCCTGCACCGTAGTATTTTCTTCATTATTCTCTGCCATATTGGTTTTTTGTCAGGTTTCCTTCCTCTAGCATTTTAAACCTACTGCCAGGTATTTAAAACAGCCGCTTCTAATATGAAGAACAGACGCTGACCAAGGAGCCGCCCAATGTGAGTCCGTCGCGCTTGGATTTTTCTATTTCAAGTTATACTGCCCTGACTTTATTACTTGTCTAGTAAAATGCACTAAATGCAAAACAAAACAAAAATAAAAATAATACACAACACAACAACAAAAATTAAACTGTGTACACGTAGTTATTATGCATGGCTCCTTGAATTAAAAAAGGCTGAATTTAAAAAAGCTGACTTAAAAAAAGTGTTTTTATATGAAAAAATGGGACTTTTTTTAATTCATTTTTTTAGTAAATTTTGTGAATTAAAAAAGGTATTTTACAAAAACAAATTTAATTTAAAAATGACATAAAAAATGCATTTTTTTGTCATTTTATAAATAGATATTTTAAATCATTTCCAAAATGAATTAAAAAATGCATATTTTAATTCACAATAAACTGCAAATTTCTGGAACACTAATCTTATTTTAAAATTTTTTGTTTCTCTTAAATTATAAGAAGTTGAAAATAAATACACGTGTTTTCATTAATGAAAATTTGCAAACTTTTAGAAAATTAAAGCCATTTGAAATTTTCAAGGAATGCGTTCATTAATGAATTTTAATTCATTTTCAATATGAAAAAGGAACATTTTGGTTCAGTTATAAATACATATCTTAATTCATATTCAAAATGAATTAAGAAATGCACATTTTATGTCAGTTTTAAACACAATTCTTAATTCAATTTCAAAATGACTTATGATATGCATTTATAAAGTCAGCTTTTTTGATTTCATTTTCATACAGATTTTATGTCATTTTTAAAATGAAATAAAAACACTCATTTTAAGTCCGCTAAAACACTTTTTTTAAGTCAGCCTTTTTTAATTCGGGTCCCCATTATGCATATTTGTCAAATGTTTTTGATTTTTCTAATTATTTGAATAAGATCATATTTCACCATATCTTATTCATTTATCACTAATTCACTAACTTAACACATGTTCACTACAATTTTTACCTATTATAATGTTTGTCTACTATTTTATTTCATTTATTTAATTCAGAGCAAATATAACTAGTTCCATTTTGGAACAGGGCTTGTCAACTTATTATTTTGAATATGTGATTTAACTTTTATTGTTCGACTCTTTGTCGTGGAGTCATTTTCTTGATTAACTCCTTGTATACTACACAACCTCTATAGTTTGCAGTATGATTTTCTCCACAGTTACTACATTTTCTAACCTCTGGTTTTTTTTATCCAGCTCACATTTGCTAGTTTCATGTAGGTTTCCGCATATAACACACACAGCTGGAAGTTTACAATAATTTCTTGAATGGCCATATTCTTGGCAGTTACTACATTGTAAAACAGATTTACGCTTGTGCGGTTCTTCCACTACGATTTTTCGATACAATAAGTATCTAACATCATAGATCGGATGATGGCTCTTAAATTTTATTGGCTCTGGTTCCAACTCAACTTTAAACAAAGGTTGTGGTTTTCTCTCGCGATTTATTATATTGATCACGCTTTTCACTTTAAAGTTCATAGTTTTTAGTCCTTCGCTAATTTCGTCTGGATGCACAGTGGACTCGATCCCTTTTATAATAACCGTGATTCCTTTCGCACTCTTCAATCTATACGTGTAGAAGAATTTTTGGTTTTTTTCTAAGATGGCTATAATTTTTGAATAGCCGTCAACATGTTTTGCTTGAATTCTGGTTTCATTAATATTACAAACGTTTGATTTGAGCAATAAAGAATTCATCGTTGGTTTTTGCGTTGAGTGCAGTTACCAATTGTTTCGATGTTGCCTCTCTTAAGTAAATCGACGGAGGTCTCTCTTTAGGCTCTCCATTTTTATCTTTACTGTGATCTTCCACACATAGAGCTTCGAACCGATTGCGCGATTCTATTCCATCTGGATTTAGCTTAACACTTTTTAGCTTAGACTTTAAAATAGCCTCTTCTGGAGATTTGGGATGACGTTTCCTTTTTGAAGTCACTGTACACTGTAACGTTCAATATCCGTTTGCACTAATGTTTCATTTTCGACATTCATTGTCAAGGTTATTATTATGATTATTTTCCATTGATTTAATGTTTATTTCACTCATATTGCTTACATTAATACTTGATGATTTCGCACTATTTTTATTATATTCTGGAATTACACATACTTTGTATTCTGAAAATACATGTGTTGACGATGCATTTGTTTTTTGAGCAGAAGTCGATGCACTTGAGTTATTTTCTGTAGATTTCACTATATTTAAATCTGATGTTGAGTTTGAAGACGATTTTTTTGGAGAAAAAAGTCCCATCGTCACATTTTACACCGTGAGTAATCAACAACTTTTAATAAGCACACGTTTGTATGCGAAAAATAAACAAACACTGCACTTTTTTTATTATTTTAATTTAATTTAATTTTTTTTTGCACTTCGATTTTCCGTCCAAACAACACGGCGGTTAGACGCAGAATATCCTTAATCCCGAATAAATTATCTATCCTATATAGGTACGTAGGTTTGCTAACAGAAATTGCAGCAATTTTGAGAGCCAGGCTTCTCTTAGGGCGATTGATCAATACTGTTTCATCGAAACTGGTTTTGGAGACGGTAGTTGCCTTGAATTGACAAGAAAGTCTGGATTCAGTCACATGGTTGTATAATTGGCCCGTTTGGGTACAGCTGCCACTTTTGTGGCATCTGAAATATCGACTGTCACTTTGATTGTCTGCACCAGAAGTGATGAGACAATCCCATCTATTACCGCCTATCCAAAATCTTCTTTGGAACACTAAATCAGCAAAGATCCCAGTACTTCTTGAATTACGAACTTTGAGAATTTTACTGGATATTCGTACGGTTCCTTGTTCTCTGAATAATCACATATTGCGAATAAAAATTCGGAACAACGCAAACTGCAAACAGTGTGGGAGAGGAGAAGAAGAAACTGCTCTTCTTGTGCTAGTGTCCTTCATCTTCATACTATTTTCATAGTCTGCACTGCTTTGGAACAAGATTCCTATTTGAGGTTCAACTAATGGTCTTGAGGATACCGAATATTTTGTGCCAATCGAGCCTGAGTGTGACTAAACTGGAAGCTCTGACTGTAGTAGTCATTTTGTGACTTAATTGGAAGCTCTGACTATATAGTAGCAGTTTTGGAGAAACAAACTTGAGGGTATTCAATCATATCCTGTGCCACATGTTGAACATTATGTAGATAAGATAATATTCACAACTCACCTTTTTGACTGTTGTATTCTCAAAACCTCACCCTTCTATAGCATTTATGCTTTTTATATAACCTATAGGATTACATCAAAGCACACCTTCGCATCAAATCTCTTGTATGCAGTTCCAGAAAGAGATTTGATGCAATCGAAAGCTGGACAACTGCTAATGAAGTGTAAGCTATAATCAGCATTCTCAAAAGAACCGTCTCATGCGGCATCACTCGCAAGTGCCATCTGATTAATAACGAAATATCCAGTAAATATCGAAAACGATATTCTCAAGTTTTGATGGAAAGAGCGTCGGGTTAGATCCTCTGACAAAGTATTTCGCCTTACAACGAGGAGGGGTAGCTACCCACGCCAGCCTTAGATTCAATCGGGCAGCGTTTTTAATAGTTTTTTTAACTATATAAATCGTTAAAGAAGCAACAGGTGCCGGTTTTATGAAACACTCGTAAGCAATCTCGTAGGTATAACTGCTCACATAATAACTAGCTCGAAGGGTTTGATTCTTTTTAGTCTCCTAACCAAATGTTCATTATCCGATAAACGTTCATAAGCCGAGAGGAAGCTTCTACAATTTTTTTTACTGCCTTTGGCTTTTATTCTTGAATCTTTCCTACTTAGGAAACTAACAATATGTAATCAAATCTTAAAGGCTAATATAAATTCAATTAATATTTATATTAGCTCTCCCAGCTCTTTCGCGGTTCGCTTATTTACGTCCTTACCTTACGCCAATACAGCCAAATCGAGGACGTACGGCTATAGGTCCGATTTACGTAGAACCATCTGCACATTGCATAGCTCAATGACAGCCTATAGTGCTGACATGGAAGATGGGTTGGACAATGAATTCTGCACTTCAACAGGGGGTCATAGATGTGTTCATTCACACCACCGATCGTAATCGTATGGTGAAAAATCCCTTTACCATCCTGCCCCTATCGGGATTCGAACCCGGTACCTCGCCGCAGCTTTTAACCACTGCGCCACCTGGGCGGTCAATATACTTGTGTTTCAACCATAAAATAATAAAACATACAGGTGTGAAAATAATATTTATGGTGGCTCGAATTTTAATATAAATATATATATTTATATATATATATACATATATATATATACATATATATATATATATATATATATATATATATATATATATATATATATATATATATGTATATATATATATATATATATATATATATATATATATATATTATATATATATGTATATATATATATATATATATATATATATATATATATATATATATATATATATATATATATATATAAGTTAAGACACCGTTATCTGCTGATACCGCATTCCAATGCAACATAATATATCTTGCACGTTGCAAGTAAAATCGTGTGAACAACCGTTGCAATAAACTGACGAGCAAGCATTTCCTTTATCACATAACGCATTTTAATATTAAGTTAGAATAGAATCTATATTTTAGAAGTCAGTTGTAATCCAAAAGTAGTTTAATTAAGTATGATTTATTTTATGTGTTGTTAAAGTTTTATGTAATAAAAGTATCTTCAAATAAAAGTGTATTAAGAATAAAGTAATAAGAAATTAATAAATAAAGAAATAAATAAAAAGAAAACAAAAATCATAATTTGATTTTTTTTATAATATTTAACAACAATAAAATTAACTGGCGCCGAAACAGGGACCCTTGCGATTGATGGTCCAAAGCTGTGGTAGTGAAAAAAAAGTTAACTTGTATAACCAAACAGTAACCCGCGAATCAACAAATTCGGTAATTAATTGTAACCACCCAATTAATAAGGCAACCATAGTGAAAAAGAGAATTAACCAAAAAAATTTACATTAACGTAAATCGAAGTGATCCGATAAAAGTGTTAATGTGAATATTCTCGCGATTTCTGAAGTTAAACCAACTCACAAAAATCGAAATAAAGTAATATCAGTGTTGGGAAAAGAAGCCCCATTGTAAACTCAACCAAGAGGAAAAACGGAGCTGATTACAACGAACATCAAGGACAACCAGGCCGGATATTCATAAGTAATTCAGCAGCGGCCCAACCAATAACGCATCCAAGAGGAACTAAGACATTTTGCAAGGGACGGATTACAACTCCAAATGTTAACCATACATTTGTTCATCATAGTGTAAGTCACATTTTAAATTAATAATCTATGGCTTAGAGGCCGTAAACGGCCCTTACCGCGTCTCAACTGAGACCTTACGAACCAGTGTTAACGAATGGTGCACATTGTAGGTGGTCAGCCCAACGAATATTTTTACACACAAACGCGTTTTTATGTCATCCGGTTGCATGTTAATTTGGTCAACGGCGGGAATCGAACTCGAGACCGCGGCGTGATGAGAAACTCTCTTAACCATTAAGCTACATCCGGCGACATTTTAAATACATAAAGTAAATAAAAAAAAATATAAGTAAAAATCAAGATTTTTTTCAATCAAGAATTAAAATTAACGTAAATCAAAAATAAATAAATTTAAAGTAAAAAAAAGTAAGAATTCAAGCTCAAACATAGTTGAAAAGTTAAGTGAACAAAATAATTTTAAGTCATTTCATAGTATTACTATTTAAATAATTAAATTCAATTCTAACAAATAAGTTAGAAAATTTAAAAGTGGTTACCGGTAATCTATACCGCAGAACGTAGTAAGAATAATTCGAAATAAGCAGTGCGCGCGTTAAATCGTTAAATAAAAATCCATTTTCAAACATACAACAAACATAAACAAACATGAACAACGACCCAAAACCATCAACTTCTAACGACCACTTACGTTCAGACCCACAACAATCAGGAACAAGCTCATACGATTCTAGAAATCCATTTAACTTACACCAACTTTCAAATGCCATTTCGAAAATTGTCATGGATCAGAATCGCATAATGTTACACCAGTTCCAAAATCCTGGTATAGACAATAAAAACGAAAAGGATCAAATTATCGAAGACAAATACTTAAAAAACCTCACAGATTTAGACAAAATCCTCGATGTAGTAAAATGTATTAGGGAATTCGCCGGTCAACCAGGAAAATTTAGTTCCTGGAAGAAAAGCGTCGACAGAGTATTGACAATATACGAAAACCTAAAAGGAACCCCTAAGTATTACGGCATATTAAACGTGATCAGAAATAAAATCGTCGGTCAGGCAGACATAGTATTAGAATCTTATAACACCCCACTAAACTGGCAAAAAAAAGCGAGATGCCTTACGTTGCACTACGCCGATAAACGTGACCTGGGTACCTTGGAGTACCAAATGACAACACTCATCCAAGGAAATCAAACAGTGCAGGAATTCTATCAAGGTGTTTATCAACACTTGTCGCTTATCCTGAATAAGCTTTCTTGTATGGAAATGGAACAAGAATCCATAAACAACATGACAAAATGCTATCGAGACAAAGCACTGGACACGTTTATTAGAGGGCTAAAAGGAGACTTACCAAGACTCCTTAGCATAAGGGAGCCCACTGATCTCCCTCAAGCTTTATACTTGTGCCTAAAGTTGCAAAACGTCGACTTTAGAACCCATCTCTTCAACCTAAATTCATACACCAGAATCCCAATCAAATACGAAACTTACCTCAACGGTTCTACCCGCAACTATTGCACAACCCTCAAAGCTATTTTGATAGAAGTCCATTGTATCCTTCTAATCGAATACAACTAAGATTCTCGAATCCACACTTCCAAAGACAAACCCCACAACCTAATAGACACCAACCAGGATATCCAAATTATCCACCTCAATACCCTCCTAAGCCAGAGTCAAAACCAATTCCCATGGAAATAGATAGCAGCGCCTTTTCTAGACGAGTCAACTACATGAATCACCCACACAATAAGCTAGGTGCTACGAAAAGACCCTTTCAGAATCAGTCACAACAGGTCCAGCAACCAAACAAGCTTCAAAGGATTTACCACCAAGAACAATCGAGAGAATACCCAGATATGCAATACTACCAAGATCAGTTAACAGAATATGATGCTCAACAGGATCAAACTCTAGTAGACTATACTAACGTACAAAACATACCTGAATTTCTAGACGAAACAGGGCTTCCAGACGAATCCGTCGAGCACCAAGAAACCGAACAATTGGACGACATTAATTTTTTAGACTAAAAAGCTCTTCACTTCCCTATCTAGATTATGTAGCGAAGAGCGGCAAAAGTTTAAAGTTTCTAATAGACACGGGATCAAATAAAAACTATATCCAACCTCAATACATCCGAAATCCAATCTCGAACGAGAAACCCTTTTTAGCCAATTCAGTAGCAGGTAGTATTAAGATTACTCACCATGCTTTAGTTAACATTTTCGGTCCCACCAAAAAATTAAAATTCTTCATACTACCCACTCTCAAATCATTTGATGGTATCATTGGGAATGATAGTTTAAAGGAACTCGGCGCAACAATTCATACAGACAAAGAGTACATGACTATTTACCCGAACATTCAAATCCCACTAAAACAATACCTATCTGATTCCGTCAACAACATAAATCTTAGAGTGTCCCACCTAAACTCCGACCAAAAACTGCGATTAGATAAAATAATAAACGAGTGCCCTAACCTATTCTCAGACCCCGAGGAAAGTTTAACATTTAATACTACCGTAAAGGGAGAAATTCGCACCACCACTGAAGACCCAGTTTATTCACGACCCTACCCATATCCTATTTGTTTAAAAGACGAGGTAGAAAACCAAATTGCACAACTTCTAGAGGATGGCGTAATTCGACCATCTAAATCGCCTTACAATTCCCCAGTTTGGATTGTCCCAAAAAAGGAAGATGCATCGGGCAAAAAGAAATACCGGATGGTCATTGATTACCGTAAGTTAAACGAGGTAACCATTTCAGACAAATATCCGATACCCGAGATCAATGACATCCTTGCAAATCTCGGGGAAAATAAACTTTTCACCATAATAGACCTAAAAAGCGGGTTTCATCAGATCCCATTAAGGGAATCAGATATCGAAAAAACAGCGTTTTCTGTGAACCATGGAAAATACGAGTTCACTCGCCTTCCATTCGGTTTAAAAAATGCCCCGTCTATATTTCAACGGGCTCTAGATGACATCTTGAGAGACCACATCGGAAACGGTGTTACGTCTATATAGATGACATAGTCATCTTTGAGAGAAACGAAGAAGAACACTTCCGTAACATGAAGCTCATCTTCAAGGTCCTAGAAGAAGCTAACATGAAGATACAGTTGGATAAGTGTGAATTCCTAAAAGAAGAAGTAGAATTTTTAGGATTCGTTATTTCTAAAGATGGAGTTACGACAAACCACAAGAAAGTCCAGGCCATAGCCAACTTCCCTACAGCAAAGACTGTCCGGGAACTGCGTTCCTTCCTGGGAATGGCCGGATTTTATCGTCGTTTTATTCGCAGCTACGCCAATCTCGCGAAACCCCTGACTTCGCTTCTTCGAGGGGAAGACGGACATGTGTCCAAAAATCTTGCCAAAACCAAGCAGATAAGTTTTGGTAAAACTGAGGTACTCGCCTTCAACAAAATAAAAAATTCACTCGTTTCGAACGAAGTTCTAGTAGCATTTCCCAACTTTAAAAAGGAGTTCGAATTAACAACAGATGCCTCAAACTTTGCACTCGGTGCAGTTTTGTCCCAAGAAGGACGACCAATCACATTTTTATCCCGTACATTGGACAAAACAGAAGTATATTACGCGGCCAATGAAAAAGAGATGCTCGCGATAATCTGGGCTCTCACAGCTCTCAGGAATTTCCTATACGGATCAAGAAAGGTGAAAATATTTACGGATCACCTACCTCCACGGAAACAAACCCAATGTCCACAACTCAACATAGCGACGATAGTTCAGCGCACAACTTGATTCCCACGGTGGAAACACCGGTAAATGTTTTTCGAAATCAAATAATCCTGAATACAGGCAATGAAAACTCTTACCAAATTCAAAATCCTTTCCCAAACTACCTACTACATATTATAGTTAAACCTCAATTTACAAAAACGGACATCGTACAGATTTTTAAAAGATACCTTAATCCAAACACCATAAACGGATTAAAAACAACTGAAGACGTAATGGGTAAAGTACAAGAAATTTATCCATTACATTTCCGAAACTACCGTATACGATTTACCCAAAAAATGGTACGAGACATATCAAACGAAGACGAACAAGACGATCTAATACTAACGGTACATCGACGCGCCCATCGCAATCCGGAGGAAAACAGACAACAGATACTTGAAAACAATTATTTTCCAAGGATGAGTAGTAAGATAAAGGTACTGGTCAAACGATGTACGACTTGTAAAGAAAATAAGTACGACAGACACCCCAATACTCAAACCGTCTACATAAAACAAAACGTCAGATTAGGTTCCAAATTAAATACTAGATATAAACCTGAGGTTGTTAGCGAAAATCGAAATACAACCATTTTGACAGAATCTGGAAAGGTAGTTCATAAAAGCAACATAAAATCATAGGTCCATTTTTATTACAGATACGCCATAAGTAATGTACTAGGTGAGATTCAAATTTTGGATTATACGAACTCACAGATTATCTCTATTAGTACTGGCAACGCAAAGATTCAAGAAGGAAATTTCAAGCTAATCCATGTAATTGAATTAGAGAAACATCAAAACTTTATAGACCGCATGCATTCAATATTGAACGAACAGATTTCAACGGAACATCCCTTACATCCGTACCTGACATACGAACTAACAGAATTACAGACACTACTTGACAGTCTTAAAACAAACAGAATTAAACGATCCTTAAATTTTATTGGTACTACATGGAAATGGATCGCCGGAAACCCAGATCACGAAGACTATGAAATAATTAGAAACAAATTAAATAACGTTCTACAGAATAACAATAAACAAGTAATAATAAATCAATTATACAATGATAGAATCAATAATATTACTCATATGGCGAATGTAATTACTAATGCAATACAAAAAGAAAATAAGTTAAATGATCAGTTAGCAATAAATATTCAATACAAATTAAAATTAATCAAAGAAGAAATAATAAACATTAAATACGCAATTCATTGGGCCAAGGCAGGCGTAATAAATTCTATAATTTTACCAAATTCAGAAATCAAATTAGCTGTTAAAACTATTGAAAAAGAAAACTTACCATTTAACACTCCAGAAGAAGCACTGGATTTTGCAAATATTAAAATAATTAGCAATAAATTATGTTTTCTTTACATTGTTTATATTCCACTAACAACACTAGAACTTTATGAGAAATACCCAATTAAACCGGTTAAAAGAAATAACAAAATTACCGAAATTAAATATGAAAATATAATAAGATGTCATGATAGTATTTATGGGATTGTTACGGAATGTAAAACAATCAACTCGTTATCAATTTGTAATAAAAATAATCTTGTAGACATAAGTAATACTTCCTGCTTACCCAACTTGCTCAAAAGTCGTATATCTAAATGCAACACAACCAACAATCAACATATACCTGCAATGAACGAAGTATCAGACGGTTTACTTCTACTCAACCAATTCGACGGTGACTTCAATATAGGCAACGAAACACAAAAACTCAATGGAACATATTTAATCAAATTCAGCAATGCCACTGTATCAATCAATAACCAGACATTCGTTTCGAAGGAAAAACTATCCATCAAAGTACTGCCTGCTATCCTGCAACCAACACCACAGGAAGATGAATTTAAAGAAATACTGTCGTTACAAATGATAAAAGAGGTCCATATTAATAACACAAGACACTTCGACCTTCTGAAAAACGAATACAGTATCCAACAAGTTACAAGTTTGAGCCTATTCCTAGTAATCTTCGGTATAAGTACAGCCGTCATAATTGTGAAATGCAAAACGAGTAATAAAATAAGAATCATCAACGCTACTAATGCCGGAGAGCCGTCCATTTTAACATCTCGAGATTCAGCCGAGCAGACAGTAGATGAGGGATGCTACCAACCAAAAGTGGAAGCACAAAACACTGCACCCCATTGCGAAATATCAAAAATAATTCCAAATCCCAGGAGGAAGTTCTATGAAACACCATTCTGCTGAAAGGTCGAACGAGGGCGTTCGAATTTAAAAGGGGAAGAGTTAAGATACCGTTATCTGCTGATACCGCATTCCAATGCAACACAATACATCTTGCACGTTGCAAGTTAAAATCGTGTGAACAACCGTTGCAATAAACTGACGAGCAAGCATTCCTTTATCGCATAACGCATTTTAATATTAAGTTAGAATAGAATCTATATTTTAGAAGTCAGTTGTAATCCAAAAGTAGTTTAATTAAGTATGATTTATTTTATGTGTTGTTAAAGTTTTATGTAATAAAAGTATCTTCAAATAAAAGTGTATTAAGAATAAAGTAATAAGAAATTAATAAATAAATAAATAAATAAAAAGAAAACAAAAATCAATTGATTTTTTTTATAATATTTAACAACAATAAAATTAACTTATATATATATATAAATATATATATATATAAATACAGTACTGTGAAAACAATCCGGACAGTTTGAACTCCTTTAAAAACGTTAAATATTGCCTAGTTTTTTAACATTTTTTTAGATTCCAATTTTTAGATTACATTTTGTAATTCACTAGCACTCTGATATAATATAAGTCGTTTAAGTTATGTTTATGAAGAAAGAGCTTTTAGTATAAAAAGCCGACAAAGTACTAAAAATGTCTAAACTAAACGACCAAGAAAAAGGTGTTGTAATCGCGTTATGGCTGTCCGTGCGTGAAATTGGTGATAGTATAGGACGTGTGAAATCATCAATTGCCGCTCTTATAAAAAAATATAAGACTACGGGGAACACAGAGCGGTCTCAAGGGTCAGGCAAACCGAGGAAAATCACAACATTGCAAGTTAAATTCCTGGTTCTTCGTTCCAAGCTGAACAGATTTAAAACTTCACCGAAATTGCAAGCCGACCTTGCTTCTGAAACAGGTATTGAAATTTCCAGTTCAACTGTTCGGAGAAGTTTACTGAACGCAAATCTTAAGACACGCCGCTCGCAGCAGAAACCTTTTCTACAGATATCTTCAAAAATGTCTCGGCTTCAGTTGGCCAGAGAGCACTATAATTGGACCAGAGAGTTGTGGAATAACGTGGTGTTCTAGAAAACCAGGAGAACTTTTCAGCGATACTTGCATTCAACAAGTACCAAATAAAACTGAGGGTGTAATGGTTTGAGGCTGTTTTAGTAATGCTGGTGTTGGTCACTTGGCCTTTTTCGAAGCAGGGATAACCGGTAATGTGTACCTGAACATTATGGAAAAGCGTAGGAAATCATCAGTTTTGGAGCTATTTAGTGAAACTGAGAGCTTCATCTTTCAACAAGACAACGTGCCAGCCCACAGATCAAAACAATTGGCTATGCACTTTTTTTTCTTTATTTAAACTTTTGTATAAATTTCAGGTAAAAAATAATAAACAACTTGGTTACATAACTTTATATTTCGATTTGAAGATGAAAAAGTACTTGGTTGGTAATTCCATCTACACAATAAAATGACCTCCTTATAGCCCAGATATGAACCCAATTAAAAAAGTTGGGCTATTATGAAGCATAAAGTCCGTCAAAATAATCCCAGAACCATCCAGCAACTGAATATTAGCAATGACGTGATTCAAAATTTGATTCACTTCATGTGCAACAGGTGTGCAGCGGTAATTAAAGGAAAATTTATAGTTTAGTGGATAATTTATACATTTTGAAATATGCCTTATTACGAAATTAATATATTATTTTTAAATTTTTTAAAATTAATTCGTTTAAAAAAATATGGCAATTTTTTTCTATTTTCGCAAATTCGCTCATATTATTTTACTAAGATCATGAAATTTAAAACCAAATAAAATTTTGAATAAATAATGATTTAAATAATAAGAAAAAAATACTTGTGATGTTACAACAATTGAGTTCGTGAAAAAATTGGTTTAATTAAAAAATGTTAGCTGTCCGGATTTTTTTTGCACAGTACTGTATAGTTACATTACCATAAGTGATGGACAAGAACATTCAGTAGCGGTCCGTGGGTTTCAAACATGGGTGGGCAAAATTATATAAAATTTCATGAAAAATCAAATTAAAATTAGAAGTGTTATCTATACAGAACTCTGCCATTAAAATTGTCTATTTCATTGATCTGGCTTCTTCAATTGAATATACTGCTAATTTCTTCAATCATTCTTCCCTCATTGTGCTTCTTAAATAAGATTTTACACGTTTCAACGTTTAAAAAACATCGTTATGATACTGTGGTCGACATCGGTATGGTTACTATTATTATCGAAAGGCGAATAACTTCTTCGAGTATTTTTTCTAAATTGTTATTATAAATTGTTTCGACTAGCTCACAAATAGTTTTGCGGACTGAAAAATCATTGTTCCCTGATAAACTGCCTGTAGTTTCGTTTTCAAGCGTTCTTTATCTACAAATGGATATAAATTGGCTATTGTATTAAGCAACTAGTAAGAAGAGTTTAAAGCATAAAGCTTAATTTTTGTGCAATCTAAAAGTATTGATTACTTAATATTCTGCGTTGCTAAACCTATCATTAATAAGCTCTCGTATTACGTCATACTCTTCTTTTTTAAATGTATTTATTTTGTTGCGCGCGATCTATTATCTCCATTCACATACAATATAATATAAAGAGTAAGATAAACTTCATCTCGAATTTTTTAATAAAATCATTAGGTTGATTAATGGCCTGAACGAGTGATACCTCAAATGTCAAACTGAGACACAACACGAGAAAAAAACTTTAAAACGTAATAAACTTCACACTCTTTAAAACGTAATAAAATAAAACCACTCGCCTCGCGAATCTATCCGAATTTGTGCCATTCTGAATGGCTGCCACGCATTTTTTTATCTCTTCCACTTTTTCATACACTACGTTAATTGTACGACTGGAAATTACATCTCGTGTAATTTGATCGTGGTACCTTTTTGTCACAGATTTGCAATAACTTACTTTTTTTTTAAGAGATATAGAAGAAAAGATGGTATCCCATATAAATTGGCAAAAAATACGCAGTTCTGATATTTGTTTGGTGCACACGGCCTGAAGGACTAAATTTGAAACATAACAGTAGACAAAATATACGTTAGGAAAATCCTGTTTTAATATGATTTGCACTCCACCTTTATTTCCACTCATAACTGTAACACCGTCGTAAGTTTGATCAGTAATTTTGTCCCTGGTAATATTCTATGTTTACAGCTTATCCATTAGCTGAACGATCTTCGATTTCTACAAAAGAAAAAAATCTTTCGACGACTTCTCCTGTTAAGATCTGTTTACGCATTTCAATAAAAATAAATAAATTGCGTTCGTAGCCCTTGTATATTTTATGTATTGTGTAAATGTATAATAATATTGAAATATTTTATATTATGTATTTGAATTATGTACATAGAATCGTCTTTGGAGTTATATAAAAAAGCTAAATTATATAGGAGTAAGGTTCAGTTTGTCTTGTTGACCGGTACTCAACAACATATAATAAATATAAAAATTATTTTGTGTGAACAACAAAAGTTTATAATAAAATATAATAATTATCAAAGTTGTGTTTTAAATGGAAATAGTATTTTTAAATCTTCGCTTAACTATTTACCATTTATTTTTGGTCCTTCGAACCGGATCTCGGCAAAACTATATAAAAATACAATACAGTGATAAATACCGCTTTTATACTGTAACTTTTGATATATATTGATATCAAAAGTATACTTCTAGTGAAAAATAATTTCATCTTCAAATGTATAACGTGACACTATAACGTGATAAAACCTTCAAAACCACAAGTAAAATCTCGGTTATAGTTAAAAACGAATACATATAGCGTCTTGGTTACGTGAGACATCGTTGTATATCACGGCTGCATAAATAAACTAAATTATTGATATACAAATGAATTCCATATTTTATCATACCATTGTAATAATCTTGCATCATCACGTTGAATTTTCCAATTTCATCGTTCAATTTAAACTTGTCGGGTTTAATTTTAGTGATTAAATTCAGTTAACATATATCTAATCTGGTGTAGTGTAGTATATTTATTAGTTTTGATCAATCGATTACTTTGTTAATCGTGAGTTTAACTTCCATTCGAAATGTCAGAATCTGAAGAGGCGCTTAAAAGACAGCGGAGCGCTTTCAAAGGTCAAGTAACCCAATTTCGGAAAAAAATGCCATTTATTGAAACTATTGGTTCAATTGAATCCAATGTTAGACGATTACAAATTGCCTATGACAAATATCACCAAGTGCAACTGAAGCTTGAAGTGATAGATGAAACAGCTTCGTCTGATCGATTGCCTTTTGAAGAGGACTACGAGTACGTAGAAAGCGAATTGTTAGATAAACTTCACAAATTAAAGCGCCAAGAAAATCTACCAAAAGAGCAAGTAGAGTTTGATTCAGCAGCCAACAGCACACAAATCGAACAAGCCATACCATCAATATCGATTAAGCTCCCAGAACTTTAGCTACCCACATTTAGCGGAATAGAAAGCGAATGGTTAACATTTCGAGATGTTTTTCTTGATCTGATCCACAAAAAAACGAATATAGACAATACTGTGAAATTTGTATACTTGAAGACACAAATTCGCTCCGGCAAAGCTTACAGTTTGATTGAAAGCCTTCCAGTTACGGCTGATAACTATGAAGTGGCCTGGAAAACGTTATGCGATCGTTACGATAATGCTGCCCTTATCCAAAGGGCCCACATGAAAGAACTCTATAATATCAAATCTCCTTCCGAAAATTCGTCTAACTCGTTACAATCTTTCATCGATCACACAACAAAACATTATAGTGCTTTAAAATCTTTACATGTTCCAGTTGATGTTTGGAACTTGATATTAATACACCATTTAACTAAAAAATTAGATCATTCTTCGAAAATTCATATAATCAAAAATTCAGATTCTAATAAGGTTTTATGCTTCGATAAATTCATAACTCTTCTTCGAAATCGAGTTCACATATTAGAAGCTATTAAATCTACGTCATCTATTAAATACTCAAATGAGAACAAAAGAAATTATGTTTCTCAAAAAAAATCGTCAACACTAGTATCGCATGCTTCTCATTGCCTTTACTGTGAAAGATCACATTTGATATCCAACTGTCCAGACTTTGCTGATTCAAAGGTTACGCCTCAGATGCGGTTTCAGTTCATTCGAAATCATAGACTATGTACAAACTGTTTAATTGGTAATCATACTGTTAGTAGCTGTGATAAGTCACCGTGTAAGATCTGTTCGCAAAAACATAATTCGCTTCTTCACTTTGGACAATCTTCTTATATCAAAACTAATAGACAAAGTTCAAACAAAGCTTCGACTAACTTATGTCAACCAGCAACGGAACATCCAAACCAGGCTGTTACACTTAATAATATTTCTTCAACAAGTGGTATTTCATCGTGTAAATCAACTAACTCTAAACTAAACAGATCATCTTGGTCGACTGGAGTCACTCAAGTTTTGATTGGAACAGCGTTAGTTAATGTTTCATCGTTTTCTAATAAGCAATTACTATGCAGAGCAATGTTGGACAGTGGTTCTCATTTGAACTTTGTTACGGAAAATATTGTCAAATTACTAAAGTTAAAAAGGCAACCAACTAATAAAATAATTTCAGGCATCGGTGGCAAAGAAACAGAAATAAAAACCAAAGTTTCACTGCTTATATCTTCTCGAATAACTGAGTTTTCGACTACATTAGAGTTCTTTGTCATTCCTAAGATAACCAACTATTTGCCAACACATCCAGTCCAAATCGATTTAAAATTAGTTCCTGCGAAAATAGAATTAGCAGATCCGTATTTCAATATACCAAATGAGATCGACATTCTGATTGGTGCAGAAATCTATAGTGAATTATTCACGCACGAAACTTCTATTTCAATTTTTAAAAGCTTACCTCCGTTCCAGTCCAGTGTTTTTGGCTATATAGTTAGTGGTAAGGTTATGAATTGTAATGATATGCACGAACATCGATCGACAGTGCTAAGTACTTTCGAAGCTCTTCAAAATGATATAAAGCGGTTTTGGGAGCTAGAAAAAATATCAATTGAAAACAATTTTTCGTTAGAAGAAAAATATTGTGAACAGCACTTTACTCAAACTCATAGACGTCTTCCGTCAGGTCGTTATACGGTGTCACTTCCTCTTAATGACAATATAAATCAACTTGGCCTGTCAAATTATACATCACTCATGCAATTTTACGCTATCGAAAGAAAATTATTACGCCAACCTGACATCTACCAACAATACAAAGATTTCATGTCTGAGTATTTGTCCTTGCAACACATGGAACTCGTTCCGAACCAAAACATCATCAACAATTCGTATAGCAAAGCGTTTTATTTCCCTCACCACTTTGTTTTAAAATATAGTAGTACCACAACTCAATTAAGAGTAGTCTTTAATGGTTCTTCAAATTCTTCGTTCAAAATATCATTAAACGATTGTTTATATAAGGGGCCTACTATTCAACAAGATCTCTTGTCTATTATTTTAAGATTTAGAAAGCACATAGTGGCCTTCACAGCTGATATTGCCAAGATGTATCGGCAAATTAAAATTGATTCAAATAATCAGGATTTACAAAGGATATGGTGGAGAAACGATCCATCAGAAAATGTTTATTGTTATAAATTAAATACTGTCACATACGGAACTAAAAGTGCTCCATTCCTCGCGACACGAACTTTATGCATCAATTGGCATTGGATGAAGCTATCGGATTTCCGTCCGCATCTAAGGTTTTAATTTCCGATTTCTATGTTGATGATTGTTTAACAGGTTCTGATTCAACTCAACACGCCATACAACTTAAATCGGAACTGTGTCAATTATTACAAAAAGGAGGTTTCGAATTGCGTAAATTTTCCTCTAATATACCTGAAATTTCGTCAAGCTCTCAATCATCGTCAAATGTTTCGTTAGTGTTAGGTCTCTCGTGGAATACACTTCGTGATGAATTCGAAATGAATTTTTCTAAATTTTCTTTGAAAACTAACTGCACTAAGAGGAACATACTTTCTGAAATTTGCCAGTTATTCGATCCCCTGGGCCTGTGTTCTCCCATAATTTTAGTTGCAAAATTAATAATGCAAAATATATGGGCGCTCAATAATGTTGACTGGGATGATCATATCCCTCAAAACATAAAAGAACAGTGGATCGAATTCAAAACTCAGTTAATTTATTTGAATAAAATAACTTGCCCTCGATGTATTTTATTACCAAAACCTAAACTAGTACAAATTCATGGCTTTTGTGACGCGTCGGAAAGAGGGTTTGGCTGTGTAATCTACTTGAGAACTATTGACGAAAATAATGAAAATAGGGTTAAACTCGTGTGTTCAAAATCCAGAGTGGCTCCAATTAAGAAGCATACTATTCCTCGACTAGAGTTGTGTGCAGCACTTTTGCTCGCTCAAAGTAAAGTACTTTCCAGTCTTATCTTGCAGTACAATCAAATTTATCTCTGGTCAGACTCAGAGATAACTCTTCTTCGAATTAAGTCTGAACCATCAAAATATGCTACTTTTGTAGCCAACCGAATAAGCCAAATTCAAGAGTTGGCGCCAATTCAAAGTTGGTGTTTTGTACCGACATCACAAAACCCTGCTGACTTGGTGTCCCGCGGTTTAATGCCAAGTGAGTTTTTAGAAGCTGATCTATGGTGGTCAGGCCCTTCATTTCTTCAAGAAAATCCATCCAGTTGGCCGAAAAATTCTAATTTAAAAATTAGTTCAGAGTTCAGTTTCTACTTCTACTTCGTCTTGGGATTTATTTTCAAGATATTCATCGTTTACACAACTAATTCGAGTAACAGGGTATATTCTTCGGTTTATGAATAATTGTAAGGCTAAACTTGGTAAACATATATTATCAGGTGAGCTAAGCTCAAATGAGCTTGAAAATTCAATAAGCTGTCTTATAAAAATTGTTCAATTAACAGAATTTACTACCGAGATTCAAGACCTAAAAAGGAATTCTAATGTAGGTGTAGCAAATTCTAGTAAATTAAAACTGCTATCACCATTTCTGGATGAAAAGCAAACTCTTCGTGTCGGTGGTCGTCTCAATAAATCGTATCTCAATTATAATATTAAACATCCAATTCTTCTACCAGCTAAGCACGCGTTCACCAAACTTCTCATTGAATTTGAGCACAACCGTTTACTCCATTGTGGATTTGAGGTCTAATTGCTCCACATTGCTTTATAATTTAAGATTACAGTATTGGATACTAGGAGGTCGAAATTTATGTAGACAGGTTGTCAATAAATGTATTCGTTGCTTTCGTAATAGACCAAAATTGGCTCATCAAGTAATGGGCGATTTACCCATGGATCGTATTAGTCAATCTAGACCATTTTCCGTAGTTGGCATGGATTTTTGCGGACCATTTTATGCTAAACCCACAGTCAAGTCTAAAACTAAAAATAAGATTTATGTTTGTCTATTTATTTGCTTCGTAGTCAAGGCCGTTCATTTAGAAATAGTCATGGATTTGTCATCAGAGTCGATCAGAGAGTAAAAAAATATATTCAGACAATGCTACAAATTTTACTGGCGGTCGATCTGAGCTGAAGGAGCTCAGGAATTTATTTTTGCAAGACAAATTTCAAAACGACACAAGGATATTTTGTGCGAGTAATCAAATATCGTGGTTAACTATTCCCCCACGCTCTCCCCATTTTGGTGGACTTTGGGAATCTTCGATAAAAGGTGCTAAATGGCATATGAAACGTGTTATTGGGAACCATTCGTTAACTATAGAGGAGTATCATACATTAATCTGCCAAGTGGAAGCTTGTCTTAACTTAAGGCCATTAACTGCAATGTCAAATGATCCCAATGATTTTCCGCTCTTTCTCCAGGACACTTTCTGATTGGAGCACCTCTGATGGCTTTGCCTGAACCATCACTACTAAACTTTAATATAAATCGATTATCGAGATACCAATTAATTCAGATGATGTTCAAGATTTTTGGAAACGCTGGCATGTCGAATATAAATATAAATGGTCTTCAACATAGATACAAATGGCAAAAATCATCGAATTCTAATTACGAAATTGGTACATTAGTTCTCTTACATGAAGAGAATGTCCCTCCGATACATTGGATTTCAGGCAGAATAATTGAAACCCATCCAGGGTCTGTTGGTCGAATTCGAGTGGTTACTGTTCAAACTGCGAAATCAATTGTTAAGCGATCGATCACAAAACTTAGTGTATTGCCAATTGACCCAGAATCTTCAAACTAAACATTACCTTAAATAAATTAATTAAAACCTGAAATTGCGAAAGTATTATTATCTTTAGGGGATGTTGTAATGTAAATTATGGTACAAAGGTAAAGGAATTCAAATAATTATTAAATAAAACTAAATATATTATATAAGCTATATCGTTATTTCTAGATTAGTAAAAATTAAGCTAAGTTAAGTTTATATAATGTTAAATTTTTAAATGAATTACATATTTTGAAATAGTTATTTCAAGGGTGCCATTATGTTTACGCATTTCAATAAAAATAAATAAATTGCGTTCGTAGCCCTTGTATATTTTATGTATTGTGTAAATGTATAATAATATTGAAATATTTTATATTATGTATTTGAATTATGTACATAGAATCGTCTTTGGAGTTATATAAAAAAGCTAAATTATATAGGAGTAAGGTTCAGTTTGTCTTGTTGACCGGTACTCAACAACATATAATAAATATAATAAATTATTTTGTGTGAACAACAAAAGTTTATAATAAAATATAATAATTATCAAAGTTGTGTTTTAAATGGAAATAGTATTTTTAAATCTTCGCTTAACTATTTACCAAGATCTTTAGAAACCAATCAAAATATGAACACAAATTAACTTTTGTTTGAGACATCAGTAGTTTCAAACTGCTTGAATGGAAATGTAAAGAATATCTTAAATTTCTGCATTAACGAAGTCGTTATATACGGCATTGATACATTTGGGAACATCATTTTGAATGTGGTTGAAAGTTCCGTTTAAAAATTGGAGTAGTAGCATAATATGCTTTTAAAGTAACCTAATTTTTGCAAAATGATTCGAATATGGCTCTGAACACTCCCGGTCGATCTGAATCAGTTTTTTCATTATGGGTCTTACTTAAGGTCAATTCGCAACTGCCACAAATTTTAACTTCTAACCGATATCATATTTAAAATCTATATGTAATTATATATCATATTTAAAATCACGTAAGTTGAGGGAATCTAGTTTTATTTAAAAACAGCGAAAGTCAAGAACAAAAACCAAATCAAAAAACATTTTTTCTATTTCATCACACCTTAAAATTAATTCCCATGTTAAAAAGAAGAGAGATAAAATTATACCAGCAAGTGATTTACGTCATTTGCCCACTATTCTTGTATAAAACCAAACTGAGAGACGATATTACCATGGTATTTGGTTTAAAAATCGTAAAGCTGAGAGAGAAATAATGCATATTAATTCTCAAATATGTAGCACTTTGCGATTTGCCTAATGAGAGTTTATAGACAAAATCAAAATATAAAATGCAAATAGAAGAGGAAATGCATACGTTTGTATATTTTTGAGAGAAATAGAGATGAAATGAATTATTTTTTGCATTTTACTTTTTTTAACAGGTTACAAACAATATGCGCGTAAATTTAAAACAAATCTTGTGAATCTAAGGTAAACGATTCTTAAACTATCATTTGTTTGATCTTGATAGAAGTCTAGTAAATGGTAAAGGTGGGCACTGCCCATCTTGCCCATTATGACGGACCGCGCCTGAGAACATTCCATCATCGCAGACGAAAAGTGTTATGTAAATATCAAACAAATATCGCTGACCAACATAAAACACGATAGAAACATAAATAGGTTTACAACATAGAAAATTGCATGATTGCACTTTTAATTAAAATTGAATATTGTAAGAAATATAAAATAAGTTTAGTTTTAAGATCTAACTCATATTGTAAACTAATTATTTAAAATAATTATTTTTTTGATTTATTATTCGTGTAACTTATAATTATATATATATATATATATATATATATATATATATATATATATATATATATATATATATATATATATATATATATATATATATATATATATGTATATATATATATATATATATATATATATATATATATAGGTATATACATATATATATATATATATATATATATGTATATATATATATATATATATATATATATATATATATATATATATATATATATATATATATATATATATATATATATATATATATAGGGTGGCTGAGACCAAATGTTACTAACTTCACTCTGCTGTCATTTGTGTAGTTGTCATTTTTCGCGCGTCAATTTTTTGACAGATTGAAGTTTGGTTAGTTGTTTATATGTGGTCAATAAATAATTGTTCTAAATTAATATCTTGATAAAAAAAATCGTAATGGAATTCAAACATAATAGTGTAATTGCACTGTATTTGGGTGAAAATTCACGAACAGCAATAGTTCGTCAGCTCCAGCATTTGAATGTGAATAAAATGTTTGTGTATCGAACCATAACTCGATACAACGAAACTGGTAGCATCACTAAACGCAACAGAGGCGCATCACGAAACGCAACATCAAAAGAAATGATACGAAAGGTGAAGAAACGAATCCTACGAAATCCTCGTCAAAGTGCCAATCAATTAGCCGCACGTCTACATGTTTCACGATACAGCATTCAAACCATATTGAAAAATGAACTACACTTGAAGCCCTACAAGATACAAAAAGTTCAAGATCTTACGGAGGCACAAAAAAAAGTTAGGCTTGAAAGAACACGAGCATTAAAGGCCTTGGCCGAACGTGATGAGATTCCAAAAATTGTCTTTTCTGATGAGAAAATTTTCACCATTCAACAGTATGTGAATTAAACAAAATGATCGTGTTTGGTTAAAGCACAAGTCCAACGATAATTTGGACACAAGAGTTGCCATGCGCAAGCAATCAACAGCTTATTTTATGGTTTGGGCTGTAGTTACTGCAGATGGACGCACTCTGGTTTTGGATGGATGATTTGCTACCTTGGGCACGTAAGCACTTTGGTACGAACCGTTGGACATTCCAACAGCACTCGGCACCGTCACACAAAGCTCGAGCGACACAGCAATTTTTAAAAAATTGCGTTCCGCGGCTGATTTCATCGAAAGAATGGCCACCATATTCACCAGACTTGAATCCCATGGATTTCTCCATATGGTCCATTTTGGAGAGTAAGGTGTCCACTAAAAAATACGAAAGTGTTGATGCATTGAAGTCAGCTCTTGTTCGAGAATGGAATAAAATTCCGCAAGCCCACGTACGGTCAGTATGCAATGCTTTCTATGGAAGACTGAATTAAATAATCAAAGTCAAAGGAGGTTAAACCGAGCAGTAACATGTTTTTCATAAAATGTAATATGTTTTCAACATATTCCACGAAATTTCAATAAAAAATAATCAAAATTAAAAAAAATACAGCGTTTTCATTTGGTAACACTTGGTCTCACCCACCCTGTATATATATATATATATATATATATATATATATACATATATATATATATATATATATATATATATATATATATATATATATATATATATATACAAATATATATATATATATATCTATATATATATATATATATATATATATATATATATATATATATATACATATATATATATATATATATATATATATATATATATATATAAATATATATATATATATATATATATATATATATATATATATATATATATATATATATATATATATATATATATAGATATATATATATATATATATACATATATATATATACATACATATATATATATATATATATATATATATATATATATATATATATATATATATATATATATATATATATATATATATATATATATATATATATGTATATATATATTGCCCAAAATTTCAGCCCCGAAAATAAAAAAAGTTACATATGGCAATATTATTTAATTCTGTTGATAAATAATCTATGGCTTAGAGGCCATAAACGGCCCTTACCGCGTCTCAACTGAGACCTTATGAACCATTTTAACGATTGGTGCACATTGTAGGTGGTGAGGTCAGCCCAACGAATGTTTTTACACACAAACGCGTTTTTTATGTCATCCGGTTGCATGTAAATTTTTGGTCAACGGCGTGGATCGAATTCGAGACCGCGGGGTGATGAGAAACTCTCTTAACCATTAAGCTACATCCGGCGGACAATTCTGTTGATACTATAACGATATTTTATTATAATTATAGGTTTCTCTTTATATATTACACTATTTATATGTCATAAGCTTAATAAGCAAGATATTAAGAACATTTTTTAAAAAATTTCAGATATTATGATACAAAATTTCATACGTAGTTCTATAAAGAAAACCAGACACGTCGTTCACAACATGCTGAGCAACTAAATAAATTACAATTAACAAACATATTAACTGTTCACTATATATCGAAAATAATTTCAGAAAATAATACGAATATGAATATCAAAAATCGAGGATTATTTATTCATAACTTAATGTATATTCACTAAATTATTCCTATAGATTGTTTGATAGGTGACTGGTTTATTAACCCGAACGAATTTTTGTAGAATTTTTCTATGTCTAGGAATTGAGATATAGTCCATAGAAGTCAGAAACTATTCGTTGGCCCAACTATCGATGCATATTGTTTGATAGGTGACTGGTTAAGGAACACGAACGATTTTTTGTAGAATTTTTCTAGGTCTAGGAATTGAGATATAGTCCATAGAAGTCAGAAACTATTCGTTGGCCCAACTATCGATGCATATTGTTTGATAGGTGACTGGTTTAGGAACCCGAACGAATTTTTGTAGAATTTTTCTATGTCTAGGAATTGAGATATAGTCCATAGAAGTCAGGAACTATTCGTTGGCCCAACTATCGATGCATATTGTTTGAAAGGTGACTGGTTAAGGAACACGAACGATTTTTTGTAGAATTTTTCTTGGTCTAGGAATTGAGATATAGTCCATAGAAGTCAGAAACTATTCGTTGGCCCAACTATCGATGCATATTGTTTGATAGGTGACTGGTTTAGGAACCCGAACGAATTTTTGTAGAATTTTTCTAGGTCTAGGAATTGAGATATAGTCCATAGACGTCAGCAACTATTCGTTGACCCAACTATCGATGTATATTGTTTGATAGGTGACTGGTTAAGGAACAAGAACGAATTTTTGTAGAATTTTTCTATGTCTAGGAATTGAGATATAGTCCATAGCAGTCAGAAACTATTCGTTGGCCCAACTATCGATGCATATTGTTTGATAGGTGACTGGTTTAGGAACCCGAACGAATTTTTGTAGAATTTTTCTAGGTCTAGGAATTGAGATATAGTCCATAGCAGTCAGGAACTATTCGTTGGCCCAACTATCGATGCATATTGTTTGAAAGGTGACTGGTTTAGGAACCCGAACGAATTTTTGTAGAATTTTTCTAGGTCTAGGAATTGAGATATAGTCCATAGAATTCAGAAACTATTCGTTGGCCTAACTATCGATGCATATTGTTTGAAATGTGACTAGTTAAGGAACACGAACGATTTTTTGTAGAATTTTTCTATGTCTAGGAATTGAGATATAGTCCATAGAAGTCAGGAACTATTCGTTGGCCCAACTATCGATGCATATTGTTTGATAGGTGACTGGTTAAGGAACCCGAACGAATTTTTGTAGAATTTTTCTAGGTCTAGGAATTGAGATATAGTCCATAGCAGTCAGGAGCTATTCGTTGGCCCAACTATCGATGCATATTGTTTGAAAGGTGACTGGTTAAGGAACCCGAACGATTTTTTGTAGAATTTTTCTAGGTCTAGGAATTGAGATATAGTCCATAGCAGTCAGGAACTATTCGTTGGCCCAACTATCGATGCATATTGTTTGAAAGGTGACTGGCTTAGGAACACGAACGAATTTTTGTAGAATTTTTCTAGGTCTAGGAATTGAGATATAGTCCATAGAAGTCAGAAACTATTCGTTGGCCCAACTATCGATGCATATTGTTTGATAGGTGACTGGTTTAGGAACCCGAACGAATTTTTGTAGAATTTTTCTAGGTCTAGGAATTGAGATATAGTCCATAGCAGTCAGGAACTATTCGTTGGCCCAACTATCGATGCATATTGTTTGAAAGGTGACTGGTTAAGGAACCCGAACAATTTTTTGAAGAATTTTTCTTGGTCTAGGAATTGAGATATAGTCCATAGAAGTCAGAAACTATTCGTTGGCCCAACTATCGATGCATATTGTTTGATAGGTGACTGGTTTAGGAACACGAACGATTTTTTGTAGAATTTTTCTAGGTCTAGGAATTGAGATATAGTCCATAGAAGTCAGAAACTATTCGTTGGCCCAACTATCGATGTATATTGTTTGATAGGTGACTGGTTAAGGAACACGAACGATTTTTTGTAGAATTATTCTATGTCTAGGAATTGAGATATAGTCCAAAGCAGTCAGGAACTATTCGTTGGCCCAACTATCGATGTATATTGTTTGATAGGTGACTGGTTTACGAACACGAACGAATTTTTGTAGAATTTTTCTAGGTCTAGGAATTGAGATATAGTCCATAGAAGTCAGAAACTATTCGTTGGGCCAACTATCGATGCATATTGTTTGATAGGTGAATGGTTTAGGAACCCGAACCAATTTTTGTAGAATTTTTCTAGGTCTAGGAATTGAGATATAGTCCATAGCAGTCAGGAACTATTCGTTGGCCCAACTATCGATGCATATTGTTTGATAGGTGACTGGTTTAGGAACCCGAACGATTTTTGTAGAATTTTTCAAGGGCTAGGAATTGAGATATAGTCCATAGAAGTCAGAAACTATTCGTTGGCCCAACTATCGATGCACATTGTTTGATAGGTGACTGGTTTAGGAACCCGAACGAATTTTTGTAGAATTTTTCTAGGTCTAGGAATTGAGATATAGTCCATAGCAGTCAGGAACTATTCGTTGGCCCAACTATCGATGCATATTGTTTGAAAGGTGACTGGATAAGGAACCCGAACGATTTTTTGTAGAATTTTTCTATGTCTAGGAATTGAGATATAGTCCATAGCAGTCAGGAACTATTCGTTGGCCCAACTATCGATGCATATTGTTTGATAGGTGACTGGTTAAGGAGCCCGAACGAATTTTTGTAGGATTTTTCTAGGTCTAGGAATTGAGATATAGTCCATAGAAGTCAGGAACTATTCGTTGGCCCAACTATCGATGCATATTGTTTGATAGGTGACTGGTTTATTAACCCGAATGATTTTTTGTAGAATTTTTCTAGGTCTAGGAATTGAGATATAGTCCATAGAAGTCAGGGACTATTCGTTGGCCCAACTATCGATGCATATTGTTTGAAAGGTGACTGGTTAAGGAACCCGAACGATTTTTTGTAGAATTTTTCTTGGTCTAGGAATTGAGATATAAACCATAGCAGTCAGGAACTATTCGTTGGCCCAACTATCGATGCATATTGTTTGATAGGTGACTGGTTTAGGAACACGAACGAATTTTTGTAGAATTTTTCTATGTCTAGGAATTGAGATATAGTCCATAGAAGTCAGGAACTATTCGTTGGCCCAACTATCGATGTATATTGTTTGATAGATGACTGGTTAAGGAACACGAACGATTTTTTGTAGAATTTTTCTAGGTCTAGGAATTGAGATATAGTCCATAGCAGTCAGGAACTATTCGTTGGCCCAACTATTTAAAACAAATCTTGTGAATCTAAGGTAAACGATTCTTAAACTATCATTTGTTTGATCTTGATAGAAGTCTAGTAAATGGTAAAGGTGGGCACTGCCCATCTTGCCCATTATGACGGACCGCGCCTGAGAACATTCCATCATCGCAGACGAAAAGTGTTATGTAAATATCAAACAAATATCGCTGACCAACATAAAACACGATAGAAACATAAATAGGTTTACAACATAGAAAATTGCATGATTGCACTTTTAATTAAAATTGAATATTGTAAGAAATATAAAATAAGTTTAGTTTTAAGATCTAACTCATATTGTAAACTAATTATTTAAAATAATTATTTTTTTGATTTATTATTCGTGTAACTTATAATTATATATATATATATATATATATATATATATATATATATATATATATATATATATATATATATGTATATATATATATATATATATATATATATATATATATATATAGGTATATACATATATATATATATATATATGTATATATATATATATATATATATATATATATATATATATATATATATATATATATATATATATAGGGTGGCTGAGACCAAATGTTACTAACTTCACTCTGCTGTCATTTGTGTAGTTGTCATTTTTCGCGCGTCAATTTTTTGACAGATTGAAGTTTGGTTAGTTGTTTATATGTGGTCAATAAATAATTGTTCTAAATTAATATCTTGATAAAAAAAATCGTAATGGAATTCAAACATAATAGTGTAATTGCACTGTATTTGGGTGAAAATTCACGAACAGCAATAGTTCGTCAGCTCCAGCATTTGAATGTGAATAAAATGTTTGTGTATCGAACCATAACTCGATACAACGAAACTGGTAGCATCACTAAACGCAACAGAGGCGGTCCTAAAAAGACAGCAACATCAAAAGAAATGATACGAAAGGTGAAGAAACGAATCCTACGAAATCCTCGTCAAAGTGCCAATCAATTAGCCGCACGTCTACATGTTTCACGATACAGCATTCAAACCATATTGAAAAATGAACTACACTTGAAGCCCTACAAGATACAAAAAGTTCAAGATCTTACGGAGGCACAAAAAAAAGTTAGGCTTGAAAGAACACGAGCATTAAAGGCCTTGGCCGAACGTGATGAGATTCCAAAAATTGTCTTTTCTGATGAGAAAATTTTCACCATTCAACAGTATGTGAATTAAACAAAATGATCGTGTTTGGTTAAAGCACAAGTCCAACGATAATTTGGACACAAGAGTTGCCATGCGCAAGCAATCAACAGCTTATTTTATGGTTTGGGCTGTAGTTACTGCAGATGGACGCACTCTGGTTTTGGATGGATGATTTGCTACCTTGGGCACGTAAGCACTTTGGTACGAACCGTTGGACATTCCAACAGCACTCGGCACCGTCACACAAAGCTCGAGCGACACAGCAATTTTTAAAAAATTGCGTTCCGCGGCTGATTTCATCGAAAGAATGGCCACCATATTCACCAGACTTGAATCCCATGGATTTCTCCATATGGTCCATTTTGGAGAGTAAGGTGTCCACTAAAAAATACGAAAGTGTTGATGCATTGAAGTCAGCTCTTGTTCGAGAATGGAATAAAATTCCGCAAGCCCACGTACGGTCAGTATGCAATGCTTTCTATGGAAGACTGAATTAAATAATCAAAGTCAAAGGAGGTTAAACCGAGCAGTAACATGTTTTTCATAAAATGTAATATGTTTTCAACATATTCCACGAAATTTCAATAAAAAATAATCAAAATTAAAAAAAATACAGCGTTTTCATTTGGTAACACTTGGTCTCACCCACCCTGTATATATATATATATATATATATATATATATATATACATATATATATATATATATATATATATATATATATATATATATATATATATATATATATATATATATATATATATATATATATATATACAAATATATATATATATATCTATATATATATATATATATATATATATATATATATATATATATATATATATATATATATATATACATATATATATATATATATATATATATATATATATATATATATATATATATATATATATATATATATATATATATATATAATATATATATATATATATATATATATATATATATATATATATATATATATATATATATATATATATATATATATATATATATATATATATATATAGATATATATATATATATACATATATATATATACATACATATATATATATATATATATATATATATATATATATATATATATATATATATATATATATATATATATATATATATATATATATATATATATATATGTATATATATATTGCCCAAAATTTCAGCCCCGAAAATAAAAAAAGTTACATATGGCAATATTATTTAATTCTGTTGATAAATAATCTATGGCTTAGAGGCCATAAACGGCCCTTACCGCGTCTCAACTGAGACCTTATGAACCATTTTAACGATTGGTGCACATTGTAGGTGGTGAGGTCAGCCCAACGAATGTTTTTACACACAAACGCGTTTTTTATGTCATCCGGTTGCATGTAAATTTTTGGTCAACGGCGTGGATCGAATTCGAGACCGCGGGGTGATGAGAAACTCTCTTAACCATTAAGCTACATCCGGCGGACAATTCTGTTGATACTATAACGATATTTTATTATAATTATAGGTTTCTCTTTATATATTACACTATTTATATGTCATAAGCTTAATAAGCAAGATATTAAGAACATTTTTTAAAAAATTTCAGATATTATGATACAAAATTTCATACGTAGTTCTATAAAGAAAACCAGACACGTCGTTCACAACATGCTGAGCAACTAAATAAATTACAATTAACAAACATATTAACTGTTCACTATATATCGAAAATAATTTCAGAAAATAATACGAATATGAATATCAAAAATCGAGGATTATTTATTCATAACTTAATGTATATTCACTAAATTATTCCTATAGATTGTTTGATAGGTGACTGGTTTATTAACCCGAACGAATTTTTGTAGAATTTTTCTATGTCTAGGAATTGAGATATAGTCCATAGAAGTCAGAAACTATTCGTTGGCCCAACTATCGATGCATATTGTTTGATAGGTGACTGGTTAAGGAACACGAACGATTTTTTGTAGAATTTTTCTAGGTCTAGGAATTGAGATATAGTCCATAGAAGTCAGAAACTATTCGTTGGCCCAACTATCGATGCATATTGTTTGATAGGTAACTGGTTAAGGAACCCGAACGAATTTTTGTAGAATTTTTCTAGGTCTAGGAATTGAGATATAGTCCATAGAAGTCAGGAACTATTCGTTGGCCCAACTATCGATGCATATTGTTTGAAAGGTGACTGGTTAAGGAACACGAACGAATTTTTGTAGAATTTTTCTAGGTCTAGGAATTGAGATATAGTCCATAGCAGTCAGGAACTATTCGTTGGCCCAACTATCGATGCATATTGTTTGATAGGTGACTGGTTTAGGAACCCGAACGATTTTTTGTAGAATTTTTCTAGGTCTAGGAATTGAGATATAGTCCATAGCAGTCAGGAACTATTCGTTGGCCCAACTATCGATGCATATTGTTTGATAGGTGACTGGTTTAGGAACCCGAACGAATTTTTGTAGAATTTTTCTATGTCTAGGAATTGAGATATAGTCCATAGAAGTCAGGAACTATTCGTTGGCCCAACTATCGATGCATATTGTTTGAAAGGTGACTGGTTAAGGAACACGAACGATTTTTTGTAGAATTTTTCTTGGTCTAGGAATTGAGATATAGTCCATAGAAGTCAGAAACTATTCGTTGGCCCAACTATCGATGCATATTGTTTGATAGGTGACTGGTTTAGGAACCCGAACGAATTTTTGTAGAATTTTTCTAGGTCTAGGAATTGAGATATAGTCCATAGACGTCAGCAACTATTCGTTGACCCAACTATCGATGTATATTGTTTGATAGGTGACTGGTTAAGGAACAAGAACGAATTTTTGTAGAATTTTTCTATGTCTAGGAATTGAGATATAGTCCATAGCAGTCAGAAACTATTCGTTGGCCCAACTATCGATGCATATTGTTTGATAGGTGACTGGTTTAGGAACCCGAACGAATTTTTGTAGAATTTTTCTAGGTCTAGGAATTGAGATATAGTCCATAGCAGTCAGGAACTATTCGTTGGCCCAACTATCGATGCATATTGTTTGAAAGGTGACTGGTTTAGGAACCCGAACGAATTTTTGTAGAATTTTTCTAGGTCTAGGAATTGAGATATAGTCCATAGAATTCAGAAACTATTCGTTGGCCTAACTATCGATGCATATTGTTTGAAATGTGACTAGTTAAGGAACACGAACGATTTTTTGTAGAATTTTTCTATGTCTAGGAATTGAGATATAGTCCATAGAAGTCAGGAACTATTCGTTGGCCCAACTATCGATGCATATTGTTTGATAGGTGACTGGTTAAGGAACCCGAACGAATTTTTGTAGAATTTTTCTAGGTCTAGGAATTGAGATATAGTCCATAGCAGTCAGGAGCTATTCGTTGGCCCAACTATCGATGCATATTGTTTGAAAGGTGACTGGTTAAGGAACCCGAACGATTTTTTGTAGAATTTTTCTAGGTCTAGGAATTGAGATATAGTCCATAGCAGTCAGGAACTATTCGTTGGCCCAACTATCGATGCATATTGTTTGAAAGGTGACTGGCTTAGGAACACGAACGAATTTTTGTAGAATTTTTCTAGGTCTAGGAATTGAGATATAGTCCATAGAAGTCAGAAACTATTCGTTGGCCCAACTATCGATGCATATTGTTTGATAGGTGACTGGTTTAGGAACCCGAACGAATTTTTGTAGAATTTTTCTAGGTCTAGGAATTGAGATATAGTCCATAGCAGTCAGGAACTATTCGTTGGCCCAACTATCGATGCATATTGTTTGAAAGGTGACTGGTTAAGGAACCCGAACAATTTTTTGAAGAATTTTTCTTGGTCTAGGAATTGAGATATAGTCCATAGAAGTCAGAAACTATTCGTTGGCCCAACTATCGATGCATATTGTTTGATAGGTGACTGGTTTAGGAACACGAACGATTTTTTGTAGAATTTTTCTAGGTCTAGGAATTGAGATATAGTCCATAGAAGTCAGAAACTATTCGTTGGCCCAACTATCGATGTATATTGTTTGATAGGTGACTGGTTAAGGAACACGAACGATTTTTTGTAGAATTATTCTATGTCTAGGAATTGAGATATAGTCCAAAGCAGTCAGGAACTATTCGTTGGCCCAACTATCGATGTATATTGTTTGATAGGTGACTGGTTTACGAACACGAACGAATTTTTGTAGAATTTTTCTAGGTCTAGGAATTGAGATATAGTCCATAGAAGTCAGAAACTATTCGTTGGGCCAACTATCGATGCATATTGTTTGATAGGTGAATGGTTTAGGAACCCGAACCAATTTTTGTAGAATTTTTCTAGGTCTAGGAATTGAGATATAGTCCATAGCAGTCAGGAACTATTCGTTGGCCCAACTATCGATGCATATTGTTTGATAGGTGACTGGTTTAGGAACCCGAACGATTTTTGTAGAATTTTTCAAGGGCTAGGAATTGAGATATAGTCCATAGAAGTCAGAAACTATTCGTTGGCCCAACTATCGATGCACATTGTTTGATAGGTGACTGGTTTAGGAACCCGAACGAATTTTTGTAGAATTTTTCTAGGTCTAGGAATTGAGATATAGTCCATAGCAGTCAGGAACTATTCGTTGGCCCAACTATCGATGCATATTGTTTGAAAGGTGACTGGTTAAGGAACCCGAACGATTTTTTGTAGAATTTTTCTATGTCTAGGAATTGAGATATAGTCCATAGCAGTCAGGAACTATTCGTTGGCCCAACTATCGATGCATATTGTTTGATAGGTGACTGGTTAAGGAGCCCGAACGAATTTTTGTAGGATTTTTCTAGGTCTAGGAATTGAGATATAGTCCATAGAAGTCAGGAACTATTCGTTGGCCCAACTATCGATGCATATTGTTTGATAGGTGACTGGTTTATTAACCCGAATGATTTTTTGTAGAATTTTTCTAGGTCTAGGAATTGAGATATAGTCCATAGAAGTCAGGGACTATTCGTTGGCCCAACTATCGATGCATATTGTTTGAAAGGTGACTGGTTAAGGAACCCGAACGATTTTTTGTAGAATTTTTCTTGGTCTAGGAATTGAGATATAAACCATAGCAGTCAGGAACTATTCGTTGGCCCAACTATCGATGCATATTGTTTGATAGGTGACTGGTTTAGGAACACGAACGAATTTTTGTAGAATTTTTCTAGGTCTAGGAATTGAGATATAGTCCATAGAAGTCAGGAACTATTCGTTGGCCCAACTATCGATGTATATTGTTTGATAGATGACTGGTTAAGGAACACGAACGATTTTTTGTAGAATTTTTCTAGGTCTAGGAATTGAGATATAGTCCATAGCAGTCAGGAACTATTCGTTGGCCCAACTATCGATGCATATTGTTTGAAAGGTGACTGGTTTAGGAACCCGAACGAATTTTTGTAGAATTTTTCTAGGTCTAGGAATTGAGATATAGTCCATAGAAGTCAGAAACTATTCGTTGGCCCAACTATCGATGCATATTGTTTGATAGGTGACTGGTTAAGGAACACGAACGAGTTTTTGTAGAATTTTTCTATGTTTAGGAATTAAGATATAGTCCATAGAAGTCAGGAACTATTCGTTGGCCCAACTATCGATGCATATTGTTTGATAGGTGACTGCCAAACTGGTTAAGGAACACGAACGATTTTTTGTAGAATTTTTCTAGGTCTAGGAATTGAGATATAGTCCATAGAAGTCAGAAACTATTCGTTGGCCCAACTATCGATGCATATTGTTTGATAGGTGACTGGTTAAGGAACACGAACGATTTTTTGTAGAATTATTCTAGAGCTAGGAATTGAGATATAGTCCAAAGCAGTCAGGAACTATTCGTTGGCCCAACTATCGATGTATATTGTTTGATAGGTGACTGGTTTACGAACACGAACGAATTTTTGTAGAATTTTTCTAGGTCTAGGAATTGAGATATAGTCCATAGAAGTCAGAAACTATTCGTTGGCCCAACTATCGATGCATATTGTTTGATAGGTGACTGGTTAAGGAACCCGAACGAATTTTTGTAGAATTTTTCTAGGTCTAGGAATTGAGATATAGTCCATAGAAGTCAGGAACTATTCGTTGGCCCAACTATCGATGCATATTGTTTGATAGGTGACTGGTTAAGGAACTCGAACGATTTTTGTAGAATTTTTCAAGGGCTAGGAATTGAGATATAGTCCATAGAAGTCAGAAACTATTCGTTGGGCCAACTATCGATGCATATTGTTTGATAGGTGACTGGTTAAGGAACTCGAACGATTTTTGTAGAATTTTTCTAGGTCTAGGAATTGAGATATAGTCCATAGAAGTCAGGAACTATTCGTTGGCCCAACTATCGATGCATATTTTTTGATAGGTGACTGGTTAAGGAACCCGAACGAATTTTTGTAGAATTTTTCTAGGTCTAGGAATTGAGATATAGTCCATAGCAGTCAGGAACTATTCGTTGGCCCAACTATCGATGCATATTGTTTGAAAGGTGACTGGTTAAGGAACCCGAACGATTTTTTGTAGAATTTTTCTATGTCTAGGAATTGAGATATAGTCCAAAGCAGTCAGGAACTATTCGTTGGCCCAACTATCGAAGCATATTGTTTGAAAGGTGACTGGTTAAGGAACACGAACGAATTTTTGTAGAATTTTTCTAGGTCTAGGAATTGAGATATAGTCCATAGAAGTCAGAAACTATTCGTATCTATCGATGCATATTGTTTGATAGGTGACTGGTTTAGGAACCCGAACGAATTTTTGTAGAATTTTTCTAGGTCTAGGAATTGAGATATAGTCCATAGCAGTCAGGAACTATTCGTTGGCCCAACTATCGATGCATATTGTTTGAAAGGTGACTGGTTTAGGAACCCGAACGAATTTTTGTAGAATTTTTCTAGGTCTAGGAATTGAGATATAGTCCATAGAATTCAGAAACTATTCGTTGGCCTAACTATCGATGCATATTGTTTGAAAGGTGACTGGTTAAGGAACACGAACGATTTTTTGTAGAATTTTTCTATGTCTAGGAATTGAGATATAGTCCATAGAAGTCAGGAACTATTCGTTGGCCCAACTATCGATGTATATTGTTTGATAGGTGACTGGTTTAGGAACACGAACGATTTTTTGTAGAATTTTTCTATGTCTAGGAATTGAGATATAGTCCATAGCAGTCAGGAACTATTCGTTGGCCCAACTATCGAAGCATATTGTTTGAAAGGTGACTGGTTTACGAACACGAACGAATTTTTGTAGAATTTTTCTAGGTCTAGGAATTGAGATATAGTCCATAGAAGTCAGAAACTATTCGTTGGCCCAACTATCGATGCATATTGTTTGATAGGTGACTGGTTTAGGAACCCGAACGAATTTTTGTAGAATTTTTCTAGGTCTAGGAATTGAGATATAGTCCATAGCAGTCAGGAACTATTCGTTGGCCCAACTTTCGATGCATATTGTTTGATAGATGACTGGTTTAGGAAGCCGAACGATTTTTGTAGAATTTTTCTAGGGCTAGGAATTGAGATATAGTCCATAGAAGTCAGAAACTATTCGTTGGCCCAACTATCGATATTGTTTGATAGGTGACTGGTTTAGGAACCCGAACGAATTTTTGTAGAATTTTTCTAGGTCTAGGAATTGAGATATAGTCCATAGCAGTCAGGAACTATTCGTTGACCCAACTATCGATGCATATTGTTTGAAAGGTGACTGGTTAAGGAACCCGAACGATTTTTTGTAGAATTTTTCTATGTCTAGGAATTGAGATATAGTCCATAGCAGTCAGGAACTATTCGTTGGGCCAACTATCGATGCATATTGTTTGATAGGTGACTGGTTAAGGAACCCGAACTTTTTTTATAGAATTTGTAAAGGGCTAGGAATTGAGATATAGTCCATAGAAGTCAGGAACTATTCGTTGGGCCAACTATCGATGCATATTTTTTGATAGGTGACTGGTTAAGGAACCCGAACGAATTTTTGTAGAATTTTTCTAGGTCTAGGAATTGAGATATAGTCCATAGCAGTCAGGAACTATTCGTTGGCCCAACTATCGATGCATATTGTTTGAAAGGTGACTGGTTAAGGAACCCGAACGATTTTTTGTAGAATTTTTCTAGGTCTAGGAATTGAGATATAGTCCATAGCAGTCAGGAACTATTCGTTGGCCCAACTATCGAAGCATATTGTTTGATAGGTGACTGGTTTAGGAACACGAACGAATTTTTGTAGAATTTTTCTAGGTCTAGGAATTGAGATATAGTCCATAGAAGTCAGAAACTATTCGTATCTATCGATGCATATTGTTTGATAGGTGACTGGTTTAGGAACCCGAACGAATTTTTGTAGAATTTTTCTAGGTCTAGGAATTGAGATATAGTCCATAGCAGTCAGGAACTATTCGTTGGCCCAACTATCGATGCATATTGTTTGAAAGGTGACTGGTTAAGGAACCCGAACAATTTTTTGAAGAATTTTTCTTGGTCTAGGAATTGAGATATAGTCCATAGCAGTCAGAAACTATTCGTTGGCCCAACTATCGATGCATATTGTTTGATAGGTGACTGGTTTAGGAACACGAACGATTTTTTGTAGAATTTTTCTAGGTCTAGGAATTGAGATATAGTCCATAGAAGTCAGAAACTATTCGTTGGCCCAACTATCGATGTATATTGTTTGATAGGTGACTGGTTAAGGAACACGAACGATTTTTTGTAGAATTATTCTAGAGCTAGGAATTGAGATATAGTCCAAAGCAGTCAGGAACTATTCGTTGGCCCAACTATCGATGTATATTGTTTGATAGGTGACTGGTTTACGAACACGAACGAATTTTTGTAGAATTTTTCTAGGTCTAGGAATTGAGATATAGTCCATAGAAGTCAGAAACTATTCGTTGGCCCAACTATCGATGCATATTGTTTGATAGGTGACTGGTTTAGGAACCCGAACGAATTTTTGTAGAATTTTTCTAGGTCTAGGAATTGAGATATAGTCCATAGAAGTCAGGAACTATTCGTTGGCCCAACTATCGATGCATATTGTTTGATAGGTGACTGGTTAAGGAACTCGAACGATTTTTGTAGAATTTTTCAAGGGCTAGGAATTGAGATATAGTCCATAGAAGTCAGAAACTATTCGTTGGGCCAACTATCGATGCATATTGTTTCATAGGTGACTGGTTTAGGAACCCGAACGAATTTTTGTAGAATTTTTCTAGGTCTAAGAATTGAGATATAGTCCATAGCAGTCAGGAACTATTCGTTGGCCCAACTATCGATGCATATTGTTTGAAAGGAGACTGGTTAAGGAACCCGAACGATTTTTTGTAGAATTTTTCTATGTCTAGGAATTGAGATATAGTCCATAGCAGTCAGGAACTATTCGTTGGCCCAACTATCGATGCATATTGTTTGATAGGTGACTGGTTAAGGAACCCGAACGATTTTTTGTAGAATTTTTCTAGGTCTAGGAATTGAGGTATAGTCCATAGAAGTCAGAAACTATTCGTTGGCCCAACTATCGATGCATATTGTTTGATAGGTGACTGGTTTATTAACCCGAACGAATTTTTGTAGAACTTTTCTAGGTCTAGGAATTGAGATATAGTCCATAGAAGTCAGGGACTATTCGTTGGCCCAACTATCGATGCATATTTTTTGAAAGGTGACTGGTTAAGGAACCCGAACAATTTTTTGTAGAATTTTTCTTGGTCTAGGAATTGAGATATAGTCCATAGCAGTCAGGAACTATTCGTTGGCCCAACTATCGATGCATATTGTTTGATAGGTGACTGGTTAAGGAACACGAACGATTTTTTGTAGAATTTTTCTATGTCTAGGAATTGAGATATAGTCCATAGAAGTCAGGAACTATTCGTTGGGCCAACTATCGATGCATATTGTTTGATAGGTGACTGGTTTAGGAACCCGAACCCCCGTTGGCCCAACTATCGATGCATATTGTTTGATAGATGACTGGTTTAGGAACCCGAACGATTTTTTGTAGAATTTTTTAAGTTTAGGAATTGAGATATAGTCCATAGCAGTCAGGAACTATTCGTTGGCCCAACTATCGATGCATATTGTTTGATAGGTGACTGGTTAAGGAACCCGAATTAATTTTTGTAGAATTTTTCTAGGTCTAGGAATTGAGATATAGTCTATAGCAGTCGAACTATTCGTTGGCCCAACTATCGATGCATATTGTTTGATAGGTGACTGGTTTAGGAACCCGAACGAATTTTTGTAGAATTTTTCTTGATCTAGGAATTGAGATATAGTCCATAGCAGTCAGGAACTATTCGTTGGCCCAACTATCGATGCATATTGTTTGATAGGTGACTGGTTAAGGAACCTGAACGAATTTTTGTAGAATTTTTCTAGGTCTAGGAATTGAGATATAGTCCATAGAAGTCAGAAACTATTCGTTGGCCCAACTATCGATGTATATTGTTTGATAGGTGACTGGTTTAGGAACACGAACGATTTTTTGTAGAATTTTTCTAGGGCTAGGAATTGAAATATAGTCCATAGCAGTCAGGAACTATTCGTTGGCCCAACTATCGATGCATATTGTTTGAAAGGTAACTGGTTTAGGAACCCGAACGAATTTTTGTAGAATTTTTCTAGGTCTAGGAATTGAGATATAGTCCATAGAAGTCAGAAACTATTCGTTGGCCCAACTATCGATGCATATTGTTTGAAAGGTGACTGGTTTAGGAACACGAACGAGTTTTTGTAGAATTTTTCTATGTCTAGGAATTGAGATATAGTCCATAGAAGTCAGGAACTATTCGTTGGCCCAACTATCGATGCATATTGTTTGATAGGTGACTGCCAAACTGGTTAAGGAACACGAACGATTTTTTGTAGAATTTGTCTAGGTCTAGGAATTGAGATATAGTCCATAGAAGTCAGGAACTATTCGTTGGCCCAACTATCGATGCATATTGTTTGATAGGTGACTGGTTAAGGAACACGAACGAATTTTTGTAGAATTTTTCTAGGTCTAGGAATTGAGATATAGTCCAAAGAAGTCAGGAACTATTCGTTGGCCCAACTATCGATGCATATTGTTTGATAGGTGACTGGTTAAGGAACACGAACAATTTTTTGTAGAATTTTTCTTGATCTAGGAATTGAGATATAGTCCATAGCAGTCAGGAACTATTCGTTGGCCCAACTATCGATGCATATTGTTTGATAGGTGACTGGTTAAGGAACACGAACGAATTTTTGTAGAATTTTTCTAGGTCTAGGAATTGAGATATAGTCCATAGAAGTCAGAAACTATTCGTTGGCCCAACTATCGATGTATATTGTTTGATAGGTGACTGGTTTAGGAACACGAACGAATTTTTGTAGAATTTTTCTAGGGATAGGAATTGAGGTATAGTCCATAGCAGTCAGGAACTATTCGTTGGCCCAACTATCGATGCATATTGTTTGAAAGGTGACTGGTTTAGGAACCCGAACGAATTTTTGTAGAATTTTTCTAGGTCTAGGAATTGAGATATAGTCCATAGAAGTCAGAAACTATTCGTTGGCCCAACTATCGATGCATATTGTTTGATAGGTGACTGGTTAAGGAACACGAACGAGTTTTTGTAGAATTTTTCTATGTCTAGGAATTGAAATATAGTCCATAGCAGTCAGAAACTATTCGTTGGCCCAACTATCGATGCATATTGTTTGATAGGTGACTGGTTTAGGAACCCAAACCCCCGTTGGCCCAACTATCGATGCATATTGTTTGATAGATGACTGGTTTAGGAACACGAACGATTTTTTGTAGAATTTTTTAAGTTTAGGAATTGAGATATAGTCCATAGCAGTCAGGAACTATTCGTTGGCCCAACTATCGATGCATATTGTTTGATAGGTGACTGGTTAAGGAACCCGAACGAATTTTTGTAGAATTTTTCTAGGTCTAGGAATTGAGATATAGTCTATAGCAGTCGAACTATTCGTTGGCCCAACTATCGATGCATATTGTTTGATAGGTGACTGGTTAAGGAACCCGAACGAATTTTTGTAGAATTTTTCATGATCTAGGAATTGAGATATAGTCCATAGCAGTCAGGGACTATTCGTTGGCCCAACTATCGATGCATATTGTTTGATAGGTGACTGGTTAAGGAACCCGAACGAATTTTTGTAGAATTTTTCTAGGTCTAGGAATTGAGATATAGTCCATAGAAGTCAGAAACTATTCGTTGGCCCAACTATCGATGTATATTGTTTGATAGGTGACTGGTTTAGGAACACGAACGATTTTTTGTAGAATTTTTCTAGGGCTAGGAATTGAAATATAGTCCATAGCAGTCAGGAACTATTCGTTTGCCCAACTATCGATGCATATTGTTTGAAAGGTGACTGGTTTAGGAACCCGAACGAATTTTTGTAGAATTTTTCTAGGTCTAGGAATTGAGATATAGTCCATAGAAGTCAGAAACTATTCGTTGGCCCAACTATCGATGCATATTGTTTGATAGGTGACTGGTTTAGGAACACGAACGAGTTTTTGTAGAATTTTTCTATGTCTAGGAATTGAGATATAGTCCATAGAAGTCAGGAACTATTCGTTGGCCCAAGTATCGATGCATATTGTTTGATAGGTGACTGCCAAACTGGTTAAGGAACACGAACGATTTTTTGTAGAATTTGTCTAGGTCTAGAAATTGAGATATAGTCCATAGAAGTCAGAAACTATTCGTTGGCCCAACTATCGATGCATATTGTTTGATAGGTGACTGGTTAAGGAACACGAACGAATTTTTGTAGAATTTTTCTAGGTCTAGGAATTGAGATATAGTCCATAGAAGTCAGGAACTATTCGTTGGCCCAACTTTCGATGCATATTGTTTGATAGGTGACTGGTTAAGGAACACGAACAATTTTTTGTAGAATTTTTCTTGATCTAGGAATTGAGATATAGTCCATAGCAGTCAGGAACTATTCGTTGGCCCAACTATCGATGCATATTGTTTGATAGGTGACTGGTTAAGGAACCCGAACGAATTTTTGTAGAATTTTTCTAGGTCTAGGAATTGAGATATAGTCCATAGAAGTCAGAAACTATTCGTTGGCCCAACTATCGATGCATATTGTTTGATAGGTGACTGGTTAAGGAACACGAACGAGTTTTTGTAGAATTTTTCTATGTCTAGGAATTGAGATATAGTCCATAGAAGTCAGGAACTATTCGTTGGCCCAACTATCGATGCATATTGTTTGATAGGTGACTGCCAAACTGATTAAGGAACACGAACGATTTTTTGTAGAATTTTTCTAGGTCTAGGAATTGAGATATAGTCCATAGAAGTCAGAAACTATTCGTTGGCCCAACTATCGATGCACATTGTTTGATAGGTGACTGGTTAAGGAACCCGAACGAATTTTTGTAGAATTTTTCTAGGTCTAGGAATTGAGATATAGTCCATAGCAGTCAGGAACTATTCGTTGGCCCAACTATCGATGCATATTGTTTGATAGGTGACTGGTTAAGGAACCCGAACGAATTTTTGTAGAATTTTTCTAGGTCTAGGAATTGAGATATAGTCCATAGAAGTCAGAAACTATTCGTTGGCCCAACTATCGATGTATATTGTTTGATAGGTGACTGGTTTAGGAACACGAACGATTTTTTGTAGAATTTTTCTAGGGCTAGGAATTGAGATATAGTCCATAGCAGTCAGGAACTATTCGTTGGCCCAACTATCGATGCATATTGTTTGAAAGGTGACTGGTTTAGGAACCCGAACGAATTTTTGTAGAATTTTTCTAGGTCTAGGAATTGAGATATAGTCCATAGAAGTCAGAAACTATTCGTTGGCCCAACTATCGATGCATATTGTTTGATAGGTGACTGGTTTAGGAACACGAACGAGTTTTTGTAGAATTTTTCTATGTCTAGGAATTGAGATATAGTCCATAGAAGTCAGGAACTATTCGTTGGCCCAACTATCGATGCATATTGTTTGATAGGTGACTGCCAAACTGGTTAAGGAACACAAACGAATTTTTGTAGAATTTTTCTAGGTCTAGGAATTGAGATATAGTCCATAGAAGTCAGAAACTATTCGTTGGCCCAACTATCGATGCATATTGTTTGATAGGTGACTGGTTAAGGAACACGAACGATTTTTTGTAGAATTTTTCTAGGTCTAGGAATTGAGATATAGTCCATAGCAGTCAGGAACTATTCGTTGGCCCAACTATCGATGCATATTGTTTAATAGGTGACTGGTTAAGGAACACGAACAATTTTTTGTAGAATTTTTCTAGGTCTAGGAATTGAGATATAGTCCATAGAAGTCAGGAACTATTCGTTGGCCCAACTATCGATGCATATTGTTTGATAGGTGACTGGTTTAGGAACCCGAACGAATTTTTGTAGAATTTTTCTAGGTCTAGGAATTGAGATATAGTCCATAGAAGTCAGGAACTATTCGTTGGCCCAACTATCGATGCATATTGTTTGATAGGTGACTGGTTTAGGAACACGAACGATTTTTTGTAGAATTTTTCTAGGTCTAGGAATTGAGATATAGTCCATAGAAGTCAGAAACTATTCGTTGGCCCAACTATCGATGCATATTGTTTGATAGGTGACTGGTTTGAAAACCCGAACGAATTTTTGTAGAATTTTTCTAGGCCTAGGAATTGAGATATAGTCCATAGCAGTCAGGAACTATTCGTTGGCCCAACTATCGATGCATATTGTTTGATAGGTGACTGGTTAAGGAACACGAACGATTTTTTATAGAATTTTTCTAGGTCTAGGAATTGAGATATAGTCCATAGCAGTCAGGAACTATTCGTTGGCCCAACTATCGATGCATATTGTTTGAAAGGTGACTGGTTTAGGAACCCGAACGAATTTTTGTAGAATTTTTCTAGGTCTAGGAATTGAGATATAGTCCATAGAAGTCAGGAACTATTCGTTGGCCCAACTATCGATGCATATTGTTTGATAGGTGACTGGTTAAGGAACACGAACGAATTTTTGTAGAATTTTTCTAGGTCTAGGAATTGAGATATAGTCCATAGAAGTCAGAAACTATTCGTTGGGCCAACTATCGATGCATATTGTTTGATAGGTGACTGGTTAAGGAACCCGAACGATTTTTTGTAGAATTTTTCTATGTCTAGGAATTGAGATATAGTCCATAGAAGTCAGAAACTATTCGTTGGCCCAACTATCGATGCATATTGTTTGAAAGGTGACTGGTTTAGGAACCCGAACGAGTTTTTGTAGAATTTTTCTATGTCTAGGAATTGAGATATAGTCCATAGAAGTCAGGAACTATTCGTTGACCCAACTATCGATGCATATTGTTTGATAGGTGACTGGTTTAGGAACACGAACGATTTTTTGTAGAATTTTTCTAGGTCTAGGAATTGAGATACAGTCCATAGCAGTCAGGAACTATTCGTTGGCCCAACTATCGATGCATATTGTTTGAAAGGTGACTGGTTAAGGAACACGAACGATTTTTTGTAGAATTTGTCTATGTCTAGAAATTGAGATATATTCCATAGCAGTCAGGAACTGTTCATTGGCCCAACTATCGATGCATATTGTTTGATAGGTGACTGGTTTAGGAACCCGAACGAATTTTTGTAGAATTTTTCTAGGTCTAGGAATTGAGATATAGTCCATAGAAGTCAGGAACTATTTGTTGGCCCAACTATCGATGCATATTGTTTGATAGGTGACTGGTAAAGGAACACGAACGATTTTTTGTAGAATTTTTCTAGGTCCAGGAATTGAGATATAGTCCATAGAATTCAGGAACTATTCGTTGGCCCAACTATCGATGCATATTGTTTGATAGGTGACTGGTTAAGGAACCCGAACGATTTTTTGTAGAATTTTTCTATGTCTAGGAATTGAGATATAGTCCATAGAAGTCAAAAACTATTCGTTGGCCCAACTATCGATGCATATTGATTGAAAGAATTTTTCTAGGTCTAGGAATTGAGATATAGTCTATAGCAGTCGAACTATTCGTTGGCCCAACTATCGATGCATATTGTTTGATAGGTGACTGGTTAAGGAACCCGAACGATTTTTTGTAGAATTTTTCTTGATCTAGGAATTGAGATATAGTCCATAGCAGTCAGGAACTATTCGTTGGCCCAACTATCGATGCATATTGTTTGATAGGTGACTGGTTAAGGAACCCGAACGATTTTTTGTAGAATTTTTCTTGATCTAGGAATTGAGATATAGTCCATAGCAGTCAGGAACTATTCGTTGGCCCAACTATCGATGCATATTGTTTGATAGGTGACTGGTTAAGGAACCCGAACGAATTTTTGTAGAATTTTTCTAGGTCTAGGAATTGAGATATAGTCCATAGAAGTCAGAAACTATTCGTTGGTCCAACTATCGATGCATATTGTTTGATAGGTGACTGGTTAAGGAACACGAACGAGTTTTTGTAGAATTTTTCTATGTCTAGGAATTGAGATATAGTCCATAGAAGTCAGGAACTATTCGTTGGCCCAACTATCGATGCATATTGTTTGATAGGTGACTGCCAAACTGGTTAAGGAACACGAACGATTTTTTGTAGAATTTTTCTAGGTCTAGGAATTGAGATATAGTCCATAGAAGTCAGAAACTATTCGTTGGCCCAACTATCGATGCATATTGTTTGATAGGTGACTGGTTAAGGAACACGAACGATTTTTTGTAGAATTTTTCTAGGTCTAGGAATTGAGATATAGTCCATAGAAGTCAGAAACTATTCGTTGGCCCAACTATCGATGCATATTGTTTGATAGGTGACTGGTTAAGGAACACGAACAATTTTTTGTAGAATTTTTCTAGGTCTAGGAATTGAGATATAGTCCATAGAAGTCAGGAACTATTCGTTGGCCCAACTATCGATGCATATTGTTTGATAGGTGACTGGTTAAGGAACACGAACGATTTTTTGTAGAATTTTTCTATGTCTAGGAATTGAGATATAGTCCATAGAAGTCAGGAACTATTCGTTGGCCCAACTATCGATGCATATTGTTTGATAGGTGACTGGTTTAGGAACCCGAACGATTTTTTGTAGAATTTTTTAGGTCTAGGAATTGAGATATAGTCCATAGCAGTCAGAAACTATTCGTTGGCCCAACTATCGATGCATATTGTTTGATAGGTGACTGGTTTAGGAACCCGAACGAATTTTTGTAGAATTTTTCTAGGTCTAGGAATTGAGATATAGTCCATAGAATTCAGAAACTATTCGTTGGCCTAACTATCGATGCATATTGTTTGATAGGTGACTGGTTGGGTCAACGAATAGTTCCTGACTTCTATGGACTATATCTCAATTCCTAGACCTAGAAAAATTCTACAAAAATTCGTTCGTGTTCCTTAACCAGTCACCTATCAAACAATATGCATCGATAGTTGGGCCAACGAATAGTTCCTGACTTCTATGGACTATATATCAATTCCTAGACATAGAAAAATTCTACAAAAAATTGTTCGTGTTCCTTAACCAGTCACCTATCAAACAATATGCATCGATAGTTGGGCCAACGAATAGTTTCTGACTTCTATGGACTATATCTCAATTCCTAGACCTAGAAAAATTCTACAAAAAATCGTTCGTGTTCCTTAACCAGTCACCTTTCAATCAATATGCATCGATAGTTGGGCCAACGAATAGTTCCTGACTTCTATGGACTATATCTCAATTCCTAGACCTAGAAAAATTCTACAAAAAATCGTTCGTGTTCCTAAACCAGTCACCTATCAAACAATATGCATCGATAGTTGGGCCAACGAATAGTTCCTGACTTCTATGGACTATATCTCAATTCCTAGACCTAGAAAAATTCTACAAAAATTCGTTCGGGTTCCTAAACCAGTCACCTTTCAAACAATATGCATCGATAGTTGGGCCAACGAATAGTTCCTGACTGCTATGGACTATATCTCAATTCCTAGACCTAGAAAAATTCTACAAAAAATCGTTCGTGTTCCTTAACCAGTCATCTTTCAATCAATATGCATCGATAGTTGGGCCAACGAATAGTTCCTGACTGCTATGGACTATATCTCAATTCCTAGACATAGAAAAATTCTACAAAAAATCGTTCGGGTTCCTAAACCAGTCACCTATCAAACAATATGCATCGATAGTTGGGCCAACGAATAGTTCCTGACTTCTATGGACTATATCTCAATTCCTAGACCTAGAAAAATTCTACAAAAATTCGTTCGGGTTCCTAAACCAGTCACCTTTCAAACAATATGCATCGATAGTTGGGCCAACGAATAGTTCCTGACTTCTATGGACTATATCTCAATTCCTAGACCTAGAAAAATTCTACAAAAAATCGTTCGGGTTCCTTAACCAGTCATCTTTCAATCAATATGCATCGATAGTTGGGCCAACGAATAGTTTCTGACTTCTATGGACTATATCTCAATTCCTAGACCTAAAAAATTCTACAAAAAATCGTTCGGGTTCCTAAACCAGTCACCTATCAAACAATATGCATCGATAGTTGGGCCAACGAATAGTTCCTGACTTCTATGGACTATATCTCAATTCCTAGAGCTAGAAAAATTCTACAAAAAATCGTTCGAGTTCCTTAACCAGTCATCTTTCAATCAATATGCATCGATAGTTGGGCCAACGAATAGTTCCTGACTGCTATGGACTATATCTCAATTCCTAGACCTAGAAAAATTCTACAAAAAATCGTTCGGGTTCCTAAACCAGTCACCTATCAAACAATATGCATCGATAGTTGGGCCAACGAATAGTTTCTGACTTCTATGGACTATATCTCAATTCCTAGACCTAGAAAAATTCTACAAAAATTCGTTCGGGTTCCTAAACCAGTCACCTTTCAAACAATATGCATCGATAGTTGGGCCAACGAATAGTTCCTGACTGCTATGGACTATATTTCAATTCCTAGCCCTAGAAAAATTCTACAAAAAATTGTTCGTGTTCCTAAACCAGTCACCTATCAAACAATATACATCGATAGTTGGGCCAACGAATAGTTTCTGACTTCTATGGACTATATCTCAATTCCTAGACCTAGAAAAATTCTACAAAAATTCGTTCGGGTTCCTTAACCAGTCACCTATCAAACAATATGCATCGATAGTTGAGCCAACGAATAGTTCCTGACTGCTATGGACTATATCTCAATTCCTAGATCAAGAAAAATTCTACAAAAAATCGTTCGGGTTCCTTAACCAGTCACCTATCAAACAATATGCATCGATAGTTGGGCCAACGAATAGCTCGACTGCTATAGACTATATCTCAATTCCTAGACCTAGAAAAATTCTACAAAAATTCGTTCGGGTTCCTTAACCAGTCACCTATCAAACAATATGCATCGATAGTTGGGCCAACGAATAGTTCCTGACTGCTATGGACTATATCTCAATTCCTAGACCTAGAAAAATTCTACAAAATTTCGTTCGGGTTCCTTAACCAGTCACCTTTCAAACAATATGCATCGATAGTTGGGCCAACGAATAGTTCCTGACTTCTATGAACTATATCTCAATTCCTAGACCTAGAAAAATTCTACAAAAATTCGTTCGAGTTTCTATGTCTAGGAATTGAGATATAGTCTATAGCAGTCGAACTATTCGTTGGCCCAACTATCGATGCATATTGTTTGATAGGTGACTGGTTAAGGAACCCGAACGATTTTTTGTAGAATTTTTCTATGTCTAGGAATTGAGATATAGTCCATAGCAGTCAGGAACTATTCGTTGGCCCAACTATCGATGCATATTGTTTGATAGGTGACTGGTTAAGGAACCCGAACGAATTTTTGTAGAATTTTTCTAGGTCTAGGAATTGAGATATAGTCCATAGAAGTCAGAAACTATTCGTTGGCCCAACTATCGATGTATATTAATTGATAGGTGACTGGTTTAGGAACACGAACGATTTTTTGTAGAATTTTTCTAGGGCTAGGAATTGAGATATAGTCCATAGAAGTCAGGAACTATTCGTTGGCCCAACTATCGATGCATATTGTTTGAAAGGTGACTGGTTTAGGAACTCGAACGAATTTTTGTAGAATTTTTCTAGGTCTAGGAATTGAGATATAGTCCATAGAAGTCAGAAACTATTCGTTGGTCCAACTATCGATGCATATTGTTTGATAGGTGACTGGTTAAGGAACACGAACGAGTTTTTGTAAAAATTTTCTATGTCTAGGAATTGAGATATAGTCCATAGAAGTCAGGAACTATTCGTTGGCCCAACTATCGATGCATATTGTTTGATAGGTGACTGCCAAACTGGTTAAGGAACACGAACGATTTTTTGTAGAATTTTTCTAGGTCTAGGAATTGAGATATAGTCCATAGAAGTCAGAAACTATTCGTTGGCCCAACTATCGATGCATATTGTTTGATAGGTGACTGGTTAAGGAACACGAACGATTTTTTGTAGAATTTTTCTATGTCTAGGAATTGAGATATAGTCCATAGAAGTCAGGAACTATTCGTTGGCCCAACTATCGATGCATATTGTTTGATAGGTGACTGGTTTAGGAACCCGAACGATTTTTTGTAGAATTTTTCTAAGTCTAGGAATTGAGATATAGTCCATAGAAGTCAGGAACTATTCGTTGGCCCAACTATCGATGCATATTGATTGAAAGATGACTGGTTAAGGAACACGAATGATTTTTTGTAGAATTTTTCTAGGTCTAGGAATTGAGATATAGTCCATAGCAGTCAGGAACTATTCGTTGGCCCAACTATCGATGCATATTGTTTGATAGGTGACTGGTTAAGGAACACGAACAATTTTTTGTAGAATTTTTCTAGGTCTAGGAATTGAGATATAGTCCATAGAAGTCAGGAACTATTCGTTGGCCCAACTATCGATGCATATTGTTTGATAGGTGACTGGTTAAGGAACACGAACGATTTTTTGTAGAATTTTTCTATGTCTAGGAATTGAGATATAGTCCATAGAAGTCAGGAACTATTCGTTGGCCCAACTATCGATGCATATTGTTTGATAGGTGACTGGTTTAGGAACCCGAACGAATTTTTGTAGAATTTTTCTAGGTCTAGGAATTGAGATATAGTCCATAGAAGTCAGGAACTATTCGTTGGCCCAACTATCGATGCATATTGTTTGATAGGTGACTGGTTTGAAAACCCGAACGAATTTTTGTAGAATTTTTCTAGGCCTACGAATTGAGATATAATCCATAGCAGTCAGGAACTATTCGTTGGCCCAACTATCGATGCATATTGTTTGATAGGTGACTGGTTTAGGAACCCGAACGATTTTTTATAGAATTTTTCTATGTCTAGGAATTGAGATATAGTCCATAGCAGTCAGGAACTATTCGTTGGCCCAACTATCGATGCATATCGTTTGAAAGGTGACTGGTTTAGGAACCCGAACGAATTTTTGTAGAATTTTTCTAGGTCTAGGAATTGAGATATAGTCCATAGAAGTCAGGAACTATTCGTTGGCCCAACTATCGATGCATATTGTTTGATAGGTGACTGGTTTAGGAACACGAACGATTTTTTGTAGAATTTTTCTAGGTCTAGGAATTGAGATATAGTCCATAGAAGTCAGAAACTATTCGTTGGCCCAACTATCGATGCATATTGATTGAAAGATGACTGGTTAAGGAACACGAACGAATTTTTGTAGAATTTTTCTAGGGCTAGGAATTGAGATATAGTCCATAGAAGTCAGGAACTATTCGTTGGCCCAACTATCGATGCATATTGTTTGATAGGTGACTGGTTTAGGAACCCGAACGATTTTTTGTAGAATTTTTCTAGGTCTAGGAATTGAGATATAGTCCATAGAAGTCAGAAACTATTCGTTGGCCCAACTATCGATGCATATTGATTGAAAGATGACTGGTTAAGGAACACGAATGATTTTTTGTAGAATTTTTCTAGGTCTAGGAATTGAGATATAGTCCATAGCAGTCAGGAACTATTCGTTGGCCCAACTATCGATGCATATTGTTTGAAAGATGACTGGTTAAGGAACACGAACGATTTTTTGTAGAATTTTTCTATGTCTAGGAATTGAGATATAGTCCATAGCAGTCAGGAACTATTCGTTGGCCCAACTATCGATGCATATTGTTTGATAGGTGACTGGTTTAGGAACACGAACGATTTTTTGTAGAATTTTTCTAGGTCTAGGAATTGAGATATAGTCCATAGCAGTCAGGAACTATTCGTTGGCCCAACTATCGATGCATATTGTTTGATAGGTGACTGGTTTAGGAACCCGAACGATTTTTTGTAGAATTTATCTAGGTTTAGAAATTGAGATATAGTCCATAGAAGTCAGGAACTATTCGTTGGCCCAACTATCGATGCATATTGTTTGATTGGTGACTGGTTAAGGAACACGAACGATTTTTTGTAGAATTTTTCTAGGTCTAGGAATTGAGATATAGTCCATAGAAGTCAGGAACTATTCGTTGGCCCAACTATCGATGCATATTGTTTGAAAGATGACTGGTTAAGGAACACGAACGAATTTTTGTAGAATTTTTCAAGGTCTAGGAATTGAGATATAGTCCATAGCAGTCAGAAACTATTCGTTGGCCCAACTATCGATGCATATTGTTTGATAGGTGACTGGTTAAGGAACACGAACGATTTTTTGTAGAATTTTTCTAGGTCTAGGAATTGAGATATAGTCCATAGAAGTCAGGAACTATTCGTTGGCCCAACTATCGATGCATATTGATTGAAAGATGACTGGTTAAGGAACACGAACGATTTTTTGTAGAATTTTTCTAGGTCTAGGAATTGAGATATAGTCCATAGAAGTCAGAAACTATTCGTTGGCCCAACTATCGATGCATATTGTTTGATAGGTGACTGGTTTAGGAACCCGAACGAATTTTTGTAGAATTTTTCTAGGTCTAGGAATTGAGATATAGTCCATAGAAGTCAGAAACTATTCGTTGGCCCAACTATCGATGCATATTGTTTGAAAGATGACTGGTTAAGGAACACGAACGAATTTTTGTAGAATTTTTCTAGGTCTAGGAATTGAGATATAGTCCATAGCAGTCAGAAACTATTCGTTGGCCCAACTATCGATGCATATTGTTTGATAGGTGACTGGTTAAGGAACACGAACGATTTTTTGTAGAATTTTTCTATGTCTAGGAATTGAGATATACTCCATAGCAGTCAGAAACTATTCGTTGGCCCAACTATCGATGCATATTGTTTGATAGATGACTGGTTAAGGAACCCGAACGAATTTTTGTAGAATTTTTCTAGGTCTATGAATTGAGATATAGTCCATAGCAGTCAGAAACTATTCGTTGGCCCAACTATCGATGCATATTGTTTGATAGGTGACTGGTTTAGGAACACGAACGATTTTTTGTAGAATTTTTCTATGTCTAGGAATTGAGATATAGTCCATAGCAGTCAGGAACTATTCGTTGGCCCAACTATCGATGCATATTGTTTGATAGGTGACTGGTTAAGGAACACGAACAATTTTTTGTAGAATTTTTCTAGGTCTAGGAATTGAGATATAGTCCATAGAAGTCAGGAACTATTCGTTGGCCCAACTATCGATGCATATTGTTTGATAGGTGACTGGTTAAGGAACACGAACGATTTTTTGTAGAATTTTTCTATGTCTAGGAATTGAGATATAGTCCATAGAAGTCAGGAACTATTCGTTGGCTCAACTATCGATGCATATTGTTTGATAGGTGACTGGTTTAGGAACCCGAACGATTTTTTGTAGAATTTTTCTAGGTCTAGGAATTGAGATATAGTCTATAGAAGTCAGAAACTATTCGTTGGCCCAACTATCGATGCATATTGATTGAAAGATGACTGGTTAAGGAACACGAACGAATTTTTGTAGAATTTTTCTAGGTCTAGGAATTGAGATATAGTCCATAGAAGTCAGGAACTATTCGTTGGCCCAACTATCGATGCATATTGTTTGATAGGTGACTGGTTTAGGAACCCGAACGATTTTTTGTAGAATTTTTCTAAGTCTAGGAATTGAGATATAGTCCATAGAAGTCAGGAACTATTCGTTGGGTCAACTATCGATGCATATTGATTGAAAGATGACTGGTTAAGGAACACGAACGATTTTTTGTAGAATTTTTCTTGATCTAGGAATTGAGATATAGTCCATAGAAGTCAGGAACTATTCGTTGGCCCAACTATCGATGCATATTGTTTGATAGGTGACTGGTTAAGGAACCCGAACGATTTTTTGTAGAATTTTTCTAGGTCTAGGAATTGAGATATAGTCCATAGAAGTCAGAAACTATTCGTTGGCCCAACTATCGATGCATATTGATTGAAAGATGACTGGTTAAGGAACACGAACGAATTTTTGTAGAATTTTTCTAGGTCTTGGAATTGAGATATAGTCCATAGAAGTCAGGAACTATTCGTTGGTCCAACTATCGATGCATATTGTTTGATAGGTGACTGGTTTAGGAACCCGAACGATTTTTTGTAGAATTTTTCTAAATCTAGGAATTGAGATATAGTCCATAGAAGTCAGAAACTATTCGTTGGCCCAACTATCGATGCACATTGAATGAAAAATGACTGGTTAAGGAACCCGAACGATTTTTTGTAGAATTTTTCTAGGTCTAGGAATTGAGATATAGTCCATAGAAGTCAGGAACTATTCGTTGGCCCAACTATCGATGCATATTGTTTGATAGGTGACTGGTTTAGGAACCCGAACGATTTTTTGTAGAATTTTTCTAAGTCTAGGAATTGAGATATAGTCCATAGAAGTCAGAAACTATTCGTTGGCCCAACTATCGATGCATATTGATTGAAAGATGACTGGTTAAGGAACACGAACGATTTTTTGTAGAATTTTTCTAGGTCTAGGAATTGAGATATAGTCCATAGAAGTCAGGAACTATTCGTTGGCCCAACTATCGATGCATATTGTTTGATAGGTGACTGGTTAAGGAACACGAACGATTTTTTGTAGAATTTTTCTTGATCTAGGAATTGAGATATAGTCCATAGCAGTCAGGAACTATTCGTTGGCCCAACTATCGAAGCATATTGTTTGAAAGGTGAGATATAGTCCATAGAAGTCAGGAACTATTCGTTGGCCCAACTATCGATGCATATTGTTTGAAAGGTGACTGGTTAAGGAACCCGAACAATTTTTTGAAGAATTTTTCTATGTCTAGGAATTGAGATATAGTCCATAGCAGTCAGAAACTATTCGTTGGCCCAACTATCGATGCATATTGTTTGAAAGGTGACTGGTTTAGGAACACGAACGAATTTTTGTAGAATTTTTCTAGGTCTAGGAATTGAGATATAGTCCATAGAAGTCAGGAACTATTCGTTGGCCCAACTATCGATGCATATTGTTTGAAAGGTGACTGGTTAAGGAACTCGAACGATTTTTGTAGAATTTTTCAAGGGCTAGGAATTGAGATATAGTCCATAGAAGTCAGAAACTATTCGTTGGCCCAACTATCGATGCATATTGTTTGATAGGTGACTGGTTTAGGAACCCGAACGAATTTTTGTAGAATTTTTCTAGGTCTAGGAATTGAGATATAGTCCATAGCAGTCAGGAACTATTCGTTGGCCCAACTATCGATGCATATTGTTTGAAAGGTGACTGGTTAAGGAACCCGAACGATTTTTTGTAGAATTTTTCTATGTCTAGGAATTGAGATATAGTCCATAGCAGTCAAGAACTATTCGTTGGCCCAACTATCGATGCATATTGTTTGATAGGTGACTGGTTAAGGAACCCGAACGATTTTTTGTAGAATTTTTCTAGGTCTAGGAATTGAGGTATAGTCCATAGAAGTCAGGAACTATTCGTTGGCCCAACTATCGATGCATATTGTTTGATAGGTGACTGGTTTAGGAACCCGAACGAATTTTTGTAGAATTTTTCTAGGTCTAGGAATTGAGATATAGTCCATAGAAGTCAGGGACTTTTCGTTGGCCCAACTATCGATGCATATTGTTTGAAAGGTGACTGGTTAAGGAACCCGAACAATTTTTTGTAGAATTTTTCTTGGTCTAGGAATTGAGATATAGTCCATAGCAGTCAGGAACTATTCGTTGGCCCAACCATCGATGCATATTGTTTGATAGGTGACTGGTTTAGGAACACGAACGATTTTTTGTAGAATTTTTCTAGATCTAGGAATTGAGATATAGTCCATAGAAGTCAGAACGAATTTTTGTAGAATTTTTCTAGGTCTAGGAATTGAGATATAGTCCATAGAAGTCAGGAACTATTCGTTGGCCCAACTATCGATGCATATTGTTTGATAGGTGACTGGTTTAGGAACTCGAACGAATTTTTGTAGAATTTTTCTAGGTCTAGGAATTGAGATATAGTTCATAGAAGTCAGGAACTATTCGTTGGTCCAACTATCGATGCATATTGTTTGAAAGGTGACTGGTTAAGGAACCCGAACGAAATTTTGTAGAATTTTTCTAGGTCTAGGAATTGAGATATAGTCCATAGCAGTCAGGAACTATTCGTTGGCCCAACTATCGATGCATATTGTTTGATAGGTGACTGGTTAAGGAACCCGAACGAATTTTTGTAGAATTTTTCTAGGTCTAGGAATTGAGATATAGTCTATAGCAGTCGAGCTATTCGTTGGCCCAACTATCGATGCATATTGTTTGATAGGTGACTGGTTAAGGAACCCGAACGATTTTTTGTAGAATTTTTCTTGATCTAGGAATTGAGATATAGTCCATAGCAGTCAGGAACTATTCGTTGGCTCAACTATCGATGCATATTGTTTGATAGGTTACTGGTTAAGGAACCCGAACGAATTTTTGTAGAATTTTTCTAGGTCTAGGAATTGAGATATAGTCCATAGAAGTCAGAAACTATTCGTTGGCCCAACTATCGATGTATATTGTTTGATAGGTGACTGGTTTAGGAACACGAACAATTTTTTGTAGAATTTTTCTAGGGCTAGGAATTGAAATATAGTCCATAGCAGTCAGGAACTATTCGTTGGCCCAACTATCGATGCATATTGTTTGAAAGGTGACTGGTTTAGGAACCCGAACGAATTTTTGTAGAATTTTTCTAGGTCTAGGAATTGAGATATAGTCCATAGAAGTCAGGAACTATTCGTTGGCCCAACTATCGATGCATATTGTTTGATAGGTGACTGGTTTAGGAACCCGAACGATTTTTTGTAGAATTTTTCTAGGTCTAGGAATTGAGATATAGTCCATAGAAGTCAGAAACTATTCGTTGGCCCAACTATCGATGCATATTGATTGAAAGATGACTGGTTAAGGAACTCGAACGATTTTTTGTAGAATTTTTCTAGCTCTAGGAATTGAGATATAGTCCATAGAAGTCAGGAACTATTCGTTGGCCCAACTATCGATGCATATTGTTTGATAGGTGACTGGTTTAGGAACCCGAACGATTTTTTGTAGAATTTTTCAAAGTCTAGGAATTGAGATATAGTCCATAGAAGTCAGAAACTATTCGTTGGCCCAACTATCGATGCATATTGATTGAAAGATGACTGGTTAAGGAACCCGAACGATTTTTTGTAGAATTTTTCTAGGTCTAGGAATTGAGATATAGTCCATAGAAGTCAGGAACTATTCGTTGGCCCAACTATCGATGCATATTGTTTGAAAGGTGACTGGTTTAGGAACCCGAACGAATTTTTGTAGAATTTTTCTAGGTCTAGGAATTGAGATATAGTCCATAGAAGTCAGGAACTATTCGTTGGCCCAACTATCGATGCATATTGTTTGATAGGTGACTGGTTTAGGAACCCGAACGATTTTTTGTAGAATTTTTCTATGTCTAGGAATTGAGATATAGTCCATAGCAGTCAGGAACTATTCGTTGGCCCAACTATCGATGCATATTGATTGAAAGATGACTGGTTAAGGAACACGAACGATTTTTTGTAGAATTTTTCTAGGTCTAGGAATTGAGATATAGTCCATAGAAGTCAGGAACTATTCGTTGGCCCAACTATCGATGCATATTGTTTGAAAGGTGACTGGTTTAGGAACCCGAACGAATTTTTGTAGAATTTTTCTAGGTCTAGGAATTGAGATATAGTCCATAGAAGTCAGGAACTATTCGTTGGCCCAACTATCGATGCATATTGTTTGATAGGTGACTGGTTTAGGAACACGAACGATTTTTTGTAGAATTTTTCTAGGTCTAGGAATTGAGATATAGTCCATAGAAGTCAGGAACTATTCGTTGGCCCAACTATCGATGCATATTGATTGAAAGGTGACTGGTTAAGGAACACGAACGATTTTTTGTAGAATTTTTCTAGGTCTAGGAATTGAGATATAGTCCATAGAAGTCAGAAACTATTCGTTGGCCCAACTATCGATGCATATTGTTTGATAGGTGACTGGTTAAGGAACACGAACAATTTTTTGTAGAATTTTTCTATGTCTAGGAATTGATATATAGTCCATAGAAGTCAGGAACTATTCGTTGGCCCAACTATCGATGCATATTGTTTGATAGGTGACTGGTTAAGGAACACGAACGAATTTTTGTAGAATTTTTCTAGGTCTAGGAATTGAGATATAGTCCATAGAAGTCAGGAACTATTCGTTGACCCAACTATCGATGCATATTGTTTGATAGGTGACTGGCTTAGGAACCCGAACGATTTTTTGTAGAATTTTTCTAAGTCTAGGAATTGAGATATAGTCCATAGAAGTCAGAAACTATTCGTTGGCCCAACTATCGATGCATATTGAATGAAAGATGACTGGTTAAGGAACACGAACGAATTTTTGTAGAATTTTTCTAGGTCTAGGAATTGAGATATAGTCCATAGAAGTCAGGAACTATTCGTTGGCCCAACTATCGATGCATATTGTTTGATAGGTGACTGGTTTAGGAACGCGAACGATTTTTTGTAGAATTTTTCTAAGTCTAGGAATTGAGATATAGTCCATAGAAGTCAGGAACTATTCGTTGGCCCAACTATCGATGCATATTGTTTGATAGGTGACTGGTTAAGGAACCCGAACGATTTTTTGTAGAATTTTTCTAGGTCTAGGAATTGAGATATAGTCCATAGAAGTCAGAAACTATTCGTTGGCCCAACTATCGATGTATATTGTTTGATAGGTGACTGGTTTAGGAACACGAACGAATTTTTGTAGAATTTTTCTAGGGCTAGGAATTGAGATATAGTCCATAGCAGTCAGGAACTATTCGTTGGCCCAACTATCGATGCATATTGTTTGAAAGGTGACTGGTTTAGGAACCCGAACGAATTTTTGTAGAATTTTTCTAGGTCTAGGAATTGAGATATAGTCCATAGAAGTCAGAAACTATTCGTTGGCCCAACTATCGATGCATATTGTTTGATAGGTGACTGGTTAAGGAACACGAACGAGTTTTTGTAGAATTTTTCTAGGTCTAGGAATTGAGATATAGTCCATAAAAGTCAGGAACTATTCGTTGGCCCAACTATCGATGCATATTGTTTGATAGGTGACTGCCAAACTGGTTAAGGAACACGAACGATTTTTTCTAGAATTTTTCTAGGTCTAGGAATTGAGATATAGTCCATAGCAGTCAGGAACTATTCGTTGGCCCAACTATCGATGCATATTGTTTGATAGGTGACTGGTTAAGGAACACGAAAAATTTTTTGTAGAATTTTTCTATGTCTAGGAATTGAGATATAGTCCATAGAAGTCAGGAACTATTCGTTGGCCCAACTATCGATGCATATTGTTTGAAAGGTGACTGGTTTAGGAACCCGAACGAATTTTTGTAGAATTTTTCTAGGTCTAGGAATTGAGATATAGTCCATAGAAGTCAGGAACTATTCGTTGGCCCAACTATCGATGCATATTGTTTGATAGGTGACTGGTTTAGGAACACGAACGATTTTTTGTAGAATTTTTCTAGGTCTAGGAATTGAGATATAGTCCATAGAAGTCAGGAACTATTCGTTGGCCCAACTATCGATGCATATTGATTGAAAGGTGACTGGTTAAGGAACACGAACGATTTTTTGTAGAATTTTTCTAGGTCTAGGAATTGAGATATAGTCCATAGAAGTCAGAAACTATTCGTTGGCCCAACTATCGATGCATATTGTTTGATAGGTGACTGGTTTGAAAACCCGAACGATTTTTTGTAGAATTTTCTAGGAATTGAGATATAGTCCATAGAAGTCAGAAACTATTCGTTGGCCCAACTATCGATGCATATTGATTGAAAGATGACTGGTTAAGGAACACGAACGATTTTTTGTAGAATTTTTCTAGGTCTAGGAATTGAGATATAGTCCATAGAAGTCAGGAACTATTCGTTGGCCCAACTATCGATGCATATTGTTTGATAGGTGACTGGTTTAGGAACCCGAACGAATTTTTGTAGAATTTTTCTAGGTCTAGGAATTGAGATATAGTCCATAGAAGTCAGAAACTATTCGTTGGCCCAACTATCGATGCATATTGTTTGATAGGTGACTGGTTAAGGAACACGAACGAGTTTTTGTAGAATTTTTCTATGTCTAGGAATTGAGATATAGTCCATAGAAGTCAGGAACTATTCGTTGGCCCAACTATCGATGCATATTGTTTGATAGGTGACTGCCAAACTGGTTAAGGAACACGAACGATTTTTTCTAGAATTTTTCTAGGTCTAGGAATTGAGATATAGTCCATAGAAGTCAGAAACTATTCGTTGGCCCAACTATCGATGCATATTGTTTGATAGGTGACTGGTTAAGGAACACGAACGATTTTTTGTAGAATTTTTCTAGGTCTAGGAATTGAGATATAGTCCATAGCTGTTGGGTGAATTATCTATTTTATAATTCTTAATTCCCAAGTTGAGTGGACTGTATGTATGGTTTAATATAAAAGACTATTGGTTTGAAACGTTATAAAATTATTTTATTTATTGTGTGATAATTTATTTTTGTTGTCTTACGACCAACGTAAGCTGAAGCCAAAAAAGAAGTGGACGAGTAATCCGATTTTCTCGTCAATGTAAATTCCGCCAAGCTTAAGCAATATCGAAATTGTTTCGATATAACAATTGTGAATTGACAAATTATAACAACTTCATCTGTTCAATCTTAGATGGCAATGCGATACGAGAGTGTGTTGTTTATAAAAATGTGAACTGCGGTAAAAGATTAATTGTCAAATCACAATCATCAGCTGATTTCAATGTTATTGTCTAGAGTTTTACATTTAATAATTAAATGACATTGAAAATAATATAATATAAAAGTGTTAAAAATTCAAAATTATCTAAGATAAGTATTCTTTAAGTGTATAGACTAATTTTAATAAATAATAATTTCATGTTTTTCTTTTAGTTTAATTGTTTATGAATGTTTGATACCATCGTTCAACATACCGCCCGCCTTGAACTCCGTTCAATTCCATGGAAATTGTTGGTATTGTAATGCTGGATAAGTATGGTTTGTTGAGTGCAATTTAAAGTTGGTTTGTTTTCGTTTCAGAAGAAATATCCTGGTTAGAAATATTTGTTTCATCTACCTTATTCGACACTGGCAGCAGACATAATTTATGAATCGGTCGTTTAATCTCTCCGGACTTTGTTTTTAATGTCACAACTCTAACTTTTCCATCGGTTCCAGGATGAAGATGAACTACTCTTCCAAGCAACCACTGGTTTACTGGCATATTTTCCTTTATGATTACGACATCGTTAATTTGAATTGAAGTTTGTGACTGTTTCCATTTAGTTCTCTGTTGGAGTGATGTTAAATATTCCTCATGCCACCGTTTCCAGAAATGTTGATGAATCTGTTGCACTGTTTTCCATCGTGTGAGATAACTTGGTTTCAATTCCGTAACATCAATTTCAGGAACTTTGGTTAAAGGATGTCCTACGAGGAAATGTGATGGTGTCAATGGGTCGATTTGGTCAGCTGATAACACGCAAATTGGCCTAGAATTTAAACAGCTTTCTACCTCAGCTAACAGTGTATTCATTTCTTCTATGGTGAGAATTGTTTTGCCGATGACCCTCTTCAAATGAAATTTAGCCGATTTTACTGCTGCTTCCCAGATACCACCGAAATGAGGTGTGCCTGGTGGTATGAAGTGCCAGGAGATTAAATTGGATGAGAGATAGGATGAAAAGATATTGGATCTTTTGATTATGGTTTGTATTTCTTGCCCCATGACGTTACTGGCACCGACAAAATTTGTACCGTTGTCACAATGTATCTCAGATGGTACACCTCTTCTTGCTACGAATCTTTTGAGAGCTGCGATAAATGATTCACTAGTAAGATCTCCTACCAGTTCTAAATGAACTGCCTTTACGCTTAGACAAACAAATACGCAAATATATGCCTTATATGTTCGTTGTCCTCTGCCTTTGGTTAGATGAATTGATAATGGTCCAGCAAAATCGACTCCTGTTTTAAAAAATGGTCGAACCAATTCGACTCGAGAAGGCGGTAAGTTACCCATCATTTGCTGTTGCATTCTCGCCTTATATTTTTGACATACGACACAGTTTCTGATTGTTCCTCGGACTAATGTTCGTCCACTGGTTGTCCAATAATTTTGGCGAAAAATTGATAGTAATAACGACGGGCCGGCATGATTATATTTTTCATGCATATCTTCTAATATGAGCTTGGATAACCTGGATTTGGGTGGCAATATCACTGGATGCTTCGTGCTATAAGGAGCTGTACTGTTTTCAAGCCTGCCGCCAACTCGAAGTAAATTTCCTTCACCAATGAAAGGATTTAACGATATTAATCGGCTTGATTTGCTTATGGGAGTATTCTGCTTGAGGACTGTTATTTCATCATGATATGTCTTGCTTTGCTCGTATTCGCAGATTTTTTGGAAAGCAAAGTGTAGCTCTTGTGGTTTTAGTAGAATTCCTTTTGATCTTTGCGTCTTCTTTTTCGTTTTCACGTTGTGGACGAATCGAATAATAAATGAGATGACTCGTTGTAGTTTGAAAAATGACGAATACTTGGCTAACATTGTTTCAAATAACTCGTTAATGATAAATCCCCCAAACGACTCTACCTTCATTGGTCGTTCCTCTTCGTTGCATCCGTATTGATCCTTTTGTTTTGGCCAATAAATTTCACTATAGCTCAACCAGTCTGGTCCATACCACCATAAATTATGTTTACGTAGATCTGGAGCAATCATACCTCGACTGGCACAGTCTGCTGGGTTTTGTGATGACGGTACATGTCTCCAATATTTGCGAGGTGTGATATCTATAATGGCTGAAGTTCGATTGGCTATGAAGGTTGTCCATCTTCGAGGTTCACTAGCCAACCAGTCGAGGACAATTTTTGAATCGGTCCATGCAACTATGTTATTGATTTTCTTGTTTTATTGATTGTATGACCTTTGATAAAAGTACTGCACCACATAACTCCAATCTGGGTAGCGACACTTGCTTGATGGGAGCAACTTTACTCTTTGCCGAAATTAAGCGAATGAATACTCCATCGGGTGTGTTGATTTTGAAGTAAACAACAGCTGCATACGCACTTTCGCTGGCATCACAAAATCCATGGAGATCTACGACAGAATTGGATGAAGAACGAAGATATCTTGGAATTGTTATACGTTCAACTTCTTGTAGATTGACCCGAATTCTTTGCCATTGTTGTTTCTGATTATCAGGTAATGGATCATCCCACTTTAGATTTGCAATCCAAAGTCTCTGCATGAATATTTTTACTGCTACAACCACAGGTGTTAACCAGCCAAGCGGATCGAACAATCTACTAGCCTCTGAGAGAACGACTCGTTTTGTTACAGTTGTGTGAACTTGTTTTGATGCCTGGAATATAAAATTGTCAGTTATTGGATCCCAACTAATGCCTAAAACTTTTATGTAGTTTGCAGCATCGACTGCTGAGTCATCTAGGTGCTTAATTTTCCCAATATCATCGTTATTTGGAATGGAATCCAGGATTTCTTGAGCATTTGAAGACCATTTCCTTAGTTGAAAGCCATATTCACGTAACAGATTATTGATTTCTTCCTTCAATTGTAGTCCATGTTCCACGGAGTCCACCGAAGTCATTAAATCGTCTACATAGATATTTTTTTCTATTTCATGGCATGCTGCTGGATGAAAATGCTTATGCTCTTGTACTATTTGTTGGAGACATCTAATAGCCAAAAACGGAGCGCTAGAAAGTCCATAGGTTACTGTTAAAAGTCTATAAAACTCAATAGGATCTGTTGGATGCTTGCGCCAAATGATCTTCTGGAATTTGGTATCGTTTTGATTTACTAACACTTGCCGATACATTTTCTCTATGTCCGCAGAGATGGCGACTTTATGCTCTCTAAAGCGGAGCATTATGGAGTACAAGTTTGATTGAATTGTTGGTCCCACGGCTAAATAATTATTGAGAGAATGCCCTGTGTTGCCTTTTGCGGACCCATCGAAAACGACTCGCAGTTTTGTTGTAGAACTCGTGTTTCGTAATACTCCATGATGTGGGAGGATATAGCCTTCGTTAACCAATTCGTTTTTCGGTATTTTTTCCATATGGTGTAACTGCTCATATTCATTCATAAAGGTGCGATACAAATTTTCAAATTCCTTATCCTTAGCGAACCGTCTTTCCATATTCCGTAGCCTCTGTATCGCGATATTTACCGTGTTGCTCAATTCATTTGCAGGTTTTTTAAAGGGTAAGCTTACAGTAAATTTTCCATTTGGACTGCGCTTGACGTTCTCTTGAAAATGATTCTCACATAACTGCTCTTCGCCTGAAAGCTTGTTCCTTTGTTCTCCAATCGATTCGAGTTCCCAAAACCGCTTTAAGGTGACATCAATATTTGTAGCTGTTTCTGAGTTTTGTCTTATTAAAAATGAAGCCATCGTCTCTGAATTTTTGTAACAGCTTCCTGAAACTACCCAGCCAAATAGAGTGTTTTGGAGGACTAGTCCATCTGGACTAAGTTGTTTTCTTCCATCAAGCAACACTGAGAAGAAATGGTCCGCACCAATTAGGACATCTACTGTATTCGGATGATTGAAGTTTGGATCTGCTAACTGCACTTCATTCAACATCTCTGACGAAATACTAGTGATAGTTTGCGAAGGTAAATCTGAAGTGAGCTTTGATAATACGAGTGCATTAATGGAGAACTTTGGATGGTTTTGAGGTTGAACATTTAACGACACCTGACCTCTCGTGATTCCAGCCTTTGCTTGTCCTAGGCCACTTACTGCGATTCGTGAATTAGTTCGTTTTAAATTGAGTTGCTGCACACATGATTCAGTAATGAAACTGGCTTGCGATCCAGAATCAAGTAACGCTCGACAAACCTGAGGTTTTCCGTAAATATCTAGTACAGTAATTAATGCTGTTGGTAGAACTGATTGTAGAATGACTACGTTGGCGCAGTTTGACTGTACTGTGGAAGAATTTGAACTGGAAGTTGCCTCTACATTTGACGACAATGATTGGCTAGCATCGGAGCTTTTAATTTCAGGTTTGTTGAGATGAAGCAATGAGTGATGTTTCCCTGAACATATTTGACACCTCCTTCTTGATTGGCATCTCACTTGTGTGTGTCTACTGCTGAAACAATTAAAACACCTGCGACCTTTCTGTGTCCATTCTCTTCGTTGACTGACATCTAAATTGTTAAATTGTGAGCAATTAAATAATGAATGATTTGTGTTATTACAAAATGCACATGCATAAGGAACTAATTCATTTGCGGCTACGCAGCCCTTTATAGAAGCTTTATGGTTTCCAGACTTTAGTGAAGAACTTAACGATTCTAGTGCATCTATTCTAATTTGTAGAAATTTGAAAAATTCTTCCAAAGTAGGATTTTCCGATTCTGCCGAACTTTCTGCCCACATACATTTGCTTTTGTCATCAAGTTTCGTCACTAAACAGTATATGAGCCACGGGTCACGAGATTCCGCTATTGGACCCAGAGCCTTGAGTCCACGTATCACTTCATCTGCTGAATCTCGGAGAACTTTCATTTTTGCTGAGGTTGCGGTGTGTAATGGAGGGTGTTCAACGAATGATCTGATAAATGAGTTTATAATATGCCTCTTCCGGTCATATCTGGTCTTCAGTTTGTTCAACGCCTCCAAATAGTTTGCCTCAGTGATGCTGATATGTCGAAGTAAGGCAGCTGCTTCACCCCGTAATAATCCTTTCAAATACTGCAATTTTTGAGCGGCACTCAACGATTGTGAATCGTGAATGGTGGTGGAAAAAAGATCATAAAATGACTGCCATTCTGCATAATCCCCACAGAAAGGTGGTATGCTTATTTTTGGCAACTTGACCTCAGTTTGACCGGAATGAGAAGCATTCAAAGTCACATCACCTAACTGAACTTCATTACCAGGTACCATTGTGCGTTTTCTAATTTCTGTGTTGAGGTTCGCCTTAGCAGTATAGTACTTTTCTTCGAACTCATAATCGGATTCTTCTTCAGGATTTACATCGAATATCTTTCCTTCGATGGTGGTGAATTCATTCAACAACGCGTCAACACGGTTCACTCGAGTTATGATTGCTTCTAGATCAGTATTTGCATTGATAGTGTTACTGAATTTGACTATATTGGTTAATTTGCCCTTTAACGTGGAACGCTGTTTCTTGAGGCTTGCTATATCAACCATCTTATATTTTAGTAGCACAAGACACGCGTTGGATTATTCGATTGATAATACGAATTTTATCACTTTAACACCACACTTTATTGAATTAAGACACGTGTTGTTTTCACTATTGTCTCGTCACACGATAATATTGGCTTAGCTGCCGAACACAATGAATTTTATCTCAAAATGGCGAGAAATTAAATAACTCAAATTGGCGAGATGCACTTCCAAAAATGACTATATAGAGAGTAAATACCTCAAATGGCGAGCTCCAACTCCAAAACTGACTCAAACGGCGAGATCCAATTCCAAAACTGTCTCAAATGGCGAGATCCAATTGCAAACTGACTCAAATGGCGAGATCCAATTCCAATAATCAATGTGATCCGGCTCGAAGGACCAAAATGTTGGGTGAATTATCTATTTTATAATTCTTAATTCCCAAGTTGAGTGGACTGTATGTATGGTTTAATATAAAAGACTATTGGTTTGAAACGTTATAAAATTATTTTATTTATTGTGTGATAATTTATTTTTGTTGTCTTACGACCAACGTAAGCTGAAGCCAAAAAAGAAGTGGACGAGTAATCCGATTTTCTCGTCAATGTAAATTCCGCCAAGCTTAAGCAATATCGAAATTGTTTCGATATAACAATTGTGAATTGACAAATTATAACAACTTCATCTGTTCAATCTTAGATGGCAATGCGATACGAGAGTGTGTTGTTTATAAAAATGTGAACTGCGGTAAAAGATTAATTGTCAAATCACAATCATCAGCTGATTTCAATGTTATTGTCTAGAGTTTTACATTTAATAATTAAATGACATTGAAAATAATATAATATAAAAGTGTTAAAAATTCAAAATTATCTAAGATAAGTATTCTTTAAGTGTATAGACTAATTTTAATAAATAATAATTTCATGTTTTTCTTTTAGTTTAATTGTTTATGAATGTTTGATACCATCGTTCAACAATAGCAGTCAGGAACTATTCGTTGGCCCAACTATCGATGCATATTGTTTGATAGGTGACTGGTTAAGGAACACGAACGATTTTTTGTAGAATTTTTCTAAGTCTAGGAATTGAGATATAGTCCATAGCAGTCAGGAACTATTCGTTGGCCCAACTATCGATGCATATTGTTTGATAGGTGACTGGTTTAGGAACCCGAACGAATTTTTGTAGAATTTTTCTAGGTCTAGGAATTGAGATATAGTCCATAGAAGTCAGGAACTATTCGTTGGCCCAACTATCGATGCATATTGTTTGATAGGTGACTGGTTTAGGAACACGAACGAGTTTTTGTAGAATTTTTCTATGTCTAGGAATTGAGATATAGTCCATAGAAGTCAGGAACTATTCGTTGGCCCAACTATCGATGCATATTGTTTGATAGGTGACTGGGTTAGGAACACGAACGATTTTTTGTAGAATTTTTCTAGGTCTAGGAATTGAGATATAGTCCATAGAAGTCAGAAACTATTCGTTGGCCCAACTATCGATGTATATTGTTTGATAGGTGACTGGTTTGAAAACCCGAACGAATTTTTGTAGAATTTTTCTAGGCCTAGGAATTGAGATATAATCCATAGCAGTCAGGAACTATTCGTTGGCCCAACTATCGATGCATATTGATTGACAGATGACTGGTTAAGGAACACGAACGAATTTTTGTAGAATTTTTCTATGTCTAGGAATTGAGATATAGTCCATAGAAGTCAGGAACTATTCGTTGGCCCAACTATCGATGCATATTGTTTGATAGGTGACTGGTTTAGGAACCCGAACGATTTTTTGTAGAATTTTTCTAAGTCTAGGAATTGAGATATAGTCCATAGAAGTCAGAAACTATTCGTTGGCCCAACTATCGATGCATATTGATTGAAAGATGACTGGTTAAGGAACACGAACGATTTTTTGTAGAATTTTTCTAGGTCTAGGAATTGAGATATAGTCCATAGAAGTCAGGAACTATTCGTTGGCCCAACTATCGATGCATATTGTTTGATAGGTGACTGGTTTAGGAACCCGAACGATTTTTTGTAGAATTTTTCTAAGTCTAGGAATTGAGATATAGTCCATAGAAGTCAGGAACTATTCGTTGGCCCAACTATCGATGCATATTGTTTGATAGGTGACTGGTTTAGGAACCCGAACGATTTTTTGTAGAATTTTTCTATGTCTAGGAATTGAGATATAGTCCATAGAAGTCAGAAACTATTCGTTGGCCCAACTATCGATGCATATTGATTGAAAGATGACTGGTTAAGCAACCTGAACGAATTTTTGTAGAATTTTTCTAGGTCTAGGAATTGAGATATAGTCCATAGAAGTCAGGAACTATTCGTTGGCCCAACTATCGATGCATATTGTTTGATAGGTGACTGGTTTAGGAACCCGAACGAATTTTTGTAGAATTTTTCTAGGTCTAGGAATTGAGATATAGTCCATAGCAGTCAGGAACTATTCGTTGGCCCAACTATCGATGCATATTGTTTGAAAGGTGACTGGTTAAGGAACCCGAACAATTTTTTGAAGAATTTTTCTTGGTCTAGGAATTGAGATATAGTCCATAGCAGTCAGAAACTATTCGTTGGCCCAACTATCGATGCATATTGTTTGATAGGTGACTGGTTTAGGAACACGAACGATTTTTTGTAGAATTTTTCTATGTCTAGGAATTGAGATATAGTCCATAGCAGTCAGAAACTATTCGTTGGCCCAACTATCGATGCATATTGTTTGATAGGTGACTGGTTAAGGAACACGAACGATTTTTTGTAGAATTATTCTAGAGCTAGGAATTGAGATATAGTCCAAAGCAGTCAGGAACTATTCGTTGGCCCAACTATCGATGTATATTGTTTGATAGGTGACTGGTTTACGAACAAGAACGAATTTTTGTAGAATTTTTCTAGGTCTAGGAATTGAGATATAGTCCATAGAAGTCAGAAACTATTCGTTGGCCCAACTATCGATGCATATTGTTTGATAGGTGACTGGTTTAGGAACCCGAACGAATTTTTGTAGAATTTTTCTAGGTCTAGGAATTGAGATATAGTCCATAGAAGTCAGGAACTATTCGTTGGCCCAACCTTCGATGCATATTGTTTGAAAGGTGACTGGTTAAGGAACTCGAACGATTTTTGTAGAATTTTTCAAGGGCTAAGAATTGAGATATAGTCCATAGAAGTCAGAAACTATTCGTTGGGCCAACTATCGATGCATATTGTTTGATAGGTGACTGGTTTAGGAACCCGAACGAATTTTTGTAGAATTTTTCTAGGTCTAGGAATTGAGATATAGTCCATAGCAGGCAGGAACTATTCGTTGGCCCAACTATCGATGCATATTGTTTGAAAGGTGACTGGTTAAGGAACCCGAACGATTTTTTGTAGAATTTTTCTATGTCTAGGAATTGAGATATAGTCCATAGCAGTCAGGAACTATTCGTTGGCCCAACTATCGATGCATATTGTTTGATAGGTGACTGGTTAAGGAACCCGAACGACTTTTGTAGAATTTTTCTAGATCTAGGAATTGAGGTATAGTCCATAGAAGTCAGGAACTATTCGTTGGCCCAACTATCGATGCATATTGTTTGATAGGTGACTGGTTTATTAACCCGAACGAATTTTTGTAGAATTTTTCTAGGTCTAGGAATTGAGATATAGTCCATAGAAGTCAGGGACTATTCGTTGGCCCAACTATCGATGCATATTGTTTGAAAGGTGACTGGTTAAGGAACCCGAACAATTTTTTGTAGAATTTTTCTTGGATTAGGAATTGAGATATAGTCCATAGCAGTCAGGAACTATTCGTTGGCCCAACTATCGATGCATATTGTTTGATAGGTGACTGGTTTAGGAACACGAACGATTTTTTGTAGAATTTTTCTAGGTCTAGGAATTGAGATATAGTCCATAGAAGTCAGAAACTATTCGTTGGCCCAACTATCGATGCATATTGATTGAAAGATGACTGGTTAAGGAACACGAACGAATTTTTGTAGAATTTTTCTAGGTCTAGGAATTGAGATATAGTCCATAGAAGTCAGAAACTATTCGTTGGCCCAACTATCGATGCATATTGTTTGATAGGTGACTGGTTTAGGAACCCGAACGATTTTTTGTAGAATTTTTCTAAGTCTAGGAATTGAGATATAGTCCATAGAAGTCAGAAACTATTCGTTGGCCCAACTATCGATGCATATTGATTGAAAGATGACTGATTAAGGAACACGAACGAATTTTTGTAGAATTTTTCTAGGTCTAGGAATTGAGATATAGTCCATAGAAGTCAGGAACTATTCGTTGGCCCAACTATCGATGCATATTGTTTGATAGGTGACTGGTTTAGGAACCCGAACGATTTTTTGTAGAATTTTTCTAAGTCTAGGAATTGAGATATAGTCCATAGAAGTCAGAAACTATTCGTTGGCCCAACTATCGATGCATATTGATTGAAAGATGACTGGTTAAGGAACACGAACGAGTTTTTGTAGAATTTTTCTAGGTCTAGGAATTGAGATATAGTCCATAGAAGTCAGGAACTATTCGTTGGCCCAACTATCGATGCATATTGTTTGATAGGTGACTGGTTTAGGAACCCGAACGATTTTTTGTAGAATTTTTCTAAGTCTAGGAATTGAGATATAGTCCATAGCAGTCAGAAACTATTCGTTGGCCCAACTATCGATGCATATTGTTTGATAGGTGACTGGTTTAGGAACCCGAACGATTTTTTGTAGAATTTTTCTAGGTCTAGGAATTGAGATATAGTCCATAGAAGTCAGCAACTATTCGTTGGCCCAACTATCGATGCATATTGATTGAAAGATGACTGGTTAAGGAACACGAACGAATTTTTGTAGAATTTTTTTAGGTCTAGGAATTGAGATATAGTCCATAGAAGTCAGGAACTATTCGTTGGCCCAACTATCGATGCATATTGTTTGATAGGTGACTGGTTTAGGAACCCGAACGATTTTTTGTAGAATTTTTCTAAGTCTAGGAATTGAGATATAGTCCATAGAAGTCAGAAACTATTCGTTGGCCCAACTATCGATGCATATTGATTGAAAGATGACTGGTTAAGGAACACGAACGATTTTTTGTAGAATTTTTCTAGGTCTAGGAATTGAGATATAGTCCATAGAAGTCAGAAACTATTCGTTGGCCCAACTATCGATGCATATTGTTTGATAGGTGACTGGTTAAGGAACACGAACGATTTTTTGTAGAATTTTTCTAGGTCTAGGAATTGAGATATAGTCCATAGCAGTCAGGAACTATTCGTTGGCCCAACTATCGATGCATATTGTTTGATAGGTGACTGGTTAAGGAACACGAACAATTTTTTGTAGAATTTTTCTATGTCTAGGAATTGAGATATAGTCCATAGCAGTCAGGAACTATTCGTTGGCCCAACTATCGATGCATATTGTTTGATAGGTGACTGGTTAAGGAACACGAACGATTTTTTGTAGAATTTTTCTAGGTCTAGGAATTGAGATATAGTCCATAGAAGTCAGGAACTATTCGTTGGCCCAACTATCGATGCATATTGTTTGATAGGTGACTGGTTAAGGAACACGAACGATTTTTTGTAGAATTTTTCTAGGTCTAGGAATTGAGATATAGTCCATAGAAGTCAGGAACTATTCGTTGGCCCAACTATCGATGCATATTGATTGAAAGATGACTGGTTAAGGAACACGAACGAGTTTTTGTAGAATTTTTCTAGGTCTAGGAATTGAGATATAGTCCATAGAAGTCAGGAACTATTCGTTGGCCCAACTATCGATGCATATTGTTTGATAGGTGACTGGTTTAGGAACCCGAACGATTTTTTGTAGAATTTTTCTAGGTCTAGGAATTGAGATATAGTCCATAGAAGTCAGAAACTATTCGTTGGCCCAACTATCGATGCATATTGATTGAAAGATGACTGGTTTAGGAACACGAACGAATTTTTGTAGAATTTTTCTAGGTCTAGGAATTGAGATATAGTCCATAGAAGTCAGGAACTATTCGTTGGCCCAACTATCGATGCATATTGTTTGATAGGTGACTGGTTTAGGAACCCGAACGATTTTTTGTAGAATTTTTCTAAGTCTAGGAATTGAGATATAGTCCATAGAAGTCAGAAACTATTCGTTGGCCCAACTATCGATGCATATTGATTGAAAGATGACTGGTTAAGGAGCACGAACGATTTTTTGTAGAATTTTTCTAGGTCTAGGAATTGAGATATAGTCCATAGAAGTCAGGAACTATTCGTTGGCCCAACTATCGATGCATATTGTTTGATAGGTGACTGGTTTAGGAACACGAACGATTTTTTGTAGAATTTTTCTAAGTCTAGGAATTGAGATATAGTCCATAGAAGTCAGAAACTATTCGTTGGCCCAACTATCGATGCATATTGATTGAAAGATGACTGGTTAAGGAACACGAACGATTTTTTGTAGAATTTTTCTAGGTCTAGGAATTGAGATATAGTCCATAGAAGTCAGGAACTATTCGTTGGCCCAACTATCGATGCATATTGTTTGAAAGGTGACTGGTTTAGGAACCCGAACGAATTTTTGTAGAATTTTTCTATGTCTAGGAATTGAGATATAGTCCATAGAAGTCAGGAACTATTCGTTGGCCCAACTATCGATGCATATTGTTTGATAGGTGACTGGTTTAGGAACACGAACGATTTTTTGTAGAATTTTTCTATGTCTAGGAATTGAGATATAGTCCATAGCAGTCAGGAACTATTCGTTGGCCCAACTATCGATGCATATTGTTTGATAGGTGACTGGTTTAGAAACCCGAACGATTTTTTGTAGAATTTTTCTAGGTCTAGGAATTGAGATATAGTCCATAGAAGTCAGGAACTATTCGTTGGCCCAACTATCGATGCATATTGTTTGATAGGTGACTGGTTTAGGAACCCGAACGATTTTTTGTAGAATTTTTCTAGGTCTAGGAATGGAGATATAGTCCATAGAAGTCAGAAACTATTCGTTGGCCCAACTATCGATGCATATTGTTTGATAGATGACTGGTTTAGGAACCCGAAAGATTTTTTGTAGAATTTTTCTAAGTCTAGGAATTGAGATATAGTCCATAGAAGTCAGAAACTATTCGTTGGCCCAACTATCGATGCATATTGATTGAAAGATGACTGGTTAAGGAACACGAACGATTTTTTGTAGAATTTTTCTAGGTCTAGGAATTGAGATATAGTCCATAGAAGTCAGGAACTATTCGTTGGCCCAACTATCGATGCATATTGTTTGAAAGGTGACTGGTTAAGGAACCCGAACGAATTTTTGTAGAATTTTTCTATGTCTAGGAATTGAGATATAGTCCATAGAAGTCAGGAACTATTCGTTGGCTCAACTATCGATGCATATTGTTTGATAGGTGACTGGTTTAGGAACACGAACGATTTTTTGTAGAATTTTTCTAGGTCTAGGAATTGAGATATAGTCCATAGAAGTCAGAAACTATTCGTTGGCCCAACTATCGATGCATATTGATTGAAAGGTTACTGGTTTAAGAACACGAACGATTTTTTGTAGAATTTTTCTAGGTCTAGGAATTGAGATATAGTCCATAGAAGTCAGAAACTATTCGTTGGCCCAACTATCGATGCATATTGTTTGATAGGTGACTGGTTTAGGAACCCGAACGAATTTTTGTAGAATTTTTCTTGGTCTAGGAATTGAGATATAGTCCATAGAAGTCAGAAACTATTCGTTGGCCCAACTATCGATGCATATTGTTTGATAGGTGACTGGTTAAGGAACCCGAACGATTTTTTGTAGAATTTTTTTAGGTCTAGGAATTGAGATATAGTCCATAGCAGTCAGGAACTATTCGTTGGCCCAACTATCGATGCATATTGTTTGATAGGTGACTGGTTTAGGAACACGAACGAGTTTTTGTAGAATTTTTCTATGTCTAGGAATTGAGATATAGTCCATAGCAGTCAGGAACTATTCGTTGGCCCAACTATCGATGCATATTGTTTGATAGATGACTGGTTTAGGAAGCCGAACGATTTTTTGTAGAATTTTTCTATGTCTAGGAATTGAGATATAGTCCATAGCAGTCAGGAACTATTCGTTGGCCAACTATCGATGCATATTGTTTGATAGGTGACTGATTAAGCAACCCGAACGATTTTTTGTAGAATTTTTTTAGGTCTAGGAATTGAGATATAGTCCATAGAAGTCAGGAACTATTCGTTGGCCCAACTATCGATGCATATTGTTTGATAGGTGACTGGTTTAGGAACACGAACGAGTTTTTGTAGAATTTTTCTATGTCTAGGAATTGAGATATAGTCCATAGAAGTCAGGAACTATTCGTTGGCCCAACTATCGATGCATATTGTTTGATAGGTGACTGGTTTAGGAACCCGAACGAATTTTTGTAGAATTTTTCTAGGTCTAGGAATTGAGACATAGCAGTCAGGAACTATTCGTTGGCCCAACTATCGATGCATATTGTTTGATAGGTGACTGGTTTAGGAACCCGAACGAATTTTTGTAGAATTTTTCTATGTCTAGGAATTGAGATATAGTCCATAGCAGTCAGGAACTATTCGTTGGTCCAACTATCGATGCATATTGTTTGATAGGTGACTGGTTAAGGAACCCGAACGATTTTGTTTAGTAGAATTTTTTTAGGTCTAGGAATTGAGATATAGTCCATAGCAGTCAGGAACTATTCGTTGGCCCAACTATCGATGCATATTGTTTGATAGGTGACTGGTTTAGGAACACGAACGAGTTTTTGTAGAATTTTTCTATGTCTAGGAATTGAGATATAGTCCATAGAAGTCAGGAACTATTCGTTGGCCCAACTATCGATGCATATTGTTTGATAGGTGACTGGTTAAGGAACCCGAACGATTTTTTGTAGAATTTTTTTAGGTCTAGGAATTGAGATATAGTCCATAGCAGTCAGGAACTATTCGTTGGCCCAACTATCGATGCATATTGTTTGATAGGTGACTGGTTTATTAACCCGAACGAATTTTTGTAGAATTTTTCTAGGTCTAGGAATTGAGATATAGTCCATAGCAGTCAGGAACTATTCGTTGGCCCAACTATCGATGCATATTGTTTGATAGATGACTGGTTAAGGAAGCCGAACGATTTTTTGTAGAATTTTTCTAGGTCTAGGAATTGAGATATAGTCCATAGCAGTCAGGAACTATTCGTTGGCCCAACTATCGATGCATATTGTTTGATAGATGACCTGTTAAGGAACCCGAACGATTTTTTGTAGAATTTTTCTAGGTCTAGGAATTGAGATATAGTCCATAGCAGTCAGGAACTATTCGTTGGCCCAACTATCGATGCATATTGTTTGATAGGTGACTGGTTAAGGAACCCGAACGATTTTTTGTAGAATTTTTCCATGCCTAGGAATTGAGATATAGTCCATAGAAGTCAGGAACTATTCGTTGGCCCAACTATCGATGCATATTGTTTGATAGGTGACTGGTTTAGGAACACGAACGATTTTTTGTAGAATTTTTCTATGTCTAGGAATTGAGATATAGTCCATAGAAGTCAGAAACTATTCGTTGGCCCAACTATCGATGCATATTGTTTGATAGGTGACTGGTTAAGGAACCCGAACGATTTTTTGTAGAATTTTTCTAGGTCTAGGAATTGAGATATAGTCCATAGAAGTCAGAAACTATTCGTTGGCCCAACTATCGATGCATATTGTTTGATAGGTGACTGGTTAAGGAACACGAACGATTTTTTGTAGAATTTTTCTAGGTCTAGGAATTGAGATATAGTCCATAGCAGTCAGGAACTATTCGTTGGGCCAACTATCGATGCATATTGTTTGAAAGATGACTGGTTAAGGAACACGAACGAATTTTTGTAGAATTTTTCTAGGTCTAGGAATTGAGATATAGTCCATAGCAGTCAGGAACTATTAGTTGGCCCAACTATCGATGCATATTGTTTGATAGGTGACTGGTTTAGGAACACGAACGATTTTTTGTAGAATTTTTCTATGTCTAGGAATTGAGATATAGTCCATAGAAGTCAGAAACTATTCGTTGGCCCAACTATCGATGCATATTTTTTGATAGATGACTGGTTTAGGAACCCGAACGAATTTTTGTAGAATTTTTCTAGGTCTAGGAATTGAGATATAGTCCATAGAAGTCAGGAACTATTCGTTGGCCCAACTATCGATGCATATTGTTTGATAGGTGACTGGTTTAGGAACACGAACGATTTTTTGTAGAATTTTTCTATGTCTAGGAATTGAGATATAGTCCATAGCAGTCAGGAACTATTCGTTGGCCCAACTATCGTTCATATTGTTTGATAGATGACTGGTTAAGGAACCCGAACGATTTTTTGTAGAATTTTTCTAGGTCTAGGAATTGAGATATAGTCCATAGAAGTCAGGAACTATTCGTTGGCCCAACTATCGATGCATATTGTTTGATAGGTGACTGGTTAAGGAACCCGAACGAATTTTTGTAGAATTTTTCTAGGTCTAGGAATTGAGATATAGTCCATAGCAGTCAGGAACTATTCGTTGGCCCAACTATCGATGCATATTGTTTGAAAGGTGACTGGTTAAGGAACCCGAACGATTTTTTGTAGAATTTTTCTATGTCTAGGAATTGAGATATAGTCCATAGCAGTCAGGAACTATTCGTTGGCCCAACTATCGATGCATATTGTTTGATAGGTGACTGGTTAAGGAACCCGAACGAATTTTTGTAGAATTTTTCTAGGTCTAGGAATTGAGATATAGTCCATAGCAGTCAGGAACTATTCGTTGGCCCAACTATCGATGCATATTGTTTGAAAGGTGACTGGTTAAGGAACTCGAACGATTTTTTGTAGAATTTTTCTAGGTCTAGGAATTGAGATATAGTCCATAGCAGTCAGGAACTATTCGTTGGCCCAACTATCGATGCATATTGTTTGAAAGGTGACTGGTTAAGGAACACGAACGAGTTTTTGTAGAATTTTTCTATGTCTAGGAATTGAGATATAGTCCATAGAAGTCAGGAACTATTCGTTGGCCCAACTATCGATGCATATTGTTTGATAGGTGACTGGTTTATTAACCCGAACGAATTTTTGTAGAATTTTTCTAGGTCTAGGAATTGAGATATAGTCCATAGCAGTCAGGAACTATTCGTTGGCCCAACTATCGATGCATATTGTTTGATAGGTGACTGGTTAAGGAACTCGAACGATTTTTGTAGAATTTTTCTAGGTCTAGGAATTGAGATATAGTCCATAGCAGTCAGGAACTATTCGTTGGGCCAACTATCGATGCATATTTTTTGATAGGTGACTGGTTAAGGAACCCGAACGAATTTTTGTAGAATTTTTCTAGGTCTAGGAATTGAGATATAGTCCATAGCAGTCAGGAACTATTCGTTGGCCCAACTATCGATGCATATTGTTTGAAAGGTGACTGGTTAAGGAACCCGAACGATTTTTTGTAGAATTTTTCTATGTCTAGGAATTGAGATATAGTCCATAGCAGTCAGGAACTATTCGTTGGCCCAACTATCGATGCATATTGTTTGATAGGGAACTGGTTTAAGAACACGAACAATTTTTTGTAGAATTTTTCTATGTCTAGGAATTGAGATATAGTCCATAGCAGTCAGGAACTATTCGTTGGCCCAACTATCGATGCATATTGTTTGATAGGTTACTGGTTAAGGAACACGAACGATTTTTTGTAGAATTTTTCTATGTCTAGGAATTGAGATATAGTCCATAGAAGTCAGAAACTATTCGTTGGCCCAACTATCGATGCATATTATTTGATAGATGACTGGTTTAGGAACACGAACGTTTTTTTGTAGAATTTTTCTAGGTCTAGGAATTGAGATATAGTCCATAGCAGTCAGGAACTATTCGTTGGCCCAACTATCGATGCATATTGTTTGATAGGTGACTGGTTTAGGAACCCGAACGAATTTTTGTAGAATTTTTCTTGGTCTAGGAATTGAGATATAGTCCGTAGAAGTCAGAAACTATTCGTTGGCCCAACTATCGATGCATATTGTTTGATAGGTGACTGGTTAAGGAACACGAACGATTTTTTGTAGAATTTTTATAGGTCTAGTAATTGAGATATAGTCCATAGCAGTCAGAAACTATTCGTTGGCCCAACTATCGATGCATATTGTTTGATAGGTGACTGGTTTAGGAACACGAACGATTTTTTGTAGAATTTTTCTATGTCTAGGAATTGAGATATAGTCCATAGCAGTCAGGAACTATTCGTTGGCCCAACTATCGATGCATATTCAATGATAGGTGACTGGTTTAGGAACACGAACGAGTTTTTGTAGAATTTTTCTAGGTCTAGGAATTGAGATATAGTCCATAGCAGTCAGGAACTATTCGTTGGCCCAACTATCGATGCATATTGTTTGAAAGGTGACTGGTTTAGGAACACGAACGATTTTTTGTAGAATTTTTCTAGGTCTAGGAATTGAGATATAGTCCATAGAAGTCAGAAACTATTCTTTGGCCCAACTATCGATGCATATTGTTTGATAGGTGACTGGTTAAGGAACAGGAATGATTTTTTGTAGAATTTTTCTATGTCTAGGAATTGAGATATAGTCCATAGCAGTCAGGAACTATTCGTTGGCCCAACTATCGATGCATATTGTTTGATAGGTGACTGGTTTAGGAACCCGAACGAATTTTTGTAGAATTTTTCTAGGTCTAGGAATTGAGATATAGTCCGTAGAAGTCAGAAACTATTCGTTGGCCCAACTATCGATGCATATTGTTTGATAGGTGACTGGTTAAGGAACACGAACGATTTTTTGTAGAATTTTTATAGGTCTAGTAATTGAGATATAGTCCATAGCAGTCAGAAACTATTCGTTGGCCCAACTATCGATGCATATTGTTTGATAGGTGACTGGTTTAGGAACACGAACGATTTTTTGTAGAATTTTTCTATGTCTAGGAATTGAGATATAGTCCATAGCAGTCAGGAACTATTCGTTGGCCCAACTATCGATGCATATTCAATGATAGGTGACTGGTTTAGGAACACGAACGAGTTTTTGTAGAATTTTTCTAGGTCTAGGAATTGAGATATAGTCCATAGCAGTCAGGAACTATTCGTTGGCCCAACTATCGATGCATATTGTTTGAAAGGTGACTGGTTTAGGAACACGAACGATTTTTTGTAGAATTTTTCTAGGTCTAGGAATTGAGATATAGTCCATAGAAGTCAGAAACTATTCGTTGGCCCAACTATCGATGCATATTGTTTGATAGGTGACTGGTTAAGGAACAGGAATGATTTTTTGTAGAATTTTTCTATGTCTAGGAATTGAGATATAGTCCATAGCAGTCAGGAACTATTCTTTGGCCCAACTATCGATGCATATTGTTTGATAGGTGACTGGTTTAGGAACCCGAACGAATTTTTGTAGAATTTTTCTTGGTCTAGGAATTGAGATATAGTCCGTAGAAGTCAGAAACTATTCGTTGGCCCAACTATCGATGCATATTGTTTGATAGGTGACTGGTTAAGGAACATGAACGATTTTTTGTAGAATTTTTCAAGGTCTAGGAATTGAGATATAGTCCATAGCAGAATTTTACTAGGTCTAGGAATTGAGATATAGTCCATAGAAGTCAGGAACTATTCGTTGGCCCAACTATCGATGCATATTCTATGATAGATGACTAGTTAAGGAACACGAACGATTTTTTGTAGAATTTTTCTATGTCTAGGAATTGAGATATAGTCCATAGCAGTCAGGAACTATTCGTTGGCTCAACTATCGATGCATATTGTTTGATAGGTGACTGGTTTAGGAACCCGAACGAATTTTTGTAGAATTTTTCTTGGTCTAGGAATTGAGATATAGTCCATAGAAGTCAGGAACTATTCGTTGGCCCAACTATCGATGCATATTGTTTGATAGGTGACTGGTTTAGGAACCCGAACGATTTTTTGTTGAATTTTTCTATGTCTAGGAATGGAGATATAGTCCATAGAAGTCAGGAACTATTCGTTGGCCCAACTATCGATGCATATTGTTTGATAGGTGACTGGTTTAGAAACCCGAACGAATTTTTGTAGAACTTTTCAAGGTCTAGGAATTGAGATATAGTCCATTGAAGTCAGGAACTATTCGTTGGACCAACTATCCATGCATATTTTTCTATAGGTGACTGGTTTAGGAACCCGAACGAATTTTTGTAGAATTTTTCTACGTCTAGGAATTGAGATATAGTCCATAGAAGTCAGAAACTATTCGTTGGCCCAACTATCGATGCATATTGTTTGATAGGTGACTGGTTTAGGAACCCGAACAATTTTTTGTAGAATTTTTCTATGTCTAGGAATTGAGATATAGTCCATAGAAGTCAGAAACTATTCGTTGGCCCAACTATCGATGCATATTGTTTGATAGGTGACTGGTTTAGGAACACGAACGATTTTTTGTAGAATTTTTCTAGGTCTAGGAATTGAGATATAGTCCATAGAAGTCAGGAACTATTCGTTGGCCCAACTATCGATGCATATTGTTTGATAGGTGACTGGTTTAGGAACACGAACGATTTTTTGTAGAATTTTTCTACGTCTAGGAATTGAGATATAGTCCATAGAAGTCAGGAACTATTCGTTGGCCCAACTATCGATGCATATTGTTTGATAGGTGACTGGTTTAGGAACCCGAACGAATTTTTGTAGAATTTTTCTATGTCTAGGAATTGAGATATAGTCCATAGCAGTCAGGAACTATTCGTTGGCCCAACTATCGATGCATATTGTTTTATAGATGACTAGTTTAGGAACACGAACGAATTTTTGTAGAATTTTTCTATGTCTAGGAATTGAGATATAGTCCATAGCAGTCAGGAACTATTCGTTGGCCCAACTATCAATGCATATTGTTTGATAGATGACTAGTTTAGGAACACGAACGATTTTTTGTAGAATTTTTCTATGTCTAGGAATTGAGATATAGTCCATAGCAGTCAGGAACTATTCGTTGGCCCAACTATCGATGCATATTGTTTGATAGGTGACTGGTTTAGGAACCCGAACGATTTTTTGTAGAATTTTTCTATGTCTAGGAATTGAGATATAGTCCATAGCAGTCAGAAACTATTCGTTGGCCCAACTATCGATGCATATTGCTTGTTCGATGACTAGTTTACGAACCCGAACGAGTTTTTGTAGATTTTTTCTATGTCTAGGAATTGAGATATAGTCCATCGCAGTCAGGAACTATTCGTTGGCCCAACTATTGATGCATATTGTTTGATAGGTGACTGGTTTAGGAACCCGAACGATTTTTTGAAGAATTTTTTCTATGTCTAGATACAGTCCATAGAAGTCCCGTGTGTTTCATAAAAACTGCACCTGATGCTTCTTTGACGATTTATATTGTTTAAAAAACTATTTAAAACGCTGCCCGATTGAATTTAAAATTGGTGTGGATAGCTACCCCTCCTTGTTGTAAGGCGAAATTCTTTGTCAGTTGATCTAACCCGACGCTCTTTCCATCAAAATGGACAACTTGCGATGGCATTTGCGAGTGATGCCGTATGAGACGGATCTCTTGAGACTGCTGATTATAGCTTACACTTCATTAACAGTTGTCCAGCTTTCGATCGCATCAAATCTCTTATGTAATCCTAAAGGTTATATAAAAATTTAAATCAAATAAAAATTTGATATTTTTTAATTCAAAATATTCCTTATAGTGGAATTTTATTTTTTATATATCATAATTATATTTCGGCAATCAAGTTGCCATCTTCATTATTTCTAAGATGGCTATAATTTTTGAATAGCCGTCAATATAGTTTGCTTGGTGCCTCTTTTAAATAAATCGACGGAGGTCTCTCTTTAGGCTCTTCTTTTTTATCTTCACTGCGATCTTCCACACATAGAGCTTCGAACCGATTGTGCTATTCTATTCCATCCGAATTTAGTTTAACACTTTTCAACTTAGACTTTAAAATAGCCCTCTTCTGGATATTTCGGATTACGTTTCCTTTTTGAAGTCACTGTACACTGTAACGTTCAATTTCCCTTTGCACTAATGTGTCATTGTCGACATTCATTGTCAAGGTTATTATTATGATTATTTTCCATTGTTTTTAATGTTGTAAAACTTTTTATTTCGTTTTTTATATCAGGAAACCCCAATTCAAGAACCAAATCACTATTTGAAATATATCAGGATGCATTGACTATACTCCAAAGTAAATTATTTTGGAAGCTTTGGATAAGTTTGACGTTTTATTATTAAAATTAGCTGGAACCCGGTAACGTATAATTTAAAACTGATATTTCAATTGAAACCGACTATGTCAAACTACGTTAACAGAATTAATCTAGCAGAGGCCTTACGCGGTCTTAGTAGCCGACTATAGCTCAGAGTTGGTCGTGGGGTTTGTAAAGGCTTGCATGATTCTTGAATAAACCGCAAAATAAAATAAAATATATATAACGTACCGAAACTCAACCAGACAACTTACCTAAACCTCATCATCCCGTATTTTGTTCGACCTGACATGATCATTTTGAACAAAGAATCACATTATATTAAGATGAGAAAAAAAATTGAACAAAAATACTTTTGATTTCTAATTCGTTATAAATTCATAAATTCAAATGTTTTATTAAAGAAATTAAATTAAAATTTGAAATTACCAAAATTGAGATAAAAGTATAATATGTTGAACGAAATATGATAAACCAAAAAAAACTTCGAACTAACTTATCATACAAAAAAACATTGTTTAGGAATCCGGATTATTCTGTTTTTAACTTAGCAAATATTCTTAATTAAAATCTTAAAACTAGGTCTTAAAATATAAATATAATAATTAATAATTAATAAAAAAACAATAATAATACCATTGATTAAATACATTAAGATAATATCACCTCGATTTTATCCGCTACGTTTGGCTAATGTCTCTACTGGTCATTTAAAAAGAGATAAACTTTGTTTAAATTGGTAATACTTTTCTAGCACCATATAAATTATAAAATTTAATTTTTGTTGCTTTTTACCGTATAATATTTGTATTAGTATTAGTTTATTATGATTTTTTAGTTTCTTTTATTTTTAAAAAAATCGGTATTCAGTGATACCCATCAGTTGTCTCACCTACTCTCACGCAAAATTAATTTGAATTTCAATCATCAATGTAAGAATAAAAAGGATCAATATAGTTAGGATTCAAATATTGAATTAACAAAAGACGTAGCAAAAACATTACGATAAATGGTGTCATACAGAAATAAATAATACCGATAATGTGAGACACTGAAAACATCACATTTGTGTCGTTTAGAAGCAAACCGGTGTCTATTCCGTCTTAGTTGATTTCTTGTAAATCTTACATTTGTTACTACTTTTACATTTTAAGGGCTATAGTTTGTTTTCTACTTTAAAATGTAGAAAATTGATTTAAGAATAATATCTGAAAAGCTAAAATTGAAAAACTATTGGTTTTCGGTAAATTATTGAAATAAAAATGGAATAGGCTCGTTTTACAATGAAGGTACAGGAATAGACTGTTTTTGCAAATAAATTATGCGTAATAGGCTGGTTTTGCTTCTTCATACTTGGGATAGTTTTTCAAAAACAACACACTACTTTAATTCCTTTTAGAAGGAACTATATTTTAAAACCGTAAATTTAAATACAAAATAAAACATATTTTTTTGTAATTCTTAACTCTTAAAGTAATTTATTCACAGATAAAATTCACAGCATAAATTTAATAAAAATAAATAAAAGTAATTTCAATATAAAATAAATAAACAAAAATTATATTCGAAGGCCATCAACCTCCAGATTCTCCTCACAAATTGAATCTTGATTTCGATCGGTGATAATTGGCTCTTCAGCTGCACTTTGCAATACGTCTTTGTAAAAAACTAACGCTGGATTTTCTTTCCTTTCAACCCCAAAATGTTTTTGTAAAAGCCTGTTGACATCTGCCAGCTTCTCTTTTTTTACGGTCACATCGGGTTGAATCGTGGCTGGTCGCATTGCTCTGATGGGTTTACCTCTTTTCTGAACCGATCTAGCTACACCAATGTCAGATTTATAAAATATTTCTCCTCTTACAACACATTCTCCATTCTGTTTCCTTGTTAGTATCATCCTTTTTGACTCCATAAATTTAAAGTGCCATGTTCTGGGTGGTCTTAGGTGATTACCTACCTCAGTCTTAAAATCAAAAACTGGGCAATCCTTGCCAACACTAAAAGTTGTACCATGTTCTCGATAAATTTTTATATAATCGGCAACGTCGATGATGGTTTGTTTAGCTTTTATTTTTTTTTCAAGCTGTGCAAACACGCGATCCGAATAATGTACTTAATCAATGATAATACTTAATATTTTTTTTTGTTGTGTTACCGATGAATGGAATGGTGTGCTACGTTGATGGTAGTTCATCTGTAGATCTGCATTTATGTCGTATTTACCTCGTATATGGATTGAAATAAGATTTTGTTTTTGAGATTAAATGTTGTTGCTGTTTATGATTATTAATTTTTTTTTGTTGTTGTTATATATATATATATATATATATATATATATATATATATATATATATATATATATATATATATATATATATATATATATATATATATATATTATTTCATTGTTTTTTTTTTTAGTTTTTACAATTATTAATATTAATAAATTAAAAATATATCACAGATTATTATATATAGGGTAATTATATTAAAATTGATTCATATAAATCATGAATAATAATTTTAGTTGCTGCCGAAAAGATGTTCCATCCAATAATCCAAAAATCAAAGAGACCACAACATTCACGTGCACCCCTATTTATTGCATTTTTTTTCAATCAATTTTTTTTTACATTATATATATGTCCCAATATTTAATAAACTGGGAAATTTTGAATTTTGAATAATAATTCAGGGCAGGGAACGCCAACGACCGCGGGTGGTGTTACAACCCTAATAAGGTTCCACACTCAATGCCACAAAAAGCCCATGGTGCAAAACTAGGATTTCATCAAAGCCAGTAGTTTTGCAGGAATATTTCTGGAGTTGAACACAAAGGATCTTGTGTGTGCATCCGGTTAAAACACCAACTTAGTGCACTGTATATATTTATTTGTTTTGCAATATGGTGGATGTTGCACCCACGACGATTTGTTTCTTTCTGGTAATGTGATGGTTTTGATGTGATATACTTTACCTCTACCTAAACATTTCTCTCCCTCCAACACAATTCATGTTTCACCTCAATTCAATCTACTACAAAATTAATTTGGCGAGCTTAATAATTATACGTCTGTCAAAATACAATTGAGGTGAGTATATGTTTTCGTACACTAAATTTTACATTAATAAGATAATATTATTTTTCTAACCTTGACTCTTTTTGTGCTGGAACTGAAGATATGCTTGCCCTATAGTGGATTGGTGTTGTGGTCAAACATAAAGTCCCCTCGAACAAATATTATTATTTTATTTTAATAAGGTTAATTAATCTTCCACCGGCAATCGAAATAGTTTGATCACAGGTCGCTTAAACTGGGATGATTTTGTTATCTACATGTTATATGTTACTTGTTATATATATATATATATATATAAATATATATATATATATATATATATATATATATATATATATATATATATATATATATATATATAAATATATATATATATATATATATATATATATATATATATATATATATATATATATATATATATGTACACTCCTGGACAAAATTAACTCATTTTTTTTTTGTAATAAAAAAAAATCCAGCTGGACAATTTCAGTGGAACTGGTATCAAATGATCCCAATGAGGCACAAATGTGGCGTTATATTATATATTATATGTTATATTATAGCGGCTATTTTTCATTGCAAAATCTTAAAATGAATTCCGAGCATACCAGTCTGCATTCATCCTCAAACCAATCTCCACCAGCTCCGTACGGCCCTCCCAACTGATTCCACCCCAAAACATTATTGAATCTACACCAAAGCTTACAGTTTGCACCATGTTACACGGTGCGTAGCGTTCTTCAAGTCTTCTGTATACAAGATTACGTCCATCTGGTTTCAATAATTGGATTCTGGTCTCATCTGAAAAGAGAACAGTGGCCCATTGATCAGTTCCCCAATTTGCATGAGTATGAGCAAATTCTAAACGGCTGGATTTGTGGCGGGGAAGAAGCCGTGAAACTTTTACGGGCCGTTTTGGAGTTAGGTTCACTTCTTTTAATCTTCGTCTTACTGTTCTAACACTAATATTCACTTGACGCGCACTAAGTAACTCATTTTTGAGTTGAGTAGAAGTTCGCTTTCGATCTCGTAACGAATTCATTTTTAAAAATCGATCGTCATGCTCGGTTGTGCACCTTTTACGTCCTTGTCCGGGCTTTCTTTTATACTCTAAGGTCTCACGATACCGCTTAAGTATTCGTGAAACCGAAGACTGATTAATTCCTAATTTTCGTGCGATTTGTACTTGTGTATAATCTTCCTGATACAATGTGACCACTTTAACCGCCTCCAGCTCTTGAACGGGTGCCATATTACAATGGATTTTATATTAGGTGTTTGATTTAGAACACATTTACAAGAACTAGTGGTACAGCATTTAAAAATAATTGATATGCAATGGAACAAAAGCCGATCGTTGCGTTGGATTTCAAACACAATGCACTTTTGATTAAGCATTTTTGAAAAATTTAATTGATTGGCTTGCAGTTTGTAACAACGATTACCTCATATATCGATATCGTTGTTCAATGGGTAACAGAAGGTTTCATGCTCCCTCGTAGTGCTTTGCAACATCGTACTTTAATATAATTATGGGAAAATAATAGCAATAATAAAAAAAAACTGGAATTGAATTGGAAGGGCGGTAGGGTTTTTGTTTTGGGTGAGAGATAGAAAAAAATACGGGATCAGTTAGCAATTAAATCTCATGGTGATGATATTAATAAATAAAGTAATTAATATTAATAAAAAAAAAAATAGAAGACAAAACAAAACGAGTAGCCATTGAACTGTTTAAAAGTTAGAAAAACGTGTCGTGTTAAGTTTTTTTTTTTTTTGATCACACAAAAAAAAAAAATAAAAATGAAAAGAACACAAAGTTAAATCTAATTTGTTAAAAATAATTTAAAATATTAAATTTATACAATTTATTATTAATTAATAAACATATAATTAGTGAAATATAATAAAAGAAAATAAATAAATTAAATCCATCGATTAATAATTACTAAATACATATATATCAATACACTAAATAACAAAATAAAACAATAAACCAAGAATAAAAATATAAATAATGCATCATACACGCTCAGATGCATAATTGGAAAATCATTGAGTCGAACCACATGCATCTTAGCACGTCGCTAACAATATTATTTCGAGAAGATCATACAACATTATCAGCATACGACAAACACATGTACATGCAAGTTTTAGTAAATTTAATATGATATAACAAAAAATAAATAACGTTATACTAATCCTTAAATTTAATATATTATTAGTAATTAAGTTTTTTTTTTAATATAAGTTTATAATATAAGTTTTCTCGGTGGTTATAGTAAGGTTATTATTCTTAGTTTTGTTGTATAGGCTAGGTTAGTGAATTTTCTTTGTATCTTTAAACAATTTTTTTTTTTTGAATTTATAATAATATATTTTAGTATCTCAGTTAATTTTTTTTAATGTTAAACTTTGTGTTTTTTTTTTACCGTTATTTTTCTCTTTGTTTTGCATTAATATCATAATGACTTTTTCCCGATAGCCAATTTCCCGTGAGTGAGTATGATGATGAATTCCAGGTGAGTATACTTAAAAGTTGAATGCTTATTAGCTGGATCCTTTTCTTTTTCAATTAGTTTTGTATACGGTCATTACTGATTTGTTCATGTTCCAGACTCCCCACCCCAAGCTCCTGAGCCTTAGTCGGCGTAATCGACCGTTTTCTGGAACCTCTGACAAATATTCTGTTAACGACCAGTACTGATATCGGGACTGTTCGTTACAAAACTTTATTCAAGGTGGTTTCTGATAATAATATAAATGTGCTATCATTTGACACTAGAAGTATTAAAATTGACCAGCGTGATTTTTTTTATTACAAAAAATTAAGCGTTAATTTTATCCGCGAGTGTATATATATATATATATATATATATATATATATACATATATATATATATATATATATATATATATATATATATATATATATATATATATATATATATATATAGATATATACATATATATATATATATATATATATATATATATATATATATATATATATATATATATATATATATATATATATATATATATATATATTTATATATATATATATATATATATATATATATATATATATATATATATATTTATATATATTAATATATATATATATATATATATATATATATATATATATATATATATATATATATATATATATATATATATATATATGTATTTATATATATTTATATATATATATATATATATATATATATATATATATATATATATATATATATATATATATATATAAATATATATATATATATATATATATATATATATATATATATATATATATATATATATATATATATATATATATATATATGGTGCCAATTAATTACTTATTATGGAATTTTCGAATACTACTCACCCAGAGGACCATTTGAATTTCTAATGATGATGTTTTTCTGGTAGATTAGATCCATAGTAATGTTAAAACAATCTAGGATTTTGGTCCCGGTGTAGAGTTGGACGGGAAAACTCTAGGAATGTACTTATGGTTCGAATCAATGCAAAATATGTTTTATTCGTTAATATGAAGTTATACAAATACATATAAACAAATAAATTGTTGTTGTAAGTTTAGGAAGATATAGGAAAAACTTCTTTCTCATGGCCACATGCATGGTGGTGACTTATCATCTCGTAGTAACACTACGTCGTCTACCCTTAGGTTACTAGTTGTCTGCGTCCATTTACTTCGTTGTTGTAGTGTGTTTAGGTAGGTTATTGAGTATCGCCGCCAAAAATCCGGAATTAGCCACTGTACTTGTTCCCATCGATTGAGCCGAGACATCGAAATCTCTTCAAAATTTGCTTGAGGCACTGAGGTTGTTGGACCAAGGGTCAGAAAATGCGCTAGTGTCAACGTATCAATGTTGCTAGTATCTTCGTTTGTAATGGCACATAGCGGTTGAGAGTTTAAGATACCTGCAATACGTACCATTTACGAGATACCTTCAATACGTACCAATACAGTCTCCATTTCCTCATATGTTAGATGGGAGTTTCCAATTACCTTTACTAAATGAGATTTCACGGATCTCACAGCCCGCTCCCATATTCCTCCAAAATGCGGTGAAATTGTGGGAATAAAATGCCAGTTGATTCGCGCATTTGTTGCATAGTTGCTTATACTAGACTGATATTGTTTACTTGATAATAGGTCATAATGCTCAAAAAACTTTCGTTTTGCACCTATAAAATTCGTACCGTTATCCGAATACATGTCAGTTGGAGCTCCCTTCCGTGCAGTAAATCTATCTAATGCCGCCAAAAATGCATCGGTGGTGAGAACTGATGCCATTTCTAAGTTTTATGAATAAAACTATGAAGCCCTTAATTAGTTTGGCACCTCTACCCTTCTTTGTTCAACGCCAACTGATTAAAATGGCCGACTTGGTGTCACTCGTGCCTGGGGTAAGTAACCCATTTGTTGAGTTGAACGCAAGGTTGAATTCCGGACGCACGTTACGCATTTGTGGCAAAGCTTCCGACATTTTTCACGTACACCCAAAATCCAGTACCTTTGGCGTGACAAGGATAACAAGGGACTTGGACCCTGATGTAGATAAATCTTGTGCATAGATAATAGGATTATATCGGTGACTTGGTGGTGCTTTGGTAACAAGATTGGGTGCTTTGTGTCATAACTACATGAGGAATTCTGCAGCCTACCACCAACACGTAACATATTCTGCGAGTCAATTAATGGTGCTAATGATCTGAGTTTCAAACTAGATGATACTCTCTTGTTTCTTTTTAATGAACAGATGTCTTCAGCAAATTCCCTCTGTTGCGTGTGCCTAATGATCATTAATTCGGCGTGCTCGAGCTCAGATGCAGATATATTCGTGGATTTTAATTTTGCTTCTTAGCCATCGAACGAGTTAGTCGTGTCCAGTTCGAGAAACGTATTAACATTTGTTCGATTGGATGCGCGTCGTTATTCTCGACTAACACATGCAGAACATTCAATTCTCGAATTCGGGTTTCTGCCAAGGTTTTTATTATGTTCGGCCTTGAAGGCCAAGCCTCTTCATTTAATGATAACCATTCCGGGCCCCTGAACCATAGTTTGTTGTTGATTAAATCTCTTGCCGGTCTTCCTCGCGTTGCTAAGTCTGATGGATTCTCCTTGCTCCTGACATGTCTCCAAACTCCATGAGGAAGAGCTGTGTGCATTGCTGACACTCGATTCGCTACATACGTTTACCAATGTCGCGGGTGATTTGATAGCCACACCAGGACGATCGTTGAATTGGACCATAACCAGATTGGAGTATCCTTTAATTGATACGCATTCAACTCTCTTTGCGTTAACTTAGTCAATAAGTGAGCACCACAGAGCTCTAACCGTGGCATTGTGATGCAGCACATCTTCTCAAATTCTTTTTGTTGCTAGAACGCTGGATCGGCCAACTGCAGTTCGGAATATTGTTCTATATGGTCGCAAAGAATCTCTGAAGATGCTGTCAATGTGGTAATTTTTGGAAGTACGAATGCCTTGATTTGTATGCAACATGTTTCATCAAATTTGAGGTGTATTGTTATGTAAACACTCCCCAACGTAGTACCTCTTGATGTTGCAATACCTTCTACCCGTAAACGTCCTGGTTTAGAATGGATTCCTAGTTGAGTCACCAATCTTTTCGATACAAATGTAATTTAAGATCCGGAGTCCAACAGCGCACTGTACAGTTTGAATTGCCCAAATCGATCTTGCGTTTTCACGACCTCTGTTGGTAATATTGTTCCACCCAGGTGATATGCATTCAGCAGCTTAGCATGTGATGACGATGTTATCGCTTGATTTTTGTCTAAAGGGATCGTGGTCATCTTTGAAGAAGATTCACTTGTGTCGCGAGTAATGTGACTTTATCTGTATGTAGTAACGTGTGATGTTTTCGACCACATTTTGAACATCTTCGTCGACTTAAACCTTCCTGAGCTCTATGTCGACACCCCAAACAATTGAAGCACACACGAAGCGCAACGGCTTGTTCTTTTCGCTCAATGACATCTAAACTCTTAAATTTACTGCACTCGTAAAGTTTATGGTCTGCCTTGCAGGATACACATTCTTCAGATACCGGCACCATTAGTTGATGTGTCTTTGTTGGTTGACTTCTGGTTGTAATTGGTTTGATTGATTCACATGATTTCAAGGCATCACACCGTTCACTGACGAAACTTAAAAATTCCTCGAATGACGGAAACTCTTTGTTGAACGTCTTGTGAGCCCAAGCTTGTTGAGTTTCTGAATCGGTTTTGTGTAACATAAGGTGAATAACCCACGGGTCACGATTTTTGCTGCTCCACCCAATGCTTCTATTCCACGATGTACTTCATCGGCGTTGTTGAAGAGTTGCCTTAGTTTCTTTACCGAGCTTCCTTGCATAGTTTGTTGATCAATTAGTTGTTTGATCATATCTTCAACACATACTTTCGTTTATCGTAGCGGTCGCAGAGCTTCTGCCAGGTTTGGGTGTAATTGGCTTCTGATACAAGTATATGTTTAATTAAATTAGCTGCTTCGCCACGAAGGTAACCTCTTAAATATTGAAATTTATCGGCATCCGTTATCCCAATTTTGCAGTGAACCGACGCGGTGTATAAGTCCTTAAAGCTCGGGAATTCTTTATAGTCCCCGGAAAACGTTGGAACATTCAATCTAGGTAGACGAACTGAGCAGTGCGGTTCGTCTAGCGAGTGAGATACTGTCTGATTTAATGATGTGGTAAATGAAGATGATAATGTGGTAAGAAAATCGTTCTGATCCTTCAAAATACACGACACCATTTTTTCGACTCCAGCCGCTTCTTCCATCTTTGGTTCAGCCAGGTACTGCTTTAATTTGGTTTTTATCCTTAAGTATTTTGTTTCGTATTCCACCATTTCAGATGGAATTTCTCTTTATGGTAGCCATCTCTATTTCAAATGAACAAAATGGCGCACAACACCGCGGTATGCGATGCCTCTGATATTCACGTGGATTGTTGACCTTGATATTCGCCCCACTTCAATTCACCGGATGTCGCTCGATATTCCCCGGATTTCACTCGATATTTTTTTTGTTTTATAATTTTCGTGGTTATATTCTTGACTTATAGTGTTTCACACGCTTGATTCGTACACTTGGTTTTGTACCCACGTGGTTGTAGATGCTTCACAATCACCCTATTCACTTATACCCACGAGGTATTACGGAATTTTTGCCGCTTGATAGTCACCCACTTCACTGATAACCACGTTGTATTACGCGGGTTTGTTCACTACTGATAGTCACTTACTTCACTACTTACTTGAATTACGACCCCCGACAAGATATCACCCCAATGACTGCAGCAGATCCGGCTCGAAGGACCAAATTGTGTGTGCATCCGGTTAAAACACCACCTTAGTGGACTGTATATATTTATTTATTTTGCAATATGGTGGATGTTGCACCCACGACGATTTGTTTCTTTCTGGTAATGTGATGGTTTTGATGTGATATACTTTACCTCTGGGTCCGGGTTACACTGACATATTTTAAAATGTCATTTTTCAAAATAGCATATTTCAAAACGACATTTTTCATAACGGCATAAGGTACAAAACGGCATAAGGTTCAAAATGGCATAAGGTAGAAAGATGCCATTTTGAACTTTATGCCGTTTTGAAAAATGCCGCTTTAAAAAATGTCATTTTGAACCATATGCCGTTTTGTACCTTATGCAGTTTTGAAAAATGCCGTTTTAAAAAATGTCATTTTGAACCATATGCCGTTTTGGAATATGCCGTTTTAAACAATGTCATTTTAAAATATGCAGTTGTGAACGGATCCCCTTACCTCTACCTATACATTTCTCTCCCTCTAACACAATTTATGATTCCCCTCATTTCTTATTCGATCTACTACAAAATTAATTTGGCGAGTTTGATAATTATACGTCTGTCAAAATACAATTGAGGTGAGTATATGTTTTTGTACACTAAATTTTACATTAATAAGATAATATTATTTTTCGGACCATGACTCTCAGGTTTTGTACTGGAACTGAAGATATGCTTGCCCTATAGTGGATTGGTGTTGTGGTCAAACAGATCTCATGCTATCGAAAGTCGGACTCCTGATGAAGTTTAAGCTATTATCAACATCCTCAAGACATTCTTCGTCACATACGGCATCATAGGGAAGTCCCAAGCGATGAAGATGACTTTTGAAACGTCAATGGCCATAAAGTATATTTTCGTTCTACAAGAAAAGAACGAAAATGAAAGAACGTAATTGGTCAGCTTCGGGTTAATCTCTCTGACCAAGTATTTCGCCATACGGCAAATAGAGGTAGCTTACCACGTCAGCTTTAGATTCGATAGGGCTACGGTATTATAATTGTTTTTCACTATGTGAAAAGGTAGAGGAACAGCTGGTTCACGACCTACGAATCATATGCGAGAACAAGTTTTATCCAAACTGTCTGAAATTTCGTTGCCCTCAATACCACAATGGGCAGAAACTTGACCGTTACCTTGTTGTTAACCGCCTAGGTGGCGCAGTGGTTAAAGCTGCGCCAGTTGGAGCAGGAGGTACCGGGTTCGAATCCCGTTTGCGCGGTGCGATCGGTGGTGTGAAATGAACATATCTGGATCCCCTGTCGTGTTTAGAATCCATGGGCCGACCCATCTTCCATGACAGTACTATAGGCTGACATGAAGCTATGCAATGCGCAGATGGTTCTACGAAAACTCGGACTCGGCCGTACATAGAGTGGTATCGCCGGTATAAGTGTCCGATAGCAGCCAAACCAAGCTAAACCTAAACCTACCTTGTTGTTACAGCCAAGGAGGTTCAGAAATTTCTTACAATCCCCTACCAGTTTAGAGCTGGTAAGAGGGTTGCTCAAGGAGTCAAGAACTGTTTTACTATCCGTACCAAATATAATCTATCGCAAGATTAAAAGCTGAAATCACACAGTGAGTAATCGCAATTAATTCCGCGTAGGTCTCCAGACTGCCGATGAGATTCTCAGATTATGCGATGGACAGTAGTAGTAACCAAAGCCAACACACTGTTCAGATGTCTGGATTAACAAAATACGTCAAATGAACTGTGGAAATTAAAAACAGATTTCTGGCATAGCTAGCTTAAATTCATTAAGAATTTACCTATGGGCTTAAGTAGTGCCGAAAGCATTCCCCACTTCAAAACACCTCAAACGAAAGGCCGAACTAGCTTGTTCCTAAAATGGAGGGTTAAAACTGGGGTTGGAAGAGAATTAGCTCCATACCTAGGAGTGAAGTTAGCGGAGTTGAAGCCATGGCTCCAGTTACAGATCGACAAGCGATGTTTTGCAAACCGTTCAGTTAACCAATTAAATATTTTACTTTTGCCACTGGCCACCAAACAATAGATTAGCATTGCGAAAACCACTGATTTTTGTATAAAATATAGTATTTTGGGGGATAAACCCCAAGAATTACTAAAAGCTGTACGACATTACCAAAAATAGCAGTGGCTTTTTGTAGTTTAAAATCCAGATGATTCTTTAGACGGATCATATGTAAACCCTTATCCAGACACCACTATTCTATAATAAACCTATGTCACCCACAGTGACAAAACAGTGCTGAGAGCTCCGTTACTGGCGTCTGTTGTTAGCACGAATGGTTGGCTGAAATCTGGATATTGTAACATTGAATTACGGTTGTTAATATATTCAGCATCGAGAATGATCCGTTCGTCTTTACGAAGACAGTCAATAGGATTAGCGAAATTCCTGATAAATTTCCAATAGTAACCTAACAGCCAAAGGAAAGATTTTAATCGTTTTAATTTCTTCGGGACAGCAAACCTTTTAATTGCTTCGACCTTATCTGGGCTGGGTTTAACTCCTTCTGCTGTAACTAGATGTCAGAGAAAAGCTAATTCTTTAGGAACTCGGATTTATCCAACTGAATCTTCGTTAGTTTGTCCTATATGTATAGCAAGGGCACACGTTACCTAGAGTAGGTCTTTGAGGACGTTACCAATTACACGTTGGAATGTAGATGGGGTATTTTTAAGTTCAAAAGGCTTACGAACATAATCGCGACGTCCATTGTCAACTACAAATCCTGTCTTTTGGATGACTCTAGGGTTAACTTCAAATAGGAATTTTCGATCTAAAACATTGCAGTCTATTTCATTGGAAGAGTATGAAGAACAGAAGCACATGAAGTGCTCAACAGTTCTTTCTTTGCCTCCTCCACACTCTTCGCAGTTTGCGATGTTCCAAATTTTCATTCGAAACATGTGATGGAACAATGTCCCGTGAGAATGTACTCCAAGATCCTCAAAGTGTGTCTTCTTTTATTCAAGAAGGTCTGGGATCTTTGCTGATTTATTGATTCAGAGAAGATTTTGGATAGTTGACAAGAGATGAGGTTATCCCATAGTGGATATCTCTTTTAAGAGATAATGACGTCTCTCCTAAAGTGGGCTCACGTCACACAAAAATGGAAGCTGCATCCAAACGGACCAATTTATGAGCCAATAAATTTCCTTTTATGTCCACGTGACTGGGTATCTATTTGAGAATTCTAACTTTACTCACACTGTATAATCAATTTAGGACCATTATCGTCTCCCAACCAAGTTTCGATTAAACAGTATTGGAAACAATCGCCTTTTGAGCAGCCTGCGGCTGTCAGAAAGGATGCAGATACGATGCTCCCTGCACTTCATCACCGGAGTGATAGGATATGTTGTTGTAGTAGTCCCATATGTAGTTTACGGTAATAATTACACAAAATAATTTCCCGGGAAGGCGCTTCGTCCATATTTGACAGTGTCCAAAAGGGTCAAGTAGATTTTCTCTGTCTTGTAGGCGAGCAACTGTTTGCGATGCACCATATCTGATCCAATGCGGCAGCAGGCCAACAGCCATCTCAAGAGCTGCAGCAGGTGTGGTTGATACCTTTATATCGGTCTGGAAACCTGACCAATATAAAGGTATCCTCAACCTCACATAGTTTGATATTATTATTCGTGGTACAACCAGTCCCAAAGCTGAATACCATATAGCCAGATCAGCTTTAGGACCTGATTGTAAACCAAACCAGTATTTTATTGTATTAACCATCACATCGTTTAAGCTGATTGGCGGCGGATTAACTAATGGTTTGTTCATATTTTTTCACTTGCACATTGAAGTTTATTTACCGCCTCTCCTACAGTTAGCGGTGTCGTTATAGCAAACGTTGCTATACTTACGTGATCGGGCTGTGGTATATCACGTGTATATACAAGTAGGTATAGGACTGGGCCCAGAACGGTGCCTTGCACAACTCCTGCCTTCACCACTTTCAGTCCAGAATACTGATCTTTGTGTCTTCTTCTAAAAAGTCTTTCAGATAAATATGATCTCAAAAGATCAACTTATGGTCCCGGAAGCATAATCTTTAGTTTAGGTATTAAACCCTCTAAAGTGCCTTTTAACTAAAGTGCCATACTTTATCGAAAGCTGCTGCCACAATCAGAAATAAAGTTGAACAAATTTGTTCATCTTCGAATGCCTTGTCTATAATAACTGTAACTCTGTGAACCTATGATCAATTGTTGAATGTTTGCATCTGAATCCAAATTGGTGATCCAGTATTAGGTCTCTTCTTCATCTGGCGATTTACCTGGTTTCAGTAACATGCCGTAATCTAATAACAGCATTAGGCAAATGAGTTAGTTTAACAATAGCTTTCTTTGGTATTTGCTTTAGAATTTCTCCCGTTAAAAGGTCATTTCCAGGATCCTTTGCAGTCTTCAGATTGAATTTTTGCCTATCGACTACTTTCTGGATTATTAGATGGAGTCTACCTCTATAATCGTTGCTTCCGTTTCCGATTATAATATCCGATTCGGTCTCATTTGATTTGAAAATATTAGCCAGATGATCAGAAAATTCTTCAGCTTTTGATTTATTATTTCTAAAGCCCACGAGCCATTTTTATTCTTTTTGTTGCCTGCCACTGTGAGTAATTCGCATTTTCTTCCATTTTTTCTAAAACCAGGTTCTGAATTTCATTTTCACGTCATCGCAACTGATCGATGTAACAACGGATGACGTTACCATTTGAAGTCTCCAATTAAACTGAGACTGGTCGAGTTGTCTTGGTGGCAATCGCCGGAATTCATTTAGGAAATGTCGCGTTATTTCGGGTTCAAACGTCGGAGCCACCTCACATAGCTCTTCGCCGTTGATTCATACGTTAAACCTCTGGATGGGCTGTATGCTGTGCGTTGATGACGATCTGACATGATGGAATGATCGTGCACTGGCGCCATAGGCGGCAATCCTTGATGCAATTTAGTTCATTTTTTAGGGCCCAAAAAGGTTTGAAAGGGTCTTCTACCTTCTCATGCCATCCTCTCATTTACCATGAAAATACGCGTGAGAACGGGATCTTTCTGTGTCGATCTTGCCATGTTCTCTGACAGAAAAACCGGATGTTCGAAGGATTCGATCAGCGTTACCCCCTCTTCTTCAGACAATTGTTTGTGTTAAATTATAAGCGGGCCACTAAGAGCATCAGCGGTGCCATTCTCCTTGCCTGGACGATAAATCAGGCGATAATGGTAAGCATTACGGAATACGCTCCAACGTATCATTGTCGAAGACATAAGATGCGGTGTCTACCTATCTAGGTTGAATAATCCTATGAGCGACTTGTGATCGGTTTGTGATCGTAAACTCATGACCATAGACAAAATCGTGAAACTTTTTTACGCCGGCAGTAATTGACAAGACCTGTAGAATAGTGATAAGTGATGCTGGGAAGCACTTCAGTTCATCTTTGACTGCTGCTCGTATTCCCAACAGGATAATAGGTAGCTCAGTGCTCCAATGGATAACATTTCCACGAGCTTTAAGCGATGATTTTAGTTGTCTACGAAACCGTTTGACCATACCATTTGCCTGTGGATGGTACGCAGTGGAACGAATTCTGTGAGCGCCTAGTAAACGCGTGAGCTCTGAGAAGAGTTTTGACTCAAATGGGCTGCCTTGATCAGTTGTAATCTCAAAGGGTATTTCAAACCTTGATACGTATTGCTCGACAGAAGTTTTAGCAATAGTGGCAGCGGTACTATCTCGAATGGGATATGCCTCCGGCCAACGAGTGAATCGATCTACGATTGTAAGTATGTATATAAAACCGTGATACGTGTAAGTATCTATAAAAGCGGTCCCACTACATCCATATGAATGTGTTTGAACCTCGACTACATATAAGATCGAAATGCCCTGGTTGTGTTTTGGTGTGTCTTTGCACTTTGCTAGTTTGGCATCCGATACAACCACGTACCCAATTTGTAACGTTCATGAAGGTTATTGACGTACTATGCCCTAAACAGAGTCGTCGCGGTCACCAATGTAGAATAGTGATAGTGATGCTGGAAGCTGTAATCGTGACAGCTAATGAATGATGGGAGTTAAAGCAGAACTCCACAGATTGGAATTGATTGACAGCTGGGGCGCTGATTCAACCAGCAGTTGAAGACGTTTGTCTTATGAAATGTATGACATCTTGTATGTGATCTATAATGTTCGTTTCGCTAGGCCGGTTTTGATCTGATGACGTCATTGATTTATTGTGTCAAATTCATCTCATCAGGCATATGCTACCGGACTTGATGTATGTTGCATTTCGTTTCTATATATGTTGCAAAAGTTCTAGCGAATTACAGAATTTTTGAATCGAAATCTTTTTTCGACTATTATGTTTTTTTTTATTTCACTTTGTGGCGTGACTATTCGTCGTATTTGTGAACTCCACATTACCCCCTGAACATATCGATAAAAGTATTCGAATGTGTTGTACATATACAATATACCAAGTTCTCTCGCTACTATAGACATCCTCATTAGTTTGCAGAATGGACACAATTTGAACACTTTGCTGAAGAAGTCCTGGGGTTTTCACAAGCAACAGCTTATTGTTTCTCAGTACATTCAACACATCTATGTTCGTGTTGGAAGAACTTTTCAGTGCGGCCATATCTCAGAAAACGTTTACATTGAGGCATTCTACGAGAACGAATTCTACTTCGAGCGCTACCAGTTCGAATAAGCATTCGATTTGCTACGTGGAGTGTGCATATTCATTAAAGACCACATACCGTACACTCGAAATCAGTACGAAATTTTCCCAAAGACCGCTCAAACTATTGTGCTTAATATATCCCTTAAGTTTTGTCAGACAAATGTGATGACATTCGCAATAAATATCCCTACTGCGAATTAATTATGGTTGGTGGCTTTAATGCCCACCATAAAAAATGATTGAATCACCAAAATACGAACTGTGCTGGGCGTCAGACGGAGTGGCTTCTTGTTTCGCATGACCTTACGCAGATAGTTAGTGATTTCACGTTTGAATGTCCAAATTCTACAAGCAGTCACATTCTGGATCTTTGTCTTACATAACAATACCGCATTCCATAGAAGCGCGTGTCGAGGTTGGAATTCTGACCTTGTGGTCAGGTTGTCCTGATAACCGTAAAAATATCAGTTGAAACGCCACCAGAATTTAGACATAAGCAACCAAGACTGACAATGATGGGTTACGGTCATTTGTTCAACATTTCCCGTGGGAGAGCCATTGTTTTTATAACAATCAAAAAGACGACGCCGTTTCCAATTTCACCGAAACCGTTCTACATCGAATGAGTAAATACATATGAGTAAGGCAATAGACATTAATAAGGCCACCGGACCTGAGAGAATTCCTGTTCAAATATTAAAGGAGTTTGCCAGTGACTTGGCTCCAATCTTAACTAAAAGTTTACTACTTTCTTATGAGCAAGGTAAATACCCGAACGCTTAGAAGAGTGCGATGGTGCAACCGGTCCGTAAACTTGATTGTGATAAAACTGACCCTTCAAACTACCGGTTAATATCAATTGTGGCAGGCGTGGCTAAAGATTTTTAAAAATGCATTAACCAACCGCTGGTGAATTATCTTGAGATTAATAAAATAATTTCAGATAAACAATATGGCTTCCGTGAAAGCCGCTCCACAACCAATCTCTTGACGTATGTTGTAAACAAATGGAATCTCGCCCTTGAGCATCACGGAGAAGCCTCTGCAACTGCTTTGGATATATCCAAGGCTTTTGACAAGGTATGGCATGATAAACTCATTTGTAAACTTGTGGCGTACGGCTTGGATTTGATGACCATCAAGTGGATACAAAGCTTTCTCAAAGATCGAAAGATCAACGTGGTGCTAAATGCGAGATCATCCACGACACACTCCTCAAATGCCGGAGTCCCTCAGGGATCAGTTTTGTCACCAACTTTGTTTTTGTTATATATCAATGACATGTTGGATAGCACTATTTAATGCAACATTGCGCTCTTCCATTACATTCGAGGTCGGGCCTACTCCTTCTGAGTTAAACGGTAAAGGGCTGGAAGTTATCGCTTCGCTTGATTCCGATTTGGGTACAATATTTGAATGGGGAGTAAAAAATCAGGTCAAATTTAACGAGAAAAAAACACAAATATGCACATTCTCGCGTAAAGAAGTCAAAATGTGGTAAAAGGCCTCGTTCTCGTGGGTTGTGACTCAATCTGCTTGGTGTTCAGATTAGCAACAATTTAAAATGGAATGAACACATTATCGCATTAGACAAATCAGCTTCACGTAAACTCGGGTTCCTCAATATAGATGCAGACGGTTTTTTAAGTCACATCAGGTTCTCCAGCTATATAAAACCTTTATTAGACCGTGTATAGAATATTGCTGTCATTGATTTCCAGTTGCTGCATAGAGTTCAGCGGCGTGCCATTCAAATAATACAAAACTCCAGGCTTACGAAAGATCTAGACAGCCTACAGCGCACCGCAGAGATGTTGCGAAACTCTGCGTGTTCTAATAGATTAATAAATTTTAAATGTTCTGCAGAACTAAACGAGAAAATACCACCATTTATTACGCCAGGACGGGTAACGCGAGGAACGGTTAATGCACATAGATTTACGATGAAGGTGTCGAAACCTCGAACGAAACCTCCATAAATAAATTCGCGCTTTGCACCGAATTTATTTATCGAACATCCAGGAAGTGGAATTTGTTATCCGGTTTTCAGTTTCCGCTTGAGCATCACTCAGTTCTCAAATTGGTGTAAATTTCTAACCATAACCCTTATCGGTCACGTATATTTATTTTCATATGAATGCCACTGTTGCTGCGAACCGTTTAAATATTCTCTAAGATTTCAATAATCTGTCTCGGAGTCTACATTTATTTTCAGTTGATTGTTGTTCATCAATTTGGCTTGAAAATTGATGCTGTTTTCCTGTAATTGTTAATGATGGAGTAATTTTTGACATTGCTAGGTATACTATCGAGGGAGGATTGTGCTTACCTTTTAAAGGTCTTTACTTTTTTTGAAAAGTCGTATGCCACGCCACGGTTTCGAGTTCGTTTCTCACCGTTGACCAAAAATTAAAATGCACCGGATGACATAAAAACGCGATTGTGTGATTAAATTTGCATTTTTTGGCATCTTTATGACATCACACGCTTGTTATAAAGGATTGGGCTAGTCACAAAAGGCTATGACAGGCTCAAATAACATGTGCCATTAACGTCACTTGCCTGTCACAAAAGACTAGGATCCATCTTAAATGTGTAAGATTGATGTGTTTAATGACGTCATCGATACTTGCTTGTTATAAAAGACTGTGTTTGTTGCAAAAGACTATATGACGGGCGCATAGATCGTGTGTATTTAATGACATCACTTGCTCATTACCAGAGACTATGTGCATAATATATAAAAGCAATCGTGTTTTTGTTGTTGTTGTTGCAATGTTATATGAAAAATCAAAAACCCTAATGACTCTGTAAATAGAGGTCCTATATATCCAAATGAGGGTAGCTGAATATGATAGCATTTTTTTAATTTTTAACTTTTAGAACCTACTAAAATGCTACTGCAATAATAGTTGCTGTCCAATCGACCAATCGCTTGCACCCGCTAATGAACCGATAGTCGTTCGGTTCCTATCTTTGCTAGCTGTGTGTATTAAATTTAGCACAGACAAGAACCGAACTACCGGGTATTTATATTTACGGATAGAATACACATCCCAAATATTATTAGCAGGTTTTCACTTGTATCAAAACTTGTATAACAATCTCGCTTCATTATTTCATAAATATCAGGACATGCTATCTGATAGATGAGACTATTCATATGTGTATAGCAAATTATTCAATTATCATTAAATTGAGGGATCATGTAACCATAATATAAGTCATAAAGTATTGACGACCCGCATCCGTAAAAATAACAAATGTTAAAAATATCATCAAACAAAAAAAAATCGGATACTGCCAAAACAATAATGACTCCCTGCTTAATTACCCGGATACAAGATTGAGGATCGACACGCGGAACGTCCACTAACTTAGAAAAACTGGCGCGTGGGCCTTATCACATGTATGAAGGAGTATCGACTTGAACTCGTAGTGCTCCTAGAAACTCGATGGCCTAAAAGTGGAGACCATGTGTCCCAAGGCTATACGTTGCTACACAGTGGAGATGACCTCGGAAACCTTGGAGTTGGATTTCTCATTGGGCCACAGGTAAAAAATGATGTACTGGACTTTCAGGTAGTCGATAATCGAATGTGTTAGCTTCGTTTGCACATGAGATTAGCCAACCGGTCAATTGTTTGTGTACATGTGCCCACTGATGTTAGCCACTCATTTTACAATAATTTGGATAATCTGATGGGCGCTATACCTGAGCACGATGTCAGATTGGTGATTGGTGACTTTGATGAGAGCTGGCAGAAATCAGACCGACTTATGTAATAACATAGGTCCGTACTCCCGACACGAAACTGCGATCGAAAATGGGGAAAGAATGGTGTACTTTGCGATCGCACATGATCTCAAAGTGACAAGTACATTCTTTCCCCATAAAAACATCCATTTGGAAACATCACGAAGCCAAATTGACCATGCGTTGATTTCAAAAGACCGGGCTCGGGTTGTCCAAGACGTGAGCTCTTATCGGTCGTCAACAAAATTCGTAGCCATTATCTAGTCCCTGCAAAGCTACGATGGAAATTTTCGTACAAGTCAGGAGGACAGGAGAATATAAAACGCGATTCTCCTGTGAAGTTCTGATAAATGAAGAATCGCAACCAAAATATAAAGATCTTAGGCAGCAATAGCATTTTACGATCTTATTACCAATCTGATGAAGTAGACAGTATCTGGGAAGCATTAAGAGCAAACTTCGGTTGTCGATGCTGCTCAGCACATTCTCGATATAGTGAAAACTAAGCCCAAAAATGATTGATTTGATGAGGAGTGTCGTCTTGCTGTTGAGCAACAAAATATAGTACACAATGAAGCGCAGACGCGGTTTACAATTGTAAGAAGAAATAAATCAGTTCTTGCTAGGAGGACAGCCAAACGAACGCATTTGTAGACAGAAGAAACGCGAATGGTGGAAAGCTAAACTCTTAAGAGAACAAAAACTCAGCAATGAGCGCAATTCTAGTGAATTTTTTAAGAAGGCCACCGGATTGCATCATAACTTAAGATCTCGATCAAATGCCATTTGGGACCAGGATCGAATCTCTGTGTTAAAATCGATGCGGTACTCGATATATGACGTGAATATTTTTATGCCCTACTTAATGTTCCACATGTTCCACAAGCTTTACTTTAATACCCTCAAATTCAGATCGCAAAGATGATCATTAGAGGATCCATCCTATGAGGATTTCACCTTGGCCATGCAGAGATTAAAGAAAACTCGTTCACCAGGAGTTGTTTGCAATAATTCTGAGAACTTGATATTCGGAGGACTAAATTGGTGGGTCTGTCTTTTCGAACTTATTCGATTGTTTTGGCAAAATTAAGTTATGGCTGAAGAAAAGAAAGTGGCCGCATTATGCCCAATATTCAAAGGGCGATCGCTTGAAATGCGAGAATATCGCGGTATAGCTTTCCTTTGTAACAGCATACAAGTTACTGCGGTACATTATCTTCGGATGATTCTTTCCAAGTACTACGAAACATCTCGCGATGTACACTAGATATTTCTAAATTTCATGCAAGCCTATGACTAAATTAATCGAGAGAGACTATGGTGTGCACTTGAATATTTAAGAACACCAAACAAATACGTACATCTGTGTAAAATGACAAAAGCGCAGTCACAATGATATCGAGATACAATTGTGGTGGTCGGCAAAGAGATGTGCTGTCGAGACCAAGATGCGATTGATTTGAGTGCGGTGATAACCACACGTTTGAAGGAGTGATGAGATTCAAGTATCTAGAATATCTCATGACTCACGATAATAGTGTGAGAGAGGATACCAAGGTTCGCCTTGCCGCTGGAATTCGGAACAGCAGAACTCTGACTCGGTCACGTTATGAGTGCTCGACAGCTATCTGCCATCTTCTAATTGTTTTCAACAGTATGTAAAGATGGCTGGTGATTGAAACGGTGGAGTCAGATTGTTAGCACAGTACGGGCCCGTAATGGCCTGTAAAAATCGCTAAAAAAATTACTTTAATTATCAACTGAAGGAGAGCCCTGTTGTCGAACTTCCGATAGATAGTGCATCAGCATATGTTACATTTGAATTTGTTCTTGATACCATGTTAATGTTTGATGTGGCATCAACTTTGTGGATAAGATAATAACAATACAATCTCTGTAATTGGCTGGGTGTGCCTCCCCACAGTTGACACATTTTGGTGGGGTATCTTTTAGTTTGGTACATTCAGCCCTATAGTGTTCTCTTACACATTATACGAATCTGGGCTTTTCATAGCTAAAGTTTTGCGTATTTCTATGAACTGTTGCATTATAACTAGCGTTAGCCGTGGAAATTTTTTCTCTTGTTGTATATACATATCATACTTCCGGTTGAGAGTTCTTTACTTGACTGGTTTTATTCTGATGGAGTCTGAACTATTTTCTACTGTTGACCACAGAGCTGGACTCGTGAAAAATAACAACAAGTTCGTCAATAAAGAGAAGCCACGGCAGGTGTGAAAGCAACCTCCTGAAACCTTGATTGACATAAAGATATCCCCAACCTCTCATATCACAATTCGAGATACAACACACATTCAATCCACCTGATGATGATGGGATTGATACCAAATTTAGTGCATGCATTGGTAATCGAGACGAATGTAGTATTATCAAAGGCTCCTGCAATATCCAAAAAAGTGCCCACAAGAAACTCAATCCTAGTTACGAGTTCATGTAAAGCAGTCTCACGCGATTTGCCCACTGTATATATATTATATTATGTTATGTCATTGCGGCTGCTAACGCACACTTGGACTAGGTATAGGTCCGAGTTTTTCGTAGAACCATCTGCGCATTGCATAGCTCCATGTCAGCCTATAATACTGACATGAACGATGGGCGGCCCATGGATTCTAAATTCGACAGGCGATCCAGATGTCTATATATACATGTTATGTGTTACTAAGTGGAGCGACAACTAAATGCTGATCCGAAAATAACCTATCAACAATAGGGCAAAACGATTTGGGATCTGTATAGTCCAACTTGTCAAATTTTTGATATAAAAATTAATTTACTCCAAGGTTGAGGAACAAACCGATACATGCCTGGAACAGATGCCGTTAAGTTTTCTTAATGAGAGTTTATCCATACTGCAATAATCAGCAGGCTAAGACACAATTAGGAATTAAAACCAAATCGTTAGTCACTACACCGGTTTTACCGGTTGCAAATCCGAAAACTTGTTGAATAAAAGGTTCCAAATGCCTCAGACTTCGGTTCACCATTTATTCACCCAATCTGAACTATTGGCCAATCTCTACTATACATATACATACAACCTAATACTACATAAAGGAAGCATTATAATTGAAAAACCATTTTCTTATTTATATAATTTACATATAATAAACTCACATACATATATACACGTCTAAATTGTTATATTTCCAAGTGACTAAATATTCAAATCACCCACATTTGTGTTTTTATTAGCACACATTCTCACCCCAATATATTATGGAATAGAGGAAAGTAGCATCACAACACAAAAAAATCGATAATTTTCGCTTCGTATGAACCCCGTTAGATGGAAAATAATTCGAGGAAAAATCGATTAAATTTTCTTTCATTTTATTTTTACTTTGATAGTACTCAGTGTTTGTGGTGGGTGTTGTAATTACATTTCATTTTCGAGCTGAATCTACATACTCGTGTAGCTCGTGTATTATGTGACGTCAAAGCTAAGATAAACTTTAACAATACATATACGAATTGTAAGATTTCTTATCAAGTAACAAAAACCTAAAATTAAGTTAACTATTATAGTTTATTCACTATAGTTGTGTTTTGTGTGTGGTGCTAGATTTATATACACAAAAATATGAGTGAAAATTTTGATCAAATAGTGAAAACAGTGAATTACGATGATGTTTGTGTTGATGGGAAACCAGCTGGTGAACGGTGGGATCCTTTGGGGGCTGCCAATGATCAAGACGAGCAGGAACAACATTGTGTGGGAAATTTCGATCAAAATCAATTGTGAGTATTGTAAACTATCACGACTATCGATCTGAGAAGCTAGAATATGGTATGCGTCAAATGGCTTCGCAATACTATAAGTGTTCTGCTGTCAGTAAAAGTATTCTATTAAAGTAATCTATATACAATTTCTAGATTTCACAGCACCGATTTAAATCGGATTAAGAGTTTAGAGGAGGAACAAGAAATTCTAACATCATCACTACTAGCATTGACAACACATTTTGCTCAAGTTCAATTCCGTTTGCGTCAAATAGTCGATGCACCGGTAAATGAACGTGATCAGCTATTAAAAAATTTAGAAGAATTTGCATTTCGCGGTATACCCGAAATATATCCCGACCAAGTCGAAATACAAGACGACAATTTTATAAATATTATCGAAAATCAACGATATCGGCAACACGAACTAATCGAACAATTAAAAACGCAGCTAACTGATTTGGAAAAGTATGCCTATGAAAATGGTGATATTGTATTGCCTCAATCGATTCTAATTGAGAAACAAAAAATTATCATCGACGAACTTAAGAATAAATTGAATTTAAATTTTGATGAACTTGACTTGAAAACCTTATCGACCGATCTGATACGGAAGAATGTCGACACGGCGATCGGTGATCGAGTTGTAAATCCACTTAAAATGAAGGAACAACTCGTCAATCAGTTAAAGACACAAATCTTAGATTTAGAACGATTTATATATTTTTTACAGGACGAGACGACAAAAACATCGGAAACCGAATCGAAACCAAGTATAAACCGAAATAAAAAGAAAACTACAAAGGAATGTAAGTGTTCGAATCATAGTGTTGATAAAAATTCAAAATATCATCGAAATGAAGATAAGGTGAAAAAGGGTGCGAAATCAAAAGGCACCGCAAATAATTGCGAAATAGGTCCGACGATTATAAATAATCAAGCATTTGGGATTCTATCGAAGGCATCGACATTATTACAAATATTTGCCATCACCCAATTCGGATGTGGAAACAGTCATTTTCAGCGGAACACACTTAAGAAAACAACAAAAGGAAATCATTGGGGCGACATTCGAGCTCGTCTGGAAATCGATATACAGGAAATAATTGCACTTCAACAACAAATCGATCTGTTGTACACTAACCATAGCGACAAAATTAAATCGAGCGAAAAATATGTCCTCCTGAATTACGATATAACATCGTTGGTTCGAAAAAATTTTGCCATGACACTCAAGAAATTAATTCAGCATGGTTTACATAACGACAACGACGTAAATAGTATTGTACCATTTATCGGTTGTTTTACATCCCCCTCGTCGCATTCCTCATCCGATACAAATCATTCGAATAATGTTAATCAGAATAGTGATGACGATGCTTATTTTGACGATTCGAATAATCGTGTACAAAAGTTAATGCATCCATGGGATTTGATACTCGAATATTATCATTTAAAAAATGGCGATAAGTATAATGAGACACCAGCACGAAAACTGTCGCAAAGTTTTAACTTGGATATTGTTGGCGGATCAGCATTGTCGAATAAACAAAGCTTGCTTAGCACAATTGGAAGCATAATCGCTATTCATCACCCATATAAAAGAAGTTTAAATGCTCATTTCAAAGCATTCGTCTGTGCCGGCCTTAAGTAAATATTACATATTATTTTATTTAATACACAATCTTAATTGATTTTATTTACAGTTCCCAAAAGCTAGTCCATTGGCTTAATTTAATATTTCAATGTGATGATTTAGTCACAACATACTACACGAATTGGAGCTATGTATCGTGTACTGGTTTTCGCGATGCCCTCAAAAGTATGGACCGATTTAATAAATATAAATTTGAGCTGCCTGTTGATTTGGCCATTAGGCAATTTCAAAATATGAAAGACGTTTTCATGTAAATTTGACAATAGATTTTATATACGAGAGATAAACTGTCGTTATAGTTATAAAACAATGTCTTTATATAATATTGTACAATATATTGTAAAAATATAAAATTTATAAAATATCGAATTGTTATAAGTGATCTCCAGAGTGTCGGAGAATATCAAATTATATTGAATTTTATTTAAAAACAAACGCGCAGAATTCTATATACTGGCGATATAGATGTCTCCACGGTCACCCAGATTGTAACTGTTATATGTATATCTATTAAGGGTAGACATTAAAAAGGTTTCTTTATTTTGTCCACATATAGCTGATACCTTCTCAAATTTTGATGCACGGAGTGTTTTCTGTCCTTGTACTCAATATTATCTAGTGCCATCTATTGTTCTTAGAAAACCCATTGTTTTAAATCATGTCGCTAGATGTCAATATCATATAGTATATGTCTACCAATAGTTGTCACTAACGAATTATTTACTTACTCGTATTATAACAAAATTATAAGTATAGTCAATTTAATGACTTTAATTAGTTGTCTGAAGAAAATATAGTGTTCAATAAATGGTCTGTTACGATTAAAAAAATGTTAACAGTGCGACATATAATCCATTAAATAAAAAAATGGACGATACTGTAATTCTTTATTGTACAATTTTTGCGTCATAAATGGATATAATTTCTTGGCCGAACATTAAATTGAAGTCTGCATTCCGCGTGCGCTGTTTCTATTGATTTTCACATAAATTGGGATTTGAAATGTTTATCGGGAAATTTCCATATAAAAATCAACTTGAAATCCATGCACCGTTCGTACTAATTTTCAAATGAATTTCCGTATCAAATGTTTATTGGGTTTTTACAGATAAAGCTTGTCTGTATGTAGGTTGAGAAAACACAGAAACTATAAAGTTACCCAATGAGACAATAAACAAACAACCATAGAGAATTCGTAGTGTATAATGAAAATATTTAGGCTTTTGTTTAAAAAGGTTTCGATTTTGCCTTTAATTTTCAAAATGTTAAAATTTACAAGTTTGATTTATACAGTTTTGCGGTGGAAGAACTGGAACGGAGTTATAAATCATCAACTTAGTTTCGTTGAGTTAGTTTGAATTTAACGACTATGAACCTTTCTTCACGTTCCCATGCACGTAAACATCAGCACAACGGTTATAGAAAAATAAAACGAATAACACAAATATAACTGTAATAAAAACTTTGATAATTGAATCATAAAAACTTATACATTTCTTAACTCATGAAATTGTTTTACCTTTCTACTGTGTTCTGTGTACTGTGGACGTAGTTGTTATTAATGCTTTCCAATCAATAGCGTTGTCTTTTTCTTCTTACGTGATACAAAAATAATCTATGGGTTAAAGGCCGTAAACGGCTCTTACCGCATCTCAACTGAGATCTTACGAACCATTTAACGATTGGTACAAATTGGATGTGGTCAGCCCAACGAATGTTTTTACACACAAACGCTTTTTATGTCGTCCAGTGCGTGTTTATTTCTGGTCAACGGCGAGAATCGAACTCGAGACCGCGGCATGATGAGAAATTCTCTTAACCATTAAGCTACAACCGGTGACCTCTGTGATAATTATTGTTATAAATATTTGAGTGACAGATAATTTTGACAAATAACGAAGAATTCGTTAAAATTATATATATATATATATATATATATATATATATATATATATATATATATATATGTATATATATATATATATATATATATATATATATATATATATATATATATATATATATATATATATATATATATATATATATACATATATATATATATATATATATATATATATATATATATATATATATATATATATATATATATATATATATATATATATATATATATATATATATATATATATATATATATATATTGCTTGTGCACGCATTTTCCTATACACAGGTATAGCTATAATATATCATCCTTGCAAAATACAAAGAAAGCGTCGAGTTTTCGTTAAATAATTTATTTTAAATTTAAGTGGTGTATAGTTTATATTTTCGATGTCGTCTACTCTCGGTATAGTAAAAACTAGGCCCCAACAATGATTGATGAGGAATGTCGTATTGCTGTTGAGCAATGAAATAAAACCTATAATGAATGAGAGAGATACTTCACCCTCTGGAAAATCTCATCCAAATAAACTATTCCAATAACTAGTACCTGATCTCTTTTTAGAGACTAATACCCAATTCATTTCAGTAAGGGTAACCACAGTTTGAAGAAGTGATGAGAGTAACTTATTTAAGTATCTTATTGAATCTCTCATTACATAATAATTGTGTGCGAGACAATACACCATTTCACAATCTGAGTCCTTTTCATTAAAATTTATTTCATCAGTATAGAATTCTGACTGTGGGCTTTCACCGCAATGTGAATATCAAAAGCATAGCAAACCAGTATAGTTCCTGTGGATAGCATATATGATCATATTATATGCAAATGACAAAGCTACACTGATAGCACCAGCCGAAATCAGTATCCTCGAGCAGTTTTGCAATCAAATTGTAAAATTCAAGCGGAAACTCAATATCAACCAAGTCACTAAGTTCGTTTAAAATTTCATACAAAACATTACTATAAGCTGTGTATTTTCTCGAAGAGTATAAATAAATTATCGACTCTAAATTTGCATTGCCAGTAAGCAAACTTTTAGTAAATCAAATTATCACACTAGAGCAGTCCCTCTTCACTCGAGCTAAGTTCCAGATCGCTAATTATGGAGTAATTCCTTCAAAAAGATGCCGTACTGTGAAGACCGAGTTTTATAACTTCACTTCATTATATTTCGTTGCTAAACCACTAGACGAAAAATCATTCTCGAGGTTCCCAATACTTCCCAAACAGAGTTCACTTGTGGATGGGCAAGTTTCCTAATTATTTCACATGAAACATGGTATCAATAATATATAACTACAGTAACTAAATCTTACCGTAGGAGGTGACTAAATCTATTTGGTTCGCTAAAGCTGGGGCTTAAGGTAGTCCCAATTCTTTCACGATGTGCTTATTTACGTCCAACTCTCCGCCATTACATAGCCAGATCAATTACGTATGGCTAAAGGTCTTAATCTTGAACCATCTAAACAATCATAGCTCCCTACCAGACTATAGTACTGACATGGAAGATGGATCGACCCATGAATACTGCACTCAAGGAATTCATAGATGTGTTCATTCACACCACCAATCGTAATCAGACGATGATCCCGTTCCTATCGAGATTCGAACCCGTTCCAATCTCCTAGCTTTAACCACCGTAAAAAACCTAACTTACAAAAATTTCAACTAAACAAATTTTTACTCAATGCATGGAAACGTTTGACTCCATTGAATTTAACGAAAAACTAAATTCAACCTCTGCCATAGTATTTTTGTATTATTTTCTATTTAGTAACTTACCGAAGAATTCGTTGAGTTTTTAATTTTTCCTACACGAATCCCGTTTGTCGTATTAATTCAATAAGTTTACTCTTCTGAATTCCATACAATTTAACGAAAACTTAACTCGATTCTATATAATGATTTCATATCGACAAAATATAATCACTGTCCTTTAATTTCATGCATGATACCTGGAATTCTTGTTCTCGTTGAAACTCTTAATTACTCATTTGTCAAAGTCCAGCCTTCAAATCCATACATGACAACGGATCTGATGAACATACATTGAATCTCATTACACTGTTGAGAGTGTGGTTATCACTTCTGCTTGAATTTTATTTAGTTTTCGGTGAATTTTAGACCAACAAGCTTAATATCATGTATCTGTTTCACTCAATTCAATCAAACAGATTCAATCAAAAGTGAATTTTCAACTAAATAAATATTAAAATATTAAATTTTGATTAATACATTGAAATGTTGGACTCCATACTGGAATTATCGAAAACCTATGGTATCGTTGTAATATTTTCTATTAGTAGTAACTTAACGAAAAATTCGAGTTTTTAATATTTTCCACGTGGATTCCGTTTGTCGTATTAATTATAACTCAATTAACTTAATCTATTTAATTCTACATAAATATGGCTTAGATGCCGTAAACGGCCCCCTTACCGCGTCTCAACTGAGACCTTACGAACCATTTAACGATTGGTGCAAATTGTAAGTGGTCAGCCCATCGAACGTTTTTACCCACAAACGCTTTTTATGTCATCCGGTGCATGTTAATATTTGATCAACGGCGAGAATCGAACTCGAGACCGCGGCGTGATGAGAGACTCTCTTAACCATTAAGCTACAACCGGCGACAATTCTACCTTATTCAACAAAAACTCAACTCGATTCCATATAATGGTTTCAGATCGGTCCGTCGAACGTGACTATATTTTAAATTCTTATAATTACAATACATCTATCATACTCATTCACAGTCCAACGCTCAAATACATACATGAGATCGAAATCAATTGCGTTTTGCTCTCCAAAATCAGATATCAGAAATATAATTTATTGTTAGGTTATTCGCTTATTTTTCGACCAACTAATACTGTTCTAGTGGATCTGTCAATAAAGTGGACACTTATAATATAATCGAGTTATATAGCTAACACTCAAAGAAAACCTAACATGTTAAAAATTTCACCTAATCAAATAATGATATAAATTTTAGATTCAATCCATGGAAATTTTGGACGCCATATTGACTTTAACGAAAACATTGTAATATTTTCTATAACGTAGTAAATTCGTTGAGTTCTTAATATTGTCTTTATGAATTCCATGTAGTTCAATTCCATATAATTTAACGAAAACACGATTCGATTCCATTTCCATGTATGCTTCTTTGTTTAAACCTTGCATGGAAACAGAGTATTTTATATTACTTATATCATTTAAATTTACTTAAATTTATAACAAATTTCTTTGCCATTTTAAATTCTAACCCTACGTCGATCGAAATCTGTATTTTAAATTAAAAAAAAAAAACAAATTTTATCACAACAATCATGTTTATATAGAGGAATTTTTTATACTATAATTCCCCAACATGCCACAAATACTTTTACGATATGCTGTGTGGTGGTCTTTTATTTGATAATTGTAGTGGTGTAAATAAAAATAATCAAACACACACCCATTCGGTTCGTCGTTCTTTCAATCAGTTTGGAAATATTCGTTCACGAGTTACAGTTGCGTTCAGTTCAGGCCTGTAGTCGTGGGAATTTTTTTTATATACATCAATAAAATTATTTTTTCTTGCTTTTGTATAATTTAATTTACATACTGTAGTTAAACTATCTAATTAGGTTTTCAAGTGATATACTATTTAATTTGTGTGCATTTTTCTTATAGGAAATAATATTACTCGTGGAATTGTGTAAATAAACTACATTTTATGGTATAAAAAAAAATAAAAAACCGTGAGTGAACATCCATATGTATATATATATATATATATATATATATATATATATATATATATATATATATATATATATATATATATATATATATATATATGTATATATTATATATATATATATATATATATATATATATATATATATATATATATATATTTATATATATATATATATATATATATATTTATATAAATATATATATACTTATATATATATATATATATATATATATATATATATATATATATATATATATATATATATATATATATATATATATTTATATTTATATATATATATATATATATATATATATTTATATATATATATATATATATATATATATATATATATATATATATATATATATATATATATATATATATATATATATATATATATATATATATATATTTATATATATATATATATATATATATATATATATATATATATATATATATATTATATATATATATATATATATATATATATATATATATATATATATATATATATATATATATATATATATATATATATATATTTATATATATATATATATATGTAAATTAATTTTTTGTTTTGTGTGTATGTGAACTTGTATTTAAGTTGTGTGAGTGTGTGTGTATTTTGTGTATTTTACATGGTTTAGAGAGAAATCTTTTTTAGTAAATTGTGAATTAATAAATACGAAAGATGAAAATTTTTGCCTAAACTATAAAATAATATTTAATGTGAGTATGTATGTATTTTTAATAAAATCGTATTGCTGGCTAATTAGGATCGAAGAAAAAGGAAAATGTGTGTTTTTTTTTCCAAACGAAACTATGTATACATATTCAAATATGGTGAACACGTTCCGTTTTGATATACAATATAGGCGAACAGTGTTGCCAAATATTAAATTAAATCAAAGTGATTTGGGACTACTTTCTATGTACAAAACTGTACCTATAGGTAGGCGCGAAGGCTGGGTATTTCGATGGGAAATAAATAAATAAAAGCCAGTGGCCTAAATCGATGACAACACTGATTTATATCACAATAAAAAAAATGTATACCACCTGTGAAATAAATTCGATTTAATTATTTTTATATATTTTTATGACTTCTGTATATATCTATATACAAAAAGTTTAATTAATTCTTAAAATAAAACATTGAGTAAACACTAAAACGCAAATATTTGTGTGTAATATAAATATCGGTTTTACAGTGGCGATTTTTTTGTTAATTTTGGGAGGGGATTGCGCAATTTTTATTGAGGTGAACAATTCTGATTTTATATAATCCTTTTATAAAAATATCTTAAGTGTATCAATTACAAACATCTTGATTTTCTATAAATCCTTTTATAAAGATTACATACAATATGTACCATTGTTATTTGACAAGTGACCTTTAAGAAATGAACTTTAGAATAACATCCATAACACTTGTTGGAATATAACTGATGTATATATTTATTAAATATTTTTATATATATATATATATATATATATATATATATATATATATATATATATATATATATATATATATATATATATATATAAATATATATATATATATATATACATACATATACGCATTTCTAATAAGAAAATTTCCTAGAGATTCGAACCGAAATTATTTCAGTTCCGGTTTTAGTCCTTAATTTTTATGTTCCGGTTCAATAAAAAAATCGGTTTGGTGGGTTTAGAACCGGTTAAGTACAGGATTTTCTTCGTATTAAACATAATTCATTTATAAAATTTAGAAACATATGGCTAAAAGACGGCATCATCAATAACAGAATTATTGGTATTACCACTGTTGTTATGGCGCTAATTTACAAAACATCCCGAATGAAACAACTTTTGACTTTTACTTCTACAAAATTACTGTTAGGAAATTATTGTTTTATCCCAACTCGAACCCTTAATAGAATTGGAACAAAATCCTTTATATCTTTATAATTTTGAGAAGCACTGGTTTCCTCTTATTATGTTAGGAATTAGGTTTTTGTTGTCTTTAATCTGGCTAATCTTGTTGCACTCTATCGCCCATGAGATGCTAACATTGAGATTGATGTAAAATCAATGAAGATACCTCTGAAACCATAAATTGTTGTGAAGGAATGTCATTTCAAGACTAGAATGACTTGAAGTTGGTCAATTTTGGGGGTTACCAATCGAGTTAAACATATATCCAAACTAGGACTTTCATTAATTATATTTAAATAAATATTGTTGAGGTTTCGTTGTATTTAACCCATATCTAATTAATTATTAATTTGCTTATCGTCTTATTAATTTGATAAGAAAACCGCGCGAGCTCTGGAATCTAGATTTAGTGATGGGGGAGAAAATCGAGACACTCATGTATTTTGTATATAGTAGTTTGAGGGTGGATTTTGTTTACTGAATCAAATTATTTTTTTCTATCTTGCATCTAACATTAATTTTAATAATCAATTTATTTACGTAATCATTATAGTACCGAGCATATTAAATTATATTCATAGTGTGATTGTGATGTGGTCTGGACATGATTGCGGTACAGTGATCAAATTATTAATTTGCTAGCACTCTAAAATAACATGGATAGTTAATAGTTTTGATATAGTTAAAATGGTATTGTGTGTGTATGTGTGTGTGTGTTAACATATTGTAAAATCCAATACATTCTAGTAAATAGTTTTGTGTGATTAAATAAATTTATCTCGTTCCTGTTAAAATTATGTTACAAACAATTGGTAGAGGACATTTTGTGTGTACTATTTATTGATCAGCTCGAGAATTTAATTTGTGACCTAGATTTTGAATGGAAAACGTGCATTCTGACGCCATTAATTTTTCTCTTTTAAATTTGATAATTTTTCGACTTTTTACCATTTATTAATGTCACGCATGCCTAGTACAATCCTTATTCCGAAACAATGTTGCATTTTAAAGAAAATTGTGAAATTATTGTTAGTTAAGGAAATCGTGTTGAATTTAATGGCCTGTTGAATGGGGTTGTTTTTAGTATCTAACAAATCGAAAATTATTCAAGATCCTAGTATAAAAATGAATAATTCAGATTGAATGTTTCATTTTTGAAGTGCAATAAAACGCATTTCTTCCCAGACGCAAGTTTGAAATGGGAGGAGCACTTAGTTTCTCAGAAGAACCGAGTTCCAAACTGAAAGTGACCTGACCAAAAACAATATTGCAATCATCTGAATTTGCTCTATGCCAGTCTATCATAGGTTGGCTGGAGATCGTTGCTTTCCAAGAAACTCGATTGCCTACAATTGGAACTATATGTTTCAAGACTATCATTTTCTACTCAGTTACACCATAACTCAGCAATGACTCCAATTGTGTCTGTTTACCAGATATGAAACTGTCTTCTCTATTTCTTTGATTGGTGTCCAACCAGAATTACTTCGATTGGTATCCAACAAGAATTACTAGACACCTTAAAACCATGAGAAATGTGTAAATGTGTTATTGTATAAATGTTGGCCTGTATCCGAGTCAAAAATCGAACTAATTAGTTTCGATGGCGAGCTATTCATACTAATGGATGTTAAATGAATCGAACTGAGTATATGACATCAAAGTTGAGTTTCAAATTGTGGGAAACCATCTCCAATACTTATCTATCATCGATTTCTTGGAAAATTATTGTTTTTAGTTATTGTTCTAGCAAACTGACGATATGTACACATATATAACATATTCTTTTTTTTTTTTTTTTTTTTCAGAAAAAATTTTCATCGTAGGAAAGAAAAACAACATTTTTTGTTTATTCCTTTTTTATATCTAAATTTTCCGTAATTGTATCTGTATTTATACTGTATATACATATATCATCGAGTCATTCCATTATAGCACAATCTTTAAAATCTTTGGTTGTCGTTTTCTTTAAGTTGAAAAGTTTTCTAAAAGTCTGATTTTTGAATCCTACATAAAATTTTGTATTTTGTGACATTGAGAAAAAGAGTATCAAAAGTAAAGTAGCACTAGTTTAACTGCCTGAAGGCCTAAAAGTGAAAAGTTATTTTTTTTTAAAGAAGGCCTATTAGTTGCAAAATGTGAATAAAAGATACCATATAACAAATAGTTTTGTTACACAGTTTAATAATGTAAAGACCTCCGTGATTTTATTATTTCTCACAAAATCGTTAATATAGGATTCAAAATCAAAGCCCAAACTTGAATATTAAAGTTTGTGTATTATATTAGAATGACTCGAGGGTGGATGTCAATGTATTCAATTTTACTATTTTGTGAAACAATTTTTTTATCATGTTTTGTTCCATTAAGATACAGAATGTCCAATTATTTAAGAATGTCTACTAGTCATTGGTAAATATGTGATGATGTGATGAATTTTTTGTGTGCAGCAACTATCTTCCCAATTTAACATTAGCTATTCGTTTAATTCTATCGCTATTTGATTGATCTTATCTTAGAAGTGAGGACGTAGATCACTCCCACAATGCAATCATTCCCTAAGTAATATGAGAGGTGGTGTAATGCTATTATCCTTTTCTAATATCAAATTTTAAACTTTATCACTCGTGTACTTACACCTCGTCAATTTCTTGATTATTTCAAACTTTTTATTCTTTCTACAGTCAAATTCACTTATCAAATTCTTAAAAACTATTGGACTGTATCTGGTGCACCAAGAATATGAAAAGGCATGTTCCACAAGCCCCGTTCAAACACAAAAATGATAAAATTGAAAAATGGCTACAATTCGAACCATTAATAATTTATATATATATATATATATATATATATATATATATATATATATATATATATATATATATATATATATATATATATATATATATATATATATATATATATATATATTATATTATATATAATATATATATATATTATATATAATATTATATATATATATATATTATATATAATATATATATATATATATATATATATATATATATATATATATATATATATATATATATATATATATATATATATATATATATATATATATATATATACACATATACAGTGATTTATTTGATTAAATATTTAAATAATTATTTATGCAGCCAACAGTTAAAAATAATAGTTAATTAATATCGGGGAAAAGTGATTGATAGTTAAACAAGAAACCTTTTTTTATTATTTTTTTCGTTTTTGTTGATTTATTTTGTTGTTGTATAAAACGGTACGAAAACAAATTTAGAGAGTGCTGTGAAGTGTTTGACCGCACCATTTAAAAAACACACAAAAAAATGTCGTCGACAACAAACAATGTGCAGCAATCACAACAACAGACCCAACAGCAGCCGCAAACACAGCAGCCGCCGCAACCAAATAAACAAAAACCATCGACCACGGAACGGGTCATTGATAGTAAGTTAAATATCCTTAAATAAATAATAAATTAATATTTAAGAAAATTATTTTGTTCTTATTAAATTTTTTGGACAAAATATATATTATTTTAGGTTGAGTTTGCGCAATTAGTTTGATTGTTGACTGGAGATGTCTCACCCTTCTATATAATAAAATATCTTTACAAAAAAATTTTGTTTTTATTTTAGCTGTAATTTTTCCACCAAGCCATAAATTAACGGTTTCCGAAGTATTTGATCAGCGTGGCGGAAAACCTCATCCCGATGTACTTAAACAACATTTTATATTAGAGGGTCGGATTGAGGAATCAGCTGCATTACGAATTATACAAGAAGGAGCTGCACTACTTAAAGCAGAAAAAACAATGATTGATATTGAAGCACCCGTAACAGGTGAGATATTTAAATCGGTTTGACCATATCATTTGTGTCTCAATCCAATTTTATTTTACAATTTCAGTTTGCGGTGATATTCATGGACAATTTTATGATTTAATGAAATTATTTGAAGTAGGTGGGCCACCTTCATCCACAAAGTATCTATTTCTCGGTGATTATGTTGATAGAGGATATTTTAGTATAGAAGTATGAAAATTGTCTTGCATGAAAATACTTTTTTTTAATTTTTATTTTGTAATCAATTATTTTAGATTACTATATGAGGATGGCAAATATTTTTTTTTCCTTTTTTTACGTTTTTTTTATAACAAGTGACAAGGAGAGTTCATCTCCATTTTAACATTTTCTTAATTTAATCGATATATAGGTCTACAATCGTTGTTTCCCCTGAAGCTTTTTTTGTACAAAGATACTTAGTTTGGGATGGAATATGTAAAATGAATCTATCCTACATATTCCATCCCAGACTGTACATTTGTATAAAAAAAAAGCTTCAAGAAAACATCGATGATTGTAACTAGCGGCAACTTGTACTAGTTGTCAGACACACTCAGTCCCTTTTTCAAAGTTGTATCTTAAAAACATTGTGACCTGTGAGAAAGGTTATTTCAATGTTATTTGAATCTTGAATAATTTTATATTGATTAACGTTCTTACAAAACCAATTGAATTATATTCGGCACGAGTATTCTTAAATACCAGAATACATTTTCCGGGAAAGAGATGAAACTGCATTTGCAACCTCGATGATCTGTTGCAATGAAGAATAATTCAACGATGTGACATCGTGTTGCAATTAAATATTCTAACTAATCTGAAATTGTACAGTGTGTTGACCAGACTCGTCATGTGTGGATGTGAGAGTTGGACCTTGACGGATGAGAACAAAAGATTGTTTCTAACATTCGAGAGATGCTTGCGACATACCGTCCAAAACGCGACGGTGATGGCACATAACGAGTTCTTTTCAATCAGCGAGTATGCTGGCTCCATCACGCAAAGCCGCTTTGTGGTAAATGAAAAACTCGCTGTTTGGCTCCAAGGGGTAGAAAATCCGCAGGATTTGTTCTAGAGATCTTTATAATTATGTATCTGTCCAAAAAATACTTACTGTACTTTTATAGCAATTTGATCCTTGTGTACCATATAGGTAAGAGCCTTTGCTGGAAACTTAATTGTTTTCACAGAATTAAGACTGGATTACTGTTATAAGTGTCTAAATCGATATGCATGTGGACAGTTTCACTGACGTCAAGAGCGTAGCGTTGGGTTACCAATCATCTCTAAACGAGGATTTTCAAAAGAGTTTGAAAACAGGATGAACGATTGAGCTAGTTATTGTATAACTTACTGCCCTTTGAAAGGGGTGTTAAACTTAAGAAAGCAAAATATTTATTTCATTATTGATATTTACTTTATTTATTTTTTGACATTCTAGTTCTATTGGTCCTAAGCATTTCTGTCAGAAAGACTGAAAATGAGTTTCTAGTAGTAGATACCGACATCCTTTACGTCAAATGTCAAGTCACTGACCATGATAAGATTAAACCAATAGTTTGTCGAGTTGTTTTCATATTTACGTACGGCTATATGTCCGATTTTCGTAGAACCATCTACGCATTGCATTATATACACCATTTCCTTTCTATTTATTTTTTAACTTGCAAGGCATGTAGTCCTATTGGTCCTTGGCTATTTTGACACTAGGACGAAAAATGAGTTTCTAGTAGTAAATACAGACATCCCTTATTAAGTTCAAGTACCATTCGGACGTTGGTGATAACTTGGTGTGGACGACTGGAAGCTAGTTATTTACGTAGCCGGGCAGCATCAGATGATTTTTTTTCCGTTTCTTACTTTATCTTGTATATTAGTTCTCAGCTTAATAACTGTCCAAAATAATATTGAGAAATTTCACTTTAAACGTCAATAACAAGTCAGTACCATATATTCTAGACTACCTTTGAAGATCACCGTGGGTCGCATGATACGGTTCAGCCAATAGTTGGTTGAACGTCCTCAGGAATCTCAAGTCCCGCCAATTTATATGACTAGAAACTGTTTATTACCCACAGTTTTTTTTTTAATTTATTTTTTGGCTTGCGAGGCATATAGCCTAGAGGATTCTTGTATTTTACCACAGAAGAGCTTTTCTTAAATTGTATTAATAGGTGTTGAACATTTCACTGTGGCCGAGCTCTTAGCTCATATCTTTCTTAATCAGAAGGCTTGTTTACTAAATTATCAGCACTTGTGCTGAAATGGGTTTTTAGAAAGATCAATCAGATTGCATGGGTTCAAACATTCTTCAGTTCAGTTAATCATTTGCACAATTCCAATAATACACATGTTGTCACTTATAAAATAAAGGAGTAACTCAATTCGATAATAATAGGAGAAATAGCCTCATCATACAAGGTAGTTGCATTTTGGTCGCTTCACATCTACGGTCACCCATTTATCGGCTAACATGGATGTATAATTTTACCCAAATTTCTGTGAGGTGCAATCCAATATTGCAAATTAAACCTGATGTACGATCCTTTCCATTAAGTCATATGACAGAGCATCTGTAAGGACTAGTAGCGCTCAAAAAGTACTTAGACATTATACTTAGCTTTGAACTGCACTGCCTATTGTCGCTTGTGGATTAATTGGAAATTAGCTATATTACCCTAGTCTCACTTAAGCAAATGCATCTAGATTATATACAGCGGGAATTAGACAATCTCATTCACTGGTATTGTTTCCTAAATTTGCCATCCAAATATATATGCTGTCATTTTTATAGATCTGTATATATATATATATATATATATATATATATATATATATATATATATATATATATATATATATATATATATATATATATATTTAAATTAAGTTTAGATATTGTCAATTTTTTGAAGTGGAACGATCTCATCTTTTTCACTTAACAAATAGACAATAATTTCTGAAAATACCAATATCGACAGATCTAAAAAAAAAACAGTGATTAGAAATTAAGTTTTGTAAATTAAATGATTAAATAATGGATATTAATATTTGAACTTATCAAACAATTTTCAGTGCGTCCTTTATTTATGGGCACTTAAATTATGCTATCCAAATACATTATACTTATTACGTGGAAATCATGAATGTAGACATTTAACCGAATACTTCACATTTAAACAAGAATGTAAAATAAAATATTCGGAACGTGTGTATGAAGCATGTATGGAAGCATTCGATTGTTTACCACTAGCTGCACTAATGAATCAACAGTTTTTATGTGTACACGGTGGACTATCGCCCGAAATTCATGATTTAGATGATATAAGAAAATTGGATAGATTTAAGGAACCACCAGCATTTGGACCTATGTGCGATTTATTATGGTCCGATCCATTAGAAGATTTTGGTAATGAAAAAAATTTAGATTTTTATACACATAATTCAGTTAGAGGTTGTTCATATTTTTACAGGTACATAAAAATTGATTTTACTTATATATTCAATTTAATCAAATTTACATTTTTAATTCTGAATCTGTTTCAAAAAATCATTCAATTAATGTTAAATATTGTACATTTATATTATTTTAGCTATGCAGCATGTTGCGATTTTCTTCAAAATAATAATTTATTGTCAATAATTAGAGCACATGAGGCGCAAGATGCTGGATATCGTATGTATAGAAAAAGCCAAACAACGGGATTTCCATCATTAATAACAATATTCTCAGCGCCAAATTACTTGGATGTCTATAATAATAAGGTAAGATTTATTTATTTTTATAGAAATAATTTTTAGGATATAAGTGTTCCGGTCACGTTTCACATAAAAGGATTTGGCATAAATCTTATTTACGAAACTTATTTTAATGAATTTTTGTTCACAGATATTGCGCCATATAATCACGCACAACAGCAACCCTGTTGCAATATGATGAAGATTATGAATGCTTTTGGTCTCAGATTCATATAAGTTAATGATATATATGTAACAGCCACATTGACTTTAGATATTTAAGTATTAAAGTTGTGTCTAATGTCATTAACTAGTATTTAGAGTTGGTGTGTTGTGGAAATATACCTCTTGTAAAGCCATATTGCGTTAGGTATGGGATTGTTATTAATTCGCTTTCATGTAAACATTAAAAATGTAAGCCAGAGCTACGTGCATCTGTTTTGATCATTTATTTAATAACATGTTAGTTTATCATCAACTTTAAAAGCATTAAATAAGTTGCTTTCCAGCAAGAGCTTCCTTTGAATCTACCTTTACTTTGAATTTCAATCTTCATAGCATAAATCATGGGTGCTGTGGTATATTAACGTTCGCAATACATTAACCTTTTGGTTTCATTGTCTATTTTTCAATTACTTTATATGTTATTCCCGTCTCAGACGTAAACTTCCAGTTCAAAATATGTTTGTTCTTCTAATGAAGCCCAAAATATCCGGCATCTTCAAGGTTGATATTCAAAAACGGAATCGTGATCCAAAGCAATGAGAAGAGTATGAAGGACAGGAGCACAAGAAGCGCTCAACAGTTTCTTCTCTTGGCTCACGCAGATTGCGTTGTTCCGAATTTTCATTCGGAACATGTGATCATTCAGAGAACAATGTCCCGTGAGAATAGCCAGCAAGAACCTCAAAATACGTCTATCATAATTCAAGAATGATTGGGATCTTTGCTGATTTATTGTTCCAAAGATGATTTCGAATAGTGAGGTTGTCCTATGTCTTCCGGAGCAGACCTACAAAGTGAAAGTCGTCGATATCTCTCTTAAGAGATAATAATCCCTATATAAAGTGGAAGCTATATCCAAACGGACCAATTTATCAGCCAATACGTTTTTCTTTCATATCCATGTGACTGCCTAGTCGATTTAAGGCAATTGCCATCTCTAAAACAAGTTTTGTGAGTCAATCGCCTTTACAATAACCTGACTGTGTCAAAAAGGATGCAGATACGAGGATATTTTAATGAATCTGCAATTAATTTCCTTTGCATAGAGTGCAACACTTTTCGCCTGTAAGACAGTAGCCTCTCTACCAAGGGAGATAGATAGTACTTCAGGATTTAGTATGTATAATCCGGCACCAGTCAAATTACAGCATACTGATTCATCAGTAAAGATTATCATATCCGTCACCCGAGACAGCGGGCCCTCAGCCATCTCAATAGTTAGTGGGTGCGGTGTACATAGCTCCCACAATACCCAAACAAACATGTTTTTGAAGTTGGTTTAGAATTTTTTTTCCAACCTCACTTGAAGTTAATCAGGTAATCTGATTACCTAACCTGATCCCTAAATACTAGACATCTGAAGAGAGCGGGATGGTATAAGCCCCAATTTTTGGAAGACTTAAATTTGCCATCTATATAAGAAAATGACATCCTTTGTGCTACTAAGTTTTCGTTTATTTGTTTCTGTCTGTATTAATTGTTTTGGGGCCGAAGCAATTCCGAAGATTGGTCGGCCCATGAGTTCAGCATTCCAATCATTAATTGGATTTACTGTAGCATCTGAATATTTACCTGGTTAGTTATTGTGAAAGTGATGAGAGAATGATCAGAAGATGCTTTAACTTCAATGATATATGTGACATTTTTTGCGAGAATAATATCTAGTGTTGAGAATAATATATAGGTTTGAAGCCACACATCTACTTACACCCATTTTTCAAATTTCAGTCAAGAATATTGTCAAGTCAAGAGTTGTAGTCAAGAGTAATGAGAGATCCAAGATACTTGAATCTCATTGCTCCTTCAAACGTGTGGCTACTGGTCTCGAAAATCAGAGATTAAATATTTGGTTTTGGACTCGTTGATTTTGAGACCAACGAAAGCTGAACACTGTTCCAGTGGATCAAGTATCTCTTTCACTCCGTTGCTATTTAATCCAATCACACAGATATCATCTGCATATGCAAAAAGTTGATTGTCGGAATTAGATATTGTCCTGAGGTGTTTCACTTTTACGAAGGATGTATTGCAGCATGAGATTAAAAAGTATCTAGGACAGCGCATCTCCTTGTCGAAAACCAGAAGTAATTGCGAAAATTCTCGATAGCCTGTTCTCAACTTGGACATAGCATTATGACTGCGTTACTGTCATTTTGCACAGGTGTACGTATTTGTTTGGTATTCCTAAATATTCAAGCGCATACCATAGCCTATCTCGATTGATCGAGTCATAGGCTTGCTTGAAATCTAGGAATACCTGGTCATCGCGAGATGTTCATGAGCGATCGCAAAGTACATCATTTATTCATTTATTTACAATTTTGTAAACTACACACCCTATTTTGAGCTTATAAGCTCATTCGCAATAAGATGTGCAATTTATCGATTTTCGAAAATATACAAAAATTTAGATTTGGTTAAAAATCTAAATTTTTGTATATTTTCGCTGATAAGCTGCTTATCATCCATCTTAAAATTCACTTTAAGTTGGTACCTTGAGTAAGTGAATCATCTCATTCTTTGGTTCTCTTTTTATTTCTTATACCTGGAGACTTGTTATGACCTTAACTACTGACTAGTGGTTGATTATTTTGGCAGGACTGGAAATTATAGTGTAGCTAAATCGTTTAGACCAGTCTGAATTTGGGGTTTCACATTTTGATTTTGAAGTTGGCTGCCACTTACATTTTTTAAATATTAAAGCTGATTAAAACTAACAAAATTAATTAATCTTGAATTTTTTTTAATGTGAAAAAATCAATTTGACGTGACAAATTGATGTTTTTTGCATTCTTTCCCTACTTTCGGTCGCAGTTTCGTGTCGCGAGTACGGATCTATGTTAATACATAAGTCGGTTTGATTTCTGCCAGCTCTAGCATTAAAGTCACCAATCTGACATGGTGCTTAGGTATAGAGCTCATCAGATTATCCAAATTATTATAAAATGAGTCTTTATCTTGGGGTTGGCTTACATCAGTGGTTGCATGTACACAAACAATTGACAGGTTACCTGTGACCCCATGAGAAATCCAACTCCAAAATTTCCGAGGTTATCTACACTGTGTTGCAACGTATAGCCTTGGGACACTTTTTTCACTTTTAGGCCATCGAGTTTTTTGGAGTGCTACGAGTTCAAGCCGATACTCCTTCATACATGTGATAAGGTTGTCCAACGCGCCAGGTTTTCTAAGTGACTGCACGTTCCACGTGCTGATCCTTAATCTCGTGTCCGGGTACTTAAGTGGGGGGGTCATTGTTGTTTTGGCGGTATCCGATTTTTTTTAGCTTGTTGACATTTTTAACAGTAATTGTTTTTTACGGATGCGGGTCGTCAGCCCAGCGATTCAACCAAATTTAGTTGCCTCCTACGACAAGCGGTGGTATTCTATGGGTCTCATGTTTCGTTTGAAATATTTACGAAACATGGGTGCCCCCATCCAAAGGGCCTCTACAACTATACAAAAATCATCATACACATTTTATACAGACATGCCTTCCAATTTCCATGATTCGAGCTCACTCGTTTCATTGTTCAAATCATTGTATTTTTTCCTTTGATTTCCTTGATAAAGGTCTTGTCAAAGGGAAACTACACCATTCAAAGTACTTCTTGCCTTCTATTTGACATTTTTGCATAAATTCACTCTCCCATTGTTTTCCCAGTTCCACCTGGAACATACGAAATACTTCTCTAGCTCCATAAAATTATATTAATTGATATGTTCATTCAAGCAACCCTTTTTTTTAATCATATCGGCTCTTTCATTACTTTTAATCTGTAGATGTGAAGGTATCTACTGAAGAACCACTTCACTCCCACAAGATTAAAGGTACTCAAAAAACATACAAAAACATTGCCCTGAGTAATTCAAGCATGCCACCAGATTTGCAGGAGGAACTCCAAAACTCAAGCCGGTTCTTTGAGTTTTCCTAAAGTCTGTTCCTGCTTGCCACTGGTTATCTTTCATAATCATTCGCGCAGGTTCACGCACGGTAATCAACTCTCTCTTATATGCTTCTATTATGAATCTCACGTGTCACCGAGTGACGCGAAGTCACCGAAATTATAATGTTATTAAAATTGTCACGGTTAGAGGGTTTTATGTCACTTAACGGTTGGCGACGTTAAGTGAGAATATTTTATCAAAAGGATAGCATCTATCAACATTAAATTCCTAAAATTATAGTAGATAACGCATCAAATAAACGAGAATCATAATACCAAAATATGACTCGACTGACGATACACTTTACGGTGACGAGTGAGATGAGGTGACAATCATAATATTAGTAATAATTGATAGATAAATCACCCATTTCAGACCATAGAGTGGTCAATACCACTAGCACATGCATTCTCAATTTTCATTAACGCCAATCATAGATCCCTTATCATACACGCTCATTTCATACGCAATTTTGGACAATGTTGTGATTTTTGTGAGTCCTTTAAAGACAAACTTTCATTGATTTTCGTAAGTGAAAAAGTTATGTTTGCTAAGTTAGAGGCTACATTTCACAAGTAAAAATCTTTAAAAAAAAAAGTTTCACAAAACTTTCTTCTTTCATTTATCTTGCCGTTGGTCGTGATTTGATTTTGATTGTCATAAAATGTAGCTTAAATTTAGTTGATCAATATAATATTATTCCTTTGGATATTTCGTAAATTTTGGTGACTATTGGTTTCGACATCTTTGAAAAATTGCATTGTTGTACCATTTAGTTATATCATTGGACAAGATAAAGGAGAATTTCGTCTTTATCTTGATGCAGTAAACGAGGAAAAATACCTTCTACTCCAGGAGATTGAGTTTTATACCCATTAAACGATTTTGGGGTTTTATGATTTTCCTTAACAGACATCCAAGTCACTGAAATGCTGAAAAAGATGATCATGGTTCAATGTCACTGACCAGCTGGAAAAGTAGAGTACCTTAATATCACAACCCAGTAAAGCTTCCATCTTCCTTTGGCAGGATGCATATATTATTAATAGATTACTTTTTGAAACCTGGCTGATGTGAGTTCAAGGTTATCCTTTCGAGGTTGCTTTATATCTCTCCGGTTCGTTTGAACTGATTTAAATGTCTTCCCCTAAGTTTATTCAGTGCTCTATTTGACCAGATAATCCTTTTAACTGACATCCTGAATAAAAGCAAGCTCAAATTCCAGGGGTGAGTTAATGGCGTTGTTCATACCAATTATATGATAGATAAAACTGTGACTAGGAGCCACTGACACCGGTTTATCTAGCATAACGCAGGTTTTCAGACATTTGATCTCTACCGTCTTGACCTCATTACTTTTTCCTGTTGTATGGCACCTTATTTCTGATAAAGGGAGGTAAATTCTACTCAACAGGTTTTTAATTGTTATTTCGAGTTTGAGAAATCATAAGCTCGATAAAAGGACACCTGGAATTTCTAGAGTATCATGACTCCGTATATTTGGAGTTGGTTACCGACAATTATTCATCTTCTGGCATACACAATTCAGCGCTGCACAATTAATCTAGATGTAATGTTTGTTAGCTATCAGCAGATGGGGATTTCAGACAACTAATAACAGTTTCTTTAAATATTTATGAGATACAACCCTTGAGCTATCTTTGTTTCATTTGCATGTACATTTCATATTATATACATTTCATCAAGTTTCTTTGGAAACTTTTCTATTAATCGAAGCAAATTCATACTAACGAATATATTCTATTTTTACTACCCACATTCTCAAAATTTAAAGTAAGAACAGCTTCAGGACACACTTAACTCTTGTCTTCAACTAGGAGTTACCAAATCCGATTTATCCAGCATGACGCGAGAGAAAAACTATTTCCTCTTATGAGCCCATGCGTTTCGACGACTATGTGGAGAACCTTACTTTTTACAAAGAAACTTAAACTCAACATTTGGTCATCTGGAATTATTACAGCAATATGAATTTAAACTAGAGGTTGTTTATTCAATCTAGGTGTAATTTTAGTTACCAGTAGTCAATGGATCGTTCAAAATCATCCACACCTCTTACTGCTCCCTAGTAATGATGGCGATGACAAAGACCCACTCGATTTGATCAAAGCGATCCTAAATAAAGAAGCCGCAATGATTGACCCTTTAAATTTATCGAGCTTTTTTATGGGGTCTAGATTTTCATACACTCCATAAGAACTAATGTAAAATTGAAGATTTTTGACTCAACTTTAATGAATGAAAATTACTGAAAACAAAAATTATTTTTATATCAAAATTTAAATCAAACATTTTCATATAACATATATGGAAATCAAATGAAAAAACGAATTATTTTAATAGTTATGATAAAAATAAAAACGGTTTGTTTTATTCAATTTTTATACATGTATATGTTATAATTGGTTCTAAACGCCGTATAAAAATATATAAAACGAGATCAATGACGTATGAACTACGAAAAAGAAACATATACTTCAAATATTGAATAAGAGATGGCACTTAATAACTTTAATAATATAAATCGTATTTATTAATATTTTAAAGCATATTGTTAATGCGATAATACGAAGTACACAATTAAAATATCCATACATGTTAATGAAAGTGAATACTTCAAAAATTATTTAAATTTTTTTGATTTCCATTCAGTTGTTATACTCGATACAAGATGGCATTATAAAAGACAGCAGTTGTTAAACTCGATACAAGATGGCATCATAAAAGTCGTTACGATTTTTGACAGTGTGAATTTTTAAACAATTTTAAGTATTTGAATTGTTTTTTTTTTAATAAAATACATTTATTTAGACACAAACAGCATTTAACAACAAAACGGTACCTCTTTAGCTTCGTCCACAGATTAGTATTCAATGGTTTCAATTTTGTTTCATTAAATGAATTATCATGACTGAGGACGATTCACCTCAGTTGGATATGAAGCATTCATGTATGGTTTTCTTCAACATATATATTTATTTATTGTGTTGTCTAAATTCTGTTTTAAGACATTGTCATGAGCGCATTTAAACGTCAAATCGACTGTTTGGCTGAAAATAATTCTAAGCGACAATTTAATACTTGAATGACTGTCCGTTTAAAAATAAAACGGTACCAAAAGCTTCGTCAACATACATTTATTTTCAATTCATATAAAAAAATCATCAATTCATTCAAACATTTTCTAATTTAAATTACCATGACGACTTTGTAAACTTTCCACTTCAGTTGAATATGAATTATTTATATGTGATTTCGTTAAACAGATGCAGCTATTGTGTCAATGAATTCCGTTTACAGCTATTGCCATGTGCACATGTATACGTATGACAGATTTTTTGGCCGAACAAGTAATAAGAAGACAGTGGATTTTAAAAATTATTTTGATTCCAAAACGTATATCAAAAAAATCATTTGCACGAGAACAAAAATTTCTCCGAGATCTTCCATTTTTATATAGAAATAATAACTTCACATTGGCTGAAATTAAAATAATTGTTCAAAGTCCCACCTCCAAGCCCATCAAAAGACATCTACGAAAAAACATTTACATTGATGATCAAACAGAAATTCCTACACAGCATTTTTGGCCGAAAAACGAAATTTCCATTACACCGTATATTGAATCCAACAGTGGAAATTCAAAACATATAATTCATCGACATATGTCAATATCATACAAGCTAGTAAATGATTTTAAACAGTGAATATCGTATCATGTCTTATCGACTCAAATGCTACCCAAATATTAATTATTTATAATGGAAATTCGTCTAGACAATGACGAACTATCGAAGAACCGATGAAGAACGATCATTTTGTGTGGTTGAATTATATTTTGTGACAAGAACATTATTCCCTCACGATGCCAAAATCTTATTTTACGGCACATTTTTAAAACTTCAATAACCACCCGTCGAGTTATACAAGCTAAAAATTGATAATAACATCAATGGAAGTGGTATGTCGTATTATTTTTCAATGTTTCCAACGTTCACTACTGCTCTAAGTCTAACGTCAACGACTTACATCGAGAAGATGAGTAAATTCTTCAAATAATGGTAAACTGGAAACATGTATAACCGACAACGGGACTCAATTCAAGAGTCAATATTTTAGTAATCTATATCGTTGCCGAGGAGAACGAATATTAACGTTGTCTTACCACAGTATATCGCATGGGTAAGCTGAACGATTTGGTGAAACACTAAAAGAGAACAAAAACGATAAATATGTTGGGAACAAACAAGTAAATTCTAATCTAATTCCATGAATTAGTGCAAATACAAAACCAAAACACCAACAAACTAAATCACCACAGCAGAATTATTTTAGACCCATCAATCCACACGGAACTAAAACACCAACAAACTAAATCACCACAGCAGAATTATTTTAGACCCATCAATCCACACGGAACTAGTTTGATTTAATTTGGAATTAAACACAGTGGACGATGATCTACATCAATGTTTGTAGATAACGAAGACGATCACGATCTTCAAGAGTAGTGATATTTCCACAATAATTCTAAAACCCAAAGATATAGTTGCACAAATCACATTCACAATTAACATATTTATCCACAGGCCAACAATATTATTTATTAATTATAATATAAATGTTTTATTATAATAAATAATTTATTATTGTCTACGGACGGGTATAACCTATAAACATTTTGTGAACAATTTTTGACAGCAAAAACAAAAACAAAAATAAAAAATATTTTTTTTACTTTTTCTTTGCTGTACGCTGTTCAATTTTTTAGTAATAAATATGAACTGTAGAGCGATTTTATTAGTTTTTTAATGACGTCACAACTTATTGATGTGTTAGTAAATATGGGGTATAAACTTTTTAAGTTCAATTTCGATGATTGCGGCTTCTTTATTTAGGATCGCTTTGATTTGATCCCCTTCATTACATCAACGTCTAGAATAATAAAATTTTTATTGATAAAAAGTAGATCTTCGAACGTAACATAAATTGAAATTCCTCATCCACGGTTATTATCGCTGGTTGTAGTGATACGAATTGGTTACAAATTTTAAACATTAATTAAATAAATAAAAAATAATTGATTTGCTTGTTTGATTTTAGGCTGCAGTGTTAAAATACGAGAATAATGTAATGAACATTAGACAATTCAATTGCTCACCACATCCTTATTGGCTTCCAAATTTTATGGATGTGTTTACATGGTCGTTACCGTTTGTTGGCGAAAAAGTAAATTTATTTGAAGAATGTAGCCGCTAAAAAATTCAATAATTTTTTTATTTTTACTCTGGCATTCTGTGTAGGTTACCGAGATGCTAGTTAATGTGCTAAATATTTGTTCCGATGATGAGCTTATGTCCGATGGCGATGATGCATTGGAAGAAGGTATGAAATATCTTTTATATATTAATATATATATCGATGTCTATTTATTATTAATATACATATTAAATTATAATACATATCATGAAAAATTAATATTTTTTTTCAATAATTTGAAAAATATAAAAAAGCCAAAAAACTAAAATTAAACACAAATCTTTATTTTCTTTTTTTTATAATAAAAATTCTAAGCCGATGGTAAGATTTTTATTAAATTTAGACGAAAAGTCTTATATTTCATTTAACTATTTTTTATAATGTATACATATATATATATATATATATATATATATATATATATATATATATATATATATATATATATGTATATATATATATATATATATATATATATATATATATATATATATATATATATATATATAAATATATATATATATATATATATATATATATATATATATATATATATATATATACTCATTTTTGATTTTCATTTTGTAAAGAAGACTAAGTAATTGCAATGAAAATATTTCACAATCTTTGTTTTGAAAGGCCAAACGAATCGAGATGAAATATCGGTATCTCTGGCATTGTATCATAATATTTAATTTTTGAGGGATATGCTAACTCGATTCGATTGGATTTCATCGCCTAAGCAAGATTTCAAGCATTATTTTTCAAGCCGAAATCAAATCATTACAATTATATCCAAATATAAAAAGAAAAAATAAAACAACAAAATCGTTTTATTTGTGAAGAAAATTTTCTTTTTTCTTTTTAGATCATTTTGTATATTATTTTGTATTTTATTTTTCATTTTTTTCTTTTTTCTCTTTTTTATATTTTTATATATATTTTTGGGATTATGATCTCTCTGAAAAAAAAACAAAAAAATCCTTTTTTTAGTTAAAAAAATACTTGTCTTAACTCCTCCTTCAAAATCAGCTGGTAAGGAAAAATTTCATTTTTTAAGTTTTTTTTCCGATTTTCCTTTAGTTTTTTTTTTAACTTTTGTTGCAAGAAAATTTGCCTTTTAGTTTTATTGTTTGTTTTTATACAGAAACAAAACTGCTTTTCATTAATTATTATAATAAAAATATTGTTTTCTTTTTTATTTAATTTTTAATTAATTTAATTGTATTTTTATTACTTAACGTGACCAACTCTAGCGTGATGACGACAGAGACACCCAAATCTTAGCTAAATAGGGCTTTCATTTTTCTTAATCTTTTTCTATTTTTCATTTATTATTTTATACTAAATATTTTGATATAGCTATTGAGGGTGGCTATTGGCGCGTTCAAAATTGACTTGTTGCGATCTTTCATAAGTCGATGCAACTAAATGAACGTATATTAGAATATACTCTGGGTGTTCGGCATACTTTATTTCACTATTTTTGGCTTAAACGTGTTCAACGTGAAGCATAAAGATACATATTCTCTGCATTGCTTCCTGATCAATAATAAAACACTCTAGGTTTAAAGAAACTGTTATTGATCTTAACCACGTTTTGACTATGTTCATGTTTCGGGAGCAATTTGAGAAATCCAAGAATTTTGGAAGATTTTTTGTTTTTTGAGACGTTAACAAATACAATTAGAAAATTAAACGGCAAAACAAAACATTCCGCGATATTTTCTTACACATACATTTAATTTGTATATTGATCATAATTTTGTGTCTACAAAGTTCCTTAATCTCTTAAATTGTTAAATAAAACTTTGGCATATTTTATTTTTTAAGGTTAAGTCCTCAGAAATTTATAAAACTGAACTTAAGGTGCGCCTTGTGAACACAAAATTACTAAAAAGCTTATTTGTGGTTCGTGCTGGTGTATAATTAATAATTATTGTATAAATCTAACTAAACCATGAATATAGTTTGTGTTGTCCAATCGTGTATATAACTTATATATATATTAACCAAATAATTAAGTGGTGTAAATAATATCTTAAATTTAAAGCCCTGAGGTTAAGGGGGCTGTAAGTTACAAAAATCCATTCGTAAGAAACTAATGGCCACAAAAAAGTGTGATATAATTGTGATTAAAACCAAAATAACAACTCCACATTCATCGAGCGCTTTTGATAGTCTTATAACTGGAAGGGTCGTATTTGAACATTCATGCAGTTGATAATCAAATAAATAATTTTCTCCAAGGTACATCTACTTAGAAACATGGATAAATTTATTCTCCTGTGAAAATTTGATGTCTTTTGAGCAGCGTACTATATCTATTGAACAGCGTAGTCATTACGTTCTATTTTTATAATCATTACAAGGTCTCCTAGTAGTGGTTCGAAATCGATTGAGCCAGATGGCTTATTCTTGTAAACTAATTTACTAACTAAAAAAATGTCATAACAAATATATAAACATTTGCAGATTTTAGTGTTGAGCTTGCCCACTTCGGTGGAAAAAAACCTAAGATTACTTGTCAGTGTCGTGTTAACCGCATAGTCTTCCATCGGATTCCAGAACACTTGTTCATACTCACTTTCTTGTTGAGTATTTTTTTAACTCTCGCTAGTTGAAAATTTTTAAAGGGTTTTTCATAATTAACACAGAACCTCTATTTTTTGTGAAGTTACCACTTTTGGATGTTCTTTAAAAACAATACTGATTTATTGCCTTTATTGATCAAGCACAATTGTGCATTTGTTGTAAGAAACTAATATTCGTTTAAAACCCGTTAATTCTATTTATTTAAGTTCTTATAGTCACTTTACCAGTACCTTAAGTGTGCTAGGTAATACATCCGCTTGTAACTCTTACTGTTTTTTTTGTTACACTATGCCATCTTCAGCTTGTCAAAATCAACGATTTTTCTGTAACGACTATATGAGTATATCCTAGGTTAAAAGTTTTGATAGCCACTTAAATTTGTTTAATTTCTTATTGTACGATTTGTTCTAAATAAAATCTCTTTCTCAATACAACCAAATTCTGCTTTTATGGCACACGTCAAATGTTTCAATGTGAATGTCCTAAGGTCTGGTCTGAATGAACTGGTTTTTTTGCCCACCTTTAAGGATTCGATTTTTATGGTTTAAAATTAATCCAACAGAAAAGCTATCAACTATTTCTCATTTACTTCCAAAAACCGAGTTTTCTTCCATCATCAATACGACCACCTTAACGTTACTTATCATGTTTGGGTATCTGTCTTTTTAAAGACGGTTTATTATACCATATATAATAAGTTTAGTAATTATTCCTCCATTTGTAGGCCGCAGTTCAGACAATTGCCAAGTTTGATTATCGAGTGGTATGTTATTTCCTACCGAAACCCGGTAAAGGGGCTTCTCTATTCGTTAAAATGAGATGTGTCAGATTGGAGACATGCAACTCCACACTGACATTTGTGTGTGTGTATAAATATTTGTCTGTGTTTGTCTATTATATGTATATTTATATATTATATGTATGTATATACACCCATTCCTCGAATTACATCGTGTGTACTCAATTTGCACAATTTCGCTTTACATGGTTTATATATTAAGTTAAAAATCAAATGAAGTTTTGATAAATAATATCCACCTAATGTAGTGTGATTTATTCTTAAACATTTTCATGTTTAAAATCAGGTATTTCAGGGAGGAGAAGCAAGTCTATTTCAGAAAATAAAAAACTTGTTGAAATCTGAAAGATACGTATGCAGATTTAAAACTATAAAAAGTGTAACCAGTCATGAACCGCGAAAGGTATTTGCTAGGGGATTATTTCCAAAAAAGTTGCATACCAGAAGTTATAGGCTAATTGGAACAAAAAATCTGGAGTATAAATTAATTGGATGAGGATCCTTTACTTAAAAATGTTCAGAAGTGTGAAAACAGTTTTTGTATATTGCAGTGCAAAATGGAGGAGAATACATTGAACTAGGACATGCTCTAGAAGCGAAAGGGAGATAGAATTCAATGATCTTGATATTTCTGGCATTGAGCAATTTTAAAATAAATAATTTTAGAAGTAGAGATTTTAGACAGTCGGTGGATAATGGTTTGTAGGAATAATGTTTTAAACAGATTCAAGGACAATGAAAGTCGTACTAAGTTTCAATATGAAGAAGTCTACAAAGATCTCCGTCAACGCAAGCTATGAATAAACCAGCACCAATCTGTGTATTTCTCTCGATTTACACAGTCGAAAGAAAATTCGTTAAATCATTATTAAAGTTTCGTTTTGCTGTTTAATGAATAAAGGAAATAATTTCCTTTTATGTCTTCCAATGAATACCACGTCTCGAATTATGCAGAATAGAGGATTAGCTCAGCACTGGGGACATGAATCTTGAAAAAAAATTATAACAAACGAAAAAATAATTTAAAAATCTATTAGATTTAAATTTTTATGACATATTTAAAGCACGTGTAATTGTATCTAATTTCAATAAATATTTGTATGGCCACCATAGGGGTTTCAACCTACCCACTGGCTTTCGTTCATAATCACCAAGTAAGCGACAGACAAGACATATAGGTTTTTACGAGCTTTCTTCCCTTTCCTTCTTTAATTGGTGAATAGCGTCTGAATTAAAGTGACACCATGTTTAACACCTCGACCTCACGGCTCGCCAAACCGGGTATCTTACCCACTTATCCACCTGTTCTACAATTTCATTCCTTCCTTCTCCCCATGTAGCTTTTTATTAATATTATTTTATTAAACTTTTTTTTTCAAGTTTAAGGGATATGTACACAATGAGGGTGTCATTAGACCTAGTGCCCTAGTGAGACCATTGAATTCCTAATTCAGAAATAAATCTAACTGTATTGTGGTTGTATAAAGTTTTGCTGTACAGTAAAAAAATTTCGATTAAAATATAATTTAACAAGTTAATCTAGTAAGAGTCCTTTCATTATATTTAGCAATTAGATGAATCACCAAAACAGAATATTTTCCAAATTTTTAAAATCATAATTTACTCCTGATGAGTTTGATAATTACATATTTGAGCTGACGAAAGTCCACACCACTTAGGATGGTGCATGTACGACTCATTCGTGTTATTTAATTTTTTATCAAAACCACAAATATATAAAATAAAATTAGAATTCCGATGGTACCATTTAGGACAGAAGGTTTAGAGATATCCTTTATATATATATATATATATATATATATATATATATATATATATATATATATATATATATATATATATATATATATATATATATATATATATATATATATATATATATATATATTATATTATATATATATATATATATATATATATATATATATATATATATATATATATATATATATATTATATATACAGTCAATCAATCAAGTATTGGAATACTTTTCATTTTTCGAATATAAATTTTTATTTTAAGAAAATGACAATCGATAAAATGTTTCATAATATATTTAAAAATTTTGATACACAAAACTTAAAATTATTTTTAAATTTCTAAAACACGAAACAATTAAGGCAAATATAATGTACTAAGTCAGTCTATTAATTAAATCCTAAGATGATGTTTTAAAAATATAAATGGTACATTTATAAAACTGTTCAAATTATTATTAAAATGGTCCCTATTTGATTTTGATTTCACACATTTAAACTTTTTTTCATTTAACTTTTATTATTTCTGTGGTCTTAATACAAAAGGGCATAAGTCGAGTTATGATCAATTCAAGTTTTTGAGATATTCGAATTTCCTGTATAAAACTACATAAGTAATTAATTTTTTGTCGTTTTATAACCGTTGAAAGGGAAATATTCAAATTGTTACAAAATATCATGTTATAAAGATATCCTCCTTAAAGTCCGTAATAACTTTAAAAAAAAAGTATAAAAAACAAAGATTTTGCATATATCTTATTAGTAAAGTAAATAAAACTTACTCAATAATTGGCCTGATAAAGTAAAAAATAGATTTGTCAAAGCGATTCAAACCAAAATAATGTCGCCCTGAAAAATCAACAAAAACGACTTATGACCTTTTGAAAAAAGACCACAGATTTATATAGTGAGTACTTTGCCTGAGTTCATAACTGGTTTTATTAATTTTTCTATTGGCTGATTTTTAATCTAATTCTGAGAGTTAAAATTCAAGTTTCAAAATCTTTCCAATGACTTCACAAAAGGTCTGCAAAAAATTTGTTCACAGCTGATATATTTAATGACAAACGTTTTTTGTGAAATTTTTTTTAATATTTGAACATTTTTTTAAACAGTCTTGTAATGCATTGTCTTGATCCAAAATTTTTGTTTTGTGTACCAGGTCCTTCTCCCTAGTTTTTCTCATCCAGTTATTACAAAAGTTTATAATATTTTCCAGTTTTCGATCAACAAATAAAATACCTTTTGGATCTCTCCGTTCACGTTTCATCAGTAAAAACCACTAACACGACTAACTTCACAGGCGGTACTGTTTATATCATTGAAAGAACGAACAAATGCTTTCGATATACATTTACATAAATTTAATTTGCAAATCGCGAGACGCCAGCTAAATAAATTAGAATTATGAAGAGATACAAGAAAAAAGATAAATTGTGGCCTATTTTAGCAGAAGACCACCAGAATGTGAATAAAGCTAATTCTATTAATTGGAATATCGCCGCAACACATTAAAAACTCAACAAAGAAGATTTAATAGCAAAAATTATGGAGGATCGTCCAACAACGCAAATAAAACATCTGAAGATGAGCTTAGATGGATTACAATACAGCGGCAAAAAATGATGAACCATTGGCGAAATGACGATACATTTTGGTGGTCGAACCGAGATTGATTGTTGACACTGTCTGTAAAACCGTTCTTTTTATGAAACTTAGGTTTATATTGTTATATGCAAAAATCGTCTTTTGAATGTGATATGATAATTAAATATCGATATAGAATTTAATTTTTTCGTTTAAATCTAGAAGATAATTTGTTAAGCCAATTTCTTGTTCTTTCGATCAGTAGATACGGAAAATTGAATTGGTCATACCTAAAGACGATTTTTGCATATATATGTATTGGTCAATAAATCAGTTGTGCAAATTTATTTTTTCTAATTCCATTATTTAAAAAATACAAAACATAATTAAGTATTGGATGTGTAACCTTTTTTCGCTTTCAAAGGTTGTTGTCCATTTTTCTGATTCTCTATCCCAAAGATCGTCTGCAATAACTTCATTTCCTTTGTTCCTCAACCACTTTTCCTCATTTTCGGCAGCGTGAACAGAAATCCTACCATAAATCTGGTAGAAAGTATATCCAATAAAATCACTAGAACTTTGAGAGCATAAAGGGGTCACAAAATAATTGAATTAGAAAAAGTAACATTAGAATCTATTTGGTTAGTAATAGTGATCTTAATTATAAGAGTCACTATTAAGTTACTTATATTACGACTCTAATTTTTTGTTCAATTTATATACTGGACACATTGAAGTGGCCCTGAAGGCCCTATTCAGGTTGATGGTAGTGTTTCTTAGGTGAAGCATCGTTAAAAGAGGACACACCCTCCTCAGACTTTGCTTAATCGAAGCTTTTGCATATTTTTTCAAGCATCCACTGTGTTAAATGTTGGATTCCTATTTTCCTTGGACTCCTATTCGCCAATTCTGTATCGTTAGATACCCCCCTTATCCATATAGTTCCATCAATTGTAGCGTTTTCGCTCAATTTCAGTAACTCACAAATTATCACTATCACACTCAACATTGGATTAGAGAGTGGGTGATTCGTCACATAATTTTAATAACATATATTATGTCGATTTAATAGTTTCGACAAAATAGAAAAATACTACTAGAAGTTTCGAGTTTGATTCTCACCGTTACCAACAATTATGACATGGAAAAAGTTATTGTGTGTAAAAGCTTTCGTTTCGCTGACATACGCAATTAGGGTCGTTTACGACCTTTATGCTGTAGAAGGAAAACATCACTATACTTGCAAGTCGACGAATAATTCCTGAAATAAAGAACAGAGAGTTACATATGGCTCGATTACGTTCTGTGTGCTGATCCAAAGCGATATAAAAATATCGTAGTGATCGCTTAAAGAAGAGCTACCTTTTGGTAGCAGTAATATGGTGTCACGACATAGAAACCGACCTGGCATCTTGTGGCTATTACCCATAGTCTGAAGAACTGGGTCGTGGTCGAAACCGATGACACCTGTTGATACAATACGGGTTACAATGGCCTGTAAAACCGTTTAAATATATATAATTATAATATATATATATATATATATATATATATATATATATATATATATATATATATATATATATATATATATATATATATATTATATATATATATATATATATATATATATATATATATATATATATATATATATATATATATATATATATAATATATACATATATATATATATATATATATATATATATATATATATATATATATATATATATATATATATATATATATATATATAATATATATATATATATATATATATATATATATATATATATATATTTAAAGAATTTTCTGATTTAATGTTATAGTACTAAACCTGGCAAGTAGAGGTCTCGTCGCCAATATCCCTTACAATCGGTCCACTATTGTGGCCTTGAATTACACAGGATAATCCAATATATTTCTGGAACCATATAAACAATTTTACATTAATAACTAAATTCCTAATCAACTTACCATACTCTGTATGGTTTATATTCTTCAATTGCGTCTTTTAAATCCATAAACGTCTCTAAATTAATGATTAGCAAAACCATTTTTATCATTGACGCGGATTCCCACAACAAATATTTAAAAATGGACTTAAATCACAGGTCACAGCCGATTGAGCAAGTATTTATCGAGCCGACTGACTTAAAATTGGCCATCAAACATTAAATAGTCAAATCGAAAGGACGGTTGTGGCGAGGACGAAAGTCAAATGTTGATTTAACAACATGACTGTTAAAACCTAATATATTAAAGAGCATAGAAGGAATCTCGGAATGTTATTAAGAAATTCAAGGTCAAGATCATTATAAACATCAACAAAGAGTGGAGGAGTCTCACAAACCAATGGTTTTATGCAGAAATCTGGATAAAAATCAATGGTTACAATATACAATTGTTATGTGGATTAGTCAAATAAAAAAATGACTCCACAATAAAGAGCAAAGGAGTTACATAGCGCAACTAACCAAGAAGTGATATGAACAAAGCAAAAATACTAGCAAACACAACGAGCTTATATTTATTTCGGAAAATATTTCAAATTATATTTCATAACTCTATAATGAAGATTAATAACTAAGGAGAAACGATGCAACAACAGCTTTATATCGATATTAGTTTTCAGGTTCATCGTCCTGCTTAAACCGCTTATAGCAAATTTGTTGTCATATCACCGCTTTTGACATATTGTGTCATCCCTTCCCACCTACATTAATATCATCTTCAACATTGCATTACCAATATTTTTTTTTGTCAACATTCGATAAAAGAGATGCTAAAGGAATTGAGAGTCGTGTTCTAAATCATACTTTGCACCGGCTCAGACATTTCGATTATCTTTCTTAATCGATTTATTGTTGCATCCGTAAACCTAAATTATATTGACTGTAAAAGTTAATATATATTCCTGCCGAGCATTCCTTTTTCTAAAACGTTTGTATTCTGTCATTCTACATGACAATTTTTTTTAATGCTTTTAAATCATTCATATCATCAATAAAGCTGTATTACAGAAAACCAATCGTTTTCGGATAATTCGATTTTCCCACTTTAGTGAGCAAATCGTTTATATATATATATATATATATATATATATATATATATATATATATATATATATATATATATATCATACATTCATAAACTTCTAGTATCAGATAGGCCATAATTCATTGTGTGTGAATGTTTGATATCGATTCTAATGCATTGTTCGTCAAATTGATTGTTTAAATATTGTTAAAAGTGGTGTATGTCTGTCATTGATACTAGAGGCCTCATTCATATATGCATATATGTAAATATATATTTACTATGTATAAGACTGTATACAAGTCCCTTAAAAAAAAAACTAAACAAGGAAAAAGGATTTTAATCACTTAAGGGTGAAGTATCTGAGATTTCTCTTCTAAAAGGATTTTTGAATTTTTTTTTTGGTTTTGAATTATTTTATTTTATAAAATTAATCATTTAATTATATTTTATTATTTATTTTATTATTAAACAAATATATAAATATATAGTTTATTTTGTGAAATATTTTTTTTTTAACACCAAATATCGATAATATTCTAATTTTTATTTAATTTTTTTTTTCTATTTTTTTTGTTTCCGTTTTTTTTTCGCGGTATACACACGAAACTGTTGTAAATCTTTATAATATGGTAAGTAAAATTCATACAAAATTTGGAAAATTCCAAACAAAATAAAATATTGGTTTTGGTTTTTTAAACATTTTTTCACTTTTTTTGATTTTTTGATTTTTCTTTTTTCAAAAAAAATAAAATGAGAAAAAATCTGTAAAAAAGATTTATATTTTCATTATAATCACAAAAAAACCCCAAGACACCCCCACAGATCTCTCCTCTTTGTAGATTGAATATAAAAATAAAATATATATTGGTTTTGGTTTTTAAATAATTTCCACTTTTCTTTGAATATTTGAATATTTGTTTTTCATTTAGTAGAAAACAATAAGAAATCTTTTTTAAGATTCATATATTTTCATTATTATCAAACCTCCAAAGAATGAAACGACTAATTACTACCCAAAAAGAATTATTTTTCCAATGATAGTTTCTTTAGTACTGATTTTTTAGAAATCAAATATGCATGTATGTACACACAAAATTTGGTAGGTAGTCAACAATTTCCCCAAAAATAAAAAATTTCTTAAGTGATTCAATTCCTTTTTCTTATGCATAAATATAAACTATTTGTAAAATATAAATTATGTTAAAAATATTTCAAAAAAGCAGGCATGATTTTATATATATTGCATGAGATTATAATTATTGTTATATATTATTTATTGAATGTTGGAAGGAATGAATCCTCTCTCTGGATATATGGCATGGTAGCCGATTAGTACCTTCTTTCGCCTTATATGTCATCCACAATGTTTACTAACAGACATTTCACACAATGTTCCAATGTCCCGTACTTTTTTTTTATTTATATATATATATATTACATATATACAAACTCCACAATAAAATCTTAATATTTTTATTACTATTTTCGCTTTTTTCTTATAAATAATAGTTTTTTTTTGTTTATAATTTTCCGAAAAAAAAATGTCAAAAATATATATAATTAAACTAAATTTTATTTTAAATACTTAATCCAGCGAATGGTGCAGCTAATTTACGCAAAGAAGTTATCCGAAATAAAATTCGGGCAATTGGTAAAATGGCCCGCGTTTTTTCGGTATTAAGGTAATTATATACAATATATATTTTTTATATAAATATATTGAACTTAATTTAATATTTACAGAGAAGAATCCGAGTCAGTTTTACAATTAAAAGGTCTCACACCAACTGGTGCATTGCCATTAGGAGCATTATCTGGTGGTAAAACCTCTCTTAAAAATGGTAAGTCTGATGTTAAATATTAAATATGAGAGTGAATTTATACTGTTAAATATTTTGGTTTTCCTCTGTATGTGATAGCCGTATATTTCATTCCACCTTATTCATCAATATTAAATTAATTACAGAGCAACCACGAGGATAGTGTTCTGTAAGTGTTTTTACAACCGTTCTCAATGAACGCCAATTGTTTACGAGTGTCAAATTTTGGTAAAATCCCTCTTTCCCTTAGAAACTAATTTTTACCTTGCTATCGGTAACTATATTCTTGCTCAATTCTTTCGAGTAAGTAAGAAATCTAGATAATCTCATTTCACTCCTTATTCCTCAATATTAAATAATTTGGAGGAACCAAGAAGGTAGAGTCCTGTAAGTGTTCATACAACCGCTCTGAATCGACGTCATTGTAGTGAAGCAGAAGGGCTCTTATGAATAGTCCCCAATGTTAACGAGCGTCTTAAATTTTAGGTAAACTTATTAAGCGCTCTTTGGTTTAGAAACTAACCTCGACCTTGTTATCGACCACCATATTCTTTCCCTTTCTGGTAGTGAGAGCTTTTCTGGCTATTTTGTCCTTCAGTTCATCAAATTTCCGAGTAAGCAAGAAATCTAGATAATCTCATTTCACTCCTTATTCATTTATATTAAACCAATTGCAGAAACTACGAGGGTAGTGTTCTGTAAGTGTTTCTACAACCGTTTTCAATGGACGTCAATGTAGTCTAAACCAGTGCTTACGAGCGTGTCAAATTTTGTTCTCCAGTTTGTTAAGAGTAGTGGCCAATTAACACCATCAACTTAAGTGCATCAAATTTCGAACAGAAATGCTCATCTCGAGCTGGTCATAGAAGTCTCCACAAACAGATGATTCGTTAAGGCGCCCTGTTACAATTCCGCAGAGCAGCAATTGGCTTGGAAACCCTTGAGTTGTCAAGTATATTTAATTAAAGGTATCCACCGGGAAAAGGTGGAACATAACCTCCAAATTTCGAGCATACTCTCTTAATCGTTTCCAGATATAAAATGTTCGTTTATCTAGATTACTCCTATTCCTTCTATTTCCAGCCTTAACAATATTCCATTGATGATCAATGGATTACTGTTGAAGCTGGAGTTAGAAGGGAGAGGAGTAGTCGTTTATGTAGATGTCGTAGCGTCAACTATGTCAGGAAAATGTTGTATCTGAAAACAAAACGAAATGTAAGGTTTCACCGATCCACCATATATTTTTGAATGATACCTCACTAGTATTGGAGGCATAATTGTGGAGAGAGTTAAGTGTACTTGTATAGGACCTTCACTGGGAAGAGATGAAGTTTAAAACAGGAGCTTTTGCACGGCTCTAGACAGTTAAAGCTAGACCTATACTAATGTATGGAGTTACATTTACTGTCGGCCTAGTGTAACTATAGAGAAACCGGTTGCAGCGACCAGAGACCTCAAAAAAATGAAAGGTGGACCAACTTAATGTCTTCTCAGCGGCGTTCGTACTCGAATACAATGCTACCGTGGCCTTGTTCACTGTTTCCAAAAAAATCAGCTTCCAGCTAAGTGAAGGCTAGTATTGTGTTGTTCAAAGTTACATGGAGACAAATAGCGGAAATTTCTTTCCTCTCGTCTATTTTGGAAGGATTTATTTAGCTTTTATTTTGAATGAATCTTTTCTAGTTCCAGCAACAATCCGTTGATTAATATATTTCAAAGTGTGATAGCACATGGTGTGGTTTTCCTCTAATCATCCTTCTTACTGTGTTACTCTTCATACAGTATGTATGACGAGATCGCACCTACTTGTTCTCGATTATGTACATCTACAAACCTTTGCGTTAGTTAAGCTGGTATGGTTCGGTCTGGGCTGGCTGATTTATAGCGCTTGAAATGTTGGTGAGTTCTGAGTACCATGTAAATCTCCGTAATTTTCAAGGAACGAGTTCCCATGATAAGTTCTATGGTTTAATTCTCCACTTAATGGCGTCCTATACTCTTAGCTCAATTTAAGTCTTACTTACCTTTTTCCCAGGATCACCATATTGGTTACAGTGCTTTTAGCTTAATTGAAGACTTACGAATTTCTCAGGATACCTTTATTGGTTTGAGGATTCCTCTTTGGTTTTACCATACGGCAGGCTACTTCTAGAGGCCTATTGCTTTCATGATTTGCGAGTTTGCTTTACATGCTAGATACCTGCTTTAGTTTATTTAACAGCTATAGCTTAATAGTGCTAGACTCCGAGGAACCTCTCAGTGTTTTCATTATCACTGCTCGGAGTCATTACTTAGTCGGTGACCTGGCCGGTATCATCTTCAACAATCGGAAACCTTAATAGTTGGTTTAAGTTTGCTTGCTCTACTGACGATCGTCTACTTTCTTATTGGTCTCACCTTTTTTGTAGACATTTAAGATATCGACTCAAAACCGAAGTTAAATCCTCTACCATTGATCTATGCTAGGGTTGCAATCGATGCATTGTTTATCACCAAGATGTCTAACTTAAAGTTTCTCTTGGTATTTTGATTGACAATTTTTCATCGGAAGTTTAGGATTAAATGTCCTGATAATTTAAAGGTTGTAAAAGCTTACCGAATACTTGGCAAGTCAAGTTCTTGGTTTAGTCAGAAATTCATTCCTGTAAACAGTCGCTACCTCTGCTCCTGTCTAGACTTACTGCAGATATCGCCTTCCTATACAGATTTTTAGAGCTCTAAACACATAGTCTTTTTAACACGTCCTTAGTATCAACCAGCATTCTTGCAGGTTGAAACGCCTAATTGCTACTATCTCTATCGCCGAATCCCACTTTCCGTATCTCTGTTAGCTAGTGGTGCTTTTATAATTTTCGATATTCGCTTTTTCCACATTCACATCTTTCTGCTGCAAATAATTAGTGACTATCAATATATTCAGTAAAAGGTAAAAACGTCACGGCTAAGTTTGGCTCAGGTTTTACAAAAGAAAAAGGTGCATCTGCCTAGGCTATAACTCCAACAACATCGTTGAAACTGGTTTCCCTCCAACCCTTTTAGATTGAGGCCACCAAACATATGTGAAAAAGAGATTATGGATCTGATAATCATAACGTATGCTACGTTATAAACCTCACTTTCAGATAAATGAGTTCTTTAAAACTTCTAGGGCTTTTCGATTTACGCTCATTACTAACAATTACCATCTCCACTTCTCTCCCCCCTTGTTCTGCTTTCTTTGATGTAGCACGTCAGCTACCATTTCAATTTCTTCGTACCTTTTCATTTCCTTTACGAACGATCGTTGAGCTCCTTTACTTCTCTTATTTTGGAAAATTGAACTGTTGTTACAAACGACAACTCTAAGCAAGAACTTCATTCTCCTATTGCGCTAGCAATGTTTTATCTGAGTTGATGTTAAGAATCTTCTGTATGCACCATTATTCCAGTATGTTGAAAGCTTCTTGCATTAATTCCGATATTGTTTCCTCGACTTTATCACTAATAATTGTATAGCCAGATCAATTGTATAGCCCTGCACATCAAATCTATTGTTGCTCAGTCTAGATAAAAGTTCGTCAATTACCAAAGTCCATAAAAAAGTAGATAAATACCCTTTTGAGCGCATCAAAAATCACAAGCAAGTAGATGTGCTGTATTACAGACAGCATTTAAGTCTATCAGTCTTCGTAAAAGAATGAAATGATTATTAAAGGGATGTTCCAACTATTTTGTGACTTGATTTAAATCGGACTTGGACAATCGCACTCAAAATGTCGAATTTGTATTGAAAGGTCTGATGTAATTGTAACTACATCAGGAGTTCCACAAGTATCTCATATTGACAAGATAATGTTTATCATTTTTAACAATGGTAACTCCATTATTCCAGAAGTTATACCCAATTCCAATGTGATAATGTTTCCGTAGATTGAAGAGAACATTCCTAGCAAAATTTAACTACATCTAAGCAAGAGCTTCGTCCTCCTAGTAAATTGCGCTAGCAAACTAAATGTTAAGAATGCAGACAAGTAAGAGAATGGGGGAAGAGGTTCAGTTGTCAGATAATATTACGAATTAGTTAGAACAAACAGGGTTTAAAATCACTGGACGGTTAATGAACTCTGAAACAAAACAACGAAGATATCAGTTATTTTAGCGCGATAACGATACCAAAAATCTTTGAAACTAAAAATATCTTCAATAAGTTCAACTCTTAATAAACTATAAGTGTCTTCCAAAACAGGTCATAATATTCTTTTGTATTAGGCTTCTATTGATTTAAAATTATTTTCATGAAGTGGTGGTTATTTCTATCGAGAAAATAAATGAGACAGAGCCAGATCTGCCGAATATATGATGCTTGTAGAGCGACATTCAATTGATTATTTTACGAAAATGATTAACGCAAATGACGTAAAAAATCTGAGCTGTTGTGTGTCAAGCATAGATTCAAGTCTCATCGCCAGTAGTTATGCATTTTAGATCATTATTTATTCTTATAAATAAAAAGTATCTCTTTAGTCTCTTGAATACAACGTTGTTTTTCAAATAACATTTCTAATTCCTCGAGATGGCATTCCTCGTTTTTGACTCCCACTTTTTGGAGATCTAGATGAATAACCAAAAGGAATACAGTTTAAAAATACCAATGTGAAGCGATCTGCAACATATTGGATTGAGGATCCTGTATTACTTTTATTAAATACTGCTACATGGCACCCTTACGATCTCTCAGAACTGTTTGCAGACATATCGGTAGAATTTTGTTTTTATAAATAACACAACCCTCACCCAACCGATGGATCAAGGTGTCGTAGGAACCATTCGCTTTAAGTACAACATTAAGGATGCCTTGGCCCATACAAATGACTCTCAGATCAAGTTGAAATCCACCACAATGAATCGTGCTTGGAAAAATGTGTGATCGAATTGTGTCACTATCCATAGGTAACCTTAGCTATTAGGTGTCGATATACGATTGAAAACTGATTTGATGAATACTGATGGTAGATGTCTTTCTATTAAGAAACTGATAATCGAAAAGAAGTTTGAGATAAGAATTTCAAAAAGATAACGTTAAAAAATTGATCAAAGAATTAACATTTTACTTGAAATCAATCCTGATAGAAATCGTAATCTTGAAAAGTTTCTCTCCAACCAGATTGAATCTTCTGTGATAAACCTCGCTACCGTTGCAAATTGTGAAACCAGACTGTTGCCCTTCCTCAAAGCGTCTATTATTTGCTTGTTTGTCATATCACACCGTCATCCAATTGCTTGAAAGCTAAATCCTCTCCTTGTCGAATTGGTGTATCTCGTTGATGTGGCTTCATTTTATTCACATAAGTTTGTCCAAACAAAGCTGTTGTAGTAATTGCTCTAAACCTCAAGTTATAGTAGCTGGTGTTTTTTCTATTGTATCATGTATTGCTGATCGATATGCCACTAAGAACAGTAGTATATTTTGATCCTAACTACTATGGGGTTCCTATCAACAATAGGAACGCCTAGAATGCCATCTGATCGCCTAGAATTCTAGTGATTCTGAATGCAGCTACACTGGTACTCCATATCGACTTAGCCAGTTATGTATCACTGCATTAGCGATTGTTGTTTTTGGTTTAGTATTTGATAGACTTCAGGCCATTTACTAAAATAATGCATACCCCTACGACATATTTCCGTTTTCACTGGTTGGAAGAAGTGGCCTTCAATATCCATAGCAAACCTTGGTCACATTTTTGTCATTATTCTGTAGCCAATTGTTTACATCCTGCCCAGGAGAATCTAGAGCGGTTTTTTGTCAAATGCTTAGAAAGCCCCTAATTGTTCCTTCATGATGATTTCTTACAATTTGTGGCTTTTGAATCCTTAGTACTACCACTAATGACTGCAAACCCATTTGAAACAGTCATCAACAGATAATCCCATTGAGTCCAATATGCCTTAACAATTGGAGTTTTATCACCACCGTCATTCTTTGATCTGTTCTGGTCTTCTACAAAATTTTATATAATCGACAAATTGATCTTTTTGAGACAATCTCCATTGGCCCAATCTTCAGATGGAAATTCTTGCATTATTCTCATATCAACAAGATTTTATCTATTCTCCGCTCGATCATCCTCAAGCATCTGCATTACCATAAGCATTACCTTTCCGTTGGTAAATGATATAATTGAAGCTACTAAATCTCTCGATCCACCGGACTTTCTGTTCCTCGCATCGCGATTTATCCTGCTAAAAAATAACCATAAAAAATTCTCTATGCATTATACTAGGTCCATCAGCTCTCCCTTTGTTACACATTAATTTCGCTGTCTTTTGAGAAAATTTCCGAAATGCTTCATCTATTTCCTGAGACAAAACTCCTTCAATACCATTATGAATCGCATATTTAAGCTGCTTCACTTTGTTCTGAAGCTAGTTCTATACTCTTTTATTTCTCCAACAATTTCGCTGATTGCTGTTTGCAATTTGAATCAACTAAATGAATCTTATCGTCTATTAATCTAATGTTATCACACTGGATCTTCCATCGATTGCTCCACTTAAAGTTAAACTATCTCCACTTCTTGCCAATCAAGAAACTGCGATGAAGAACATAGAGCATTTAATTGCACTTCATTGAACTGACGCCTTTATTGTCTGTCTCGGTACAACCAGAAATTTTTTAAGTAGTGCCCTGTGCTTGATATTGAATCTCCACTATTTTCACATCTCTCTGGTTCTTTATGTTAGGTTTTAATGTTCTATTTCCGGATACATTAGCTAATAAGGATATTTGATTTTGCCAGTTTATGTTATATTCCAATCCAGCTTCCAGGACTGCTGAATAAGGTAAATGCTAGTAGCCGGGGAAAGATTTCGTTATTGATTGTATTTGCTGTTTTCTTCTATGATGAACCCAAGCGTAACGTGAAAAATTGCTACGGGGAGGTTGAGGGTTGTCAGCAATCAGATGTAAGCTCGATATGACAACTGAGGAAATAATAGAGGAGGAACCGTATAAGGGATACTACAAGTATTAACGATGTAATCTTATTTCAAAGGTTAATTCTTGAGAAACCAATGGGTTATTGATCTGGAAAGATTGATTCTCTATAGAGGAGTAGGAATGGATCCTGAACGGAACGAACAGGTTTGGAGAACGTGTGTGAACATTTGGTTTATTGTGATAATAATAAAATATTGTGGATAATAGGCAAGAGGAATATTTTCGTTCAAAATCTAGAGCTAGGAAAATGTTTTACAATATTTAATGAACAATTAATCTAGGTCGTATTAATGTGAAATAAATGTTGAGAATATTAGCAAATTAGCGAACGACATCTATAGACCTTGAATAATAAAAATATTGGAAAGAGATGATCAGATGACCTATCAATTATTGAGCTATATTATGAAAATCAGGCATACTCTTTTCGACCAACATTTTGTTCAGCGATGAGACATTTCTGGCTTAATGACTACTTTAATAAGCAAAACTGTCGTATTAGCATTACTTCTAGTAGAAACATCGGTACAATTTTTTTTTCGAAAATTAAACCAGGCGGAGCGTAACTGGATGGCGCTCATTATCATGTGATGTGATGATGAACAACTTGCTGCCTTAAATTGAAGCCATTGATCTCGACGACATTTGGTTCCAACAATACGGTGCTACTTGTGACAAAGCCCGTAAAACAATGGCTTTATTACAAGAACAATTCTGTAAATAGTAATTTTGCGATTTGGACCAGTAAATTGGCCACCTAGGTCGTGCGATATACTTTTAGAATTTTTCCTTTGGGGCTACGTAAAGTCCAACGTCTCCAACTATTGAGGAATTAAAATCAATATTACTCGCGTCAAAATTACGGTCAACATTTTAATGATAACAAAGATTACTCGATAAAACTAATTTTTTTTATTTTTGAAAATAGTACCTCAATATTTATATTTAAGGTTTACTCTCAAATCAAATATTAAATAATATATAATATTATATATAATAAATTAATTAATATATTTTATTTTATATATATATAGCACTACAAGGTTTCTCACCGAATCACAAAATCACATCGTTTGCAGAGGCCAAAGGTCTCGATGCAATTAACGAAAGAATGCCGCCACGAAAAGATGCACCACCAACACCGAGTGATGTGAAATCAGGTATCAGTCCGGTCAATGATAACAATAAAAATAATCATTCGTGAATATAAAATATAATCCTCATTCATCCTTCGTCTGTCCATCACATAATATATCGTATCCTCTTTTCTCCCGCCTCCTGGCGCATCTCAATCTCCATTCCCGCATCCACCAAAAAATATAAAAAAATAAAAAACATTTATTATATATAAATATATATATAATATATATATTTTTCTTAAATTTTTAAATAGCAAAAATCTAAAAAAAAAAACACAAATTTTTTCAAAAATTCTGTTAAAAAGAAATTAAATTTTTTTTTTTTTTTTTTTGAATATAATTAAATTTAAAAAAATATTTGTTATAAACAAAAAGTAATTTATTTAATTTATTGATAAATAATTATAAATTCATTTTTTATTTAATTTTTTTTCTAATTTAGTTTGTAAGGAAATTTATTAAAAACTATTATTGGAAAAGAAATAAAAAATAAAATAAAAAAAAAAAGTATATAAGCTTAAATAGATAGGGTTTCTGTTTCTAGTCTCTTTAAAAAAAATATTTTTCTAAAGAAATGAATTGAATTCAATGATTTGTTGCTCTTGTAAATCATAAAATTCATCAAGTCATTTGGTTTATATAATATTTCTTATGTGTATAGAATTATTTCGAGATTCGATTTTAAACCTGTTCAAAATTAGAAGCGCGTCGGGCTAATAAAACACAGCCTTATTGTGTTTTACGATTTTGTTAAGTTGCATAATACGAATAAGGTCCTCTTGAATGAATAGTCAATCGATTAGGTCTCACATCTCCCCCATTCGATTGTATTTTTAATCGAAATGCGTACACTACTATATGCATGGGGGGATGAGAGGCACCGTGTTTAAACGCCCTCGCTCCAGTTTTGATATGGTTTTTTATTTAATCTGAAAATGCACTATACTACGAGTATATACAATTTTTTTAAAAAATAAATTATTAATTTTATTTCAAAATTATTTTATTTACATAAAAATAAAAAATTATTGAAAAACAAAAAAAAAAAATAATAAAATTACCAAAAAACAAAAATAAAAAAAAATTACTATTTTAATAAAAAGCAATAATTGGTTTAGCTAGATGTATTTTTTAAAAATTACCAAAAAACTTAAATTTAATAAACCATGATAATATAATGTATATATATATATATATATATATATATATATATATATATATATATATATATAATGTATATATAAATATATATATATATATATATATATATATATATATATATATATATATATATATATATATATATATTTATACACAGAGTGTGTTCGAGTTGGTATAGTCAAAATGAGGGGCATATAGTTGAGTCAATACATGAAATTAAAATCTAAACTGCAAGTTTTCCCGGAAACGAACCGAAAAATGTTTAGTATTTCACTTGAATAATAAAGATAATTAATTGGCTTTATATTTTATCAAAGGTGTAAGTCCTGCTTTCTAAGGAACTAAGAGTCATCACTTTATCAAAATAGTTCTGATGGAGTTAAGCCTGAAGTCTTGCCGGCTAAGTGCTGGGATCAATCCGTCCCTAGTAAATATTGACTTTTCTGTTCACAAAATGGATGATAGAGGATTATTCTCCTCGTTGCTTAACAGTAACTCCATTTACCGAAACTGTTAATAAAATGGTATAAAAAATCTTTTTTCAAACACAAATTAAATAGTTCCAGTTCGTTTCCGGGGATACAGTGTAATTTTTTCATTACATTGACTCTATCCACTCTACTCATTTAACTAACTGGGATACCGTGTATAAATATATATATATATATATATATATATATATATATATATATATATATATATATATATATATATATATATATATATAAATAATATTTATTTAATATATATAAAGGGTGGGGTTTTCAATAAACACCAGGATTCTATCATTTAGATCGGTCCTAGAGAAGAATGAGTGAAAAATGTTAAATAGGAAATTGTTGAAACATGAAGTCAAAACTCATTAGTTCCCTAGAACCATGCAAACAGGTATGGTTCTACCTAGAGGGTACTGCTAAGAACTTAAATCATTAGCCTCAAATCTTATCATTATCTCTGGAATTCAACCAGATAAATTTAATAAGACTAGTGTTCGACTCGACCTAATTTACCAAACCTATTGGTAACCATTACCAAATAATTTCTAGATTTGTTTTCGATCGTTATGAATGTCCATCCCATCATCCTTTAATTGATTTTCAGTAGAAGAAAACTAAATAATGGGTTTTTTGAATTTTTCAATTCATATGTTCAATTGGATTAAACTTGATCTGCCAACAGTTCTTACTACTATTTTCAAGCGGACTTCTTCAGTTCTAAACCCGATTCACCTAGAAAGGTTTTTATAAAACTAATTACAAATTTATACAAGATCATCACTACACGCCACCCTTCTGCACAGTTTCCAATATAAGGTTTTTCTCTTATCTAGCACTGATCTCGAGATAAAAGCCAAGCATGTTTTTAAACACTCATCCTGAATAAATGTATATATATATATATATATATATATATATATATATATATATATATATATATATATATAACATATATATATATATATATATATATATATATATATATATATATATATATATATATGTATTATCTGTGGAATATAACAAAAACAAGCTATCTGCAGTTAACATAGAGAAAATCGCATTCATGTGACCATTTTTAAAATTACTTATTGCATGTATTAAATTTAAAATTATTTCAATAAATACTAAGATATCAATATATTTTGTGTCTTAAAGTTGATAAGTGCAGATATATGTTTTTCCACTATAGTTTATTTAGTTATGTAAAATCGAATACTAAGTTTTCTTGCCAAATTTTGATCGTTCTTACGATAAAAATTTGACAAGTGTTCGTGTTAATAAAATATGAACACAATATCTGAACGCTTTTTGTCATTTAATTTCCTTCTACATTAAGATAACTAGTTTTGATGTAAATTTTCTCAGAAGAAAATAAACGTAAAAGGGCTTATTGAATTTAACCCTGAAATAATATCGTTATATATATATATATATATATATATATATATATATATGTATATATATATATATATATATATATATATATATATATATATATATATGTATATATATATATATATATATATATATATATATATATATATATATAGATATATATATGTATATTAATATGTATATATATAAATATAATTCATTTTAGATATCGTGTTTTTGTTTAATTCCACAGATATATATATATATATATATATATATATATATATATATATATATATATATATATATATATTTATGTATATTTAAAGACAAATTACTATTAAATATTTAAGTTTATTTCTTATTTTATTCTTATTTGCACCAAATCAAAATAAATAACAGTTTATACATATTATATAAGTAAGATGATTACACCCAATTCTGTTTTTATGATAATTACAAGACAGTGGCAGTATTCGACCATAAGCGTTTCCGTCTATTTGAGTGCTCCATCATCATCGACTCGTTGTTTATCATAACACACTCAAACTGACCTTTCCAACACGCTTAACTCAGATAGTACTAATCATAATTGATACAGTCCATCAATTGAAAAAATGTCTGGATAATTTTTGGCCCACCGGTTCATCTGCAGACGCAATTTAACCCTAAATTTGTATGTTATTAAGTGCGTGATTATGATATTAATTTTTTGTAAGCAGTCCTCTAACCATATGACAATAGAGAATTTTTCATTTTACTCACAAAAATAGATTATTCAACTGAGCTACTTCGAATTTTGCAATACAATCATATTGCATAAGAATCAGCTTATGCAACACAATGGATAATTTAACTGAATAAAATTTATTAAATTTATTTTGGGTCGCGTAAAACCAGAATTGGGTGTACTGATCTATACTTGTTTATATATGTAAATATATATGTTGTGACTCAAGTCCGAAGACCGGTAATGGTGTGCGAAGGAAAGTCCCTTGTCCTACCGGATTTTTAATATCTCACACAAGAATTAACGAAGCCTCTAGTCTCTGCAAGTTTTGGAGAGGGGTTCTGCAAACATGTCGAGTACGTAGAATCTCATTCATTATACATACATATTTATTTTTCTTCGCACGTTATGAGTAGACGACGGTCTTCCAATTTAGGTTTATATAGGGTGACTTAATTTTATATGTTCATTTCTATTGGGAAGCGACGTTATATGCAAATCATTCGAAATTCCAACATTTTGGTTTTATAATATTGTTGGGTCTTTATTGCACGAGTAGTTCCGGGATTGCACTAATTCTACATAGGATACGAAAACTAAACAGAAAACGAAGATCAAAGTTTAATAAAGATCCAGGCTTCCTAAACATATGTCATTCCTAATAGAAACGAATACGATCGATTTGAAATAAAAAATTAGGCACTCTCATATCTTGCTATTTATTATTATAGTTTTTTAATTTTATTCATTATTAATAATCCAAATATTCGCGCTACTTGCATATATATATATATATATATATATATATATATATATATATATATATATATATATATATATATATATATATATATATATATATAAATATATATATATATATATATATATATATATATATATATATATATATATATATATATATATATATATATATATGAAATTGAACTGATCGCCATATTTTTGTAGGCCCGTCACCTTATCAATTCTAGTCGGCGAAAACGAACGGACTTCTATTTTGACTGGTTGTAAAAACAACAATAAGCTTTAAAGCCACGAAATTATTTTAGAAGTAAAAGTTCCACGGTACATTATTATGTAAATCCGACTTGATTGGCGTTAGATAGACACATAATAATGGACCTCTTATTAAGTTTAGTTCTAAAATTATTTGTGGGATCATAGTTAATTTAATCTCGAGTCAAAAAAAATAGTAACTATGTAGCAGGATGCAACATGTAAATTCCCAACGATCCCAGATATTTTAATTTAAATCGGTAGACCTTCTAGACTGTGCAGTGAACTAATAACATTTTGGTTTATACATATTTATTATTTTACATATCACTTAAATACTTTAAACGATTGTTTTTAAAAATTTATTCTATAACGTATACTTCTTTGTCCCTCTTTTGATATATATATATATATATTATATATATATATATATATATATATATATAAATATATATATATATATATATTATATATATATATATATATATATAAATATATATATATATATATTATATATATATATATATATATATATATATATATATATATATATATATATATATATATATATATATATATATATATAAATGCTTTCTATTCAAAATTGTTTCTGTATGATAAAAATTACACAAAACAACTGTTACAATGGTACAACCATTGTTTGTACAATACTCCTAAGTATTTAGTCTCACTATAATAAATTAGTTTATTACTTTCTTAGGAAATTTAAACTAAGCAAGTTGTATGAGTTCTATGTAACTAGGTAAAATCCGGATAAAAGCTAGGCCTGAAGAACAAGACTATTTACTGCTCAATATTGAGCTTGAACGGTGTGCGGCTTATTATACGTACACATGGGAACACGTATACATAAAATTTACCATATTAACTCCATATCAGTATGGAGTATTGACAACAGCTGACAGCGGCGTTCTTATATTTCTCGTAGAGACCTTAATCTATATTACGAACGGTTTACTCCTGGATGAGGTATATTATGAAAATACTGAAACATCGGTTTTTATCCGAGATAGACCATCCGCAACAACATTATATTTTCCCGATATATGTCACATATCGGTCGAAAATTGTACAATGTAGTATAATATTTTGCGAAGTTGTCGTGAATCGTGATAACGCTTTATATGGTTTCAATCTATCAAAAACTAACAATTTGTGTTATTATTATTATAGTTGGTAGAACAACGATGTAATAGTACAATTGGTGTCGATGTTGTTTATTATATAGAATTTTTATTCTATACCTTATCCATTTTTCTGACCATTTTTGGACATTCACTTGTTAAATATAAAATGATGTTAGATTGTCAGCACTATCAACTTTAACTGGGAATAATTTAAATAAAACCAATCTTAATAATATATTTCGTTCTAAACTATTGGTTCGCCATGTGGGAGAAATGACCCGGTATTATTATTTCCTGCTAATATTATCGCGTAACGTTGGTATACGAGTATGCAACACAATCTCTAATCGATCATTTGCGATCTAATTTTCTGTATCATCTTTAGTCGTACGTTATTTTTTGAGAGCCTGATATTTATTAATTAAACGAAATCGTTTCAAACAATTTTGAATAGGATGATATATATATATATATATATATATATATATATATATATATATATATATATATATATATATACATAAATATCTATATATTTATAAAATAAAACATAAAATTATATTTATAAAAATAAAAAGTTTTATACTGCTGTTAAATGCTGTTAAAATTCTTATTAAAATTTAAAAAGTAACAATTTTTTTAATACTTAAAAATAATAATAATTATATAAAATACGAGTACACAAATAAATTCTATTTTAATCCATTATCCGTTAAATTAAATTTAAACACAAAATGTCAAAAAATATATTAATTAAAAAAAACACAATAAAAAGGTACCGGATTTGCTAAGTTTCCAAAATTCATAATCTTTGTGTGCATGTTATTTATGAATTAATTCATACTCTAAATAAAACACAGAATCTCATCCAGTCTCGCTCCGAGTTGGATTAATTCATATGCAGCTTTTCCAGCACTAAATTACTAAATCTCCGAAAGAGTACCAGTATATAATAAAATACAATCAAATTTTTGTGATTTATATTTAAAAAAGATATTCTGAATTTTAAAAATGAAAAAAAAAATAATTGTAACACATCCAAAAATTATATATATGTATATATATATATATATATATATATATATATATATATATATATATATATATATATATATATATATATAATATATATATATATATACTATATATATATATATATATATATATATATATATATATATATATATATATATATATATATATATATGTATATATAGCGAGTGGGTTTTTTAAAATATGTCCGTCCTGTATCTAGAGAACGATGCTGGTTAGGAGAAAATTACTTACAATGAAATTTGTTAAAAGTCTAAGGAGACGTTCAGTGGTGACACTTGAAACTGAGTAGTTTCGAGCATTTTCATTAAAACTAATACTTTAAGTGCTTTTCAGAGGAGAAATTAATCCAAACCTAACGAGCCCTTGTTAAAGTCCTGCAGTATTAAATCAAAAAACACATTTGCTTCAAAATGGTCTAAATAGTTACCATTTAATTCTTTGTCCCATATGCTCAGCATAGGCCGATCAAAAGAGATTCCCTTTTTTATTGCAATTGAGGAAATATTTTAGTTTAATTATTATGCTGTGAAGCTATACCAAAATGAGGACTTGCACCCTCCTAACTGAAGACTCATTTTTTTCTAACTCCAATTATGTAAAAATTATGCCTATTCACATTATCTTCACTTTTAAACAATGTCTCATCTGTTTAAAGGAGAAACATATTGAGCCGTTTAGGTCTCGTGATACTCCAGGTAGCACATCTCCAACAATTTCCTTGGGAAACTTATGACGATTTTTGTTATATTTTATATATCTTTAAAATTATTTATTAAATATTTTAAAAAAGTAAACGTTCCAATTTATGTATATTTAAAAATAAACCCAACTATAGTATCCGAAACATAAATTTCAAGGCCATTTAAGAACATCACTAAACGTCTCCTTCGACCCTTATAAATTTCTTTATAAATCATTTTCTTCCGTTTAGCACCGTTCTAGAGAAAAATACCAGACTTTTTTAAAAAATTCACTTTATATATATATATATATATATATATATATATATATATATATATATATATATATATATAAATATATATATATATATATATATATATATATATATATATATATATATATATATATATGTATATAAATATATATATATATATATATATATATATATATATATATATATATATATATATATATATATTATATATATATATATATATATATATATATATATATATATATATATATATATATATATATATATATATTCAATTTCAAATTAAGTAAATTAAATTTGAATCGATTTTATTTCCAAATCGAAATCTTTCCAAACCCAATAAAAAAAAAGGTTTAAATTGAATTGAAATCTTTATTTCTAACTGAAACTTGGAAGCTAGTTTGGGAGATGTTTAATTTCAAAATTAACTGAGAATGTTTCAATGCCCTCAAATCACCTAATTTCAAATTTTTTAACGTAATGTGCGCCCTCTGGACAAACAAGCGCTGAGTATTTTTAGCCCTTCTTTAGGGATTCAACTCGATTATGCTCTAAACTAACGGATAGTAAATAGTGAAATCATATATAACAATTTGGTTCTAAATTCGCGTGTGACTAACCCCAATTGATTTTGAATTCAACGATTCTTAGCTACAAAAGAGCTTACTTGTTTCTTACAAGAGAGGGAAAATATGAAGCAAAAATAACTAAATTTTCAAAATGGGATTCGTGAAAGATAGAACATACACACCATCAATAGCGATGATCTAGAGACATTTTAGAGGATCCCTTCCTTGCAGTTCTGGTTTAAATTAATATCCGCTTAAAACATGATCTTGGCTAAATTGAAAAAAGCAGTAATTATTGAAGGTTTCAGTTGAATTTGAAAATATTTAGTTTAGATAACTTCGATTGGATTGGAAAAGGTCTCGATTGAACGTTAAATGGTTTAATTTGAAATTGAATATATATATATATATAAATATATATATATATATATATATATATATATATATATATATATATATATATATATATATATATATATGTATATGTATATATATATATATATATATATATATATATATATATATATATATATATATATATTGTCACTATCTGTATTGATCTAAATAATGATATTGGATGATAATTAAAACGATTTGAGACTTTCAATAAATCGTTTGTATCTCTCACCAATATTGATATATTTCAGATGACCATTGTTTAGTAGAAAAATGGGGCATTTCGAATGCTCCTGGAAACCTAAAGAATACCATAAAATACTCGTTTCATTGAAAATTTAGTTTTACATTCGTTGTCACCTCCAAAAAACAGAGGCTTCCTAGCCATTTTCAAATATATTCAAACTAAACCTTCAATCATCTTAAATATGGTTTGAGAATGGAAACAATTTATTGAAACAAGATCGACTCCAATATACAAATTAGGTTGCTTATAGATAAGAGATATATAAATAGTATTTTATACTAGACTACTAATTATTTATGGTTTGATATCTTGACATATTTTAAAGAAATACTGTGCATCAATAATCATTTAATTTTCTTGTTATAATTTGTCGGATATTTCTTTTAATTTAGCACCTATTAAGTATAAATTTTGACCATCAAGGCAAAAATGTCCAACTATTAACAAGATTCGAAATTAATATTTCAACAACACTGATGTCAGTCTGAAGAAATTGGAGCTTGAGCTAAATGCCAGTCCCCTTTTATACCAATTCTTAAGCCAAGAGGCAATGTTCTCCTTAGAATAATCCCTTAAATAATTTCTAGTCCAGTACAAAACGTTATATTATATATATATATATATATATATATATATATATATATATATATATATATATATATATATATATATATATTTATATAATATAAATATATATATATATATATATATATATATATATATATATATATATATATATATATATATATATATATATATATATATATATATAAAAATATATATATATATATATATATATATATATATATATATATATATATATATATATATATATATATATATATATATATAATATATATATATATATATATATATATATATATATATATATATATATATATATTATTAAGTTATATGTAAATAAATTTAATGAATTAAAAAAATACTTCTATGCCTTTATACTTAAAAAAAACATAAATAAATGAAACTACAATTTATTTACTAACAATTATTATTATAACTACTATTGTTACTATTTTTTAGTCTTATTAAAAATAATTATTAAAAAATAAATAAATTACAAAAAACAAAAAAAAAATACTTAAATATTTATTAAAAATAAAACATTAAATAAAATAAAAAAACATAATTATTATTATAATTATTAACTATATTATTATTATTATTATTAATATTACTACCAAAAAAATCAAAGAAATAAATTTAATTAATAATAAATAAATAAAAAATGACATGAAATTCTTAAAAAATTCTTTATATTCTTTATATACCCTTGGGTAATTCTTAACATTGAGAACGATCTATTGTTCCAAAAAAGTATGAGTTTCGGATCAGCAGTTTTGGAAGCTAAAACTCAATAATTCGGCGTTGTACGATAAACGCAATAGATGGTATCTCAATTACCACATAAATGCAATAGATCGCGTCTCAATTGCCATATAAATTCGATTTTGTACTTTCTTTTAATCCTAACAGGTATTGTAGATTATTCGTGTGGACATATTGTCTGACTGTTTGACTTGTGTTCCCACTCCGATGGCCCGTTAATGTTATGATACTTATGATTGTAGTTCTGGTTAGCGTTACACATTGGTGACATTTTCGACATTACTCTGCTACTTTCTGTCTACATCCCAACCAGTAGAACTTTCCGCGGATGTAGGGTCTCCTAGATTCTTAGGTAGATGCCACTTGCTTCTATATGGCACTTGTCCAATACCTCCGTCACTAGACGCTTTGGTACCACTAATGTCTTTCTATTTCTACCATCGCGATTTGAGATACTTTCTCCACGCTTTCTCTACTGTCGAAAAATCCGGAACTTTATCACACTTTCATGAATTTCCCCTACATCCCTTGTTCTTGCTCTTGCATCACCTGTATATATCTCACGTTGAGTTGTTGCACTTCAATCCCCGACCGATGTTTCTTCCCAATAGCCTCAATAAGTGTGGTGACTACTTCAAACCATCCAATATAACTTCGCACGATTGATTTTACCCTGTTCTATTTAAATAGCAGCTAGATGTCACCAAAACTTAACATTTCATTGAAAATCCAAAACGAATTAATTTTTCTCCTGCCCTATTGCCATTTGAAATCTAAATGCTCCCTTTAGTCGAACACCACTCCTTAATATATCGGCTCGCACAATCGTCTTCATGGTTCCCTAATCCAATGTCATTACCGTCTACTCCACCTTTAATCGTCAAACTGTATCCATCTCTGGCCCATTCATAAGACACTTGATTTCTTCTTTTCTAGTGGTTTGTGAAACATAGGCGATGGTGATCTCTTCTGTTTACGTCTAATTTGTCGACGTTCCCTCGAGATGTGACCAGTTTTATTACAAACCCAACATCTCATTTTCCTATTTAGGCACCCCCTTGTTTTCCAATTATTTTCTTGCTTTGTCATTCTTTTTGATGTTATTTCCACTCGTCGAACCATGAAATCTGGTTTGATACTGTGGTTTTCAGTCTCGTTTAGTGCACATGCGCTGGTTTCTGCAAACATTAATTTTGGAGTCAAAACTACCGCGCGATTTTGATTCGCTCTGTATATTGACTCGCCATCGGCTGCAAACTCCTATAACGTCTCTCCTATTCTCTGGCATCATCCCTTCAATTTTATACGATGTATTTCTATTTTGTGATCAACTCCAAATTAGTGCTCCAATGCCAACATGGTTTTGCCGTAGTCGCCAGGTTCATACTGCGCTCCATGTTGCCACTCTATCGTCTTAACACCAACCGTTTCTTGTAGACGCCACTTCAAACTGTAGGTTGAAGATGTTGTTTCTTTTGTGATCCATTTCCATTTTAACGGTTTCAACTTTTGTATTCAACGGACCATTTCCTTAAATTTCAATCTTTCTAGGATCTCGATCTTGCCATTGTTTCCGACAACAATCTCGATTGTTCAGCTATCAACTCTTCTTGTTCGTTAGTTATTTATTCTGGCTCACTGTGTTACAAAAGTTGTGACGAACCACGGTGACACCTGTGAGAATTTACAAATCAAAATAAGATTATTTTACACCTGTGATGTTGAGCTATAGTAACATCAAGTTGCCACTAGACTGGACCAAACGAAAATCAAACTTTAAAGTAATCACCATATTTGGTAAATTAGTGAAGCTCATTCGAAAGGTTGAAGAAAATACGCATCGAGTCAAAGTGAGACTTAGACTTTATCAAGAAGAACGAATTGCTGTTAACTATTGGGCGAGGAACATTTAAGTAAAATATATTTTTTCATCGAACCAAGCTGCCACTCAAAAACACATGTCGGGTCGATTAGATATAAAAGAGTGGCATTTATCGAAGAATATGAAACCCATTAACAAGACTATCATCCACCAATGCAAGGGATATACACAAAGCCATTTAATGTGATGCTCCTGAACAAAATGTTGTAACCACCTTTGTTAACCATCGGATCGCTATGAAAGCCTAATGTCATTTAGCACGAAGAAGATTAATATTTGGAAAACAAGCAGATGCTGATAGCATTGTAACTTAACAAATGGCAGAACTGATTGAGCAATCGTAGGGTTCTTGGAGTTCTGCAGTGGTATTGATGGATAACTGCGTCGACTACATATTTTGTTTTTAGTAGACCTATCATTAGCAGTCATTAGGCATGGCTCAATCCAAGGTATCGGTGGAATCGAGACATGAACTATTTCTGAGTCAACAATGGGTGACAAATTCTTGAATTTATTTTAAACCCCAAGTTTTCAAGATGGGAGTAATCTTCATTGTACAGGACAACAGCAGTTACGAGATTGTTGTGGAACAAAATTTAAGTGATGCCTATATGAGGTTTGAGGGTTTGTATTGCTCATTGATGGCTGTTTGGTACACTAGTCTCTGCTTTTGACATTAAAATGTTATAGTGTTCGACCGGTTTTCTTGCTTACATTGGATCACAAACTTGAACTTTTCATTGGTCTATTATGTCAGAGGAAAAGGGATAATCCAGGCTTCACCCGGAAAATTGACGCTTAATATGGCACAGATGAGTGTATCAACCAACAAAGTGACGTCAAATTACAGAATTCAAATAATAATTAATGTTTCGAATAGTTCGGGCAAATCAATGTTCCTTATCTAATGTGTAAATTTTTACTCTAGATCTGGTATTTAATATGTATTGACTCTTCTGAATAAATATGGTTCATGAAATTTAGCAACACTAATTCGTTTTGGTATTCAAGCTAACATCAACACCAAAAACGTTGAACTGGACGAGCAGAAAGCCTTGTCTTATGGAACATGTATCCCCAACATAAAAGGTATATTGGAGTGGTATAAACGGTGCTTGTTGGAAAGTATTAACGAACAATGGAGATTTCTGTTGGATGTAGGGAAGATATTGTTAAGAACATAATCAAAGTTGTGTTATTAATCAAGCGCGAAACATAATACCCTTAGAATAATCATCACAGTAACCAGAGCTTGTCGTACGAGGCAACTAAATCTGGTTAGATCGCTGGGCTGAAGACTTGTGCCCGTAAAAACTTAGATTGTTAAATGTCAACAAAATCAGAAAATATAGAAATGTGTAAGCTTCGCTTGTACATGAGATTAGCCCACCGTCTGTGTACATGCGCCAACTGATGTAAGCCAATCCCAGAAGAACGACTCATTTTACATTAATTTGGATAATCTGATGAAGTATACCTAAGCACGAGGTCAGATTGGAGACTAATACTAGAGCTAGCAGAAATCAGCCCAATCATCTAATAACATAGGTTCGTACTCCCAACACGAAACTGCGACCCAAAATGAAGAAAGAATGATGTACTTTGCGATCGCTAATGACCTCATAGTGTACGATCTTCCTCCACAAAACCATCCAATCACAGCAATCTTTCCTCAAAAAACCATCCATTTGGAAACATGGACAAATCCACGTCAAATAACCCGCAGCCAAATTGACCATTTTTTAATTTCAAAACAGTGAGCTCGGGTTGTCCAAGACGTGAGATCATATCGGTATTTAACCAATTCGTAGACAGAGTAATCATTATCGGGTCATTGAAGTGCTACGATGGAATTTCACGTACAAGTCCGAGAGGATAAGATAATACACTAGGCGATTCTTCTGTGAAAGTCTGATAAGAACTGAACACTTTTTGGCACGTATTCATACGTCCGCCCTGCAAAATCTCGTTATAGTTCTACTTAACTAAGCCCCAAAACGATTGGTCGAATCATCTGCCTGTTGAGTAATAAAATATAGCCCATAATGAAGCGCAAGCTCTGTTTACAATAGCAAAGAATAATAAAACGGTTCTTGCTATTACAGCTAAACGTATTTGTAGATAGAAGAAGCGGGAATGGTGGAAGGCCAAAATCCTAAGTGTACAACTACTCAACAACGAGCAAAATTCGTGTTTTTTTTAGTAGTCACCGGATTCTAACATTTTCTAATCTACTTAAGATTCAACATGTGTCACAAACTGTAAACTTCAATCAACATCTTTGTGGTCTGTATTTGATGTTATTCATCAAACACAGACCGCAAAGATGTTGATTGAAGATCCATCGCATATTATGCCTTGTCCTCAAAAAGGGTAATCGAATAATTAATCCTCTGGATTACCTCTAAGCCGGTCATTATGTGCGCACAACTTATCTCCTAAATGTCTAAAACTCATAAGCCCTCTAGCGGATATCGTTTCAAAAGATATCACTGAGTTTATTAGAAAATGTTAATTTAGAGGTAACTGTGTTGTTATTGATGTATGTTGGACTTAAGTAAGCTGTCAATTCCATGCCATTTTCGGATGGAGTAAAATCCAACTATCAGCATGGTTAAATTATGTGCTCTCTAATATTTGCTATGTATATAAACGATCTGAACAACTTCTTGCACTTTAATATATGAATGATTATGCTATGAGGACGTGGCAGGTCGGACTAGACACAATTCAAACAAATGTTAGATGCATCAATGGCAGATGCATGACAGAATTAATCAATAGTCGAGTATTATCTAATTGTAATCATCATAGGTGAGTGTTCTTTCAGGCTTGCTCTAGTGGTTGCAGTGAAATAGGTCGGTGAGCTGCACTACACGCGCACTCCAGCAGATGTTGTAATGATGAACAAGATGTAGTTCCTCATTAGACTCGTATAGCTGCTATCCTTTGCTTTTCGTAAATTTTAAAAATTGCTCTTGTAAGTGACATGTGGTATGACTGCAAATCGTTGAACATTACAGAAGTTTATCTTGGAACCAGAAAGCACCTGAAATGTCGTTTCATCGGGAACCACGAATATCCATTGGTTAGGAACGTGATTCATCGGTATGATCCGTGAAGTATGATATGCCACTTTGTCCTAAGAGATAAATTCTTGAAGGGGTTAAGTCTTGGACGAATCGACAATTTAGACAAGCTTGTATTTGAGAGGTCACTGTACAAAGCTCTTCAAATGTAAGTGTGGTTTCTCTTATAACCCTTTTAAGGTGAAATTTAACAAGACTTAATTCTGTTAATCTATACCCGTTTTCGCGCAAGGTCTCCTCGACCTTACCCTTGGTGTTGGTAGACTGTCCATAAATCGCTCAGTGTTATGTTTGTGTCAAAAGCATATTACACATTTCTGAATAACAGAACGCACAGCATGTTTACTATCTAGGATTCAATATTTATTCCTTAAGTGCGCCAATCCCAATTGTGTTCCACCATGCAGCATGCCTTCGTGGGGCTCTTCAATGGGATTACACGTAATAAGGTTTTCCACTAAAATTATTATAATTTTAGTTGTCGTTGGAAGGTTTGAGTTCAGTAGGTGTCTCTTCACACCTAGCATTCCATTTTCTTTACAATCAGAATAATTCCGTTTTGCAGTTTAACGACAGACATTATGTACATGCCAACCAGTAGAATTTTTCGTAGACCTTCTCTAGGATCTCACTTGCTCCCATATGGCACTCGTTAAAAGCCTCTATAACTTGATCATTGGTACCACCACCGATGTTGGTTATTTCCACCATCACGATTCTCCATCAACCTTACCTTCTTCAACTGACATCACGCTTCTGAGTTCAGTACAGTTTTATGATTACCTTTTGTGATGGTCGATGACTCGTTTATACAAACTTCTTAGCCACCGCAATATCAGGAACTTCATTTTGTCCATTCATGAATTACTCCTCCATCTTCTCTGTTTCCGGCATCTTCTGTATATGTCCCATGTGGAATCATTGCATGGGTGACCGTCGATCGATGCTTCTTCTCACTGGCCTTCATAAATTTCTCCGAGTGTGGTACCAGCCTTGAACCATGATCCGTTAAAACACTCCGTACGATTTGCTTTTTCCCTATTCTGTTTTAGTGGCAGCTCGAATTTGTTTTTCCTCATGAAATTCGTACCCAGGATGGCCTCGTATTTCATGAGGAAAACCAAATTCGAGGGGGGGAGGAGGTATAGGGTTGTGCATCAGAATCCCGAAAGACGAAAGCCAAAATCCAAAAGGGGTGGGACTTTTTTTTGGGATTTATTTTACTTACTTGGAATTATAGGGGCTAACGGCTTTGGTAACACTCATGGGCACGAAGGGCTTTAAATTTCAACTTCGGGGGACGTAGAAGCCGGGATCAGCAAACATGCGCATGTTGCACTGCGTGCGTGCGGTAGGATCGGATTATATATAAACTATTAAAGGCACTTTCGCTGTTTTGTTTATCGATATTTCGTTTTTAGAAATATAAAAATTAAAACGAAGAATAAGAAAAATAATAAATATTTGGATTTCGTCGTTTTTGATTTTAGATTTTGTCTCATTATATTTTTTTTCTCTTTGGATTTTGTCCATTTGGATTTTATCGTTTGGATTTTATCGTTTGGATTTAAAAAAAACATGTTTTTGAATTTTGTCTTTTGGATTTTGAGTGACATCGGGTTGAATTCTATTCATTATATCGGTTAGCACAATCGTCTTCATGGTTCCCGAATCCAACGTAATTAAAGTGTGTCTACCGTTTACTACACCGTTAATCGTCAAGATATCCCATCTCTGGCCCGTTCATGAGACACTTTTGGTTTCCTCTTTTCTAGTGGTCTGCGGAACATAAGCGATGCTGATCTCGCATATTTAAGACAAATTTAATAGAATTCCTTTGAGATGTAGCCAGTTTTAACACAAACACAACATCTCATCTTAATGCTATCCAGGCGTGATGATGAGGTTCTTTAGTGCACATTTCAAACTGAAATTTGAATATGTTAAATGGTGTTGTTCCATCGAACGTTGGTAGTTTTAATTTAATAGAGCTGCTGGTCAAGCAATTTGAGCATTTCCGTTGGTTTTTAAATCCTAACGTTGATCTGTCATCGCGAATTGTTGGTTTTGTAATCCATTTCCATTCCACCGGTATCAACTTATGAGATTTCTCATATCTTACTGTTTAAATATTTTTAACAACATGTCTCGATCTTTATTTTTTCAGTCTCGTGTTCTATCGTTCTGCTAATAATCTTGATTGTTGGTCATCAACTTTTCCTTATTTGCTCGCATTTGCTCCGTTATATCGTTCTTAATTTGTTCTTAATCATATCAGTTTTGCTCTTAATCTTCTGTATAATTTTAAAACTTTGATTTAATTATCACAGGTGTCATTGTAATTCGTGATAAAATAAATTTGAAGACGGAAAACGTTGAATCGACAAAACAATGTTCGTAGGGCTTACGGTCATCGTTAAATTTATATCATTATAGAAATACTAATGATCGGTCGATTGGAGTCCATTGATGATCAAAAAAGTAAACGTCAAAACTCAAAATAAAGATCATTTATTTGTTTGAAGTGTAGACGTGATTTTCTCATTAATTGTAAACAAAATGGATAAACTGAGACGTGTATTAACTGGAAACGATCAAAATGACGAAGAGAATAGTATAATTGGAAATGTAGATAAGATATATTTAGTTAATATTTGTTGATAGATATAAACTATGATATACAATTTTTACAGTTAGATGATGCATCAACATTGTCGTGGTCAACGAGAATCAAAGGATTCTGCATTTGTTTTATTGTTGGGATTCTTTTGTCGTTTCTCGCATCCCTAACATTATTTATTAGTTATAATCTAAAATCATTCGCAGTTTTATATACACTTGGAAATATTCTATCGATGACTAGGTAAATGGGCGTTTTTTTGTATATTCCATTGTTTGAATGTAATATATCTGTATTCCAGCACATGTTTCCTGATGGGGCCATTCAAACAGTTCAAAAAAATGTTTGCTCCCACAAGATTTATTGCTACCATCATTGTTATTGTATCTCTAGTATTCACGCTATTAGCCGCGTTATGGGTAAGTATTAATGAACTCGTTTATTACTTCAAATCAAGATCTAACATATTTGTCATTTTAGTTACATAAAGCTGGTCTGGCATTGATATTTGTAATAATACAATCGTTAGCTATGACATGGTACTCTTTATCATACATTCCTTATGCACGAGACGCTGTTAAAAAAACATTCGAAGCAATTGTTTAGGTTGTATGATTATTCTGAAACTCTTATGTATATGTTTTTATGTATAACCACAGTACGTATAAAATAAATTATTTGTAACTTTAATTAAATATATAATATAAACAATATATTACGTAAGCGAATCGCGAAATAGTTGGAAGTGCTTCGGTCACAAAACCGAGCATCTAAATCAAAAACAAAATATCAGTAATAGAGGTGTAAAGTCATGTTGCTTTGGGTTGTAGCCATTAACAAATTTTGTTTCTTCAGTGCTACCTCATTCTAACTATTTGTTCGAGTGAAAGATGTAAATTAACACATTTACGACACTCTGTTGTAGTACAGAAACACAAATTTATTTGTTAGTACTGTTGAACCGTCTCGAATAATCCTTCCTACAATTTTGCTAGAAGCCTAATTTTGATCTGATCTTCCTAGCTAACCTTTATTGCTATCAGTTCAAAATGAAAGATTTTAAGGGTAATTGAAGTGTAAGACTAAAGTAATAAATAAATAAGATTAAGTAAATGAAGTTTTATTCTGACTACAGAAGTTGTCACAATGGAACGTGATACAAATAAAAACGTTTTGTACTGCGTATATCGAAGTTCAACAGTCATGTGACCACATAAATACCTCAAATAGATCATCGCTGTGTGTGCAACGATTTATTCGTACCAGAGTATCTATGCGAGAGGATAAAACCCTTAAAGACAAGACAACCAACTTGGACAATATTGTTCTGTGAAAGCTTGTGCATCAAGAACCCGTCTATTGTATCGTGTCTTTAAGCGTTTTATCCTCTCGCATAGGTACTCTGGTACGAATAAATCGTTGCACACAAAACGATGATCTATTTGAGCTTTTGTATGTGATAACTTCGATAGAGGCAGTGCAAAACGTTTTTATTTGGTTGTGCATCAGAATCCCGAAAGACGAAATCCAAATTCCGCGTAATTAATTTTACAAATTGTAGTAATTTTACTTGGAATTGTAGAGGCTAACAGCTTCGGTAACTCTAACACACTCCGATGGACTTTCGATTTCAACTTCGGGGGACGTAGGAGCCGGGATCAGCACCACATTCGCACTGCGTACCGCACGTAGGAGCGGATTATATATAAACTATTAAAGACATTTTCGCTGTTTTGTTCATTCGATATTTCGTTTTTAGAAATATAAAAATTAAGACAAAGAATAAAGATTTGGATTTCGTCGTTTTGGATTTTGTCTCTTTTTCTAATTGGATTTTTAAAAAACATGATTTTGGGTGACATCCGTCCAAGTTATCGATGGGGCTAACATAATTGACTGTAGCAAAAGAGAACGAGAGGTTTTTGGAGCGAAACAAATTACGTTTTGCGCTTCATGACGATAAGGCAATCTAACTAGGGTCACCCGTGACAATCGTACAAGGTGTAGTTAATTTCAGAATTCTCAAGAATCTGCTCGATATGTTAGATTCATATTATACGCTAAGCGAGCGACGCAACAGTGTTATGACGTCTTGCAAAGCTTTTGAGAACGAATGTTAAACGTCGAGTCTAGAGGATGTGAAGACGTATACAAAAAAACTTCCATATGGTCGAGGTTTACATCATAAGAAGTAGTAAACTATAATCAATGGAATAAGCCTTGTCGAAATGTGCGGAAGCCATTTCCTAACAGACTACCCATTTCCATCCCTCAACTAAACTATTTAAAGTTCGGCAAACTAAATAATCGCATTGGAACCAACTTTGTTTTGTCATCATCGTTGAACCTCTCCGGCAATCAATGATTGACTAAGCTATAACTATGCTATGTGCCCCGTTGGTACACCAAAATCTAATTGTGAACAGCGATCCATGGGCACTCAAATAAATGGTATACGTTAAATTCCTGCTATAATGGTATAAGTTAAATAAAATGTCAATGAATACAACTGGATCAAAACTCGAGCTAACTTATGCCAGCTAAGCTATAAATGTGGCGGTGTACTCTTGCAACTATTTGAAGACAGAGCCAAAAAGCTCGTAATGCACATTTCAGAATCTTCATCAAAATGAGCAACATCGCTTTAGCTAAAACAATCGATATTCTGTAATAAGTTTTCGTATGATAAGGACCGAAACAACTATCTTGTACAACAGTCCGTAATTTATTTCAGAAGTGACTTTAATCAGCAGAGATGACTGACACCTGACGAAACTTCCTCATGTACGACCGCCACATACAATCTCCTGCATTCGTAACAAATTATCGTACCAATTGATAAATGAATCGATTAAGTTGGATAACTCTTAAACAATAATCAGAACAAGTATACTATCACGGCATGAGATATTTTCTAGATCTGCCGAAAATAGTGCCTTAAACAAACTGAGAAAACACGTACGGTTGGCGATCTGCGTAAATTATGAACTGCGATTGCGTATTTTAACGACTAACAGTTTTCGGTCGTACATTTCTGCTTAGTCGAAGAGAGTTTTGCGGAGAAGAAATGAAGTGGTTGTCATCTTGTCTCGTTGTACTTTTGAAAAACGACACCAATTCCTGCTGTATCTGATGGGTGGTGTATCCGGTCGTTTTCTGTATTTGCTGGATAAAGCCTAAATGGTCTTCAGTCCCATTTGTCTTTGGCACTGAGTGTGACGAACTTGCCCATGAACTGTTCAAACGCTTGCACCTTGCGGTTTGACAACCTATTCTAAATCTTAAAGCGTGTCAGTAGGCCTACTTTTTGTTTTGATTCAGTTCACTTTGAACATAAAACATAATCGTATTGCGTCACTGTTGGTTGGATCCGAATGATTTTAGATGACTAAGTGCTGCTCCTGATTGGACGGTTTTAGAATTGAGAATTGCTGAGAAAATTTGAGTATGTGACACACCGTTTCTACAACAGTATCACTTATTTGGTGGATTGTTACTTGATTTTGCTCAGCAAAAATTGTGACTCAATCTTGAAAATCACAAGCATTCTGAGCTTGAATAATACCTAATTCAGGAATATGCTACTTAGATCAGCCGATTGGTACTACTGGGTATAACTATACAGAAGTTCACAATTGATGTTAGCATCATCTATAGGGTCGTTATCATATTTAAATTTACTGGTCAATGAGAGTGGTGAAATAGGTGGTATTGGCTTAGCCTAAACGAAATTATTTTCCATTGTAAAAAGCAATCGTAGATAATTTTTATTCGTTAAATTTAAAATGGGCACTAAGCCTCAAACTATAAATAGTCAATTGGAATCGATAAAACGGGATAGTCTCCCGTAAGAATACCCAGCAAGATCCTCAAAATGCGTCTGTTATAACTCAAGAAGGCCGGGACCCTTGCACATGTATTGTTCCAAAGGTTTGGATAGACGGCAAGGCAAAATTACAGTCGATAACGTCACTCCGAGCTCAGGTCCCACAAAATTGGAAGCTGCAGCAGCAATTTATTAGCTTATACTTTTCCTTTGAAATCTATATGACTGATTATCATGTGAAGTTTAAACTATCTATTCGATTTAAGGCAATTACGATTTAATCTCAATGACGATCTCTGCAATTCATATCAAAGAGATAGATTAAATTGGTAATTAGTCTAATTTGTTATTTTCTATAATAATTACACGAAATAATTTTTGGAAGTTTCCCCAGAATTCTTGTGAAAAGAACTATCTCAGTTTTCCTAGAGTTGACTGATATACCCTGGTCACTATACCAAATAGTCCTTCCTGTAGGAGACCTTGAAATATTTCGTCTGAGCCTGGTTTTAAATTTCGAGGAAAAACCGATGCTCCATCTTTTCTTTTTTCTTTTGTCACCAGCTTTATCATCAAATTCCAATCTCTGAAACAAATTTCTGAGATTGAAATTTGCATGGAACTTGGTATTTGAATGGTACTTGGTATGGAAATTAATTTCCATCTACTAAGCTTGAATCCTCATTTGCGGGAAAATGAGTTTTCATTAATAATTTCTATGGCTTCGTGATTTGTATACATATCAGATTACTGTAGATTTTACCAAAGAGTATGATCTTGAGCTTAGCGGTCGCCATCAGAAAGGTTTTCATTTCTATGTTTTTTCACATTAGTTTCATTTCTTGTACTCTCTTTGTGAAGATTTATACAATTCTGTTATACCGGTTTTCATGGCTTTGTTCAAAAGTTTTCTTGTCCGTTTTCTCACTCTCCACCATGGTTATTAAGAAGACAACTCTTCTCATAGGCACTGATTAGTGTTTCTACATTCAATGTTTTTGAATTGGGTTCCTAAATCCCCTTATTTCAGGTGCATCGCTGGTTAGAGAGTAGGATTCATGATGACTAAGTCAGATGCAGGTAAGTATTCCACGATGGTAAGGTAGTCCTTAAGATATTAATATCGGAGCTGGCTCCAACACATGATTTGCATCATATTCGGCCCTAATTGGGATATCATTACGGTTTGGGTACTGTAAAGCTTTGATAAACTCATGAGTAGAAGGATGAAACTCCCAATCATATGGGAAGTAAGCAGAGATCACTAGAACCTCACGTTTAATCCACTATTCGTTTACTTCAACGACAACTGCTGTAAGGTCATTGCAACAAATTTAATTTAGGATTATGTAATTCATGTTGTTGCTAATAAAAATGCGGGCTCTAAATTTCGAGCAGGTATCACTAACCAGGCGAGGAAAAATTTGAGTGATGCAAATTTATCTGTATAAACTGTATCTCAAACATTCCAATAAGGTTGAGAATTATTTTAAGCTGATCATTTTCAGCTCTTTTTCCGCCACATTTATTGTGACGCTACTCGATCGAAGAAAGTTTTAAACCAAGTGCTTTCAGCCTTGGTACAGATGGCTCATTTAGTCCGAAGTTGAAGAAGCATGCCTTTCGGTTTTCTCTTTTTTCCAAAGATAGTCCATTTCTTAAGTCCGGGGTTTTGATTTTCCAAATTAAGATTGGGCCTAAGACAAAAACTGTATTCCTTACAGGCCAAGGAATGTTGTATAACAGGATACACTCCAGCTCAGCACAAACTGTAGCAACTCTTTATTCTTGGAATTTTTTGCACGCCGCATACTAAGCATGCAATTATACAGACTATAGCCTTCAAAGGCCAAAGCAGAAGCACAGTGTGAGTTAATTTTTTTTCGAACAAATTGCTCGAAAAGTGATAAGCGTTTTATAACATTTGAAGCTCAGATCGGAATGGCGACCTCAAGTCAGAGGATACTCACTGTCTTTTGGTCTGGTTCCCTGGAAGGAACGTGGTTGTATACGACCTGGAAGGATATCAGCAAGTCGCAGGTATACCGAGATCTTCTTTTCAATTGATTATTTGAAACAGTTTGTTACCCCCGATGATTGTAAAGTTGTGTTTAAGCTTAGAGCCAGGATAAGATTCTACTGATGCCACCAGAAATATTTTCTCTAGACAAGACAAGAACAACTCACTATTCGGTTCTTCTAGTTAAAAATTGTTTTTAATGCCTATTACATCCCCCGAGTAGTGGAAAAATAATTGCCCTGTGACCATGGTGCACTGATAAAACTACGTGTCCTGTAGGGTGTTTGGTATCCGGATTTTACGACTGAGTTCAGTTGTATTTTTACTTTTCAATTGATTATTTGAAACAGTTTGTTACCCCCGATGATTGTAAAGTTGTGTTTAAGCTTAGAGCCAGGATAAGATTCTACTGATGCCACCAGAAATATTTTCTCTAGACAAGACAAGAACAACTCACTATTCGGTTCTTCTAGTTAAAAATTGTTTTTAATCCCTATTACATCCCCCGAGTAGTGGAAAAATAATTGCCCTGTGACCATGGTGCACTGATAAAACTACGTGTCCTGTAGGGTGTTTGGTATCCGGAGTTTACGACTGAGTTCAGTTGTATTTTTGCCTGGCTGGGCTCATCACATAACACTTGATAACATCACATAACATTTCCCGAGTAGTGGAAAAAGAATTGCCCTGTGACCATGGTGCACTGATAAAGATACGTGTCCTGTAGGGTGTTTGGTATCCGGATTTTACGACTGAGTTCAGTTGTATTTTTGTCTGACTCATCACATAACACTTGATGTGTAATATGCAATTGTGGAAACTGCAAAGCAAATACAAGCATCCCTTTTCATCTACCTCTAACTACAACTAGCGCCACAGATTTTAGTTCATAAATTAAAAAAGCATGCATTTAGGGACAAATAAAAAATACCCTTTCAATCGGGTACCACGTTTGAATAGAAATTAATTGAAATATGTTAACACTTATGTTTGAATCCAACCAATAAACAAAAAAATCATTTTTTTCTAGTATAAAAGTGGTTTTGCTGTATTGTCAACCATCTTGGACGTCCATTAACTGATACAAAAAGTAATCAAAAATTTTAATTCGGTGACGCCATATTGTAAGCCACCATATTTTATAAACAAAAAAAAATTTTATACCCTACCATTTCTAAAAATATATTCATTTTGCATAATTAAAATGATTTATATTAAAAGTAATGGACATAGATCAATTATAATACAACTTTAGTTTTATAGTAGTTTTATGGTTTCCTAAATCGCAATAAAACTGTTCAAAATGTTGTGAAAAATTGTATAAATGTATATATTTTTATAAATGTATTTGTCTCTTGTGTACACATGGTGGTTAAACAATATGGTGTTGGTGTAGTTAATTTAATTTTATTTTACTATTATTTATTTTAGTTTCGCGTTACTGTGTTATGTTCCATAATTATTAGCTGTACATTAAAAAAAATAAAACTAATTAAACATATTGTATTTTAATTGAATAAAGTTGTTCAAAATTACATAGCATCTTATAATAAAAAATCTTACATATACTTGTATATGTATGATTATATACAGATATACAATTTTTAAGATACTTAACTTATTACTTTAGGTGAGTTCTTTTATTAATTTAATTATATATATTATATTTATGTTTAGCTAGACAACAGTTTTCTTGCATTTGTCACAGTATTCTATCTGAAGGTTTGCGTCTTGGCTTCTGTTCTGAGTGATCATTCATTGTTATAGGCCCCTTTCAGAATCGACTATTATATCATTTAGTGTATCACAAGCCGTGTTTCATTACATCGAGTGATCACTTTTATTATGCAAATCCCATAACATATTTGATTTGCACTGAAAATGTAATTTAATCCGGATCAATTGGTAGGTTAAAATGCGTCTATTATTTAAGTATTTTTAGTGTTCTAATTGCGATTTGAGTCAAATTGAGATTTTACACAAGTTATGTTGATGTTTAAAGCTTCCTATAGTGTATCATCCATATAATGTCATGACGCCACTAGGCCAGTGCAATGAACCAATTCTTGAAATGGATCTATGACGATCGTCATTCATAATCTGTTAAGTAAGGTCGGTGTCAAACAATATACTTGTTTAATCTTCCAATTGGGAATTGCGTATAAATTGGATCTGTTTTATGCATTAGCCTAATCCTAAGGGGTTCCTTTTATGTATTAGTCTTATTATACATTATAGATGGTCCTTTTTAATTTTTATCTAAAAGTAAAAACTTCGAATTCGAACATCAAAGGGCTACTGCTTTCTTCTAGCAAGGTAGAGCGGTGGTTCTGGAACCTTGTGTGCTTATGACGTTTTGTAGTTTTCAGTGAACATTTAAGGTGGAAGAGGTTTGCCTCCTCTTGTTGCCTTAAGTCTAGTGACCCACAAGAGGCTGTTTAAGTAAACGCTTAAAGAATCGTTTTGAAGAGGATGACTACATCTATTTCGTGTACAGCTGAACGGCTTTTGGCACAGTTCGTTACTCAGTATTCAAATATAGGTCAATCGTCGTTAGTCAGTTATCATCTCTCATTTGGTAGTTAAGATACTGGCAATATCATTTGATCTGGAAACTCTTTCAGGCCGTATTCCAATGTAGAGCAAGGGTTCTGAAACCTTATGATGAGAGATCGTCTGGTAGTTTTCAGTACAAATTAAAGGAGGAAGCTGCTTACCACCTCATCTAGCGGTTTGCAACCTACTAGAAGTATTTAATGCTTGAAGTACCGTTATGATGAGGGTGATGATAACGTCCACTTCATGTACAGCTGTTCGGCTTATGACAAAGTCAGCTATCATCTCTCATTTGGTTGTTGAAATGCTGGCAATATCGAGTGATCTGGAAACAATGTTAGGGTAGAAACGGTTTGCCACCTCATCTTGCCTTAAGTCTAGTGAATCCACTAGAAGTTATTTAAGTACTTAACGCTTGAAGTACCGTTATGAAGATGCTGATAACTAAGTCTACTTTCTGTACAGTTGTCCGGTTTTTGGCGCAGCTCGTTCTTCAGTATTCAATTTTAGGTTAATCAACGTTAGTCAGCTATTATTTCTCCTTTCGTCGTTGAGGTGCTGGTGATATCGAACTTCAAAATGTTTCCCAAACGTCTACATTTACTTCCGAGTTTGCCATTGCTTAACTCTTCGAGAATTTGGTATGAAGTTGTTTGACATCATTTCCCGATATTAATGAAAGACAAAAAACGTAAATGCTTTTTATTTAGAAATATAAGTTTTAAACAATTTAATTACCTTATATAACTATGTATTTGTTCCAGAATTGTTTGTAAAGCCCGAAATATTTATGGCGGCACAAATAGCAAAATGATATAAGGAGCCATGAACTAAAGGTTTTCAAGGAAGTAGAATAGACAAGACTAAGGTCAATTTAAACCTGTTACAACTTATTGCTATAAAAACTTACAAATATCAACATAGCTAAAGACATGTCGAACAATATGTCGCAACAAGATATTATGTGTGAAGTGGAAATTTCTGATACAGGAATGGTAGAAGTGGGTGACGTTGAGGACACCCAATTTGATGACATACCATATGATAATTATATCGATAATCAATATGAAGAGGAGATATGCGATACCGACGACCAAGGGCTTATAATGCAAGGTATAGACGACGAAGAGGTTATATTACATTCCGAAGTAGATTTACAAAATGAAGAAGTGATCGATTCAGCCGATGTATATAGTGATGGAACTGGTTTGCCAAGTGAAATATATATTGAATCATCGCCTGGTCCGTCATCGCGCAAACGTAAAAATCAACAAAGAAATCGTATTATAAGTCGAGTGCGAACCGGTCATCCTCAAGATATAATAACAATGGAAACAATTGAAAAACCTGGTGTTCGACCACGTCGATGGGAACAAAAACAAGTTCAAATTAAAACAATGGAAGGTGAATTTAGTGTTACAATGTGGGCATCTGGGGCATCCGATGAGGATGATGAATCTAGCCCAGAACAAGATCCCGATTATACTGAATATATGGCTGGAAAGAAAATAACACACGAATCATGTGTGCCTGGTTTAGATTTATCAGATCCAAAACAATTAGCTGAATTTGCAAAGCCTGGACATAAAATAAAAATGAAAAAAAATCAACAAAATGATAACCATGATCGAACAATTGCCTGTCCACACAAAGGATGCTATAAAATGTTTCGTGATAATTCGGCAATGCGCAAACACTTGCATACACATGGTCCCCGGGTTCACGTTTGTGCTGAATGTGGGAAAGCATTTGTAGAGAGTTCGAAACTGAAAAGACATCAACTTGTTCACACTGGTGAGAAGCCATTTCAATGTACGTTCGATGGATGCGGAAAACGATTTTCACTTGACTTTAATTTAAGGTAAGCGTTTTGTTTTTATAAGAGTTCCTTATTAATATTAGTTATTCTATCGACTTTTCAATCCACACATTAGTTACACGCATTGTGTTGACGAAAACCCAAGTAAAGTAAGATATTTAATGGACTGAACTATGTTTGGGAGAACCGTCAATATTGCCGAACAGACTTTGAGTATGATGAACTCAACACTAAATATACTTTAACAAAATTATTTTCTATTGGTAATAATTGCCTCCTGGGACGAATTTCTCGGAAGGGTATTCTTTAGCGATCACGGTAAAATCGTATTTGGTACATTTCTATCATGACTTCTCGGTCTCGCGGAATCGTTTAATTTAATTCACCGTCTGCTAACCCAGATATGTATTTATTTGTCGATTCATTATTGTTGTTACCAACTGTGTCATCCGCGGTAGCGACCGTCAATAATGATGACTGGGATTTTTGCTGATTTATTATTTCAAAATTTTTGTATAGGCGACAAGAGATGAGGTTGTTACATGCCTCCTGGTGCAGACCACCAGAGTGATCTTCGATATGTCTCTTAAGACATTATAACGTTAATTGAGCGGACTCAGGTCACGAAAAAGTTGAAGCTGCTCAAACGAGTCAATTTTTGTAATTTTTGATATTTTAACTTTCCGGCACCACACAGTTTACAGCATACTTAACCATCAGTAAAGTTGTACTCCTCCTTATTTGCCGGTCTATCTCTCACTATTTTTGGCAGTGCTCAGAAGGGTTAAAAAGATTACCTCTGCTTTATAGGGTGTTTGCGTTGCACAGCTTTTGATCCAACTATCAAGCGGCAGAAGATCCACAGTCATTTAAAAAACTGGTGGTTGTGGGTCTTATAACCGAGAAATATCCAGCACGTGCATCTAGGTTGCAAGTCCCATGATTTACCGAAAGACCGTTTGCATTTCGAGTAAATGTTTCATGCTTTATTGCATTTCCCTTCTATGCATTTTCGCTAGGTAATCTGCCGATCTAATGAGATCCCCAGATACTTTACTTCTGAAGAGAACGGAATCGTATGAGTCCCAATTTTTGAAAGACAAGTTTTCCAGAGCCCTACATCTTGTGAAAAAACCATCCCAGTTTGCCTAATAGACCTGATCACTATTTGCCTATGATCAATAAGTACATCCGTATAAGTCACCAATTAGTATTTTGGCGATGTCATCGATATAACCCTGACAATTAAATCCGTTGTCGTTTAATTGGACAAACAGTGAGTTGACAACAACCAGTTGGATTTACTATTAAGCTGAACTCCAACGTTATTCGGAAGATATTTTTAGTTTTTTCGTTGTTATCTCATCTCCGTGTCAGAGAGGATATCAAGGACTTTATATCTTTCACGTCTGTTCTAAAATCGAAATATCTTTTGAATAAAATTGTCCAGAGTCGTCATTTGATTGTAATCCGTTGTGATGTGAGGATGTGATCCTCGACGAATAAGGACAAGAGATTTGTTACATTCCCTAAAATAGCCAAGCGTTCGTTAGTCACGAGATCAAAGGTAGTACACTGACTCGGTCACGTTCTGCGTACTGCTCCAGAGTGAATGATACTTCTATCTATTAAAGGATAGCCTTTTTCGGGAGGCGAAAAGGTTGTTATCGGCTACGATGGTTCTGAGTTGTAAAGTGCAACCTGACGAAGCACGTACCAGAGTCACGCTATGCTGATAACTTGTTACATTAAATCGTATTCATTGTATTGAGTTGCTATCGATGGTTCATTCAATGATTATTAACTAATGCACAGCGAGCGATTTCATATCATCTTCATCGGATATTTGAAACGGGCTTATTTCCCTTGTGTTATCTTAGGGTATAAAGATTTCTAATTATGAGGTTCAGCTCATTAAGTACGACTGAGGTCACTGAAGAGTGGAAAGTAGGTCTCTACGAGTACCTCAATAGTTTCTTTCCGATTCTCAGTAAAGCTTCACATTTGATAAGGGCTTTGTGAAAATTGTCCATGGAGCTCATAAGGCGCCTTGTAACCGTGCCACTTCCCGGTGCATTTCGCCTCCCTTCCAATTCTACCAGACAACTTTTTTTAAAGACTCTCTTCGTTTATGCAACGGATGAGAGACCAGCTCTATCTTCGGGTCACTCAGTATTTCCCATAGCTAAGGGGTTCCCAGATCTTTTATAGAGATTTTAAAGGGTTATAAGACGCTCAATCTCGTTTGCCGCACTAATTTAGTGGCCTAGAACATTGAGTGAGGTGGAGGAGAAACCTATAAACCGATTTTAAGGGTTTGTTTGTTTGGGTATTGTAGGAGCTCTGGACACCACGCCAATTGCAGTTTTTTGAGATGGGACTGCAGCTGGTTTATCTTTGGATCAGAAAGTGTACAGCTCAAACTGCCGTTCGCCTACCAGGTAAATCCAATCAACTGGCAAAACAATTTAAAAGATCGCACTTATTTTCCAGATCTCAGGTACTTCTGTAGCGGCATATTGTTTATTTTGAAGTGGTTTAAAATGGTTCAATTCCCGGTGGAATGACTTTACCGTACTGCTGGTGAATTCGGCGAAATATGTCGAAATCATTTTCATATATGCAGGAAAACTGTTAATTTCACGTTTGATCTTTAAAAAAAAAGCTTTGGCTCGTTTTTAATTTTGTTATGTAAGTCTTGATAAAGATTATTAGTGCCCGCCTTCCCGAAATTGTAATAAGGCTTTTGGTTCTTGTGACTTGTTGATATTCTCGCTCTCCAATATTATTTTAATGGATTGATCTTAAATTTACTTCGTTCGGTTGTGAAAATTAAGTCTAAGAGATTGCCGTATCTGCATCACAATGACATCATCATCAGATCGAAATAACTTTAAAAGACTCAACGGCTGGTTGATTCAGCGCCTTAGCTTGTCAATCAATGCCACCTTTTGGAGTTCAAGCATAACTCCCACAGTCATCACGTTTACAGTCCAGCATCTGACATATATTCTACATTGGAGACCCTTCCAATTAACGATTTAGGCAGTACTCAAATCTCCTGCCAATACGGACTCAAATTGATTTACTTACTTATTTCACAGCATACATTGCATCTACAATACATCAATTCACAAATACAATGAAGCCGTCAGTAGAAAATTAACAAAATTTGAAAACATTTCGATTCAACTATCTGTAATTTACAAAAACTGTTACATAATACACAGATGAGAAAAACATGAACAGATTCAACGGCTGGTTGATTTCGACCTTCGCACATTCCCATGCATCTGAGCTAGCATCCGACATATCATATCCTACATTGATGACCCTGACGGTCCTGCATAGCGACACGTCAAACACTTCTGATACAACCTCCCGACCGTTTTCACTATCACTATTTAGTGGCAGGAGAACCAACACTGGACTCAAATTACTTTATTTCGAAAACATCTCATCAAGTCCGGTAGCATATGCCTCAACGCCTCGGTTGATTCTGGTCTTAATTAATCAATGCTACGTTGGAGTTCAAGCATAACTTTCAGCGCTGTCATGTTCCCCAGTCAGAAATTACACACTTCACGCTTGTTTTCGTCCTTCCCCAATCCGGAAAAACTCATTTCAGCAATCAACTCCATCAACACTTATGTTACTAATCTCTATTGTTTGAGGTTAGAAACTTTTAGGGATACGACGAACAACCGTTCAATTAAATATAAAAACAGATTTTGCTATATAATTTAATTATTAATAATTATTTTTAATTTTAGAACACACGTAAGAATACACACTGGTGATCGGCCATATGTGTGCCCATTTGAAGGATGTAATAAAAGATTTGCCCAATCCACCAATTTAAAATCCCATATTCTAACCCACGCTAAAGCCAAGTAAGTTAAACCAATTTAAAATGTTAACACTCTCGGATACTTTTATTATGATTGTTGTTTTATTTTTTAAGAAGAAATACCGTCAGTAATCGTAACTCAATGAACATGGCGGGCAATCCAACTTATGTTAAAGTCGAAGTTTCAGACATGGATAATTCACAATTTATCGTTTATACAGGATAAAATATAAACTATTTACTAACTTTTTTTTTAAAAACCTATCTCTTATCACAGACTAAATTTATTGTTTTTATTTTATTTTATTTTTTTTTTTTTATATATAGTACTGTGTTTATTATATATTATTATTTAATCCATTTAAAAATAATATAAATATTTTTTTATTTGATATAATATAAAAGTAATTGTAATAATATAAATAATATTTTCAAGAATAATATTAAATTGTAAACGTAACGAACAGTTATATGATGCAAATAGAAATCGCGGGACATAATAGGGAGAATTTTTTTTTAATGGGAGTCTTATAATTTGAACGTTACATTTACAATTTTATTTAAACAAAACAAGAAAAAGAATTGTACATTTATATTAACATTTCCTGAAAGAAACTGAAAAAATAGGCATATATAGTATAGGATAGGTATAGTAACTAAAAAATTTACGTATAAACATTTTTTTTAATTAGCTAGGTTAGTCTTCTTGATACATAGAATTATTTTTGAAATTGAATGTATCCTAAATTATATTGTTTAATTGAATAATAAAAAATTTGGGAACCTCCTAGACGCCGTGCAACGAAATATAAACCTAATCATATCTGTCCTAATCTAACTTTATCTACAACACACACATATATATTTATATATATAAAATAGACCAATTAGAAATGTTGATTTTGAATTAATTTTATTTGAATTTAAATAGATTACAAAAAAGAACACGAGATACAGTATATATATAGATTCGGCGAAAGGTTCCCCGAAATTAGTTTTACTGATGTTTCAAGAAATTTAAATTAATTAAAAAATTTTTTAGTTATTTTTAACAATGTTTGTTTTTATATTTATGGTATAAAAAAAAATATTGATCATTAAAATTAAAGTCTATTTTTTAGTAAAATCCACAAGCACAATGCATGTGTGTGTGCGTGTGTGTGGTAACAAACAATTGTTAAAATTGTAATTGTAAATATAAAAAAACAAATAAATATATGCATATTATATATTTACTGTGTCAAGAAATACCTAGATGTTTTTTTTGTAGCTATATTCAATCCTGTTTTTCACACAAAACACCATTTTAATACACGTGAAGTTAGCCCATTTATAATAACAGAAAAAACTTTTTATGGTCTACACTATTCTAGCCCATCCTATTTATTCTATCCTACTTTTAAATACTTAAGCCTGATTTCCATTATGAAAAATATTTTGTTAGTATTTTTTACTGAAAAAACCAAACCGAGAAAAAAATTTAAAATGCCATAAGAGTGACAGATTGTTTTTTTCTTTTTTTATAGTGGATATATTTTGACAGATGCGTGTAACATAACCAATACATTTCAAATTTTTTTTTGTTTTTGAAAAAAAGACAAAATACACTAATGATTTTTTTTATCACTTATTAATGATTTTTTATGGTCAATCCTTAATTGTAAAATTTCGTTTTGTGTCATTCACCTTAATTCATTGTAAAAATAATTGAAATACTGAATAATTATGTTAAGTTTATTTTTTTAAATTTATTATCGACAGGGTTTTTTTGTCTTTTTTCAAAAACAAAATTTTTTTTAAATTTATTGGTTATGTTACACGCATCTGTCAAAATATATCCACTATAAAAAAAGTAAAAAACGATCTCTGTCACTCTAATGGTATTTTTAACTTTCTCTCGCTCTGGTTTTTTCAGTAAAAAATACTGACAAAATATTTCTCATAATGGAAATCAGACTTGAAAAACACTTTGAATCTACAACAAAAAATGTAAAAAAAATAAACTTAACATAATTATTCATTATTTCAATTTTTTTTCTCAATGAATTAAGATGAATGACAAAACGAAATGTTAAAATTATCAATTGACCATAAAATAACTACTATAAAATGCTTGATAATAATAATATCATAAAACGATTTCTCATCCATATACACTTTTTCCTATAAAAGATTTCTCCAGTACTGAATAAACATACTTTCTTGATATATTTTGTCAATACTGCTATAATAATTTTCTCAGTAATCATAAAAAGTTATTTTTTTATAATCCAAATGGTTTTTTATTTCTCTCGCACTTTAAGAAAAATTATATTTTTATCCTGCTTTTACTATTTTGTCAGTATATTTTTCATAATGGAAATCAGGCTTTAAACCTGATTTTTCCTTAATGAAAAAATACTGACAAAATAGTCAAGGCGGGATAAAAAATATAATTTTTCATAAAGTGCGAGAGAAATAAAAATCATTTCCAGTATAAAAAATAAATTTTTATGGTTACTGAGAAAATTATTATAGCAGTACTGACAAAATATATCAAGAGAAGTATTTTTATTCAGTACTGGAGAAATATTTTATAGGAAAAATAAAGATGGATAATTTTTTATGGTAATTCATAATTTTAACATTTCGTTTTGTGTCATCATCTTAATTCATTGTGAAAAAATTGAAATAATGAATAATTTTAAATTTATTGAATTTTAAATTTATTTTGTAGATTTAAAGTGTATTTTGTCCTTTTTTTCAAAAACAAAAAAAAATTTAAATTTATTGGCTGTCAAAATATATCCACTATGAAAAAAAGTTAAAAACGATCTCTGTCACTCTAATGGCATTTTTAATTTTTTCTCGCTTTGGTTTTTTCAGTAAAAAATATTGACAAAATATTTTTCATAATGGAAATCAAACTTGAAAAACACTTTGAATCTACAACAAAAAATTTAAAAAAATAAACTTAACATAATTATTCATTATTTCAATTATTTGCACAAAGAATTAAGATGAATGACACAAAACGAAATGTTAAAATTATCAATTGACCATAAAATAACTACTATAAAATGCTTGATAATAATAATATCATAAAACGATTTCTCATCCATATACACTTTTTCCTATAAAAGATTTCTCCAGTACTGAATAAACATACTTTCTTGATATATTTTGTCAATACTGCTATAATAATTTTCTCAGTAACCATAAAAATTTATTTTTTTATAATCCAAATGTTTTTTATTTCTCTCGCACTTTAAGAAAAATTATATTTTTATCCTGCTTTTACTATTTTGTCAGTATATTTTTCATAATGGAAATCAGGCTTTAAACCTGATTTTTCCTTAATGAAAAAATACTGACAAAATAGTCAAGGCGGGATAAAAAATATAATTTTTCGTAAAGTGCGAGAGAAATAAAAATCATTTCCAGTATAAAAAATAAATTTTTATGGTTACTGAGAAAATGATTATAGCAGTACTGACAAAATATATCAAGAGAAGTATTTTTATTCAGTACTGCAGAAATATTTATAGGAAGAATAAAGATGGATGATTTTTTATGGTAATTTATAATTTTAACATTTCGTTTTGTGTCATTCATCTTAATTCATTGTGAAAAAATTGAAATAATGAATAATTATGTTAAGTTTATTTTTTTAAATTTATTGTAGTAGATTTAAAGTGTATTTTGTCCTTTTTTTCAATAACAAAAAAAAAATTTAAATCTATTGGTTATGTTACACGCATCTGTCAAAATATATCCACTATGAAAAAAAGTTAAAAACGATCTTTGTCACTCTAATGGCATTTTTAATTTTTTCTCGCTTTGGTTTTTTCAGTAAAAAATACTGACAAAATTTTTTTCATAATGGAAAACAGACTTTATCCTACTTTTAAATTCAATCAAATAAAATATTTCATGGAATTATTTATTTTTACATATTAAATACATTTCGGCAATCAAGTTGCCATCTTCAGTAGTTATTATGAACTAATAAATACATTTTATTTCCATGCCTTTTTATATTTTTTCCTTTTTAACTATGACGAATAAAGGCTGATTTCCATTATGAAAAAAATTTTGTCAGTATTTTTTACTGAAAAATCAAGAACGAGAAAAAAATTAAAAATGCCATTAGAGTGACTGAGATCGTTTTTTCCTTTTTTATTTTTTTTATTTTGACAGATGCGTGTAACATAACCAATAAATTTTAATTTTTTTTGGATTTTAATAAAAAAGAACAAAATACTCTTTAAATCTACAACAATAAATTAACCGCCCAGGTGGCGCAGTGGTTAAAGCTGCGGCAGTTGGAGCGGGAGGTACCGGGTTCGAATCCCGATAGGGGCAGGATGGCAAAGGGATTTTTCACCATACGATTACGATCGGTGGTGTGAATGAACACATCTATGACCCCCTGTTGGAGTGCAGAATTCATGGGCCGACCCATCTTCCATGTCAGTACTATAGGCTGGCATGGAGCTATGCAATGTGCAGATGGTTCTACGTAAATCGGACCTATAGCCGTACGTCCTCGATTTGGCTGTAATGGCGTAAGGTAGGACGTAAATAAGCGAACCGCGAAAGAGTTGGAAGTGCCTCGAGCCCCAAAACAGATAGTAGAGATAAAAACAAACAAACAAACAAACAATAAATTAAAAAAAAATAAACTAAACATAAGTATTCATTATTTCAATTATTTTCACAATGAATTAAGACGAATGAGAGAAAACGAAATGTTAAAATTATTCATTGACCACAAATAATCAGCCATCTTTATTTTTCCTATAAGATATTTCTCCAGTACTGAATAAAAATACTTCTCTTGATATATTTTGTCAGTACTGCTATAATTTTTTCTCAGTAACCATAAAAATTTATTCAGTACTGACTAAATTTTTTGTACTGGAAATATTTTTTATTTCACTCGCACTTTAAAAAAAAATTAATTTTTTATCCCGCCTTGACTATTTTGTCAGTATTTTTTCATAATGGAAATCAGGCTTAAACTTTACGACCTACTTTTGAGAAATATGTCATAAAATACATATTTTACCCTAAAAACAAAAATACTATATCCTGGAAAAAATATAAAAGGATAGAAATAAAAGTTCATAAAATATATATAAAGGAATATTTTTGAATTAAAATTAGTCGTTTCCTACAATTGGCCGTAATTTATTTCGGGCCCATAATAATATTCAAAGTATTTCCACTAATCCAGCTAATATTCAAAGTTTCTATCTAAGTTCCAATCTATGCTTCAGTTTCTTACAATTGGCCATAATTGACATTGGGACAATAATAATATTTTGTGAAATAATTGAAAGGGGCTTTCTTCCAAGATCTTCGAAGGTCGGGAAATTTAATTTATGTTCAGAAAGTGGAGCATCAAAGAAATACAATTCTATTGGCCAATATGAACAGTGATATTATATATACGTCGATAGTTCGAAAATGCTATTTTTTCTGAAATGCTAATATTCTGTGTCATAGGCTAACATATACTATCTTAGAAATGCACAAGTTTATAGTTCAGTTTCCTACAGCTAACTTTGGGCACATAATAATATACTGTGAAATAATTTCGTTTTAGAAGTTGCACTGTAAAACATCAATTATGGGAAGTCTTTGTATATTTATAGTTTTTTGATTTTACGGACTACACTATTCTAGTCCATCCTATATATTCTATCTCATCCTATTTAATATTCCATGTCGTAGGCCACAAGATACCATCTTCGAAGTACAAGTTTATAGTTGTTTCATACAATTGGCCATAATTGAATTTGGGATAATAATATTCTGTGAAATAATTGAAAGTGGACTATCTCTAAAGATGTTCGAGAAGTTTGATTTGGGTTCAGAATAATGGAACATCTTAGAAATACAATTTAATGATCTGTTGGCCTCGATGGACAATGATAAGATGATATGTTTTTGCCTATGACGGTTTATTATTACATATAATATTACTGATAGGTAAAATTGTAATTGTGAATATATTATATTTACTGTGTAAATACCTAAATGTTTTTGTAGCTACCTTCAATTCTATTTTTCACACAAAACACCATTTCAAAGAATGTGAAGTTAGTCCATTTTTGTATACCAGAAAAAATTGTATGGATATGGATTGTATTCTAGCCCATCCTATTTAATATTCTGTGTCATATGCTAACATATACTATCTTAGAAATGCACAAGTTTATAGTTCAGTTTCCTACATCTGACTTTGGTCACATAATAATATACTGTGAAATGATTCAAATTGGCCTATCTCCAAAGAACTTCGAGGGTCGGGACATTTGATTTATGTTACGAATAGTGGAGCATCTTAGATGTACAATTTAATGGATCATTTTTTTTATAATTGGCCATAATGTTCTATTGGCCCATATGAACAATTATATATACTTCGATAGTTATAAGATGATATCAAAAACTATAAATATACAAAGACATTCATATACATAATAACATAAAAAAGTATACATTTTCAAATTGATGTTTTACAGTGAAACTTCTAAAACGAAATTATTTTTATTTTTAAAATGAGAAACAAATGGATACAATTATTTTACTACTATAACAAGGTTTGGATTTCAGTCTTCTTTGGTGCGATCGTACCCAAATTTAAATTGGTTGTACCCAAAATAATTTACTTGTATTTTACATGAAATGGAAAGTCTTTGATAATATCCTATTCACTTTGAACTATTTCATATAAATTACTATGACCCGATAGGCAAAATTGTAACTCAAAAAGCTGAATATTAAATTCACTGTGTCAAGAAGTACCTAGATGTTTTCTTGTAGCTACATTGAATCCTGTTTTCCACAAAAAATATCATTTCAATAATTGTGATGTTAGCATTTTTTTTATACCAGAAAAAAAATGTATGGGCTACACTATTCTAGCCCATTCTATTTAATATTCTGTGTCATAGGCCAAAAGTTATAGTTAACTAAGTTTATAGTTAAGTTTCCTACAATTGACCATAATTGACTTTGGGCCTAAAAAAAATTAATTTTGTGCAATAATCTATAATGGCCTCTTGAATTTTACGCAAGGCAGACCCGTTTTCTCTGAATCTCTTTTAGAAGCAACGTATCTCATGCAGCTATGTTTTCCGCAGCTCAGATCGGTAAAGGAAACGGCCGTGGGTGATAAGGTGTACCTCTAGAGATAGAGAGATTAGGTCGACGGCGAAACGTCACTTTTTACGTTTGCCTTACTAAATAGATAGGATAGGTTGAGGTTCCATTGCACTGTATACTTCTGACATTTATTATTCCCCGTAGCTGGATTTCGAGACCTGTATCACCGGTACCAAAGTGTTAGTTGGTGGTGTGTTGGCTATCTACCATTTTATTGCTATCCTACAAAAACATCCATACTGCAAAAACATCCATTTGGAAACCTGGACACATCCACGTAAAACATCCCGAAGTCAAATTGACCATGTGTTGATTTCAAAAGACCGAGCTCGGGTTGTTCAAGACGTGAGATCGTATCGGTCGTCAACAAAATTCGTAGGCAGTGACCATTTTATGGTTGCTGCGAAGCTACGATGGAAATTTTCGTACAAGTCAAGGAGGACAGGAGAATATAAAACGCGATTCTCCTGTGAAGGTCTGATAAATGAAGAAACGCAACGAAAATACCAGGATCATATCAGCAATAGCATTTTACGATCCAACTACCAATCTGATAATGTGAACAGTGTCTGGGAAATATTGAAAACCTCGGTTGTCGATGCTACCCAGCACACTCGCGGTGTAGTGAAAACTAAGCCCAAAAATGATTGGTTTGATGAGGAGTGTCGTCTTGCTGTTGAGTAACGCAATATAGCCCACAATGAAGCGCAGACTTGGTTTACAATTGCAAGGAAACACAAGGCAGTTCTTGCTAGGAAGACAGCTAAACGCATTTGTAGACTGAAGAAGCGCGAATGGTGGAAGGCCAAGGTCTTAAGAGTACAACAACTCAGCAATGAGCACAACTCGCGTGGTTTCTTTAAAGGAATCACCGAATTGCACCATACCTTAAGATCTCGGTCAACTGCCATTCGGGACCAGGATGGAAACCTCTGTGTTAACGTCGATGCGGTACTCGATACATGGCGTGAACATTTTTCTGATCTACTTAATGTTCCATATGTATCACAAGCTGTATTTGAATACCCTCAAATACAGACCGCGGAGATGTTCATTGAGGATCCATCCTATGAGGAATTCACAATGGTCATGCAGAGATTAAAGAAAAATCGTTCGCCAAGGGTTGATTGCATTAATTCAGAGCTCTTGATATTCGGAGGGCTAACTTTGTGGAACTGTCTTTTCCACCTTATTCGATTGGTATGGCGAAATGAAGTTATGCCTGACGAATGGAAAGTGGCCGCGTTATGTCCAATATTCAAAAAGGGTGATCGCATGAAATGCGAGAACTATCGCGGTATAGCTCTCCTTTGCACAGCATATAAGTTACTGTCTTACATAATCTTGGGAAGAATTACTCCTTTAGCGGAGGAAATTGTCGGTGACTACCAAGGAGGATTCCGTCCAAATCGGTCAGTCACTGATCAAGTTTTTTCGCTGCGGATGATTCTTTCCAAGTACTACGAAACATCTCGCGATATACAGGTATTCCTAGATTTCAAGCAAGCCTATGACTCGATCAATCGAGAGAGGCTATGGTATGCGCTTGAATATTTAAATATTTTGCCAGTTTGAATTATTTCACATAATACTTTTATGGGCCTATGTTCAATTATAGCAAATTGTAGAAAACTGAACCATCAAATTGTATTTCTAAGATGATATCTTCCTGCTTATGTCAGTTCATTTCAAACTCGCCGACCCTCGAAGTTTATCGAATGTTAAAACAAAAGTGGGTGGGATAGAATAGTGTAGCCCGGTGAGTTTTACTGTTTTATTTTTGCTGGAATGAAAAATGGGTTAACTTCACATATGTACTTCCATTTCAGATATCTAATTTAATTTCGAATAAAAAACGGCTTTCTCTTTAAGATACATTCCTGTAAGTTTCAAGTATACAACGATACTTTCTCCGGTACCCAAAAGCTTTGATTTCCCTTAAAGCGACTGAAAGCGCTATATATGCAACTTCATCCGATTGCTGACATAGTTTATGGTTAGAACTAGGGCGGTATCTGATGATTTTACAAATTATCAGTTACGGTGTACCACGTGTGCTTGACAGTAGTTCAACTACGAACGTTTTAACCGCAACAACATATTAATATACGATATTGGGCTGATATTGTCGCAGCTGATTTCAAGATACTTGCATCTCATCACTCCTTCAAACGCGTGGTCACCACTACTGAAATATATTGCGCTTTGGTCCCTTAAACCAGAGATCAAATATTTGGGTTTTGGACTAGTTGATTATGAGATAGAAGTTAATTTAATCCAATCACACAAACATCATTTGTATATGCAAGAGCTAGATTAGATGTTAAGAATAAGATGCTGTCTTGAGGTGATTTACTCCATCAGACGAGTAATTTTTCCCAAGATAATGTACAATAGTAGGTTATATGCTGTTCAAAGTTAAGGTATACTAGGTTAACTCTTGCATTTTGACATAACGCAGCCACTTTTTATTCTTCGAACCTATTCGTTATACCCTGTGGGTGGGGCACGAATTCGCTATTCGTGCCCCACCCACAGGGCTAACCAACTATAGATATAATCTGTAGCCTATTAACTGTTGATGGTATTATCTAGGACTACCATGATTGCGAGGCATCAGGATTCGATTATAGAAATGGAGCTTGAGAAACGACTACCACGTTGCAATGGAGGTAGATGGTTAAATTACCCAATTTCACCATTGGCAGATAGTGAAGAAAACTAACAATACAGGATTGAATTCGAAGCTCCGTAAATAGAATACGTTACGTTTAAATCATTTAACAGAAAAAGTTAATTTTTCTGATCACAGGACAAGCCTGATGCTAGATAGCTATCGTGTCATTTTCAGCTCCATTAGCATATATTAAAGATGGTTGCAAAGTTGAAACTGAACTACTCGTGTTGAAATACATCTTTAGTAGACATCATCTTGTTTCGATAATCCAATCAAGTTTTTGCATGTGGAGATGATCTACCTGAAATCTATTGCAACATGGACCAGAAATCAGTATCATGAGATTAAATTATCTTGGATATTCTAGAATTATCATAGTGTGGAAAAAGAAATTAATGTTTGACTTTCTATAGATAATCGGGTATTTTCGACATCCACTTCTTAAAAGTGATGTTCAGACGTTGATATCACAAATTGAGCATAGAAAGTTAAAGCAAATTCATACAATCGTGACAGAAAGTGCTTTGACTAGCACAACCCGGACGGAGTGAATGATGTAAATAATAGTTTTGCAGTATACTCCATAATAGTTTTGCGGTCCCCTACTCCCTAACTCCGATTTGACGTCGTGAACTTCCACCATGCAGTTTCTCAAATTCCTCCGGCACTCCCGTAGGTCTTTCCAACAGTGAACTCAAATCTCCTTTCCAGGTTAGCTTCATCTGAGTTTCCGTCAGTGAACTCCCATCTAATTTTCAGGTTAGCTCCGTCTTAGTTTTTTCGTCAGTGAACTCCCACCTTCTTTTCAGGTTATCCAAGTCCCACTGAGTCTAGTAGCATGTAACACCTATTCTTAACAATCCTATTTTCTTCCATACATCGAACTTAAACCTAGATTTCTCCATTGTTCGCTTTTAATATTTTCATGGCTCCGCCACAAGACCTGGTGGACTTTCATCTTAGCGTCTTTACACCGACTTGGCCAATTTCTTTTCGACTTGTCAATCATTCGTTTCACTACCAATGATTCGTTAATCATACTATCTCGTCATTCCTGCAACACTCACAATTGATTCTTTCTGCTTAGTAATGATCGTCACAAACGGTTTCTTTCCAGCTTCCATTTAAAGAATCAACTTCCACAGGCGTTTCTCATTGGTACGGCACGGATAGCGTTGATGCATGTGTATTCCGGACGATATCGGTTTCCACCTCTTGCAATGTTTCCGTAACTTCCTGCATTTTCGTTTTAATCTGTATACGACGGAGAACTTTCAATGCCAATATAAACACATTTATTCGTTGTTGTGCATCCGATCCTGTTTTTGCAATTTCAAAGTGTTTTGAATGTTTGGTACGATGTAGTTCCCTGGAATGTTCAGTCATGGCACTTTCAACTTAGTTGCTGCGACAGCTGTTGTTGATTAGACTAAGTCACCTGTTTTTAGTGTTTCAATCTCACCACGCACCTCATGTCCTCATTCCTTTCTTTCAGTCTTTGATACAGATCCGGTTGTTGCTCCACTTGTTGGACGGTGGTTTCAACGATTCCTTGCTGTTCAAGTATTTAAACCTGAGCTTCGACATTAGACACTCTAGACTTGAATATCTCCCTTATTGTTTCTCTAGTTCGCTAAACTGTTATTTGAACAGATCTGCTTCTGTTGTTAATGCTGCTGCTCTCGTTCCCGCTTGTTTTATAGGACCTAAACCAACTGCTCTTTTGCCTCTTCACAGTTAAAAAAACAATTAAAACCGTTGCCCTATTAAATTTTAATTTGAAGTAGTCAGCAGTCTCTACTTGTCGTAAGGCGAAATACTTTGCTAGAGGGTTTAACATTAAGCTGACCAATAAAGCCCTTTTCATGAAAAAGGACAACTTGAGAATATTGGCTTCTATTCTTATTGACTATGACCAGTTCAAAAGTCATCTTCATCACATGTGCCAGTGATACCGTATGTGACGAATGTCTTGAGGATGTTCCCTTGTGTTCAAATCCCAGGTTGGCAATATCAAAGTTTGTTCCGACCAATCATCGAAAGTTGATTGCACAACAATACAATTTTCGCTGTGTTTGCAATCTATCGAACTGTGAATTATTATATTGGTGAATAAAGTGAATTCTATAATTTAAGTTTAATTTATAACAATATTTAGAAGGTAAGTTTTAGTAGTTATATTGTAGTTAATAGAAGAACACCCGAAATACACAAAAACAAAAGAGGAAAATAGTATCAACCGGACCATACTCTACACATGATTTAACAGACTCTAACGATGAAGAATTAAATAAAAAACTCAGACTTTCAAATGACAACAATCACAATCTAAAAACAAATAAAAACCCTATAAACAAAAATAGAAAATCAACAAATCAAAAAAAAAAACAAAAACATAGCAGTGAATCTAAACACTGAATCCGAAGATTCAGAAAAAACAGAATCTTCGATAATAGAAAGATAATATAATTACATAGACAGTGGAAAAAGAAATAACATTAAAATGCCAGAACAAGTAACCTTAAACGAAAGTGCCAACGAATAAAATAGATACAATAGACAGGCGACACAGGCCCATACAAAGTCATATAAGCAAAATTAAACATGAATATGATCAGTTTAGAATCATTTTCAAAACTGCCCGGGATGCAAATAGCTGTGTCGACTCTATTCAAAACCATCGACAAGTATAATGTTTTTATCCCTAACTATTTTAACAACACAATTGGAATAATAAAAAACGTATCCACCAGTCTCACAATAAAAGAAATAGAAGAAAATTTGAAATCGAACATACCAATAAATAAAATTGAGAGAATGGGACGAAAAAACAAAAATCGCCTCTTACATGGAACTAGTTAAAATTTATTTTAAATCAAACAAATTACCATATAATGTGGTATTATGTGATAACATTCTGTTGTGGGTTCAATATTATATCCCCAATCCAATTCTCTGCAAGAAATGTTTAAATTATGGACATACTGTCAATAAATGTAGATCCAAGGATAACACCAGATGCCTAACATGCGCAAAGATAGAAGAAACAGTACACAAATGCGATTTTAAAGACTGTTGCAAATTCTGTGGAGAAGGGCACAGAACCAACAACAGAAACTGCAGAATTAGGCAAAGACAAAAAAAAATATACGAATACATGATTATGCACAAAGCAACATTTAATGAAGTTTGGAAATTCCCAGAGAACTACAATCTCTGGGAATTTCCAAACTTCATTAAAGTTTATGTTTAAGCAATTTTATTGGTTAAAATGACGTTTTTGTTGTGACATTTTGTCATCAAGATCTTTATCTTTTGTCGGAACGAACATGGCGAGAAAGAGACAGTAGGATATAAAAATGAAAGAGATGAAAATAAAATGCTTTCAAATGTAATGTCAAACATTTTATGTCGGTATGTCGAGGGAAGAACAACATATATAAAAAAAATAATTTTATTTATTTTTTATTTACAACTTTATTAAAAATAAAATATTTAAAATTTATTTTAACATTATTTTAACCAGTTATGATAAATTATAATAAATTTATATCCGCTCCAATATCCACAAATATTAATTTAAAATATTTAACACAGATATCACAAATAATCACATTGATAGTTTTTAAAATTTAATAAAACACAAAACAAAAATTTTAAAGTAATCAGCTAATCACCAAACATATTCGACAAAATTTTCTGAATAATGAGATTATTTACCTTAAGGTGGCAGCAAAATCGTTCTTTACTTTCCAGCAAGCATGATATCGCAAAAAAAAATAGTCAGATCGAAGGAAGGAAGGAACGCAAGCATGAAGTGGACTTGAGAATGTCTAATTTTTATGTAAGTTAAAATAAAATTATGTTAAAATAAATTTTAATTATTTTACTTTTAATAAATTTGTTATTAAAAAATTATAAAACTATTTTTTTTATATATGTTGTTCTTCCCTCGATATACCGACATAAAATGTTTGATATTACATTTGAAAGCTTTTTATTTTCGTCTCTTTCATTTAAATGTAATATTATCTCTTTCTCGCCATGTTCGTTCCGACCAAAAGATAAAGTTAAACCATCTTGACGAAAAAAATTCACTAGAAAAAACACGTCATTTTCAACCAATGAAATTGCTTAAAAAATATTTTGGACGGAAGGTAGGAACGCAAGCATGAAGTCGATTTTAAATTAAATTAAATTTAAGAATGTTCACAAACAAAAATAATAACAATACATTGAATCTTCATATAAACAACATACAAATATTAGAAAAAAGGAAACAAAACTATTGGGAGTTACCATAAATAACAGATTTCTACTCACAAATCATTATAAAAAAATTAATTTAGACACAAAAAACCATAAATCTAATTAAAACAATCACACACAGGCAAGGAGGGTCCCACCCTACAACTATGTACTACATATATAAAGCTATATGAAACTGGAATATTCATATATAAAGGCTGATTTCCATTATGAAAAAATACTGACAAAATAGTCAAGGCGGGATAAAAAATTAATTTTTTCTTAAAGTGCGAGTGAAATAAAAAATATTTCCAGTACAAAAAATTTAGTCAGTACTGAATAAATTTTTATGGTTACTGAGAAAATAATTATAGCAGTACTGACAAAATATATCAAGAGAAGTATTTTTATTCAGTACTGGAGAAATATCTTATAGGAAAAAGAAAGATGGCTGATTTTTTGTGGTCAATGAATAATTTTAACATTTCGTTTTGTGTCATTCATCTTAATTCATTGTGAAAATAATTGAAATAATGAATACTTATGTTTAGTTTATTTTTTTTTAATTTATTGTTGTAGATTTAAAGAGTATTTTGTTCTTTTTTATTAAAAACCAAAAAAAAATAGAAATTTATTGGTTATGTTACACGCATCTGTCAAAATAAAAAAAAGAAAAAAGGAAAAAACGATCTCAATCACTCTAATGGCATTTTTAATTTTTTTCTCGCTCTTGCTTTTTCAGTAAAAAATACTGACAAAATTTTTTTCATAATGGAAATCAGCCTTAATTACCGAAGACAACAACAAAACAACCCATAACATTGTCAAACCATAAAAACACTGCCATAAGAATTTTAACAAGAACAACACCTACACCTGCCCTTTTATCAGAGGCCTCAGAGATGACTACAGAATTCGACAACAAAATAAAGACTCTAAAATACATAGCCAATCACATTAACCAAAATAGGCAAAAACATTAAGCAAAACCATAATCATTAGCCAAATTAAACGAATATTATCAAAACTACCCATTTCTACCACTGATCAAATCAGCCCATATTAAAACCACAAAACCAGATAATTTAAGAGTAATCAAAAAAATAGAAGACATACAAAATATTAACTCTTTAAATAATATAGAACTGCAACAAATAACGCAACAAACATAACATAAACACTCCAACCATGATCATATATACACAGATGGGTCTGTAAGAGAAAGCAAGGCCGGAATAGGAATTTTCATCCAAAGAAGAAACTTAAAACTCTCGATTCAACTAAAAAACATCACAAACATTAAAACATTAAAAACCATAGCAATTAAAATAGCCGTAACCATTTCACTTGGATTAAAATCAAATAATATATTAATTATCACCGATTCTCAGAGCGCATGCCAATCCATAGTTTCTGCACTATTAATGAAAATACAAACAAACACTATGAAAACCAGATAGGTAAGTGACACCGTAGGACACAATAGAAATAAAAATTTCATAATTCAATAGATAACAGGCCATTGCGGAATAATGGGCAGTGAAATATCTAATAAACTGGCAAAAACAGCTACACAGTCATCCACCCACATCCTAGAAAACGAACCAACCATAGCAGACACTGCAAATAAAATAAATAACAACATACTATCGGAATGGAAAATAAAATTAAACACAATCGAAAATGGTTGGTTTTGAATATTGGGGTTGAACAAGGGACGTCGTTATCCAGGAAAAATTAAATGGAGTTCCTGGAAGACGGGAGAGGGATAAGGGCTCTCACTGTTTATCATAGACGAACTGGATTGTAGCCAACCATACATACTAGGTGTCTTATGAATGTATGCACGATATCAGGAAGTGATTAGAAAGAATTGTCATTTATCATCAACAAAAGCTCAGCCGCCAAACTTACAGGTTTGTGCATCTCGAGAATCACCCTCCTCGATCTTGTCAGCAATTTGGCTTGTTCAATGAATAATTCATTTCATCAATCTTCTCGATAAGCTTATTCGATTGAACCTTTTTGGTTCTAGTGTCTATTTCTGGATTAAAATATAATCAGTAAGATGTGCAAGTAACTCTTAATAATAATTAGAATTGAAATTACTTGAGGATTGTGTTCAGCTAAATCATATTGTGACCTTCACATCAAATATGAAAACGGATTTTAAATAAACCACATCAAAGGCCGATGATAACTCGTTATCACAAACCTGAGGAGTAGTCATACTATAACCAACACAATATGATTTACACCATACCGAGAAGAGTTCACTTCTAGTGAATAGGGACTAAGTAGTGATTTTTACTAAATATTCCCCAGACCTTTTCGTTTTATGTCTTGGATAAAGCGAGCCCTTTTGAAATCAAGGTATTGATGTTTTTGTGAGAAGTGTGTTTGAGGCATCACCAAGACAATATTAATCTGAATTATCAGTTACTTAGAAATTCAAAACATAGTACTCCAATATGGATAGGCTTGGGACACTCGTGTATGGTGACTTACGTAAGCTGGGCAATTGTGAATTTAAACGAGCTATGCTAGAAATCGACATGGTTATTAATTCTATTGAATCTACTACTTGTCGTAAGGCGAAATACTTTGTCAGAGGGCCCGAAGCTGACATATTATGTTTTTTTCTTGAAAAAGGAAAATTTGAGAATACTAGTTTTTATATTTACTGGCCATGGCTGTTTCAAAAGTCATGGGACTTGCCAATAATGCCGTATGTGACGAATGCGTTGAAGATGATAATAGTTTATCAGCAGTTGTCCGGTTTTCGATCGACATCAGATCCTTTGTATTCAATTCCAGGAATATTTCACCGTGGGCCTTTTGTGACATTGAGTGCGAAACCTCGAATTTTTCCAGCAAATTTTAATATATGAGCTGGGGTTCGGTGTTAGATTGGCGATATGAATATGTTCCGCCCTCCTACGAACAACATTTTTATGAGTTTGGTTGATTAAACAGATACAAATCGTCGACCCTTCGGTGAAAAAAACAAAAGGATTGGAGGCTGAGTAAAATGATGTAACATAGACGAGCAACGAATTTAGGAAAATGGGAGAAATGAATCCGTTTTGGATGTTGAACGATAGACGTTGTGTCACAGATAAAATTGTGAATGAACACTGTTTTACCATAGGCGAACTGGATCATGAAGAACTAACAGAAAAGACTAGCTGTTTTGATTGCATGCATAGTATCAGGAACTGATTGGATAACATTCTCAAGTATTATCATCAACAGAAGTCATCCGTCTAAGTGTTGATCTCGCCATTGATGGAGCTTTCAATGAAAATAAAAACAATTTTTTTAAAGAATATGTTTCGATTCCATTTAGTATGTATATAATAAAATTAATAGTTATTAGTTTAATAAAATATAATTAAATCAAAATATTTTAATGATCAATATAGATATATGCCTTTTAGTTTCGTTTCATATCTTTCATTTTATTCCATTCTTGTTTGAAAGCAATATAATATACAATTTAAAGAGGTGTGATTTAAATTTAAAAATAAGTTTTGAATGTATAATTAATGAATGTTATCATTTCTTGGCTAGTTCGGTCGATAACCAATCGAGGCCTTCATATAATCCATGGCCCTGTGTTGCACATGTTGCCTGAATATACCAATGTCTATTGCGTAATTGATTTAAATGCAACTTATCGGTTAATTCAGCTGCGGTCATAGCATTTGGTAAATCTTGTTTATTGGCAAATACAAGTAAAACAGCATCCCGCAATTCATCCTCTTGCAACATATTTTGCAATTCTTTTTCAGCTTCAGTAATACGTTCCCGATCATTTGAATCGACTACAAATATTAATCCTTGGGTATTTTGAAAATAATGCCGCCACAATGGTCTTATCTTATCTTGGCCACCAACATCCCATACAGTAAAACAAATATTTTTGTATTCAACTGTTTCTACATTAAAACCAATCGTTGGAATTGTGGTCACAATTTCACCCAATTTTAGCTTATATAAAATTGTTGTTTTGCCAGCCGCATCCAATCCAACTAAAAAAATATAAAATTAGTATTTAATTGAACCGAAATCGATGCAGTATAACCTCACCCATTAAAATTCTCATTTGTTTTTTACCGAAGAGACGTGTCAATAAGCTTGAAATTGTTAATCCCATTTTTATGTATTAATTATGAATTCTATATATATGTAACAATAAATATTAATTAAGCAATTTTGATTTACTCCGTGGTATGCCACGTCACTATTAGCCTAGTTGCTAGGAAAATAAACGCCAACAAAAATTCTAAATGAGGTGCTCCTCTCTCGTTGGAGGCTATGCCGTGTGAATTTATTTTATAACCACACTGTAACTACATAATTTATTAGAACAGAAAATGTAATCAATTATTTTTGTAACCAGATCACAGCACTTATTACTATTATTTTTTCTTTTTGTTTGTAATATTTCGATTTAATTTCTTGTATGACTGTTTAATTGCGAGTAAATAAAATAATGACGACTGATTTGCTCAATATGTTGTGTTATATTGTTCTAGCTATTAAAACAGACGCCATTATAAATTTTCCTCAGTGGGTAATAAAATATCCATCACCCGCAAACCCCTTCACACACACATATCTCGGCATAAATAAAAAATGTTGCTTAAATAGTTCAAGTGTTTGACGCAAGATAAAATTCCATATTAATGTACACCCATATTAATGTAAGTGGCCTTATTCTGGTTTCCCCTGGGAATTGGGAATAGTGAAAAAAATTCCCAATTCTCAACTACAATAATTCCCAATAATTTATTCCCAATTCCCAAAAGTGTATTCTGTCGTGATGGGAATTATTTACTCTCTGAGAAACACATAGTTTTAAATATTCGCCCCTAGAGTACCTTCTTCATGGTGCTTTTGAAAAACGATTAAACATTTTTCAGTGTCGGAATTCTTTTCTGCATTCACTATTTATTATGATTATAACCCAAGTATAACAAAATTCGACTTTTTCGTCTAATATCGAAGTAAAAACATATATTTAGTTGCGACTTTTGCTTTCGACTTAGAATAAGATTCCGTATGAAACGTGTCGTGATTAGTCGAATCTGACGAAACTCAATATAGTAAAACTGTATTGATGTATGTGTGTTCAAATGTCAAAAATAAATTTGGCGGGAATATTTTTGTGAATTTATATCTGAAACGTCAAATTCAAATTGTAGCGGGTTAATTAAATAAAACTACAAATTTTATGGTTTAGAAACAACAAAATAATTTTTATTAATTTGTAATTGTAATATAACTTAATATGCATTAAAAATTTATTAAATAAAAATTAAAATGAATATTCATATAAACTTTAAATTTTTCGGATGTAAAACTTTAATAAATTATGTATATAAATATGATTTAAAATTAATATAGAAGATAGTTTGAATAATATTTTAAATTATTTTTTCCGTAATAATGAATATTTGAAAGATCATATTGGTTTATTTACAAATCTGAAACAAAATGTCGACAACACCGTAATTTTTCTTAGATGCCACCAATAAGGACGATCTTTCTCCATTGTAATTATGATTACACTTATATTTATTTGAAATCACAAGACACAGAAATTGACATGCACTATTTGATAAATCGCTTAGAACGGTTGAGTGATGAATGAAACCAAACTATGTACATATGAAACTTGTGTCTCCTCCCCATTTTATACCTAAAAAATAGGATAGATATTAAAGGTATAATAAACTCGTTTTATCACTGTTTTACCAAAAAACTTAAATATATATTTTCGAACGAATACTTTTAACTTACAATTTCCACCCAGAAATTTTATTAAAGTGCAGGTGTTCACTTTTCTTAGAAATTCCAAATATATAAATAAACAAACAAAATTTTAAACACGTCAAATAATACGCAGTTTTCTAAACACAACGCTCTATTCATATACGCACCACTACTAAGGTTCGACTATTTTCGCATATTTCGAAGGGAAACACGATAGCTCATTTTTGAGTTTAGCTTTGTTATACTTGGGAAGTATTTATGAATGAATGAGCTTATTTTTTATATATTTTAGGGCAGATAAGACCACATTTAAAAATATAGCTGCTTTATTCTTATAATTGGATAATTTTACGAAAATTATAAAGAAAAATCATCAAATTTGATAAATATGTTCTAACAGCATAAATTAAACAGAAATTCTTGCTATCGATTACAGTGCTACTAAAAACTATGGTGTTCACTTTTTTCGAGACATTATTCGGGTTAGCTGGGAATTACCCAATAACAATTTATTAAATTGAGCAACTTTTAGTTTGATAATCAGACATGTTGAACAAACACTTTAAAACGTCAACATTGTGAATTTATTATTTATTATTATACAAATTTAGTTTTATAGTTTTGTTTGTTGCACACAATGCCTCATCTAAATGCTCGTAATCAAGATGAATATCCAACATGGGTAAGTGTTTATTATATTAAATCATAAATTGGTTAGAATTAGCAGTGCAAGATGGGCGTATTGTTACTGTTAGTTAAGAAATCACATTTGCGTTGATTTAAGAAGCTGAAATAGTTTTGTTTGTCATAACAAAGCTTTTGTTCGTATTAATACTGAAATAGTTTTGTTGCTTATAACAAAGCCTTTGTTCGTTTAGTAGTTAATAATGAATGCTTTGTTTAATCCATAACAATAGTACAATGACAATTATCAACAGGTTTAATTCATATCGGTAATGTGAATAAACACATCTACTGTTGGATTATAGAACAAACTCATGGGTCGACCTATCTATCCATGTCTACTACAGGCTGGTATGGAAATGGTAAGAAAACAGTTGATCCTTTCCTAATAAATCGGACTAGTAAGTTTTAATTTGGCTTCCCTCCCCTATTAGAGACAAATCTAAATCATGCATGTGACACAACTATGATCATCAAAACTTAGTTCAATCAGCAAAAATATCGGAGACCACCCACATTTTCTCACAAAAGTGTCTTCTTTCTAGAATTTTCTATTTTATATAGTTTAAATTCCTTACATGCCTCTTCCATTCCGATATTAATCCCATCCTTTGTACCAACTTTGATAGTTATCGACCCGAAACCTTAAGTTAAGGATAGCTAGGGATTACTAATTGATCACCATTAAGAATTTATTTTCTTGTTTAACGATTTTCAGTTGAATTTTGGAAAAATCGAGATTTATGCTCTTTATCGTCAAGGCTTGCTGGATCGGTAAAAGGAAAAACTGACGCTTTTAACGCCACTTACTCCGCAACTTCGACATGACAGAGGTTCTCCATTTTCCTGAGGCTGTTTATACTGGCTTTCTACCTTCCTCGACTTATGTCAATGACGACCAATGTAAATACGTGCACTCTTAGGAACTCACTAACCTAACCAGTTATTTGGGAGACTTAGATTTGAATTTTGCCTGTTTATACTGGCATTCTCTCTGAGTACGAAACAATCGTCAATGAGACGTATTATTGATTTGTTTAACGATTTTTTCAGTTACTTTTAGGAAGATCGAAATTTCTACTCCTTATCATAAATGCTTGCTGGGTCGGTAAGAGAAAAACTTAGGTTTTTAACGGTACTTTGCCACTTTATCAGGATAGAGGTTATAAATTTTCCTAAGATAATGCTACCATCCAGGGCTACTGTCACTAGTATAAACAAATGCTCTCTTACGACCTCACTAAACTAATGGGCGACGCAAATATGAATGGATGTTTACACTGGCATTCTCTTTGCTCACGAACCAATAACCAATGAGACGTATTGATTTGTTTAACGATTTTTCAAGTTAGTTTTAGGAAGATCGAGATTTCTGCATCCTTACAGTCAAGGCTTGTTGGGTCGGTAAGAGATAGAGGTTCTTCATTTTCCTGAGGTAAGGCTATTACCTTACTCGGCTATTACCTTACCCTACTCGGGGTTCTGTGAATGGTGACTAGAATAAATAGGTGCACCTTTGGGACCTTACTAAGCTAAACAGTTTTATGGAAGGCTCAGATTTGAATTTTGGCTGTCTATAGTGGCTCTTTTACTGGTCTCAAAGCAATCGTCGAAGAGGCGTACTATTGATTTGTTTAACGACTTTTCAAGTTAGTACTTTTGTCAATGGTGACTAATATAACGTGTTTCTTAAGGAAATCACTATCCTACACAGTTTTTAGGAGGCTCAGCTTTGTTTTTTGACTGTATACTGGCACTGTATGCTGTTTCTGGTCTCGGAGTAATCGTGGATGAGACGTATTGATTTTATTTTGAATTGTTCAGTTTTCAAATTTAAAACTCAATTTCCTCAAATCTCTTCGCCCGATTGTAACGTGACTTAGCACCTAAAAATTTCGCTTTCAAATATCAAAAACTCAATTAGTACAACCAATTTCAGATGAGTGATTTTTCATTTGCTGAGATAGGCTGGGTTTCTAACTTGGGTGATATTTTTCAGTATTCTATTTTATTGGGTCCCGTTGCGATGATGAAAGAGCTGTAGTACATAGTGAACTTCTAAATAAGTGCCTTCAACCGCTCCGTAGACGAGATTTGCCTGAGCGTTAAGTTTAGAAAAAAGCAAAAACTTTTCCTGCAAACCTGTGAACTGGGATCTAGTTAGAAAGCGTGTAAGAGAGCCCTTCATAATGCTAAACAGACAAGAAAGGTACTTGTCCTGGAAATCTAATAAGGAGAAGCTGGAAATATACAATGGATCCAACCGATGTTATATAGCTGTATGCAATATATATCAAGTGACCATTACCTATTCATTTCAGCAGAATTCAATACATCTTTAATTATATTCTTCTTTGGTTGGAGGTAATTTTCAGAGAGTGTCCAATGCCGATAAACATGCCGACGAAATAGGTTGAAGTCAGTGTAGCTTTAACCCTAAAGCAGGGCAAAACTCATACTATCCGGAATGACTATCCGGAAGACCATCCACCCCTTTTCGTATACATTCCACGAGAAGTTGACCCAGTATCAACATGAGTAGTGTAAGAAGAAGTGTGTAGATATAGCCTTATATACCTTGGAAACAGAGTGATCTGGGTGGATTTAGAAAGGTCATTAGAAGGCAAGTAACCTATTCTCTGGTACCAAGTAATTGTTTAAACTAGAGAAATTGGGGATAGGGGAAGTTGTGTCTCATAGAATATCGTGTCAGGTACCCGTCTAACTTGCAACAGTACTTCACTAGCTTTCACTGCGGAGGTGAGAAGATGCTGGTTTATGTCCTATAATTTGGAAACTCAATAGCCTTTACACTACATCTTTTGCCATTTTCAACTATCACTATTAGCATTATTTGGCGGGACTATTCATTGTATTTGTGAACACCACATTCGATTACCGCTCCCATATTCTTCAGGTATAAATAACTATAAAATATTTTTCTTTATATTTTCAGATGGGGCTGATATTTGTATTTAATTTAATTGTTGGCACTGGTGCATTAACCCTACCCAGTGTCTTTGCAAAAGCAGGATGGGCTCTTGGTGTTATTATTGTAATAATTTTAGCATTTATTAGTTTTATAACGGTTACATTTATAATTGAATCGATTGCATGTGCCAATGCCATTCTCCATTGGAGACGTTTACATACGATTAAAAATCAATGTCGCCGAGATAGTGGTAGCAGCAGTTTCGAACATCGTGGTTCAGTCAACTATTCGGAACTACCGACAAGTGTTATTGGAGAAAATTTAGACGATGATAGTAGTAATCTATCGGATTCACAAATTGAGGTAACACCATTATTTTCTCAAACTAATTCACAATACTATGTGCTGGACAATAAAATTGAACTGGGTGAAATGGCTACATTATTCTTTAATAATTTTGGCCGAATACTATTCTATATATGTATCGCAATTTATTTGTATGGTGATCTCAGTATATATGCAGCGGCTATTTCAAAAAGTATGAGAGATGTTATCTGTGATAAATTTAATACGAGTGTCATCGATGATGATGTGGATAATCTTCCGTGCTGGAAGGAACGGGACATAACTCGTTTGGAAGCATATCGATTTTCATTGATCGGATTTGTTATTATGCTTGGACCATTTGTATTTTTTAATGTTTCGAAAACAAAATACATTCAAATTTTGACTGTTATATTGAGATGGGCTGCATTTACGATCATGATAACGATTGCTTTGCATCGTTTAATTGTGAATGGTAGAGAAGGTAATCCGCCCGTTGGAAATTTAAGCGGTGTTCCAGCATTATTTGGCGCCTGTGTATATTCTTTTATGTGTCATCATTCGTTACCATCGCTTCTAGCACCAATCAATAATAAAAATCATATTAAAACTTTGCTATCGTACGACTATATATTGATATGTGGTTTCTATTTATTTTTGGCTCTAACCGGAGCATTTGCCTTTGCCCATCTAAATGATTTATATACATTGAACTTTATACCAAATGACAGTGGATCAACATCGATTTTGATGAAAATATTCGAATATTTTCTTGCCCTTTTCCCAGTTTTTACTTTGTCGGCTAGTTTTCCTATAATTGCGATTACATTACGAAATAATCTTGAAATCTTATTTTTCAATCAAAATCAGTTAACTTCGTGTAATTTTTTTGTTAGACGTGTCCTATTCCCACTATTAGCTATAATGCCACCAATTATTGTGACACTATTCAATGATAGTGTAAAAAGTTTGGTCGGTTTCACCGGCTCGTATGCTGGCACTGGTATACAGTATATAATTCCAATTGCACTTGTTTATTACGCAAGAAAATTGTGTACTGTTATGTTAGGTCATGGTATCATAAATGAGTTTGCGAGCCCATTTAAAAGCAATCTCTGGTTGATATTTGTTATATTGTGGTCAATGACATGTGTTATATTTGTAACGACGAATTTTTTTTATGAATAACAATCGGGCTTCCATAGTTTTTTATTTAATTGCAACAAAATACAAAGCTTTAATGTATGTATGTAAATAAATAAACAAAATTTATCAAGTGTATGTATTATTTTATAAATTGTATTTCTTTTATATTAAGACTGACATTAAACATATCTTAAAATGAATTATTGTTTTTTTTACTGTTGCAACGAAAACAGAGGCAATTTGTCCGTACTGAATCTTCTGGAACGGAGCAAAGCTTCTGTACTCGTTGTTTTATGATTTCATGTACAACGTCTAAGGTTTGGGTCAACGTTGAACATTAAATTTTAACTATGATATACAATACAAGTTTAGTTTACTCCACAGTCCAATCTTAAATTCCTTCTAAGCAATCTGAAGGTTACAACGGAAATAAAAAAATATGAGGAAAATAAGAAACAACGAAAAACGTGAAGAATATACACAGAAGACATTCTCAAGACTGCAGTAGAAACAGCTGGAAGCTGAGATATGCACACTACCCGTAGAAGGAAGGTCACTGGAAAATTTTAACTAGTGGAACCCTAACCAAACATAACCAACAATTAAATAGATGGAAAGAATACTTTGAGAACAACGGCACCAGCGAATCGAATTTACTAACGGAAAAGGAGATTAGAACTGTCATCCAGAAATTGAAAAATAATATACCAACCACCTCAATTCTTTAAATGAAGCACATATCATTAAAGGAATTTTTACGTCACTATCAGTTGAAGTATGAAATAGCAGTAGAATCTGGAAGAAGGTTTAACCATAACGATTCAAAAGCGATCTAAGAGAATGTAACAACTAGAGATTTACACAACAAATAAAAATAGAACAAGCTGGCTTTAGACCCGGAAGTACATCTTACAGAATATATCATAAACACTACACGTATCAACTTAAAACATTCAAATGTTCGATCGTGCAATTGTCTCAATCACTCGAAGTGCAATGTAGTAGGCACTGCGAATCGGGCATATCGACGAAAATAATTAAACTAATCAAAGAGATGTATCGGGATAGCAATAACGCTTGATATCATCAAAAGCAAACTCGATACCACAACCCCGAATGATATTCAATAGGGACCACTAACGCGACTCAATGATCTGGAGTACGCTGATGACTTTTTTCTGATAATACATAGACATGGCGCAGTCAGACAACAGAAGAAGTTGGTCATCAAAACTAACATCAGTAAAACCAAAATCATGGGGATTAAACAAGAACAATAGTACGCTAATCACCATCAATAATAGTTGTATTGTAGCCAAACTGGTGACACGGAAGAAGACATCAATCAACTCATTGACAAAGCCAGAAATACGTTGAGTGTGGTTCATAAGGCTTGGGTGGAATGAATCCATCCCGTCGAGAAAAAAACTACTATTGTTCAATGCATGTATGCAATTAGTTCTTTTGGCTTTCAATTTCAATTTTATCACTGATGAAGAAAATATTTTCTTTCTTAACAGGGCCTTTATAAACAGTACCTGAGAGATCAAACGAGTTCATAGATTTTTAGGACGGCATTTGTTTGTAAAACTAACAGAGGACTTTTGGAAGAGATGGAGCATTGAATATCTTAGAAGACTAACACCATTCCAAAATCGTAACATACAAACCAACACATAAGAATAGTTTAAACTCATCCAGCCAGCGATGTATACGTTCGAGTCGCGGGCTAATATGGAAAACATAATGATACGATAAACCAACAGGATTTACTTATCAATGAAATGACTACAACGACAAATGTCAATATTGGAGTACCGACTTGGCTTTTCATGCTTGGATGAAACTTTGTTCTGTTCAATCCATAGTAATCTATAATATTACAGAGGTTCATCAAAGAATATTAAAAATAATCTATGGCTTAGAGGCCGAAAACGGCCCTTACCGCGTCTCAACTGAGACCTTACGAACCAGTGTTAACGAATAGTGCACATTGTAGCCCAACGAATGTTTTACACACAAACGGGTTTTTATGTCATCCGGTTGCATGTTAATTTGGTCAACGGCGGGAATCGAACTTGAGACCGCGGCGTGATGAGAAACTCTCTTAACCATTAAGCTACATCTGGGATCAAAGAATATTAGGCTCCTTATTAAAACTATTCCAGCTTCACGAGTAGAACAGATAAATCAGCACAAAATTGGCCGAAAGGACATATGTGCTCTTCACAAGATAATTAAAATTGAAATATAATAAAAATATGGGAGAAACACTCATCCGAAATAAATATTCCTCATAATACTATATTTATTAGTTCAATCAACCTGGATTAAGAGTCTAACATCGAGAAGTTATGGTATATACAATATGCCAATGTACAGTACATCATTTTTACCAGCACTCCAACTAAACAATTCTTTGTAAGTGCAACTATACAACTTAGAACCTTCTATAAAATAAGATTCAACTTCTCCAGACAATGGACAGTGTTTCTACTATCGACCAGCAGTATAATGAACGTTAATAGTAATCGTAGGTGTGATAAGCTGATACGAATCTCTGTCAACACCAACGAATCAATGTCATTTGCTCCAAAATATAGAACAATCCGTCTAAGAAGGCCCCGACGTATGTTTTGTCCGGTAATAGTGCGGTTCTTACGGTCGGATCTAAGTTCTACCTTTTAATTTTAGTCATTGAAATTAATCACATCAATTTGTGCTCAAAAATAGACCATATTTTGTTGTTTGGCATTTTAATTGTCAAAATTTTTATTTTTCAATTTCGATTAATGGTCGTAATTATTATTTTTGTTTTTATAATTATCAAATTTTGTTACAGTCCAGGGATCGAATAAACATTGCTCCGTCCAGCACTGCCACTCGGCGGTTCCTTATTAATTTGCTCCGATATTTCCACTTATTTCGACCCAAATAACTTGTTTTAAATTTGTCTTTTTATACTGAACGTGACTCAGTTAATATAGAATTTCCCTTCCAGATTATCTCACATCTTTTATAATTTTTGTGTTCAAATCTCGATTAATTTCTTATCGAAACATTTCTAAACATTACTTATATTTGTATAAAAATACAAATGTCTACTTATACTTACTTAAATGTATTTTAAAATAATATCACATAATCACAAATATCCAAATATTACGTATTCGAACAATAGTTACCGTCACGGTGGTAACATAAGAAAAACAAAAAAAATTGGATACGACTCACGAGACAAAAGAAATAGAATTTACAAAATTCAAATTAAGCAAAAAAAATATAATGAGCAAAAAATATTTTTTTCTGAGAGTTGGTAACGATTCGATATGCAACAAAATAAATTGAATTTAAAAAATTCAAATTAGGCAAAAAAAAAATGTAATGAGCAAAATATATTTTTTTTTCTAAGAATTGATGTTTTGCTCAAAGTTGAATAATTTTCAACGCATAGGGCGTTCTTTGTTATCATTTTATTGGAGCAAAAATCATTAATTATTGTTAAAAATTATCATTAATACAATTAAATGCGACCGTATGGAGCAGACTTAAGTTCTGGTTCATATGGTCCGATTTAATCTTAAAGTTTAAATCCTACCTTTAAATTTTAGTCTTTGAAATTAGTCACATCAATGGTCAAAATGGTCTATTTTGTTTCGCATTTTAATTTTCCCATTTTTTTTTATTTTTCTATTTCGAACTCTTGAAACCTTTTTAGCATGGTATTACAAAAACCAAAGCCCTCCAACATCTAAGGGGATCGTAAAGTCTTTGATTTACAATGTCATTTAAACTAAGTTTTGGCATGGCTCGTTAGCTCAGATCCTGGTAATTTAGTACCATTGGAAGTGCTAGAAGTAAAGGTATTTTCTTCTTGCAATCCCGATGGTACTGAATTACCATGGTAACACGAGAAGCACTTGAATAAGCTGCAATATACAGACCCAAGAGTCGACTTTATTGGCCCGAACAGCTTCGAAACTATGTATCTCCCATTCCTGCACACTTTTTAATATACTAATTCTAGGTTTTTAGAAAAAAAGTGAGGGCACCGAGCCTCTGTTCACCACTGGAAGGTAACACGACCTTACTAAGGAGCTGCTTACTTGAAGAAGCTGCAATATACGGTGCTGAGAGCCAACTTTATTGGCCCAAGCAGCTTCACAACAAAGTAACTCTCGTGGGTAGAAGGACTATAGTGAGCTAGTGCCCGGTGATCATCAATAGGAGATAACACGAGTAATTGAGGAAACTGAAAGATACGGTGCTGAGAGCCAAATTTATTGTCTCCAACATCTTTATAACTAAGTACATCTAGTGGGTTTACTAGTAGGTGCCCTGTGATCACCACTGGGAGGCAACACGTGCACTTGACGAAGTTGCAAGGTACAGAGCTGGAGCCTATGTATTCCTGCTGTATGTGCCGAAGCAGCTTCACCACTTTATACCTCTCGAGGGTTCACTAAAACAATTCGTCAGTTAACAGGTCCATTCCTTCACATTTTTCAATTCTCTAATTTAAGGTTAGTGTCATAAAGGTTGGGCTATTGGAACATACTGTTTGTACGGCTCACTCAGCGCCCGATGGGTGTTATAAGTTTGTCCCACAAGATAACTTTTTTCGAAGGTTTTAGCTACTTTCCCGGTGATCACCTCTGGAATCTAACCCTAGCATTTGAGAAAGCTGCAATATACCGATCTGAGAGTAAATTTTATTGGCAAAATCAGCTTCGCAACTAAATACCTGTCGTAACTTTACTTAAAGAACTTGTCAGTTAATCATCTCCTTTCTGTACACTTGAATTCTTTAATTTTTAAGTTAGGTTTAAAAATTTGTTTTACTCACTATTCAATGAAAATGACATTGATGTGGTTTACAAGTTTACCCCACGAGATAAAAGCTAGAGTCAACTTTATCGGCCTCACCGGCTTCACAACTAAGTACCTCTCTTGGATTTACTAGAAGGACTCGATTGTGAGCTAGTACCCGATGATCACCAGTGGGAGATAACTCGTGTACTCCAGCAAGCTGCAAGATACGGTGCTGAGAGCCAACTTTATTGGTTCAAGCGGTTTCACTAAAAGTATTCGTAAATTAACAGTCCCATTCCTATACACTTTTAAATTTTCTATTTGTAGATTTGTATCATAAAGGTTGGGCTATTGGAGATAATATCTGGAAATTACTCTATTGGACCAAGCAGTTTCACAACTAAGTATTCGTCAGTTAGCAGTCCCATTACTACACACTTTTTAATTCTCTAATTTAAGGTTGATGTCATAAGTTTGGGCTATTGGAACATACCGTTTGATCGACTCACTGTCTAATGGGAATGAGCCCGATGAGGGTTGCAAGTTTGCCTCACGAGATAATTTTTAAAATTGTCCGGACTGTTTTTGGAAGTTTGTAGTTGCCCGGTACTTAGTACTGGGTGGTATCACTAGCACTTATGGAAACTGCAAGGTACGGTGCTGAGAGCCAACTTGAATTCTCTAATTTAAGATTAGTGTCATAAATGTTGGGCTATTGTAACATACAGTTTGTTCGACTCACTATCCAATTGGAATGCACCCGATGGGGTTTACAAGTTTCACTGGGAAGTAACACGAGCACTTAAGGAAGCTGTATGATACAGAGTTAAGATCCAATATTATTGGTCCTATCAGCTTCTTAATTAAGTGATCTCGTGGGTTCACTTAAAAGATTCATCAGTCTAGCATTATTGATCCCATCAGCTTCACAACTAAGTGCCCTCGTGGATTCACTTAAAAGATTAGTCAGTTAAAAGTCCCATTCCACACTTTGGAACTTACTAACTTTAGGTTAGAAAGTTCCAAAGTGTGGAATGGGACTTTTAATAATTATACTTTAGGTTAGTGTCATAAAGGTTGGGCTATTGGCACATACCGTTTGTTCGATTCACTAACCAACTGAAATGTGCCGAATGGAGCTTAAAAGTTTGCCCCACCAGATTCGTCAGTTAACAGTCCCATTACTACACACTTTTTAAATCTCTAATTTTAGGTTGATGTCATAAGGTTGGGCTATTGGAAAATACCGTTTGATCGACTCACTGTCTAATGGGAATGAGCCCGATGTGGGTTGGCCCAAGCAGCTTCACAACAAAGTACCTCTCGTGAGCTTACTAAAAGGACTTCACGTAAGTTGACCGTCTCATTCCTTCACACTTTTGAATTCTCTAATTTTAGGCTGGTGTCATAAAGGTTAGGCTATTGTAAAATACAGTTTTTTCAACTCACTTTCCAATTGGAATGAATCTGATGGGGTTTAGAAGTTTGCTCCACGAGATAATATCTTGAGCCAACTTTATTGGCCCAAGCAGTTTCACGACTAAGTACCTCTCGTGAGTTTATTAAAAGGACTCGTCAGTTGACCGTCCCATTCCTGCACAATATGGATTTCTTTTATTTAGGTTGATGTCATTAAGGTTGTGCTGTTGGAACATACTTTATTTGATTCATTGTATGATAAAGATGTGTCCGATGAGAGTTACAAGTTAGTTCCTCGAGATAATGTCAAAATTTTTTTGAAGTTTGTGAGCTAGTGGTTCGGTTATCGTCACTGGGAGGTAACACGAGCACTTCAGGAAGCTGTCAGATACAGAGTTAAGATCCAACATTATTGGTCCTAGGAGCTTCGCAACTAAGTGATCTCGTGGGTTCACTTAAAAGATTCATCAGTCCAACATAATTGATCCCAGTAGCTTCATAACTAAGTGCTCTCATGATTTCATTTAAAAGTAGGGATTCAAACCAATCCACGGTTCGATCACTGGATTGTGAATTATAAAAACCACTTGCTGGTTTTTCACTATAACTTTTATTAAAATCACCACAATTTACTTTTACAGTACTTGTATTTTCCTGTACTTGCACTTTTTCACTATTTCTTTTCTATCACTTTTTCCGATTTTTATCTGTCGCTGTTCTAATTCAAACTGAAACTACGCTTTCTGTTCGCGTATTTATACTCATTTTGCCCGCTTCTCGGCATGTATATACTTTGATTCATGCTGATTTCCAATTACGAATATTTAGTTATTCTTTTCAATCAGAGATGTCACCCGCGTCCGTAACACCACCCTCCGTCCAAACCTGTTCGCCCCAAACAGGATCCAATTATCTTTCTCTATAGAGAGCCAACCTTTCCAAATGTACAACCTTTGGTTTTCCTCGGATGCCCTTCTGAATTTGGTAGATTACATCATTGATTTTCGTAATCACCTTGTATGGTCCTTCCCAGCCAGGTTGCAGTTTTGGTGATAATCTCTTCCTTTGGAAGTTGTGAAGCCAGACTAACTGCCCTTCTTCAAATTCACTATTATTTGCACGGATGTCATATCGTGCCTTCATCCTATCGCTTGAAATTTGTATCCTTTCTCTGACAAATTTGTGTATTTCGTCGATATCTTCTTTCAATTTATCGACATTCACTTGTCCACACAAAGCTGTTGTAGTAATCGCCCCAAACTTCAAGTCCCCAGGTATTCATAAATTGTGTCCAAAAACGATGGTAGCTGGTGTTATTTTCGTTGTCTCATGTGTTGCTGACCGATTGTTGTTGTTTTTTGGTTCGGTATTGGATAGACTTCAGGCCATTTACTAAAATAATCCATCACCACTAAAACATAATTGTTTCCGCTTTCGCTGGTAGGAAATGAACCTGCAATATCCATAGCGATCCGCTCAAATGGTGCTCCGCTATTATACTGCTGCATTTTTCCATGGCTTCGTTTTGCAGGTCATTTATCTGCAATGCACTTGTCACATTTTTGACACCATTCTGCGACCGATTGTCTGCATCCTGCCCAGTAAAATCTTTCGCGGACTTTTGCCAAAGTCTTATGGATACCTAGATGGCTACCACTTGTTCCTCCGTGATATTCCCTCACAATTTCCGGAGTTCGGATCCTCGGTACCACCACTAATGATTGTTAGAAATGAGTGGTAGAAATCCATCGGAACTTTCCCCAAACCCGTTTTAAACAACCATCTTCAATTAACAGACTATCCCATTGAGCCCAATATGGCTTAACTATATGACTCTTGTGAGCAACTCCTTCCATAATGGTATGTGCTGGTCTTCCACAAATTTGAATATGATCAATAAGTCGGGATCTTCTGTTTGCTCCTTTTTGATTTCTTCGTTACTCCACTCATCGGATGGTAACACTTGCATTAGTCTTAGATCAACGACATGTTCTGTACTCTCCACTCGACCACAATGTTTGCAATCTACGAGACATGGCCGTCTTGATAGAGCGTCGCATTCTCTTTTGATCTACTATGTTCATTATTTCTCCAGCTATAGTTCTCTGGTTCTAATTCGACTCGTCGCATTTTAACTGCTGGTTTGATTATGTTATATGCAGTTTCTTTTGTTAAGGCACAAGCGATGGTCTCCGCAAATGTTGTTTTTGATGCTAACACTACCGTCTTGTTTCTACGTCACGAATACCATCAGTAAACGCATCAATTTTAATTCTTTCTGTGTACTCAAGCGCCAAATTAAAGTATGTGAGACGCACCAGTCGCTCTATGTCTGCAGCAAACTCCTGGAGTGTTTCACCAATTCTTTGATAACGACCCTTGAGCTCCATCCTGTATAGCTCTCGCTTATGATCATCACCATATTTTCGTTCAAAGGCTAGCATGATTCTATCATAGTCCCCGCGTTCGGATTCTGGAACAATCTGCAACATATCTGCTGCACCGCCTTTTAACGACACTATGAGAGCTGCTACCTGGTCTTCCTTGCACCAATTATTTCTTCACCAATTATTATTTGATGCTGCCGTTTCAAATTGCAATTGAATCTGGCACATGAGTTCATGACTTAAATTCGAAGTCTGATGTCACCACGTCGTTGCTCATTTCGATTCAATTTTATGGCTGATTGTTTTGGATGTATGATGCGTTGAAACTTTATCTATGATGCGTTAGTAGTCATTCGATCATTAATTCTGAAGTTTTCAACCACCACTTCTGCACCACGACTTATGCACATGATGGTCGATTTTGTATCGCTCGTCGGATTTACTTATAAAGAGCTGGTATTTTATGTCATCAACTATGGCTAAGTGGATAATAATTGTCACCTTTTATTATAAAAATGTTATTAAATAGTTAATGCTTATAATTTGTATTAAGAAGCAAAATTATATATGGTAGCAATTTGTATTTACTTGTATTTCCAGTGGAAAATATTTTTTTACTGTTCGATGTGGTGTAGTTTCATTTTATTTGTTTGAAGAGTAAATAATACAACAGTGGAGATACCTGTAAATAATTTCTATGCTATGTTATAGTGACATCTAGTTCCATAATTTGCAACAAAAGGTCTTATATAAAACAATAGATGGCACTGGTTCGATTGTAGAGCCATCTTTTGGTTGTTAGAAAAACCTAATGTTTGCCATCTTTTGGTTGTTAGAGAAAACTATTGTTTGCCATCTTTTGGTTGTTAGAGAAAACTATTTTTAAAATAATGATACTAGATGTCACTATCACATAGAAAAGTAATGATTTTTCTCAATAGATGTCAATAAATAATTTACTTCACTTGTTAGCCATTATATGTCACTACTATAGCATAATTATCAAATAGTTAATGCTTATAATTTGTATTAACAAGGAAAATCACATATCGAAGCAATTTGCACTAACCAGCATTTTTACGTCAATCAAGCAACTCGAAGATGTTTTGTTTATTCTTGTTACTGTTCAATGTGATTGTGGTTTAACTACCAGGCGCCAGTGAGTGGAATGTAGGTTCCAAGTTGGTGACAAAGCTTAGAATTCGATGGAGCATAGGTTCATTCTCAAAATTTAAACCACCAAATCAGTAACAGTGATACAACAACTGCCTTCGGGATGTCCTCTAGGTGAAGTATTGTATCCACTTTTTTGATGTCTTGTTATCAACTCTGCTAGTCCAACTAAACGACAACGGATGTTACTTACTACTTGTTGGTTAATACACGGTTGTACTTTTTGATCATATGTAAATGATTATTAATAAAGTCGAAACCTGGCATTGAGCTGGTTCTTTTCAACAGATTGTTGCGGTCGCCCGATCTATTCTCGCTAATGTGATTGATGATACAATTTTCAAAAAAAAAAAAAATATATATATATATATATATATATATATATATATATATAAATTTCGGGTTATGCCCGAAAAACTCATCCAGAATAATTATGATAAATTAGTGCATTGTTAATAGAATTGGTATTTGCGTAATAGATTTTGATAATTGCGAAAAAAAAGAAAAAACGAAAAAGACCTCCAAATACTTGACTTTCGAAGAGAGTGTACTCGTATGAGCTCCAACTTTTGGAAGACTAAAGTTTCCCAGAGTCATGCGTCTAGTGAAAAGGATCATCTCAGTTTGACTGACAGACCCTGGTCTCTACATCAGGCTAAAACTATGGTAATCGCAGTTTGCATGCCATCACATATTACATCTGTATATTTACCTACCAGTATTATGGCGATTTCATCAACATAACCCTTGCAGAAAAATCCGTTGTCGTATAGTTGGACTAGGAGTGAGTTGACAGCAAAACACCAGAAGAGCAGAGACAGAACCTCACCCTGAGGACATCCCTTGCGGGCGGTCATCGTCATCGTATCACTACCTAAGTCTGGAGTAATTCTCCATGACGTAAGCATGGCGCTCAACCAATGAACAAGTGTGGCCTCGATGCCATGTCTTTCAGCTGCAGAGATCATTGGTCTAAGTATTTTAGTAGAAAAGAGAACAAGCTGATAGGCCGAAAACTTTTTGCCTGGTCATATTTAGGCTTTCCATCCTTTGGTATGAACACTACCCTGACTTTTATCCAAGATCTTGGAATGTACCCCAGGGCCAAACTGACTCTGAAGATGTATTTAAGGTGGTCTAGAATAATTTCCAGTCCTTCCTGTAGGATACCTGGGAATATCCCGTCTGGACCTGGTGTTTTAAATTTTGAGAAAGAACCGATGCCCCATCGTATTCTGTCTTATGTCATCACCTTCGCCACCAAGCTCCAATCTCTGAAACTTGGTAGTTGGCATTCTTCATTTAAATTCTCACATTCAGGAAAATGAGTTTTCATTAGAACATCTAAAGCTTCCTGATTTGTACTCGTATGAGTTCCATCAGGTTTCTCTAGAGTTCCGATAGTGACCTTGATGTTCCCACAGAGAACTTTCTTGAGTTTAGGGGTTGCCGTAGGGGTATCCACTTCATCACAGAAAGATCTCCATTTCGATATTTTTTCACTTTAGATACATTTCTTGTACTATCTTTATGAAGATTTGTACAAGTCCCAATCTACCGTTGAACCGGTTTTCATGGCTTTGTTGTCAGCTACCCTTTCCATTCCCCCGCACTTTATGATTTTCATTACTGAAGATAGAAGTGACTGGTTGAGATGGAGTTTCCCAATCAGTGTTTCTTGGGTTCCTTAATTCTCTAATTTCAGGTTTATTGCTAGTTAGAGAGAAGGAGATGTAGCGATGATCAGAAAGAGGAACGTCATCTAAGACCATCCAGAATGCGACTTTCCACTAAGACTCCGTAAAGCAATAGTAATATCAGTTATTTCTTGCCTTGAGGATGTGAAAAAAGGTCAGACGCGGATAGACATTCCAAGAGAGAAATCCTACTAGGATGAATATTGGTGCTGCCCCGGCATACGTGATGTGAGTTTGCATCGTATCCGGCAATGATTGGGAGATCATTACGGTTTGCGTACTATATTGCTTTAATAAATTCCTGAGTAGGAGGATTAAGTTCCGAATCATATGCGAAATAGGCGGAGATCACTAGAACCTCAAGTCAAATACCCTTAATCTTTACTGCAACGACGACTGCTGTAAGGTAATTATAAAACCAATTTCATTTAGGAGTCTGTAATTCATGTTATTACTAACAAAAACATAGGCTCTAGGTCTCGAGCAGGTATCACTAACCAGGAGAGAAGCTGAAGTCCCTGGATTGAGTCCTTTGAGTTTGTTCCCGTGAATCCACGGTTCCTGAATCAAAAATACATATTTAGATTGTAATGTATTGCAGTTTTTCATGCGTCGTTCTATGAGAGAGGACGACGCCTTTGATAGCTGGAAGTTTATCTGTGTAAACTGTACACCAAACATTCCAATCAAGTTGGTATGGTGGAGGACATTTTTTCCTTGACCCTCCTCAACTCCTTTGGCGTCATATTTATTGTGACCCTACTTAAAGCAAAGAAGTGTTAAAAACCAAGTGCTTCCAGGTTTGGAACAGATTGCTCATGAAGGCCAAAGTAAAGAAGTGTGCCTTTTAGCTCCCTCTTTTTGGCAAAGATGGTCCATTTAGACTCGAGTTATGATTTTCTAGCCATTCAGAATATCTGAAGGTTCTTGGTTCGGGTCCGGGAGAAAAACTGTACACCTTACAAGCCTGGGTGCATCGCAGAACAGGATACAACTCAGCTCCCTCTCAGGGATGTAGAGTCGATACAGCTTCCAGGACCCACTTAAGAGTTCTATCGTTTGCGCACTGCATGCAAAGCATACCGTTGTACAAACCACAGCCCTCAAAAGCCCAAGAATCTCCAGAACCACAAAGAGTGTTTATCACTTTTCGATCAATTTGCTCGAAAAGTGATGAACGTCGTCCCTCATCAAGATCCATGAGCTTGTCTTTGGCAAGCACCTGAAGTACAGTGTCTTTTAAACTCAGTTTAGGAATTTCTTCCAATCCTGGGCCCTTCTCCTGGTTCCCCTGTGAATAAGAGCCAGAATATATATTCTGTCTTTAAGTCTGGTTTTCTGGAGAGGATGTGGTCGTATCCGACCTTTTTCTTCTTCCAAGGGAAGAAGTTTTGCCGTCAGAATCGACAAGTGAACATTTCAGTACTTGTTGTTCCCTTGCTGGCATCTCGAGATCTTCTTAATTGAAGAACTTTTAACCACTTCACACCTGTGACGGTTGTGCATTAGGGTCTAAGTTAGAAACTGGGGTATCATTGTTCCTTGTTAAAGGTTCCATTGATGCAACCAGAGATATGTTTTCTAGAGAAGCCGAAAGCACCTCCAAGTTATTAGACTTGGTTGCACTGTTCGGTTCCTCTAAATTAAGTTTGGTGTAATCCATAGTTGGTCCCACGAGTGATGGAGAAAAATGTGGCCGTCTGCGCAGAGAACCGATGCACAGATATGGCAACGAGATTCGGAAGGGCGCCTAGTATACGGATACACCGTTCAAGAGTGAGCTTGTTTTCAGACTGGGCCCCCAGACAGGTTGGTTATCGGCACGGTACGGTTGACACCTTAACCCGGCCCGGTTGCCCGATGGTCACCACGAGGAGATAACATAAGCACTTGTGGAATCTGCAAGATACGGAGCTGACAAATAGTGTCAACTTGATACCCACAAACATCTTCACACCTGACCACCTGACAATCATGGGTTCACTTAAAAGATTCGTCAGTCTAACAAAATTGGTCCAAGCAGCTTCACAACTAAGTGCTCTCGTGGGTTCGCTTGAAAGATTAGTCAGTTAACAGTCCCATTCCACACTTTGAAATTCTCTTATTTTCGTTTGATGTTATAAAGGTTGAGTTGATGGCCCATACCGTTTGTTCGACTCACTATCCAATTGGAATGCACCCAATGAGGTTAAGAAGTTTGCCCCTCGAGATAATGTCTTGAACTCACTCTGGTTGGGCCAACAGTAAAGTAACTAATTATTCGTCACGCCACTGGGAGGTAACTCGAGCACTTAACCCGAATTTGGCCTGTAATACCATATGTTATCATTTGCAATACTGTTTTAAATGCTCAAATTTTCACACAACGCAAATTATTTGTGGATGTGTGAGTATAAATATTTGTGCATAAGCAATGTATCAAAACACTTGCATTCCACTTTCATCATTTCAGTATTGCAGTTCAAGGTGACAAGTGTTCAAAATTAATGCTATTTTGTGTTAGGTCAAAATAAGCAAGATGGATTACATGAAACGGTAAAACATTGTTTTTTTAAATAAATATAGTTTTTTTGTTTTGTGATAATGAATTATTTTACTTTTAAAATATACTAGTTGGTTTTGGAATAGTAAATTATATTTTTTTTATGAATTGTTACCTAATTATTGTACGTCTTTTAGCCGTGATACCATATGGTAGCACTGGCCATTTGTTTGATATTTTGTGTGCTACGTGTGTTTTATGTGAAATGTTATGTTCTGAATACACAGTTATGCTCATTATAAAGCTGTGTTGTTATATATATGTGGGTTGATGTATACATATTATATATTTTTGTGAATACCAAAACAAAAATGAGATTACATGGTTTTATAGAAAATTAACGCTTAAAAGAAGCACTTGACTTTTTGGAGGAAATTATTTCTGATGATGAATCCGAGACAATGCCTCAAATTTTATACATTGAACCTCCAGCAATTGAAAATGGATTTGTCAGTGGAGAGGATGACGATATTGAAGATGGAGAAGGTATTCCTGATAATGTTTGCGCAGCTCAGTTAAAATAAAATTGCGAAATTGTTTTTAATAGCGGAGAGCGAATATCATCTGATTTTGAGGATGTCAATACGCAGTTGTTAAAAATGTCAACAAAAATAAAAAAATCGGATACCGCCAAAACAACAAAAAAAACGAACCCCCGCTTAAGTACCCGGACACGAGATTGAGGATCGGCACGTGGAACGTGCAGTCATTAAGAAAACCTGGCGCGTTGGACGGCCTTATCACATGCATGAAAGAGTATCGGCTGAAACTCGTAGCTCTCCAAGAAACTCGATGGCCTAAAAGTGGAGACCATGTGTCCCAAGGCTATACGTTGCTACACAGTGGAGATGACCTCGGAAATCTTGGGGTTGGATTTCTCATTGGGCCACAGGTAAAAAAGGCTGTCTTGGACTTTCAAGCAGTCGATAATCGAATGTGTAAGCTTCACTTGCACATGAGATTAGCCAACCTGTCAATTGTCTGTATACATGCGCCCACTGATGTAAGCCAATCCCAGGATAAAGACTCATTTTACAATAATCTGGATAATCTGATGGGTTCTATACCGGAGCACGATGTCAAATTGGTGATTGGTGACTTTAATGCTAGAGCTGGCAGAAATCAGACCGACTTATGTAACAATATAGGTCCGTACTCCCGACACGAAACTGCGACCGAGAATGGGGAAAGAATGATGTACTTTGCGATCGCTCATGATCTCAAAGTAGCAAGTACATTCTTTCCTCATAAAAACATCCACTTAGAAACATGGACACACCCACGTAAAACATCCCGAAGCCAAATTGACCATGTGTTGATTTCAAAAGGGCGGGCTCGGGTTGTCCAAGATGTGAGATCGTATCGGTCGTCAACAAAATTCGTAGGCAGTGACCATTTTATGGTTGCTGCAAAGCTACGATGGAAATTTTCGTACAAGTCAGGGAGGACAGGAGAATATACAACGCGATTCTCCTGTGAAGGTCTGATAAATGAAGAAACGCTACGAAAATATCAAGATCTTGTCAGCAATAGCATTATACAATCCAATTACCAATCTGATGATGTGAACAGTGTCTGGGAAGTATTGAAAACCTCGGTTGTCGATGCTGCCCAGCACACTCTCGGTATAGTGAAAACTAAGCCCAAAAATGATTGGTTTGATGAGGAGTGTCGTCTTGCTGTTGAGCAACGAAATATAGCCCACAACGAAGCGCAGACGCGGTTTACAATTGCAAGGAAAAACAAGGCAGTTCTTGCTTGGAGGACAGCTAAACGCATTTGTAGACAGAAGAAGCGTGAATGGTGGAAGGCTAAGGTCTTAAGAGTACAGCAACTCAGCAATGAGCACAATTCGCGTGGTTTCTTTAAAGGAATCACCGAATTGCACCATACCTTAAGATCTCGATCAACTGCCATTCGGGACCAGGATGGAAACCTCTGTGTTAACGTCGATGCGGTACTCGATACATGGCGTGAACATTTCTCTGATTTACTTAATGTTCCACATGTATCACAAGCTGTGTTTGAATACCCTCAAATACAGACCGCGGAGATGTTCATTGAGGATCCATCCTATGAGGAATTCACAATGGCCATGCAGAAATTAAAGAAAAATCGTTCACCAGGAGTTGATTGCATTAATTCAGAGCTCTTGATATTCGGAGGGCTAACTTTGTGGAACTGTCTTTTCGACCTTGTTCGATTGGTATGGCGAAATGAAGTTATGCCCGAAGAATGGAAAGTGGCCGCGTTATGCCCAATTTTCAAGAAAGGTGATCGCTTGAAATGTGAGAATTATCGCGGTGTAGCTCTCCTTTGCACAGCATATAAGTTACTGTCATACATTATCTTGGGAAGAATTACTCCTCTAGCGGAGGAAATTGTCGGTGACTACCAAGGAGGATTCCGTCCAAATCGGTCAGTCACTGATCAAGTTTTTTCGCTACGGATGATTCTTTCCAAGTACTACGAAACATCTCGCGATGTACACCAGGTATTCCTAGATTTCAAGCAAGCCTATGACTCGATCAATCGAGAGAGATTATGGTATGCGCTTGAATATTTAGGAATACCGAAAAAATATGTACATCTGTGTAAAATGACAGTAACGCAGTCACAATGCTGTGTCAAAGTTGAGAACAGGCTATCGAGAACTTTTGCAATCAATTCCGCTGTTCGACAAGGAGATGCGCTGTCCCCGATACTTTTTAATCTCATGTTGGAATACATCCTTCGTAAAAGTGGAACACCTCAGGACAACATCTTATTCCGACAATCCAATCAACTTCTTGCTTATGCAGATGATATCTGTGTGATTGGATTAAATGGCAACGGAGTGAAAGAGATACTTGATCCACTGGAACAGTGTTCAGCTTCTGTTGGTCTCAAAATCAACGAGTCAAAAACCAAATATCTAATCTCGGGTTTTAGAGACCAAGACGCAATTGATTTCAGTAGTGGTAACCACACGTTTGAAGGAGTGATGAGATTCAAGTATCTTGGATATCTCATCACTCACGATAATAGTGTGGGAGAGGATATCAAGGTCCGCCTTGCCGCTGGCAATCGGGCTTTGTATCCTCTACGTCCACTGCTGAAATCAAAATATCTTGCAAATACGGATAAGCTGAAAATGTACAGAGTGTTGATCAGACCCGTTGTCATGTATGGATGTGAGAGTTGGACCTTGACGGATGAGTACGAAAGATGGCTTCTAACATTCGAGAGAAGAATCATGCGTGTGATATATGGTCCAAAACGCGACGTCGATGGCACTTACCGAGTTCTTTTCAATCACGAGATCAGGAATTTAATGCAAATTCCTGATATCGTGCATGAAATTAAAGGACAGCGAGTACGCTGGCTCGGACACGTTCTACGTGCTGATCCGAACCGAATGATACAGTGAACCGTTATAGGAGAACTGCCTTTCGGTAGGCGAAGAGGTCGCTGTCGGCGACGATGGCTCCACGGCGTAGAGATCGATCTGGCATCTTCAAACTGCCTACAACGGTTTGAAGAGCTGGCTCGTGATCGAAACCGATGGAGTCAAATTGTTGACACGGTACGGGCCAATAATGGCCTGTAAAAACCGTTAAAAAAAAAAAAAAAATACGCAATTTAAAATATTGACCGTTCACGGAAATTTATCACAGCCAAACGATACTTCATTTTCCAGCACAGATGATTTTGCCGAAAAAGATCAGTGTACAACATCTACTGGCAAAAAACGGTCGACAGCATCAACGATACCGCCACCGAAACGTTCTTAGAATGCTAATGACGTTGTTTGGGTAAATGAATTATCAAAAGTTTTGGCATGAGCAATTTGAAAAATTTTTTGATAATGATTTGTTAGAACTTATCATTCGTGAGTCTACTAAGTATGCAATTTTTCTTGGCAAACCAAATCCCAATATAACTTTAGCTGAACTAAAAGTATATATCGGAATACTATTAATAAGTGGATATTCTGTTCAATCGAACTCTGAATCAGACTGGTCAAGTGAATCAGATTTACGCAATGAAAATAATATAATTCCATGAGAAAAAATCGTTTTAAGGAAATATCACGGTTCCTTCATTTTGAAGACAGCAACAAGAAAGGCGGAACTGATAAAATGTGGAAGTTTCGTCCAATAATAGATCATTTGAAATTAAATATGATAAAGCATTTTCATCCTGAACGAAACCTATCGTACGATGAAAGCATGATTGCATTTCGGTCGTCACGGGTGTTTATAAAAGGGAAACCACTGTGTTTTGGTTACAAAGTATGGTCACTTTGTACTCGTTCTGGCTACCTAGTAAATTTTAAAATATACCAAGGAAAAAATCCTAGAGCAAATACGGCATATGAGGAAAGCTTTGGTAAATGTATTGTACCATTGTTCAACATGATTGATGATTTCGATCCTGATGTAAGGCAGCTCCCAGTTTCCTTCTTTTTTGACAACCTGTTTACTGGAATTCTAGCCTTAGCGTATTTAAAATCTCGGGGATACGATGCAACAGGAACGATTCGTGAAAATCGAATTCCAAAAAATTGCCCTTTGTTAAAAAAAGCTGATCTCAAAAAGAAAGCGCGGATTCATGACCAGCACATCAATTGAAGCGGTAGATATACATTTGACGAAATGGGTTGATAACGCAGTGGTTTGTTTGGCATCAACCTCTTATGGTATAAATCCGGTGTCGCAAGTGCAAAGATATTCTGCGGCTGCAAAAATAAAGATATCAGTTCCTCGACCATGCGTCGTTGATTTTTATAATAAATATATGTGTGGAGTGGATAAAATGGACCAAAACATTAGCTTGTATCGTATTGGTATAAAAGGTAAGAAATGATGGAGCAGCATATTTACTTGGTAGATCGACGCATCTATTCACAACGCATGGCAATTACATAGAACACATAAGTCAATCAGTCATCAACATTTCAGACGTGAATTGGCTACCTACTATTGTGTACACTATGGTACAGCTCCCAAGTCCACAGGAAATAAAAAGCGTAATCAAACATCGTCGGAAGCATTACGTTTTGACAACGTTGGTCATTATGTGTGTCCTAGAGACAATAGGCGTAGATGCGCTGGTGTAAATTGTTCATCGTTTGGCCGCACTATTTGCGGAAAATGTGACAAAGGCCTTTGTGTGAAATGTTTTGAAGGATATCATTCCACTAATTAACAAAATATGTAATTATAAATATGTATATATTTATAACTAAAATATAATAAACAAATTTAAAATTATCATTTGAAATCCATGAATTACAGAGTAAATAAATAAAAATATAACACGTATTTTTATTCAAAAATTAAAACTATTCAAGATTATTTATTCTACAACTATCGGCCAGTGATACCATATAGTATCATCCCAAAATCACCCACACCAGGAAAATGCAACTTTTTTCAAACCGATTCTTAGTGTAGAAGGGCTTTGTTTTTTATCAAGAAACATAATTTTCAACAAAAAAAAACAAACTTTAGGAAAAATTATTTCTGGCCGAATTCGGGTTAAAGAAGCGGTAAGACACAGAGTTTAGATCCAACATTATTGGTCCCAGCAGCTTTATAACTAAGTGATCTCGTGGGTTGACTTGAAAAATTCGTCAGTCTATCATTATTCATCCTAACAGCTTCACAACTAAGTGCCCTCGTGGGTTCACTTAAAAGATTAGTCAGTTAACAGTACCACGCTTAAGAATTCTTTAATTTTAGGTTAGGGTCATAAAGGTTGAGCTATTGGCACATAAAATTGGTTTGACTCACAACTGATTGAAATGTGCTGAATGGGGCTTAGAAGTTTGCCCCACGAGATAATTTCTGGAACTTACTCTATTCACTCAAGCAATTTCCCAACTAAGTATTCGTCAGTTAACAGTTCCATTACTACACACTTTTTAAATCTCTAATTTTAGGTTAATGCCATAAGGTTGGGCTATTGGAAAATACCATTGATCGAGCCCGATGAGGGTTGCAAGTTAACTTCACGAGATGTTTTCAAAAATTGTCCGGACTGTTTTTGGAAGTTGGTGAGCTAGTTGCCCGGTACTAACCACTGGACGGTAACACGAGCACTTATGGAAACTGCAAGACAGGGTGCTGAGAGCCAACTTTATTGGCCCAAACAGCTTCACAACAAAGTACCTCTCGTGGGCTTACTAAAACTTCACGTAAGTTGACCGTCCCCTTCCTTTATACTTTTGAATTCTCTAATTTAGTGTTTTTTATCTTTCTTTTATTTGTTTGGCTTTATCGTTAGACCACGTTGCCAATGATTATTGTATTTTTATATTAGATCCTATAATTGATAGTGGTAATTTCACTCCAATTTTTATTTATTTATTATTATTATTTTTTTGATTATGCATATATTTTTAAATTTTTTTTAATTTTTTTTTTTATTTTATTCTATGCTATCTTTTTTGGGGCTCAAGGCTCTCCCAGCTCTTTCGCGGTTCGCTTATTTACGTCCTACTTTACGCCTTAACGGCCAAATCGAGGACGTACGGCTATAGGTCCGATTTTCGTAGAACCATCTGTGCATTGCATAGCTCCATGCCAGCTTATAGTACTGACATGGAAGATGGGTCCGCCCATCAGTTCTGCACTCCAACAGGGGGTCATAGATGTGTTCATTAACACCACCGATCGTAATCAGATGGTGAAAAATCCCTTTTGCATCCTGCCCCTTTCGGGATTCGAACCCGGTACCTCCCGCTCCAAAGCCGGATTTATTTTTAAAGTCACGACCCGTACAATGTTGTCCTGAATGAACTTTCACAATTTTACCCAATCTCCAGTGAACTGATAGTACGTTGTCTTCTTTAATTATGACAATATCTCCGATCTTAACATTGTTTTTTATTGTATGCCATTTAACGCGCTGTTGTAGTGATGTTAAGTACTCGATGTGCCACCGTTTGTGGAATTGTTGTGAAATTCTTTGAACATTTTGCCATCGTTTGTTGAAATTGATGTCAGTAACCGATAAATTGTCTTCTGGGATTTTGGTAATTGAATGACCAATTAAAAAATGTGATGGTGTTAAGAACTCCAAGTCATCCGAAGATAAGGTACATAATGGCCTTGAATTCAACATTGCTTCAATTTCGACTAACAGCGTTGTCAATTCCTCTGCGGTAAGTATGTGGTCCCCAACAGTTCTTTTGAGATGGTGCTTCATGGATCTGATTGCTCGTTCCCAAATTCCTCCAAAACTAGGAGCGCTAGGAGGATTGAAGTGCCATGTAATGAACTTGCTTGAAAAGAAATGAGAACATTCATTAGAACTTTCAATTAATTTAGCAAAGTGTTTTGACAGTATTTTATTGGCCGCAACAAAATTTGTGCCGTTGTCGGAGTATATATCGGAACATAAGCCCCGCCTTGAGACAAATCGTTTTAATGCTGCTAGAAATGATTCGCTACTCATATCCCCCACTAACTCCAGATGAACTGCTTTCACGCTTAGACATATGAATAGACAAACATATGATTTGTACGTTTTTTGTCCTCGTCCTTTAGTTAAATGGATCTGTATTGGGCCAGCAAAGTCTAATCCGACCTTCAAGAAAGGACGTATAAATTCGGACCTTGCTGCTGGTAAGTCGGCCATAATTTGAGATTCAGTTTTCGCTTGTATCTTGGTACACGTCACACACTTGAAAATAATTTTTCGAATGAGTCGTTTGACTCCCAGTATCCAAAAATGTTGCCTCAAATTTGCTAACAACAGGGATGGGCCAGCATGTTTGTAGTCCAGATGAGCTGTTTCTACAATTCGTGTCGATACAATGGATTGGTATGGCAAAATGACCGGATGTTTTGCGTCATAACTAATATTTGAATTGGACAACCGTCCACCTACGCGTAGCACTCCATGTTGGTCGATAAAAGGATTCAATGATTTAATTTTACTGGCTTTTGGTAAAGTTTTGCGTGTTTCCAGTTGTTGAATTTCTTCGCCAAAATTCTTCATTTGATTGAGTTCCTCTCTACTAAATATAGTGGTTATTCTTCTGTTTTGCTTTGGTATTCTGCAATTACTAAGGAATCTGTACACATATGCAAGTACTCTGCTCACTTTGTGGAATGTAGAACACCTGTCAACTATATCTTCAATCAGATGTGGGTGTTCAACTATTGTTGCGTTAAACACTTGACGACGTTCTTCTAAAGGTGCGTTTATATTGGCTTTTGATAGTGTTGGCCATTTATCCCTTTTCAACCGGAGCCAATTAGGTCCCTTCCACCAAAGATCGAAGTTTTTTAATTGGTTGACACCCAAGCCGCGAGATGCACAATCTGCTGGATTATCAGTCGATCGAATGTATTGCCATTTATCGCGAGGTAACTCTTCTATAATTTTGGATGTTTGGTTACCAACAAACGTTTTCCAGCGATATGGAGGTGATGAGAGCCAATCAAGCACAATTCGCGAGTCTATCCATCCGAACACTTGGTCTATTTTTAGTGATGAATTCTTTAAAACGAAATTAATCAGCTTAGTCAATAGAACCGCACCGCATAACTCGAGACGTGGTATTGAAATTTGCTTCAAGGGAGATACTTTGGTTTTACTACTAATCAATTTTACTAAAATTGATCCATCATCGAGCGTGATTCTGAAGTACACAACCGCAGCGTATGCTCTTTCACTCGCATCACAAAAGCCATGAAGTTCAATCTTTGAAATACGAGTACTTCCTATCAATCTTGGAACGCTTAAGATGTGAACTGCTTTTAAACTTTGATAAATGGTTCTCCATCGTACTAACAGGTCTCCCTTTAATGGTTCATCCCACTCCAACTTGACAACCCAGAGGTGCTGCATAAATATTTTGACTTGTATTACAATTGGAGCCAACAATCCTAATGGGTCAAATATTCTACTGGCATTGGACAGAACCTTTCGTTTGGTCATAATTTCTGCGTCTTCGATATTAGCGTCAAAATAAAATTTGTCTTCGGTTGGGTTCCATTTCAATCCCAATACTTTCGTGGTGTCCATTTTATCTGTAATTTCGATAACTTCGTTTTTTGTCGTTACATCGTTTAACTTGGTTGAATTAGATATCCACTTTCGCAGATGAAAACCCTTTTCTTTTAGAGCTGCAGTGATATCTCGCTTTAACTTCACACCTTCTTCAATAGTTGCAGTGCCAGACAATAGATCGTCAACATAGAAATCGTTGAGAATCGTATTTGCCATTTTTGGATGCGTTTCAAGATGTTGCAATCCAACTTCTCTTAGTGCTCTAGTGGCCAAAAATGGAGCTGATGACATACCATATGTTACGGTTTGTAACTCATAATGCCGAATAGGTTGTGATGGATGATCTCTCCAGACGATTCGCTGATACTTGGTGTCCTCACTATTGACCAGTATCTGACGATACATTTTCTCCACGTCCGCAGCAAAGACTATTGCATGTTCTCGGAAACGTAACAAGATTTGGGTTAATGTTGATTGTATCGTTGGTCCGACCACAAGGCAATCATTTAATGACACGCTATTGTTTGTTTTGGCGGATGCATCGAACACAACACGTAATTTTGAAGTTGTGCTGGATTCTTTCAGAACTCCATGATGAGGTAGGTACACTCCAAAACCTTCCTTTTCTTCTGGTTTTATTTCTTTCATGTGACCTAGTTTTTCATATTCATTCATGAAGGCTTTATATTCATTATATAATCCAGTGTCTCTTTGAAAGCGTCGTTCCATGCCTTGAAGTCTTCGAATAGCAAGCGGTAACGATGTGCCTAATTCTACTCTGTTCTCTTTAAACGGTAGCCTTACTATATATCTGCCGTCCTCCGCATTGCGTGTATATTCTTTGAAGTGATTTTCACAGTATTCTTCTTCACTAGACCATGAGCTATTAGATTGAACTTCCTCTACTTCCCAGAATCTTTGTAGTGTCTTATCAATATTGTTGGTACTCTCATCGCTGGTGGTGCTACAGTATGCATTGATGTCGTGCATTTCGAGCTCCTTTAAAATTTGACCTGCTACCACCCAACCAAACACTGTGTTTTGTAGAACAATTTTGTTCGTTTTATTTTGTTTTTGTCCATTTCGCAGAATCTGGAAAAAGTGTTCGGCTCCAATCAGCAAATCAACTTTATGTGGTTTATCATAATCGGCATCCGCAAGTGTTAGTTCATGAAGATTGAATTCTTCCATTTCGCTTCGATTGATGGTACTTGCTGGTAGATTAGAAGTTATTCGCGGTAAAATTAGCACCTCGATGTTTATTTGTGGAGGATCACTAACTCTGGTTAGTATTTTTAATGTGGCCTTCCCTCTGGTTGTGTGCGTTGCTGAACTACCCAATCCCGAAACAGAAAGTCGCGCATTACTTCTTTTAATGTTTAACATCTGCAGGCATGATTCTGTAATGAAAGAAGCTTGCGAGCCAGAATCTAAAAGTGCTCGACACGGAAAAACTTTACCATTACTCGTAACTACATTTACAATCGCTGTAGGCAACACTGTCTGTAAGACATGGTTGGAAGCATGTGCACATATCCTTTCACTTAGACCCGACTCATCTATATTGGATAATTCTTCTTTGTCCTCGACTTTAACATGATTTGTGTTAACAGATGTTGACTGCTCAGAATGTAATAATGAATGGTGTTTTCTATTACATGTGGTACATCGTCGCTTTGATCTGCATTTGAACACACCATGGTCACTGCTTAAGCAATTGGAACACCGATTACCATCCTTTGCCCATTTTCTTCGCTCATCCAATCCCATTGATGTCAATTTTGGACACTGGTACGTCATATGTTCTGTGCACAGAGAAAAAAAAACAGAAAATTCTTCTAAAATATTAGATACTTTACATAAAAATTGTCTTCAATTTTCAGCCTGCTATGTTGGTTAGATGTTTCTTCGAAGAGGATTTTAGTTGATTATTCTATAAATAACACATAATTTTCATGGGTAAATTATTTAATTAGATCGATATTTCACTTAAAAATTACTTAGGTGTTTTATCTAAATATGTAAAAGAAATTGTATGATTCATCTAAATATGTCTGGGGTATTTATTCATTTATTATAGCAGGTTCATCTATTTATTTGTAGATAAACTATCTAATTAATATTGAAATCTAACTAAAATTGATTTAAATGATTCATCTAAATATAATGATTAATGAACTACTTCATGTCTTCGTTTAGAGTAGGTGGAATAACTAAATTTATTTTAAAATAAAAAACAATAATATTTTTTTAATCAATGTTTAATTAATAAAATTAACAAAATAACATTACAAGTAAAACTTTGATTTTAAGTTATGGGTGGTTTAAGTTTTATAACCTTGCCATAAGTTAAATTATAATATTTAGTAGGTAAATAATTCCAATTCAATTCCAATACTTAAAAGTGAAACACACGAAACAACTATACATCCTATTGTAATATTATGTAATGTTAAAACTAAACATAAATTATCTTAATTAAATTGAAAAATAAGAACTTATTTGTTAATCTTCAATTCATTAATAAGTGCAGTAAGCGAAGAATTGCGCTTTTTGTCTGTGACCATTTCGTAGAAGTATTCCTCTATAAGCTGCCAAACTTGTCCACATTCAGCCGCATACTCCAAATTAAACACGAAGTGCAACTAGTATGCAATGGAGACTGCTTTTAAATAATTATCTATTTCATACAAAACGTCATCGAAATATATGAAAACTTGGGTTATATTTTCTAGAGTGTTCCCTTTCACAATTATTGATGGTTGGATCCGTAAATTTTTGTCCTGTAAAATTACACAATTAGACCATCTTTCAGTATTGCATAAAAATGTAGTATAAAAACTTAGAACTAAATAAGTTGCATATGATTTTTGTGCGTCCAAAATCGATGGTTTCCACGGTTTTTGGGATCCCTTTACTTTTGTATAGTGTGTAATATTTTTCCGCCAATTTTCATCTCTGTTTTTCCGTTCCAAAATATGTTTCCTTGAAAATATTACCGATAAAAATGTATCTAAATATTACTATTTATGAATTTTGTAAGTACATAGTAACTATATATATATATATATATATATATATATATATATATATATATATATATATATATATATATATATAAATATATATATATTTATATATATATATATAAATATATATATATATATATATATATATATATATATATATATATATATATATATATATATATATATATATATATATTTATATACATATATTCATATTTGATTTATTTAAAATAAAATTCAGTTAAGAAGTAATATCTCTGACCTTTTCACTAATAAATCTATTTAAAAAAGAATAATTGATCATGTTATTTTAGATCAAACAAATACCTTAACTTTTATTTCTAAATAATAATGAATAATTAAACATATTATTACCTCGTCTTCAGAAGGAAATAGATGTACAATTTGTTGACATAAGCCTTTATATTCTGAATTGGTTATTCGTCTGCCTCTCAAAATTAAATGTTCTGCTACAACTTGGATGATATATATTGTCTGTCACTCTTAGTCAGCGAGTTATTTTTTTTGTATTACGATAAAATAAATCCTCCAGATGTGCTCTTTTTCTAAATCCTGTTTATGAAAAAAGCATGTTGAAAAAATTCGAAGATTCTATAATCAAATATTTACAAATTTTGTTGAATTTGTTTCAAAATCAATTGATATCGAACTGGGCAAAGGTGAAGATGTGGTAAGTCGATACGTGATAGGAGATGATATAGTTGATTTACGGAATCAGTTATAGAGAACTTATCCAAAAACAACAACGGTTGTAGTTGCTGCAGTTGATCTACACCCCTGTAAAATAAGTAAATCACCCATTGTTGCAACCCCCAGTAAATTTGTTATTAATAACAAAATTTACAATATATATATATATATATATATATATATATATATATATATATATATATATATATATATATATATATATATATATATATATATATATATATATATATATATATATATATATATATATATATATATATATATATATATATATATATATGTTTATATATATAAATATATATATATATATATATATATATATATATATATATATATATATATATATATATATATATATATACATAGGTATTACCTGTTCAAGTTACGATTGATACAGGTTTTTTCTAAATTTTATTCGCACACCTAATTAATTGTCGGGTATAAGCCGATTAACATCATCACCATATAGTTCTTTTAAAACTTCATTATCTATTCCTTTTTCTAATGGAGAAATTATAAAATCAAAAATTTATATAAATTAATTTATTAATAATCAATTTAAATCAAAAATTAACACTTGATAAAATTATAAATGATGACACTTTGTTTTATAACAATAAAATATTCAAAATAAATTTATTTGTATGTATTTCAAAATTTGCTTACTTTGAAAGTCTTCCACTAAATTAGGGAAACCCCATTCTTCTAAGAGAACTGGTACCGTCTGCTCAGTATTATTGTTAAATACCATAAGCTTTTCCATTACATACCTGAACGTAATACAAATATTAAGTTGATATAAATGCTATGCTTATAAAGGAAGAAAAATAAAATAATATGCAAATTTACTTAACTGTTTTGATCACTAACGGTAAAAATTCCTCAACACTTTTCCACGTTTTTGTCTAAAGTTTTGTTTTAAGTTTATTAATAAACCTTTTTCAAGTCACTTAAATATTACAAATTTTAAAAACACTGCAATTGTTTAGCACTTAATAAAAATTTTCTAAAATTAAAACTCAGTTAAATTATTTTTCGTTTTGACTCACTTTATAATTCAATGTGATCCACACAAATTTCCACATACTATTAAAATTTTAATTTTTGTTTTGTTGCAAAATGCAACTTTATTTTATATTTATCTAAATTTTTAGGTAATTTAAGGAACAAAGTATATGAATATTATCTATTTCTTTTAGAATTATAACAAATCAGCTAGATGTTTTAGGTAAATTATTTAAAAAATAATAGGCTGATATTACCGTAAACATATTTTTTTTGTAGAGGATAAAATTAATAGAAAAAGAATCTAAAATAATTAATTGGTTTGAATAAAACATTTTCAATATTTTTTTGTTTTTATAAACATCTAATATTCTAGAGGGAATATCTAAATTTGTAAATGATTTATGTATTAAAATGTATAGTTATTAAAAAGTGGAATTATCTAAAAGTATAATATATGAATAATCTAACTCAAGATGTTTATACATCAATCGTTTTCGTTCGTTTATCTAAAATTTTAAACAAATTATCTGTTTTACTTTTTAACTAACTGCACTTAGGTGAATTTTCCATTTAATTTTTTTCTGTGTGTCAGAACAAAAACTGCAGCTGATACTACGAGAAACGAAGTGACCCTTGACTGATTGTTCCTTTTGTCGCCTTACGGACATTTTCAACGATTCCAATGCATCTCCTCTACGTAATAAAAATTCAAAAAATTCATCTGTGGTTGGGAATTCTTTCTCTGCTGTATTTTGAGCCCATTGTGCCTTACTTTCTTCATCCAACTTGTTCACTAAAATATATATAAGCCATGGATCTTTAGAATCCCCACCTGGTCCTACAGCTTTTAACCCTCGTAATACCTCATCAGAGGTATCAAGTAACCTTTTAATATTTGCGCTGGTTGCTGTACTGATAGTTGGCTGTTCGATGAAGGTTCGAATGAATGAAGTAATTGTGTGTCTTTTTCTGTCGTAACGCTGGCGTAGTTTTTGCAATGCCTCGATATAATTTGTTTCAGTAATTGGCAAATGTCTTAATAAACTGGCTGCTTCACCTCGTAGGAAACTCTTTAGATATTGGAATTTTTGGACGGTAGACAAAGAGGTTGAATCATGGACTGTAGCAACATACAGATCGTAAAAGGATTGCCATTCCTTGTAATCTCCGGCAAATGGTGGTATATTCAGTTTTGGCAAACGTACTTCAACATTTGCAGATTGCGTGAGATTCATCGGGATGTCAACACTTACATTGGATTTCATTGCACTTAATCCCATTTTCCTCATTAAAACCGATAGTTCCGTGACCGCATTGTAATAATTCTCCTCAAATTCCATATCAGGTTCCTGTCCTTGATCTAATGCAAATATTTGATTTTCGATCGACGTAAATTCTTCCATAAGTTTCTCGGCACGTGACATTTTGACTCTGCATTCCTCGATGGTGACTTCATTAGGACTTTTCTTGATACTATTTATCATGAATGTTAATTTGCCCTTAATCACCGATCTCTGTTTTTTCAGTCCATTGATTTCAGCCATTTTGTAAAGTAAACTTGATCGCACGATTTGAGTTTATTGAATCACAAACCAATGGTTAATCACTAAATCACTGTTCATTCACTAATTCACTAATATCTTTGATCTGTCTTGGTTTGATAAGAATAGACAATTTTGACTATATTCACGAAAATTGTTAGTTATGAATGGAGTGAAAGAAAAGGCTTCACCTTACACGTGCGTAGGCCAAAATGTTCACATGCACGTGGTAAGGTTTATAATCAATAGATAAAATTAACGCTTGTAAAATGTTTATTACACTATTCTTTAAAGTTCTAGATATTGTTCTTTTAATAATTTTTTAATATAATAAGTACAAAATTATACTACCATGTACGATGTACACATGGAACTCACTTTTAACTAAACTCTAATTTTGTGAAATCTTAGAGAGCACCGAAATTTAAATTCCAAATATATAAAAATTGTACTTATCCGGCTCGAAGGACCATAATGTTGGGGCAACTGACGAATCCTCAATAGTTCCACGGATGCTTTTACTTCAATTGTGGTTGAAATGATTACTGCTGTTGCGTTCGTCCCAAGAAACGTTGTATATTCGCTGGTTCTCAAACAAATTATTGATTAAATAAAATTCATTCAATCTTTAACAATTTGTTTGTATTTGTTTTGCAAATATAATTATTTAGTAAACTTAATTCTATTACAATAATTTTCAATGATGATCTTCACTCAATGAGTATCTGGTTTGTAATGACCAATAATACATTTTCTCGTAAAAAATCCCGCGTTTTTTATCGTTTGCGACAATGACTAATACAAACGATTTTATATACATATTTACAATTTATAAGCCTTCTTAATACTATAATTCGATCATTTGAGTGGCATCTATTAATTACTAGGATAAGTGTTTAAATTTGTGGAACATGATATTAACAATTGGTTTGTAAGTTATACAATATTTGACAGCTAAATTAAATGATTGTAAACAAATTATTCTAATAAGAACAAGTGTAAGTGATTTTAAACTCTATTCATGTTAATCTACGTTTCTGATTATATAATTATAAATACTTAAAAATTCATATGATGCTGTATGATAAGAGTAATATTCCATGGAACATATACATAACGCTGAAGCTTCAATTCAGCTAAGTTTTGATTTAAGAAACTTGATTTAAACAAATTAGTTAATTAGTGTCTATTTTAGATGTTAGCATTCATTTCTAAACACACAGCTTTAACCACTGAGCCACCTGGGCGGTATTTTTAAATTTACTTTTTTTTTCTAGTAATTTTATGACTGCAATACTTGTATTCAGAGTTTATGTTCTTTAGTGCCTTGCAAGTACTTAGTGAGTCCGTAAATATTGCAATTTCCTGATTTATTCCTTCTATTGTATTGTTAATTGCTATCTCAATTGCTGATGCTTCCATTGCTTTAATTGATATTTCTTCCTCTACTTTATAGCTGTATGTTTTGTTCGATTTCTCCCTGTATATTCCAATTCCTTTATTGTTATTGCCAATTGAGCCATCCGTATATATTTCTCTCGTCCCTTCCCTCTTTTTGTTTTTCTTATTTAGCACTTTTCTTAATAAATCCTTGTATTTCTCGTATGTTTTTAGAATAGCTTTGGTTGAGTTTTTTTAATTATGTTTTCTCCAGTATTTTCCTTTTACTGATGTTCGAATCGATTCTGATCGAATCTTTTTAACCTGATCATGAAATAGATCGAAACATCAATTGATTCGTTTTAAAAAGATCAGGTTAAAAAGAATCAAACGAATCGATTCGTTCATTTCTGTAAAACCATCTTATCGCATTTTTTATTTATTTTGCGAATGAGAAGTAATAAACCTCATAAAATATTTTTCTCATTTGAATACAAACATATATAAAGTTATACAAGCCGTATAACAATACGGCTATCTTTAAGCCTGAAGCCTGATTTCCATTATGAAAAAATACTGACAAAATAGTCAAGGCGGGATAAAAAATATATTTTTTCTTAAAGTGCGAGTGAAATAAAAAATATTTCAAGTACAAAAAATTTATTCAGTACTGAATAAATTTTTATGGTTACTGAGAAAATAATTATAGCAGTACTGACAAAATATATCAAGAGAAGTATTTTTATTCAGTACTGGAGAAATATTTTACAGGCAAAATAAAGATGAATGATTATTTAAAGTGTATTTTGTCTGTTTTTTCAAAAACAAACAAAACTTGAAATTTATTGGTTATGTTACACGCATCTGTCAAAATATATCCACTATAAAAAAAATAAAAAAGGAAAAACTATCTCAGTCACTCTAATGGCATTTTTAATTTTTTTCTCGCTTTGGTTTTTTCAGTAAAAAATACTGACAACATTTTTTTCATAATGGAAATCAGCCTTTACTTTTATAACCTTTAATGTTATACTGCTATCTGTTGAGACGTTCAAGCTTTTTTGAACGTAAAGTTACTTCGCGTTTAGGAAATACAAATTTAAAATAGGATGGCTTTACAATTTTAATTAATTTTTAATTTTATTAAGATTTGCAATTATAATATGCTATTGCGGAGACGTTTTTCTGGACTGAATGTATTTAATTTAGACAAATTTTTAATTGTATACAAATCAAACGGATTTTTATGTACATACGTACAAAAAATCTATAGGTTATTATATAATGTAAAAAATGAAAATACATAAAGTTCGCGAATTCTATAATAAAATTTTTAAAATGTAGATTTGTATACAGTAGAAGTTATGAATGCGCTTTAGATGACTTTTGTTGTGCGGCAACATACTCCGCCTCCTTGAAAGGCGTTGACCTTTCAACATTCTCTGACTGTAGTGGCAAAGGGCAGATGCGGGTAATCGCTCGTGTTATCTCGCCATTGCTAGTTTTAACGGTCACGACTCTTGTAATTCCATCTATCAAGGGATCAAGTCGGGTAATGCCACCTAGCTTCCATTTTAAAAGAGGTAAGTTGTCGTCCTTAATCAACACTTAGTCACATGATACAATGGTTGAAGAGTTCGCCCACGATTTGCGCTGTTGAAGATGTAGCAGGTACTCTGATGACCACCGAATCCAAAAATGCTGATGTAACTGTTGTACTAGATTCCATCTAGATTTCCATCTTCTTAGTGAAGGATAAGTTTTGTTAATGAAAATCGAGTTCCGGAATCGTTGTAAGTGGTCTACTAATTAAAAAATGGCCCGGTATCAGTGGCAGCATATCACTAGGATGGTTTGGCATGGGTAAAGCGGTCGTGAATTCAGCACGGCCTCAGCTTGTTTGATTAAAGTGTTTAATTCCTCAACCGTCAAAGAAGCATGACCTATTAGTCGCCGTAGATGATGTTTAGCGGATTTCTCGGCCGCTTCGTATAGTCCTCCAAAATGTGGAGAATAGGGCGGAGCAAAGTGCCACGTAATTTTATCTTCCACGCATAGCTGGTATAGTTTATGCAATTCATTTTTGGCACCTACGAAGTAAGTTGCATTATCGGACCATATGTGCTTACAAATACCTCTTGTTGCCAAAAACCGTTGCAAGGCCCCGATAAAGGCCGATGTGGTAAGATTGGTCACCAATTCAAAGTGTACAGCTTTGGTTGCAAAGCATACAAATATACATAAATATGCTTTGGTCGGCCTTTTTCCTCGTAGTTTGTAATGGATATGAAAAGGACCGCAGTAGTCAATTCCGATATTGGTGAATGGCGGTGATATGGATATTCGACTAGCTGGTAGTTGGCCCATAAGTTGAACTGTACTCTTGGGATGAATTCGTCGACAGGTGAAGCATTGAATAACCACCTTCTGTGTAAGGCGTCGTCCACTTAATGGCCAGAACTGTTGGCGAGTGACTGCTAACAGAGCTTGTGGGCCTGCGTGTAGAAATTTAATATGTAAATGTTTAATTAATAATAACGTAAATGGATGAGAGGATGGGAGAAGGATAGGATGCTTGATTGAGTAGGAGAGAGTCGCATGGGATAAACGGCCGCCGACTCGAATAATACCGTTTTGGTCGAGAAATGGGAACATGGATTTCAGTCGAGAATTTTTGTTGAGTTGGTGTCTCGGTTAAGTTGCTGATATTCTTCTATGAACGATTCTCGTTGAATCATTTTCACGATGGCACATAGACCACGATCTCTTTCTTCACTGGATAATTTCGGTTAAAGCTGTTTCTTCTCCTTTGATAGCCTCGCATTGTCAGCAAATCATAGCATAAAGCTGATCACGTTACATAATGATCGATAATTATGTTTATATTTAATTGTATTGTACATGTCGTTAAAGTCTGAAGTAATGACATCATGTGTAGCCAGATAAGACTTTGTGATTTTGAGTTCGAGAAGCTCCCTTTTTTCCGTGGAAATTTGGCGTTAGTTTTGGCCACAAGCTTTCATTATGAACTAAGAACTCAGGGCCATGGAAGAACCTTCCTGAACCAGAAAGAAGAAGTTGATAACGCTGATGGTTGCAAAGCTCTCGATATTAAGTCAGCTGGGTTTTCGTTTGATGAAATGTAGTATCAATCAGCTGTTTTACTGGATATTTGTATATTGGAAACACGGTTGGCCACAAATGTTTTTAAATGAGACGACTCAGCAGCTATCCAATGAAGCACGATCGTTGAGTCTGTACAATAAAATACTGCTGGGTTGTGAATTTTCATAGCCGGTATGACACGTTTCATTATAGTGACCAGTAAATCCGCGGCACACATCTCAAGCCTGGGAAGGGATATCTTCTTGGTGGGAGCGATTCGAGATTTTGAACACAATAAATGGCTTGATAATTTTTCATCACTGCCGTTGCAGCGGACATATATCGATGCTCCATATGCTGATTCGCTCGCATCTGAGAATCCTGGAATTTGAACTGCAGAATGTTGCTTATATTGAAGAAATCGCGGTATCCGTACGTTGTTAAGTTCAATTAGTTGTGATCGCAAAGTTGTGATCGCGGCAAAGCAGCGTTCCAATCAATTTTCATCTTCCATAGTTCTTGTATAAGTAGCTTTCCCATTGCTATTACGGATCCTGTATACCCCAGAGGATCGAAAATCCGTGCAAATTTTGAAATGATTGTTCTCTTTGTGATAGGCAAGGCTGAGTAAAATTTTATTACCCTAAATCGAAATTGACCCATTTGAGGAAGCCAATATACCAAGTGTTTTCACGTAGTCTGACTCGTTGATACAAAGATATGGTTCTCGATCGGTATTTTTAATATCTGCAATCAAGGCTTCATCATTACTACACCATTTTCGCAGCGTCATTCCAGCCCCTTGCAAAATATGAACGATATTGTCCTTAATTTTTTTTACTTCGTCAATTGAACTACCGCCAGTAAGTCTGTCATCTACGTATATATCTTGATTAATTGCTTCAGATGCTTCGGTATATTTGTAACGATTACTTTCAGCCAATACATTAAGACACTTTGTGGCCAAATATGGAGATGCTGCCATGCCATATGTTACCGTTGTGAGTCGAAATATACTTAACGGTTCCTCGATAGTGTTATGCCACACAATGTATGTCAGATTCCTTCAGGCGAATTTGGCGATACATTTTAGTAACGTTGGCGCTAATAACATATCGATGTGTGCGAAAACGAATCAAAATAGAAAATAGATCGCTCTGAATAACTGGACCGACCATCATGATGTCGTTTAAAGATTGACCAGAGTCCGACTTGGCGGAAGCATCGAACACAACACGAATCTTTGTTGTGGAGTTGTCGTTTTTAAAAACACAATGGTGCGGAATGAAGTAGTTCACTTTTGCAAACAGCTTCGGGTACAGCAACCATATGTCCCAGGCGTTTGTATTCGTTGAGAAATTTGCTGTATGATTCCTTGAGCTAGCAGTCCTTACTTAACCGTTTCTCCAAGTTCAGAAATCTACGAGTAGCCATAGTCTGAGAATTCCCCAATGTTTCCCCAATTCGCAGGCTATTTCCATTTGTGTGTAATTACGTTCTGAAGTGACTGCAGCTTCCAAGTTCCAAAACTTCTCTAATAAGCCGTCTAATGCTGGCTCTTCCGTTACTGTTGCGGCAAGTGAATATGGTTGAGCTTCTAGATTATTAATTTTTCCAGCTATTATCCAACCAAGCTGTGTGTTTTGTAAAATGTGAAGCCAGCTTGATTTGTCCGATCGATAATAGTGTTAAATATACTGTAACGAGTTGGTGGTCATGAATTGGGAATTAAGATAACCTTAATCACCAATAAATGACCCTCGTTACCGAAAATTTATTTTTCACTATTCAGAGCTTTGGCGTGGTCATATTTTGCGGCTAAAGCTCAGGGATTGGGGTGGGTTTTGCCAAAGATGAATAGCGCGTGCTAGACCACTAAGGAAAAGGAAGAAATACAAAAAAAAGGAATCCAAAAGACAGGATGGGAGAAAAGGAACAGGGTTTACTTACCATACAGCAGGCTACGTTACGTTACCAATTCATACCACTGTTAGGTTTTAGCGTCTCATGTTAGCAAAAATAAATAAAGAAACACAACCAAAGAAAAAAAACAAAAAGAAAAGAAAAGAAAGCAATAAAAAAAAAGAATAACACATGAAGATTTGTATCTAAACAATTATGTAACGTCAATTTATTTCTATAGTGAATTAACAGAAAAAAAATGCCGAAATACAAAAAAAATATAATCCAATATACACTATTACTATTTTAAGATGACGTCATTTCCCCCAAAAACCTTAATAATAACAGAAATTATATAAAACTAATCCTTAACTAAATGAAATTTAATTTATATGAAATAAGGTGAAAATTAGATATATAATTTATAATAATCTAATATAAAATAATAAAGACTTAATAGTAAATGAAATCATTAACCTTAGTACGTGCAATGTAGTTGCGACCTCCGTAGACCATTATCCACATGGGTTTATTTATTGAACCTCACTGTAGCGGTATATTCCAAGTACATATAAATATATTATTATCACGATGCTGGTTAAATATTTATATGTATCTATATTATTCCAGAACATGTGGTCCCTACAAAATCAAATTACATTCACAGGTTATTATATATATGTATATTCATTCAAGTTTATTTGATTTTCACTTTAACTTGTAGGTGACCACAGTACATTTCTTTTGTTTTTGTTTTATTAATTACACAAAACTTAGTTTATGCACTCCTATTACTTTAGATATATTTATTTATTTTTTTTTTTTTATTTTGTTCTTAGTGTTATTTATTTTAAACTTATAAACTTAAAATTATTAAAGTTTAATTCTATGTATAGTAAAAATTATTTCACAAAAAATATAATGGACTATACCATTTATAATAGATTTTTGGTTTTTCTGTAAGCTCAGACATATTTTCTGTTCTCACTTATAATATTTTTTTTTTAATTTATTCACTTTGACCAAATTATCTTCATTTACTTTTTTATTGGATTTAGCTCATTTATGTTTTATTTCTTTTTATTTTCTACACTATATTTACTTTCTTTTTATTTTCTATATTTTTTTTTCGACTTGGCTTGTTCACGACCAAACTTAACATGTCCCAAAAAAAAATATTTTTTTTTTCCAACTCCCGAAATTGGTTTCTTCTTCTTCAATGTACCACTCACTTTCCCACCAAAAATGTGGTCTTTACCGAATATAACCCAGTTACTTTTCGAAACTTATTTCTGGTTTGTTGTTTTCCCACTATTCTTGGATGCAAGAAAGAAGTCAGGGGCACGAAACTTTATGTCTTTGGAACGATGAATCGTTACAAATCGTGGGGACGACTCACCCCTGTTGATATGTCTCATAGCCGGGCCATTATGTAATATAACGTTAAGTATTATTTCCAGGATAGTTTATTTGGAAATACGTTTATTTTTATCTCTAAAGTTTAATGTCTTTTAAGTGATAAACCCCTAAGATATTACCATGTTCGTCCGCCACTTCACAAGAAACGTTGCCCACAAGTTTAGTTACGACGCATTTATTAAATTTTGGGGCCAATTTAGATGCATAATTGTCAATTGCCTTACTCTGTTTGAAGTTTCGAACAAATACTGTTTGGCCAATGTGGATTGTAGGTTTTCGGGTCCTTAAATTGTATCTTCTTTGACCATGTTCGGAAGCCATAACGAGGTTATTTTGGACCTCTTCATAGATTTTATAAAGAACCTCAGGTTTTTCATCACTATGAATAAGGGGTCCACCGAATTGGTATGCTTGGCTTAACAAGTGGTATACTGAACCATGTAAAATTGCATGCTGCCCAAAAACAAGGAAATGGGGGGAATATTTGGAGGAATCATGGACAGAGTTACGGAGAGCGTGAGTAATGGCGGACAGATTTGAATCCCAAACCCGTTGGTCAGATTTGATATAAGCTCTTAGAGAGGCCAACAGGGTACGATTAACTCGCTCTGAAGCATTTGCCTGGGGCGAATACTTGGCTGTGAACATGTGGCGTACTCCATATTTCTTACATAAATTTTGAACAAGAAGCGACTCAAACTGTCTACCATTATCAGTAAGGATAACCTCTGGAACCCCAAACATCAAGAATATCTCTTCTTCTAAGAACCTACACACTTCAATGGCAGTGGATTGACGAACTGGTTTAGTTATTACGAATTTTGAAAAATGATCAAGCGCTATCAATATTCCAGTGTTTCCTGTTTTTGTGCGAGGGTAGGGTCCTAGGAAGTCGAGATACACTCGCTGAAAGGGTCGAAAGGTCATAGGAAGGGAACCAAGGGGAGGCTTACATGATTGGTTAGGAGGTTTGTTAGACTTACAGGCATCACAAGAATTAACAAACTGCACTACATCCGCCATAATGGATGGCCAGTAATAATATCGCTGGATGAGCTCCGCAGTTTTGTTAATTCCAAGATGAGCTGCAGTTGGAGGGCAATGAGCAGCGGTAAGTATGGAGTGTTGAAGAGGTTTAGAGATAAGGAGTTTGTATGCGGGAATATCGGGTGGGTTGATTTTGTTTGGTGAAGGTTTAATAAAAATAGAATTTTGCACCGTAAATAGATTAAGACCCTTCTTAGATTGTTGTAGAGATTGGGCTAACTTTTGATATGCAGGATCAAGGAATGCCGAAGAGTTTTGGTCAACATGCAATGGAGAATCGAGTGGTGGGTGCGGAATAATATCGAGGGATTCCATTTCGACTCTGGATAATGCGTCTGGAACAGCATTTTGAGAGCCTTTCCGAAATTCAATTTCAAAGTTGAATCCTTGAAGCTTGAGGCTCCACCGGGCAAGTCTTCCTGAGATATCTTTAAGAGACATCAGCCACTTTAGACTAGCATGATCCGTTATTACTGTGAACGCCAATCCTTCCACGTAAAGCCGGAATTTTTTTATTGCTTCAATAGCTGCCAAACACTCTTGCTCAGTAACGGAGTAATTTCGCTGCGCAGAGTTCAGTTTTTTCGACATAAAGGCAATAGGCCGATCATTACCTTCCGTATCTCTTTGAAATAAAACTACTCCGATGCCAGTTGAGCTTGCGTCACACTGGATATAAAACCGAGAGTTAAAATCCGGATTGACAAGGACGGGTGCTGACGCTAGTGTTTGTTTCAGCTGATTGAAAGCAAGTTCAGCCTCTTCGGACCATTGGAATTTCTTATTCTTTTTAAGGAGTGAAGTGAGAGGAGCCGATAATATAGAGTACCCGTTAATAAACCGCCGGTACCATCCCGAAACGCCAAGGAACCTTCTCAGTTGCCGTACGTTTTTCGGCGTCGGAAACTTGATAATGGCCTCGACCTTGTCTGGGTTAGGTCGTAATCCGTGCTCACCAACTACATAACCTAGGTATTCTATCTCTTTCAGTAAGAATTTGCTTTTCTGAACATTTATGGTAAGCCCAGCTTTTATCAACCTTTCAGCGACATCCTGCAGCAATGATAAATGTTCATCGAAATCAGCAGTTGTTATTAACAAATCATCAAGATAGACGAATACCCTGTCATGCAGATGATGAGGAACGATATTTGACATTAACCTACACAAGGTCTGCGGCGCATTACAAAGACCGAAAGGCATGACCTTAAACTGGTATAATGGACGCCCCGGGACAGTAAACGCAGTTTTTTCTTTCGAGGCTGGATCCAGCGGAATCTGCCAGAAGGCATCCTTTAAATCCAGACTTGAAATATAACGGGTACGATCCAGTCGGCTCAGCAGTCCGTCGATCAATGGCAAGGGAAATGCATCTTTCTTAGTTGCACTATTGAGCCGTCGAGCGTCAAGACAAAGTCGAACTTTACCATTTGCCTTCTTAACGATTGCCATTGGGGAGCTCCATGGGCTATGGCTTTCTTCAATAACATCAAGAGATATCATTCGATCTATCTCCTCATACATTTGCTGTTGAATAGCTGGTGATACAGCATAATGTCGTTGTTTAATCGGTTTAGCGTCCCCAATGTCAATTGTATGATACATCAGGTGAGTCCGACCCAATCCCAAACGCTCGAAGCTAGGTAACTTATCCACGATAGTCTGCAATCTCTGACATTGGTCTTCAGAAAGCTGATGCCGACTATTATCGGGGGAAGGAGAAGTGAAACGGGTAGATCAGATAAGGAAGGACAGGATATGGACATGGATGAAATTAAAGTGGGTTCAATACCAAAGGACTGCCAAAAATCACATCCCAGGTATAGCGTTTGCTGTAGAGCGGGAATCACATACAAAGGTATCTCAAGAGTCTTGTTGTTATAAGAGATTTTGGTTTTGACATATCCATGAATTTTAACAGTTGACCCGTTAGCAATTTGAACAACCGCCGGAATTGGATGGAGTGAAAGATTGCGTTCTTTAATAAAGCTGAGAGCGTCATGACCTAAGGCAGAAATATTGGCACCGCTATCGAGCAGTCCCTGAACTTCTGTTCCATTAATAGTTACGGTGGCATATGGACGCTTATCTTCAAGAAAGTCAATGGCATTACAAAATCTAGTTTTCTGAATATTTTGATACATTTTCTTACGATTTTTAAAATACTTGCAGGAACGGTGAAGCCGAGGGTTATTTTTGATTTTGAATATTGATGGGTATTCTGTAACCGAATTTATTGTGTGTGTTTTGGCTGCGGATGCCCTCGGTATGGTATATTGTGTGGTGGGGGTCGTTGTAGGATTTGCATCGGAGAACGACTCGACACACAGTAGTCGTCTCCTTTCTTTGGTTTAAATGCGGATTTAGGGATGAAGTAGTACGATTACAGAAAGTGAAATGTGGCTTTAACACATTTAATAATCCGCATCCGTAGCAAAATATTTGTGTTCGTACAACATCACAATCCACATAACAATGACCATTCCGTCGGCAGTTCCAACAAATTGGTATGGACGATTTATTCGGTTGAGTCATAGATGGAGAGCTAGGTGATACTTCATTAAAAGCCTCTAAATTTGGTGAATTTCCAATTGACGCGGTTAGTATCTGAGTATGTGTTCCAGACAACCATGAACCAGGTTGCACAGTTGATGGGTGTGTACCGTGTTCTTTAACAAAGTTTAACGACTCGTTATTTTGAATATCAATTTCATTGACCCTTGGAGAATGGAAGCTTCTTGGTATAGATTGTTCTGGAACCAGTCCGACATTCCGCCAAACATCTTCTGTAGCAATACAAGTTCTAACAAGTTCCGATACTGATAGGATATGTCTACCTGCTAAGTGGACTTGTAATCGAGCCCGCATATTTCTTTTTAAAATCTCCAAAAGTTGAAGTTCGGAAAACGGCACTCTTAATGGAAGAGCCAACGGCTCTTTTAACCGTTGTTTCCGAGCATCAATGATTCGCATAATATCGACGTCCGTCCGACGATCTTGGAATCGGTGAATGAAAGCCATTTTGAATTGATCCCAATTGCATCCAGGATTACTCTCAAGAACGAGCCAATAGTGCTCGGCAGCCAAACCTTTTAACAGAACAGGAACGTCATTGATCAATTCTGTTAATGGCAGATTATGCGTTCGTGCCATATGTTCAACTCGATAGAAAAACTTTTCCACAGCTAATCCTGAGGCGGATCCATCAAAAGATATCCCCCATTTATATACGGGGTTTGAATATGAGATGGAATTTTGAAATCTATGGGGTTCGGGTAGCATACCTCGGTTTATTAAGCCGGGAGTATTCATCTGATTTAGAGTGGACCCATTATATGACATAGAATGTGCAGTTGGTCTGGCATTGGGGTTTTGTGCAATTCCACCCGCGTATAGAGGAACTGGCATGACTGACTGGTAGGTTGTGCCATAAGGTAAATTTTGCGGAGTCGTATATGGAGGAACCGAGTTAGGGTTTGGCTGTGCATCTTCACTGTGTATTTGATGAGCCATAAACGTCGAATATCCATTTGGTTCTGTGGCTGGATAATTAGTTTGGTAATTTATTATAGTTGCATTATCCTGACCAGAAGGTATATTTGACGATATCGGATACTGCGAATAATTACGCTGTGGTTCGGATACTGCCATAGTAGTATCAAACCTCACTTTTAAAGGAGTCTGAGGCGGTTGGGTTCCGACTCTAGAGGTTGACGGTAATTGAGAACTACCGGTTCTCCTATTAGAGCTTGATTGAACTTCAGCGGTAATCGGATTTTGTGACGGTGACCCTGTTAAGGATTGAACTGCGGATACCACATTAGCATACAACGATTTGAATTGAGTAGGTTTAAATTTAACATTGGGGTCTTCGAAAGACTCATTAAAATTAGGATTTTCACCAAGCTTACCAGCCTGTTGATCTGGCTGGTTGATTAATGGGTTAACATGAGTTTCACTTCCGGAATCCGAATCAGATACGTCGTTGCCTTCAATTTCGATAGCTGCTAAAGAGGTTAACGAGTCATTTAGTGGAGTTTCAGCTAGTTTCATTTTTTGAACTAACTCTATAAGCATATTACTTGATGTAATAAGCTTAGTTGCAGCTACTTGAACTGATTTTGAAGAACTTATTCTATTCAATCGAAAGTAGATGTGACCCAGCTGAGAAACCAAAACATTATAATCTATATGATCGGGATCGTTTGTGAGAGTGTCTTGTATTATCTTTTGCACTTGTTTTAATTTATTTGAACAAAGAGATATTTCCCGTCGTGGAGACTTTAAGGCTTGAGGATGCGCTCGTGTTGGCACAAGATTAGGATCAGCTCTTTCCGCTACTAAGCGTTGATCGAGTTGCTCCATTTGTAAAAATAGTGGGCCTCTGATACTCCGAATCTCACACTCAATGAGAAATTCGTCAGATTCAAGATGCCTGCTTTGTATTAAGAGTTCCATATTGAATAGTGTAAGACGATGAACAACCCAGTAACTTGGATTAAAAAAAATAGCTTATTGTAAAAAAAAATTAATATAAAACAATAATAATATAAAAGAAATAATAATAATTGAAGAAGAAGAAAAACAAATTATCAAAAAAAAATTAAATGCATTATTTCTATAATTAAAATACCAAATTTAATTACTAAATTATTACCTTTCGGACCAAAAAAAAATTTTATACTTAGTTATACTAAGAAAGTTTATACTTAGAAAAAAAATTGAATTCAGTTTAGTTAAACAAAAAAAAAATTAGTAATTAATATATAAGGGTATGAATTGGTAAGTGCCCGATCATCGCCAATGCCGCATTTTTATTTTTATGGTAAATAAACCTCTGCCTTGGAGAAACGGAAAGATGAAGGAGGGGAAAGAAATAGGGAACAAAAAAAAAGGAAACTGATGTACCTTGATTGACAAGAACGAGTCAACAATTCAATGCAAATTTGAATTGGATGCGTCGTGATTGGTACTTAATTTAAATTAGTTGATTTTTTTTTTCATTTCCTTACTCTGTAATCAACATTGCAAATAATGGAAAACTGAGAAAAATAGAAATGATGCGAACGCACTTTCAAGTTACAAACAAAAATAAATGAGGAAAATTTTAAATTTAGTGACGAACAAAAAAAATTATTATATTTTTTTATTTTTTTTATTTTTAAAGTCATAATTAACAAACAGCTGATTCAATCACTATACTGGTGAGATAACAGTTGCTTTTATGACCAGCAAGAAAAGATTTAAAATAAATTAATGAAACAAAAAAAAATTGGGGAATAGAAGTGTCGTAAAATATTTAACAATGAAAACCGTTTATGTTTGGGCGCCATCTGTAACGAGTTGGTGGTCATGAATTGGGAATTAAGATAACCTTAATCACCAATAAATGACCCTCGCTACCGAAAATTTATTTTTCACTATTCAGAGCTTTGGCGTGGTCATATTTTGCGGCTAAAGCTCAGGGATTGGGGTGGGTTTTGCCAAAGATGAATAGCGCGTGCTAGACCACTAAGGAAAAGGAAGAAATACAAAAAAAAGGAATCCAAAAGACAGGATGGGAGAAAAGGAACAGGGTTTACTTACCATACAGCAGGCTACGTTACGTTACCAATTCATACCACTGTTAGGTTTTAGCGTCTCATGTTAGCAAAAATAAATAAAGAAACACAACCAAAGAAAAAAAACAAAAAGAAAAGAAAAGAAAGCAATAAAAAAAAAGAATAACACATGAAGATTTGTATCTAAACAATTATGTAACGTCAATTTATTTCTATAGTGAATTAACAGAAAAAAAATGCCGAAATACAAAAAAAATATAATCCAATATACACTATTACTATTTTAAGATGACGTCATTTCCCCCAAAAACCTTAATAATAACAGAAATTATATAAAACTAATCCTTAACTAAATGAAATTTAATTTATATGAAATAAGGTGAAAATTAGATATATAATTTATAATAATCTAATATAAAATAATAAAGACTTAATAGTAAATGAAATCATTAACCTTAGTACGTGCAATGTAGTTGCGACCTCCGTAGACCATTATCCACATGGGTTTATTTATTGAACCTCACTGTAGCGGTATATTCCAAGTACATATAAATATATTATTATCACGATGCTGGTTAAATATTTATATGTATCTATATTATTCCAGAACATGTGGTCCCTACAAAATCAAATTACATTCACAGGTTATTATATATATGTATATTCATTCAAGTTTATTTGATTTTCACTTTAACTTGTAGGTGACCACAGTACATTTCTTTTTTTTTTGTTTTATTAATTACACAAAACTTAGTTTATGCACTCCTATTACTTTAGATATATTTATTTATTTTTTTTTTTTTATTTTGTTCTTAGTGTTATTTATTTTAAACTTATAAACTTAAAATTATTAAAGTTTAATTCTATGTATAGTAAAAATTATTTCACAAAAAATATAATGGACTATACCATTTATAATAGATTTTTGGTTTTTCTGTAAGCTCAGACATATTTTCTGTTCTCACTTATAATATTTTTTTTTTAATTTATTCACTTTGACCAAATTATCTTCATTTACTTTTTTATTGGATTTAGCTCATTTATGTTTTATTTCTTTTTATTTTCTACACTATATTTACTTTCTTTTTATTTTCTATATTTTTTTTTCGACTTGGCTTGTTCACGACCAAACTTAACATGTCCCAAAAAAAAATATTTTTTTTTTCCAACTCCCGAAATTGGTTTCTTCTTCTTCAATGTACCACTCACTTTCCCACCAAAAATGTGGTCTTTACCGAATATAACCCAGTTACTTTTCGAAACTTATTTCTGGTTTGTTGTTTGCCCACTATTCTTGGATGCAAGAAAGAAGTCAGGGGCACGAAACTTTATGTCTTTGGAACGATGAATCGTTACAATACCTCGGATTTTTTGTGTTTGGCAAAGTTCGGATCCGCTAGACGGATATTTTTAGGAATTTGCCAGTTTAATGTATTGATTTCGATTGAAGGTTGCGAGCCTGTGATAATTGGTAAAACTAGAGCTTCCAAAAGAGTGCTAAACTCAGAGGTGCATGAGCGAATTCTAAGATTGACGGAAGACATGCTTGCGGTGGTTTTATTGTTGATTCCTCTAATGGATGATGCGAATTGTTTACGATGCAGACCAAACTGGCAGCAAAAGAATCCGTGATAATATGAGCCTGAGACGCTGAATCAAGTAAAGCTCTGCCAATAACAGGTACACCATTTTTGTCATAAACTTTAACCAATGCTGTTGACAGATAAACGTACGAGTTATTTGACGGCGACATTGGGTAAGAAAGCCTGATGTGTTGGTGTTACGCTCTTGACAGGAATAGATGTGATCACTTGAGGTTTAATGCTCGGAATTAAACACACAGTAGAGCTATCCTTTGCAACAACTTTCGTTGGTGTGGGTGATAATTGCTGCTTCTGCGATTGATTTGATTGTTGATGCCGTTACACGTGAGAAGAACTATCGTGACTGTTTTGGTTGGACTTTATTTCAACTTGATCATGAAGCAACGTGTGATGTTGTTCTTTGCACTGAAAACAGATGAATTTAGAAGTGCAAGATGCTAGTAGATGATCAGCTCGAAGGTAGTTGATTCAAAGAGCGTGATGATTGACTGCAGCTTTGCGTTCAGCAATTGGCAGCTTAATACATTTTCTGCACTTGTAAATTAAATGACCGTATCCTTTACAATAATTACAAGTTGCATTCGATTGAAGTGCCATTGAGACTCGAGGAATATTTGTTGAGCGACCTTGAATAGGTACGTGTATGTGGGTATGCAAATTAGCGGAATTGAGTTTATTTGAACGAGGAGCTTGACCTTCCAACACATGGCAACGTTTGTTAAGAAAGCTTATTAGTTCGTCAAGAGCTGGCATTCGTTCAGTGGGAGCTACGTCGTCCCATTTTGATCGAGTTTCAGGATCTAATTTTGAGCACAGTAAATATACAATTCAATCATCCCAATGTGAACGCACGTACCAATATAACGCACGTAAATTGGAATTAACGGTATCGAGCAGATGTCGAATATTTTCAGATGATGGTTTAACGATCGATTTAAGCGAGAATATTTCCCAAATGTGGTCTTCGCAAATTAATTTCTTATTTTGATAACGGTTCTGCAATAGCGTTAAAGCCTCTGCGTAATTTTCTGATGTTAATTCCAATGACTCAATAGTTTTGCTGGCAGGATTTAAAAGCAACGATTTAAGATATCCAAAACGAGCAATATCAGAAATACTAGGGTTGCTGTGTATTAGTTTGTGAAATGACTCGTAGAAAGTGAACCATTTTTTGCGATCCCCTGCGAGAGGAGCGATCTCACACTTAGGGAGTTTCACCAAAAATTTATTACTATCCGATTGACTTTCTTTACTACTATCGTTACTACCTCGATGTAAGCGTATTGTATGTAGATATTTATGCGTTATGCAGCCGAAGAAACAAATCACGTTACACTACCACTATTAAGTTTTGGATGTAGATCCCACTTCTGACCCCAATGTTAAGACGTTCAAGCTTTTTTGAACGTAAAGTTACTTCGCGTTTAGGAAATACAAATTTAAAATAGGATGGCTTTACAATTTAAATTAATTTTTAATTTTATTAAGATTTGTAATTATAATATGATATTGCGGAGACGTTTTTCTGGACTGAATGTATTTAATTTAGACAAATTTTTAATTGTATACAAATCAAACGGAATTTTATGTACGTACAAAAAATCTATAGGTAAGATATACACTATATAATGTAAAAAATGAAAATACATAAAGTTCGCGAGTTCTATAATAACAATAATAAATTATTTTAAATGTAGATGTGTATACAGTAGAAGTCATGAATGCGCTTAAGATGATTTTTGCTGTGCGGCAACACTATCTTTAACAAAGCCGACTGTAATGTGTGTGTGTGTTCACACAAGCCAAACTTTATGCATACATCAACCTTTAGCAGCATTAGTGAATATTCTTCTATTCGTACACGAATGCGAATACAGTATCAATACCATTAAAGCTCAGGCCAATTATTCTCTTTTAAGAGTTAGTATGAGTAAATGGTTAGAAAACAACAAAATTTGTACAATGCGTTCGTAAACTGTCGATTTCTCGTAATTTTTTGACTTGCTTTGTTATATCTTACAATACAGGCCTTAACATCAATTTTTGTATATGAGACATCTAAATATGATTATTTATCAGGACTGTCGTAAAATAATTTTCCCATTTATTGATACATACTCAAATTTTTCATTCATAAGAAATTTTCCTGATTTTTGTTTGTATTTTCGGCTAATATTTAAGTTCGATAATATTTCGTTTATCGAATATGATCACATGATCAAAATGGTTCAATGTGATTCGAGAAAATGTATAAACAGTGATTATACAACGTAACTCCTCTTTTGCATTTGATTCTTGTGTAGGAAAAACACTCTAGCACACAAAGAATACACAAAGTCACAAAAATTATTATTTTTTGTTTTGTTTACGTTGATTTTTTTGTTTCTTTTTGTTTTTGATGGTACATTGTCTGTTACTGTTAATTGTATTGTATTGTATGTTTACTTGTCGGCATGAAAAAAATTGACCAAAAATAGATGTAATTTTTAGCGAATTTAAAATATATTTGAGGAAATATAAATTTTTATTATAAATATAAATATATAAGTTTAATAAAATTGATAAATATCTAAAAACCTAAAAAAAATTCCGAACAGATAAAATTTTAGGTATATTGAAAATAAATTACGAAAACATAAAATTTATCATAAAACAAATACATCCTGTCGTCGCAACTGCTCGTAGCAAACTAAAACAAAGCAACAAAATCAAAAATAAATTAAAAACGAAACGAATGCACTAGAAGACAACAAAGCACAACAAACGTAATTGACCAAAATATCAATTTTATAATTTTTATAAAGAATGAAAGTAATTTAAGTCATACAATTCAAACTGTTTTAATAATCCTAAATAAAAATTCTGCAAGCCTAAAAAAATTAAAACGCATAAAATGTTATGTGATCTAAAAATACTACGTAAAAACCAAAATCATACTGACAACGAACACGTGGTTTCACCTCAAATGCTCGTAGCAAACTAAAACAAAGAAACAAAATCAAAAATAAAATAAAAATGAAGCGAAATGCACTAAAAGACAACGAAGAACAAAACTGTTTGCATTATTTCTAAAAAAAATTGAAACGAAGGAAAAATGGAAAAAAACGAGCGGGATGCAAAATAAAATCATATTACTATACTACTTGTATGCGGGAACCAGAGCACAATATAACAAACAATATGCTTTTAAACCCGATATTACAAATTCATTTCGTTTTATTTTTCTATTCACGATCGAAAATATAAAAATCTAGATTCTTAAATCTTCAAAAACATGAATTAAAATATTGGTTTAAATGAAAATTATTAATCAAGGATTGTTGATAAATAATCATTTTCCAAACTCTGGAAAGTGAGTAATTGGTTATCGGGCGTGCCTACCAAGTTATAGGAAGTTAAAAGTCAAAAATTTCGAAAAAATCAGCTTTTTCATACGATTGTTGATGTATTTACCACTTTCTAACCCATTACACAACATAGGATCGGCCATGTTTTTCGATGGGAAACGGCCGTATACATATACGCATTGGTTAGACATATACAGTTATTATATAATGTAAAAAATGAAAATACATAAAGTTCGCGAATTCTATAATAACAATAATAAATTATTTTAAATGTAGATGTGTATACAGTAGAAGTCATGAATGCGCTTTAGATGATTTTTGTTGTGCGGCAACACTATCTTTACCAAAGCGTAATTTGTGTGTGTGTGTGTTCACACAAGCCAAACTTTATGCATACATATGCTGTAGAAGCATATGAACCTTTAGCGGTATTAGTAAATATTCTTCTATTCGAACACGAATGCGAATACAGTATAAAAAAAATAAACAAACGCACACCACCTAAGTATTATTGAGTAAAAAAACTTTTTTCACGCAACGATACACCTAAACACATCAAAATTTTAATTCGATAAAAAATTTTAATAAAATCTAATGGTAATAGATAATGTTTTATTAAAAAATTTATGAATTTCCAAACTCGACTGAGCCCAAACTTTTTTACATGTAAATTACAACAACACAAAACGTGTACGTCATATTTTTCATATAAAATAAAAAATACAGTGATGTCTCGATATTTCCATCTTCATACATAGATATTGTATTGAAATTTATTAAAGCTTTTCATTACCCCCGCTCAACTGTAATGAGGAATTTTTAACAAATTATTTATGCATACATTGCAATTATTTCTTCTTTAATTTATTTTATGCATCATAATATGAATACTATAGTATGCATTATACATCGCTAAGGTTATAGACACGTAATTTTACTTTTTACATACATTATAAATTCCTTTTATTGTAAACCCGATCTTGAAAGACTTAACAAAATGAAAAGCGGTGCGGGAGGGGGGGGGGGGGGTGTAGAGCGATTGCGACATCCCACATGAGACGTCCGACGTGCGATATTTAATTTTTTTGTTGTATGCAGGCAAGCATTTTCTTGTATATGCATTTGCTCTTATTCTTAAAATGAATTGAATTGTTATGTAGAAACTATACGAATAAGAAAGATAAATAGTAACTTATTCTTGTTCATCTTAATGAGTAAAAAGTAAAGGAAAATCATATTTACTGTATCTAGTGCTATTGATCTTAATATCTTTACATTATAGTGAGAAAAATAAAAATTTTATTTTATATGCAAAAATATATAAAGCTATGCTTAGTTGGATGGTCATCCATTTGCATGTATAATTTTAAAGGATTGTGGTTAATAACATTTATCGAATTGTTTAAATAATTTTATTCGTGATTAAACAAATAATAATGCTATGAAGTGCAACCTAAATTTTACAAAAATTTTAATATAAAATTAGTGTGAATAAATAGTTAAAAATAGAATAGTTCATTTAAAACTATTTAATGGTGTTTATCAAAAGTTAATCTAAAATTAAGTGTACACATATATAATAAAAAATTAAAGTTCAATAAAATAACTATTACCTGTAAATAAAGTAAAATTGAAATGTATGCTAAAAATAAATTTATAAGTAATAAATTTAAAATTATAAGTTTCAATTTTTGATATCTACAAAAACATCTGAAAAGAGTTATGAAACTCTAAAGTAAGTTTAAGCATATCAATTATTTTATACCCGACAAACAATTTAAAAATCTGGTATTGAAAAATAACCAATATGAAACAAAAGGACCGAACTATATTTTCTCAGACTTTCTTTTCCTCAAGTACTGTAAAAAAACCGAGTTTTGGAACACCTTGGGCAGTCTCTCTTGTCTGTACGAAGACTATACGTTATTTTACAGTTTAGTTGACCATCTTTTGTCCCGACCAAGAATATTTTGCCAGCAAATCGTACGAGCACAAATATTCCAAATAGTTTGTAACACTTTTGTTTGTTTTATCTGCAGCCAATTTAAAGAAGTGAAGAGACTATAAAAAAATGTATACACAAATATGGTTTTAATTTATAAATTAGTGATTTCATTTGGTACAATTAGTCAAATTGCTTGCATGCGTCTTTTCCGTTTAATGTAAAATTATAAAAGTTTAATAGATAATGAAAATTACCATTTGATCCATATAGTTATGTTGAGTTAATTTAGAATTAAGTGCTGCAAGTTGCTCCACACTAGTAATAGGTAACTTTGATAATACAAAGTTGTCATCTTTAATTATTGTAGATTGATTTTTTTTTGGTAAGATATTCATTGTTCAGAATATCGTTAATTAATGTCACCTGTACCAGGATTACTTACCTTTACTTACCGTAGACTTACTTAAAGTGTCATCCTCTGATGTGTACAGTCTACTATTTATTAATAAATGTCAAATGAATTTGGTGTATAATAAAAACAAATCTACACAAAGTTATGATCGATATGCAGAAATCTACTTGATCAACTTAACCTAATCTGCTTGATCAAATTTCATTGACTGCAATGGTCATGATTTTTGTGTTGAGAAGTTTTATAATTAGTTATACAGCCACACTCAAGAGGCATAGTCAAATAAAAATTGAACTCAAAAATATTAAATAAATATTATACATATGAAATAAATAATCAATAAACTATAATGTAAATAATAATTTTATTGATTGCATTTTGTTCATGGTCCTTCGAGCCGGATACCGAGTTTAAGTAATCGTTCTTTCGTAAACGTAATCTAATTAAATTCGCGTATATATAGTGAGTGTACCACAAAAATCAAAATTACTGCACATCGGACGCCATTAGTTGACCGCAAGGAAACCACGCTGGGATACAAGGAAATTTTACGCCATTAAAGTTGCTGCTAAATTATATTTCCGGAGTCATCGAGTGCTGCGTTGCCCTACGTCGATATTATAGCGTTCCCAAACGCATGCATTGAAGAGGAGCTACAGCCTAAATTATTCGAACATCGCAATAAACAGAAAACCATAAGTAGACGTTTATATTTATGTACTTTATTTGCTAAGAAGAGAACCTGGGTGCCTGTTTGTGTGTGTGTGTAGAAAATTAGATAATTGGTCATAATTGAAACCGCCGTAAACTATGTCGATTCTTGCCGTACAGTCACGTGGTCGAGTTCTCGGGTCATTGACTTCGATTCGCAAATTCACATCCGCCATTACGAACGATACTGCGTTTTATGAAATTGAGGTTAGACTTCAAAGATTAGAAACTTTGTGGAACGAGTTTTTCCAATATGAAGATCAAATTGGGTTAGCGCTCACAAATAATCCTAATCTTACATTGGAATTGAAACAGGAAGAGTTCGAAACAAAATTTTTTGAAGTTAAGTCTATATTGTTAAAGTGTCTTCAGGAGCGTAAACCCACCGTCGCGCCAACTAATAATACATCGATGGACATCTTGTTAAATCAACACCGAGCGTTTTTTGAAGGTCTAGCCGATCGGACACAGACTATTAATGATCGGTCAATAAATCAATCGTCAGATTCGTTGAAGTTACCGCGTGTGCGTATCGACAAATTTGCGGGAGACTATGAAGCATGGCCGGCATTTTATGACTTATACACATCGTCTGTCCATAGAATTGAAACTATTTCGAAGGTGCATAAGTTTCAAATCTAAAGAGGATCACTTGTGGGACCCCCACTCGACATAATTAAAAATTTTTTGATAACCGACACCAACTATACGATGAAGCATGGGAGAAACTCGTCAAAAGGTACAACAAAAAACGACCAATTCTCAATGCTTATATTGATCGATTTATGAATCAGCCCTCGGCAGTAAATGGGTCATTAAGGTCCCTTCGTCAGATTTCAGACTCATCAGATGAAATTTTAAGAGGCATTAAGGCACTAGGCGGAGCAGCAGAAAATAGAGATCCCTGGCTGATTCACATATTATTGACGAAGGTCGATGAAGAGACACGGCGAGTATGGGCAAAGGACACCATAGATGATGACTTTCCAACCATCCATACATTTCTGGAATTTCTAAACAACCAGTGCTATGGGAAGGAAAGCTCAATATCGGAGAAAAAATCGGGATTTAAAAGTGTGAGTGTAGTAAAATCAATGCATGTCAAGAGAGAAAATGTAAAATGTCCCAGTTGTCAACGTCCACATCACCTGTACAGATGTCTTAAATTCAAAGGAATGACAATTCAAAAAAGACGCAGCCTGGTCAACCAATTGGGAGTATGTTTCAACTGTCTTCGAGAGGGCCACAATGTCAGTACTTGCCCAACGGATTATTCGTGCCGCATATGCAAATTAAAGCACCATACACTCCTACATTTGGAACTAGGATTTATTCCTTCTAATTCGCAACCATCAACTAATAACTTCATCCAAACTGACCGGTTCATAAATACCAAGACAAGTTCAAGTGATGATCAGTTGACTGGTGTCGATGTAAGCTCAGCTGTTGCCGCAACGCTTACCAATACCGCACTTAATGTTACCACATTTCAATCGGCCATATTACCAACCGCATTAGTGTACGTCCGCGATTCAGCTGGAAATAATCATTTAGCACGCGCATTGTTAGACTCGGGGTCGCAGTCAACCTTTATCACAGATAGTCTAGTACACAAATTAAATATCAGACGCTCACCTACAAACGTTCGTGTCAGTGGAATTTCTGGATTGCGGGCTGAATTCGTTAAAGGAGTAGTAAAGGTTGCACTACAATCAAGATACACCACGGCCGACTGCTTTCATTTGGAAGCGTTTATACTTACCAAACTAACTACTCCCATTCCACAATTAAAGATAGACGAACGTGTGCTAAAGGACGTGAGTAAACACCGCCTGCAGTTGGCTGATCCTACTTATTACAGGCCAAGTAAAATTGATATTCTGCTTGGTGCAGATATATTCTTTGAGGTACTGAAAGCTGACAAATTCCGAATTAACAAAAATTTAGTTGCGCAATCAACAACATTCGGATGGGTTATTGCTGGAAGGTTGTCTAGCGACACGAATCATTCAACTTCATGTTCAACAGTCATACAAGAGAACGACACCAATCGCATACTAGAACAGTTTTGGAAATTGGAGGAGATTCCAACTACATCTAGTATGTCCGAAGAACACTTACGGTGCGAGAAACATTACGTAGACAACTGTCAGCGGAGCTCGGAAGGCAGATACATTGTAAGGCTGCCTTTTGATACGAGCGCTGGGGAGTTAGGCCACTCACGATCAGCCGCCGTCAACCGCTTATTGGCAATGGAACGTAGATTTGAAAGGGATTCGAATCTGAAGGAGCAATACATAATCTTCATGAATGAATATCTTAACTTGAGACACATGGAGATGAGATGATGAGATTTTATGCGATGTTACAAGGTGTTTTTATCTACCACACCATGCCGTAATTAAAAATGAGAACACAAGTACAAAATTACGCGTAGTGTTGACGGGTCATGTGAGTCAGCGTCCGGAATTTCGCTTAACAAGAAACTCTTAGTTGGACCTACCATACAAAGGGACTTAATATCCGTGTTGTTGAAGTTTCGAAAGCATACTATTGCATTTTCCTCAGATGTCGAAAAAATGTTTAGACAAATTAAGATCAATCGTTTAGATCATGATTATCAACGTATAGTGTGGAGAAACTGTGCGTCTGAACCCATGAAAACGTTTCGACTAACCACAGTGACGTATGGCATGTCGTGTGCGCCATTTTTGGCCATTAGAACGCTGCACCAAATAGCAGATGATAATAAAACAGCATATCCCATAGGATCCACTCTATTAAAACGAGATTTTTACGTGGACGATTGCTTATCGGGAGCTGATTCACTAGAGGAAGCAAAATGTGCCGTTCGAGAGCTTTATGATATGTTGAGTCAAGGTGGTCTGACGCTTCGCAAATGGAGGTCGAATTCGGTCGAGCTTATTAAAAATATTCCACTAGAGAACCGAGACGAAGCAAATTTGAACTTAGATGATTGTCCTGGAACCGTCAAGACGTTAGGGCTACAATGGAACCCTTCAAGAGACACCTTTTCGTATAAAATAATTGCTAATCCTGAACCTGCCGTAACCAAACGCGAGATGTTGTCGCAGATTTCACGAGTTTTTGATCCGTTGGGCTGGATCTCTCCCGTTGTGATTGTATTTAAGGTTGTCCTACAGAGATTATGGCTACGTAAATTAAATTGGGATGATCCACTACCAGAGGACTTAGCGCAACAATGGCGAACAAATCAAGCATCACTCAGCGATCTAAAGCAGGTAGAAATGCCGCGATTTCTAATGACACATCGTGAGATCACGGATATACAATTACATGGATTTTGTGACGCCTCCGAGAGTGCATATGGCGCAGTAGTGTATATTCGCGTCACGAACTCTATCGGAAGAATAAATACCAGATTAGTAATCTCCAAAACTAAGGTTGCACCGATAAAACAGGTCTCATTGCCAAGGTTAGAGTTATGTGGTGCCGTTTTGTTGAGCAGATTGATGAAGTTCATACGTAATGCGTTAGAAATCGAGAATGTCGAATGTTGGGCGTGGACCGATTCGGAGATAGTTTTGGCATGGTTGTCCGACGTTCCACGGCGCTGGAAATGCTTCATAGGTAATCGAACGGCTGAGATTCTCGAGATTCTTCCCAGAGTGAGATGGGGTCACGTCATATCAAAGGAAAATCCAGCAGATGTTGCATCCAGAGGAGTAACTCCGAAACAGCTAGTGAATTGCGATCAGTGGTGGAACGGGCCATCCTGGTTATCTAAGCGAATAGAAGAATGGCCAAAGCTTGTGAAAACTAGTTGTACTAAGTTAGAAGAACGTCCCATTTCAATGGCTGCTCAGGTTAAAATAAATCCACCACACTTGCTCCAAGATCTGTTCGTAAGGATCGAATCATTCTCCAAAATAAAACGAATATTGGCAAAAGTTTTGTCCGTTACTAAAATCAATCGATTGTTAGATATTGTTGAACTAGTAAAAAGGGCGGAAAAACTGTGCATAAGATGGGTACAATCTGAAGAATTTGGCGATGAAATACATGACCTTAAACGAGAAAAACAAGTCAATACGAAAAGCAAATTAATTTCATTATGCCCGTTTATAGACCAAGACGGTATCTTACGAGTCGGGGGAAGATTGCATAACTTGCATGCATCATTCGACAAAAAACATCCAGTATTATTACCAAAGTCACACCTGTTAACCGACAAAATTATTCGAGAGACACACATTCGGTATTTGCACCCAGGAGCTACGTTACAAATTAGCATCCTGCGGCAAAAATACTGGATTCTTAACTGTCGAAATGCGGTGCGACACCAAATTAATAACTGCGTGGTTTGTCGCAAACAACGAGCGTCTACGTCCCAACAGTTAATGCGAAGCTTGCCGGCTTCAAGAATCACGCCTAGTCGTCCATTTCTGCATACAGGTGTAGATTATGCTGGCCCATTACACCACAAATCCAGAATCGGAAGAGGTCGCGTACCGATTGTCAAGGGCTACATTTGTCTTTTTATTTGCTTCGCTACGAAGGCTGTTCATATTGAGCTTAGCCACGACATGTCATCGGCAGCATTTATCGCAGCACTTCGTCGATTCATAGCTCGAAGAGGGGTTCCTACTGAAATAATATCCGACAATGGAACCAACTTTGTGGGAGCTAAAAGACAATTAGGAGAACTATACGATTTATATCAGCAAAATTCGAAAAATAAATCAATTAAAAATTTTCTTTTACAGAATGAAATTCGGTTTAAATTCAGTCCTCCGAGCGGTCCACATTTTGGAGGGCTGTGGGAATCCGGAATAAAGTCCATCAAACACCATCTGAATCGAGTGACAAACGGGGTGGTTATGACTACTTGGGAAATGCACACTTTACTTGTGCAAATTGAAGGTCGCCTTAACTCCAGACCACTGTGTGCTATGAGTGATAACATTGAGGATCTCAACGCTTTAACACCAGCGCATTTTTTGATCGGAGAAGCGATAACCACCATTCCCGAACCATCTCTTGAGCATATAGCAAACAACAGATTGTCCAGATGGCAAAATGTACAATCCAGAATGCAAGGTTTTTGGAGACAGTGGCAGACAAACTACTTACACACACTTCAACAGCGGCATAAATGGAATCAGGTCCAAGAGAATTTTAAAGTTAATGACCTGGTTGCCATAAAGGAGGAGAACTTGCCTCCGTCAAAATGGGCAATGGGTCGCATTACAATTCTTCATCCTGGAAACGATGGGCTAGTTCGGGTAGCATCACTGAAGACATCAACAGGAATTACAAAGAGACCAATCGTCAAGTTATGCAAACTGCTTTCATCCGACAATTCCAACTGAACCAATACACACTATAATATATTAAAAACAGGAGTTTTTAATGGGCCGGAGAATGTTCAGAATATCGTTAATTAATGTCACCTGTACCAGGATTACTTACCTTTACTTACCGTAGACTTACTTAAAGTGTCATCCTCTGATGTGTACAGTCTACTATTTATTAATAAATGTCAAATGAATTTGGTGTATAATAAAAACAAATCTACACAAAGTTATGATCGATATGCAGAAATCTACTTGATCAACTTAACCTAATCTGCTTGATCAAATTTCATTGACTGCAATGGTCATGATTTTTGTGTTGAGAAGTTTTATAATTAGTTATACAGCCACACTCAAGAGGCATAGTCAAATAAAAATTGAACTCAAAAATATTAAATAAATATTATACATATGAAATAAATAATCAATAAACTATAATGTAAATAATAATTTTATTGATTGCATTTTGTTCATTCATTATAGCCTGTAAAATTTCTTTTATATCTGCTTGATTATTTAATATTCTGATTTGGTTGTCAATTACAGCGGACAGCTTTCATTTGTTCTCTTTGATATAAACTTTGTTTTTTTTATCTTTTCTTCCAATTGTTTTAATTTAGAATAATGTTTGTCATTAATACTAGTAATTTCTGATACATTTTCTTTATTTGAGTATTCGCCGATGAAACAATTGGACCGAAATACTGGCGTGGTAGGTAATGTGACAATCGATTCTGTGTTAGGTTTGTTAAAATTTTGCTGTGGCAAATTATTGTATTGGGTTGGAACTAAATTTGGAAGTGGTTCGTCGTTCTGGTCTATTAATTCTATTGTATTAGTGAAGTCATTTGAAGTGATATTTGGTTCCAATGATATTATTGGTGTATCAAAAAGTTCATTAAAATCTTTTGTTTGGTATGGTTTATTTATTGTTTTGTAGACTGCGTCATCGCATTCAGTGTTGGAAAATTCTGCTAAATATTTTTCTTTTTCTTTTGCAACACGATAGTCATTGATGTCTTTTTTTTAAAATTATACATTTAAATTTTTCCCACTCCGGATTTGGGTCATACCGTTTTTTAATGGCCTGTTTACAATTATTTGGCCATGCAACCACTTCATTGTCTATTCATTTTGAGCAAACAATTGATACCTCCTTTCTGCCATCTTTACTTAAGGTTTTTATTATAGAATACATTTATTGTTATTGATTATCTGTTAGAAAAAATATTAAAAACTGTACATTAATAATTTATTTTAATATTAATTAATGAAATAAAGTAAAGAAAACATAAAATCCCTCATCTTTGTTTTCCATTGCAAAAAGCTTCTTGTGAACATCAGTAACATTAAATTTCTCCATAATGTCTTTAGGTTTTAAAGAAGTTTGATAAATATCAAACTTGTTCGAAGGAATTGGTAATTTGTAAAAATCCGACAGTGTTTCCATTTTTCTACCCCAAATACATATTGTCGTTTCAATTATTTCTACATACTCGAATTTTACAATTTCCTTGCCTTTCGTTATAAACCACCATTTTTTTTGCTATTATCAAGTTTAGCACCTTCTAATAAAATTTGATTATAATAAGTTTGTCCACCTTTATTTTCTTTCTTTTTCAAACAGGATAAGTTACATTTAAATTATTTAGGTTCAAACTAACGTTGCTTATTTCGCAAATTCTGTTGTACAATTGTGGCAATGGTTGATTAGGTTTCCTTAGTAAACATTTTATATTGTGCATAAAAGATTCAAATTCGAAAGCAGAAAAACTATCTAGGTCACCAAATTCGTTAAAATCTTCTGCCAAATGTGATAAGCTATGCATATTATAGGTTAAATGATGACTTCCGTAGAGACTTTTAACTCTTTCAATAAAATTGTTTAGTATTTTATTAGCAAGGTTAGATTTAGTTTTGCAGTATTCTGGGTAATATGAGGATTCCAATGTGTAAGCAGAGAAAATTATTATATTTATCATTTGGCAATATATTTTTTAAGACAAATGGTCCACTATATAATAAAAATGTTCTAAACTATGTGGCTTTAAAATAGGAAAGTTCAGATAGAGTCCTAATTTTTCTTTGAAACTCAGACGGCTGGCAATAAGATATTTGAAAAAGTCTTTCATTTTTTTTGAGCTTGTAGCAGGTAAAAGTGATTTAGTGTCTCCACAAACCCACATTTCAAGTAATTTTTTCATTACACCAAGACAAACGAGATGCATATATTCCAAAGGAAACTGTTTTATCATATCAATTTTTTTTTCTAAGTTTTTCTAAGATAGTAGTAGATCTATGGTGTTCCTCATTCTCTCTGTTTCTTAACGAAATATTAGTTTGTTTGTTTGTTTTTATCTCTACAATCTGTTTCGGGGCTCGAGGCACTCCCAACTCTTTCGCAGTTCGCTTATTTACGTCCTACCTTACGCCATTACAGCCAAATCGAAGACGTACGGCTATAGGTCCGATTTACGTAGAACCATCTGCACATTGCATAGCTCCATGCCACCCTATAGTACTGACATGGAAGATGGGCCGGCCCATGAATTCTGCACTCCAACAGGGGGTCATAGATGTGTTCATTCACACCACCGATCGTAATCGTGTGGTGAAAAATCCCTTTGCCATCCTGCCGCTATCGGGATTCGAACCCGGTACCTCCCGCTCCAACTGCCGCAGCTTTAACCACTGCACGAAATATTAGTTCTCTTTTGTGCTGTTGTGTTAATTGGAAAGGTTATTCTATTTTTAATGTAATTTATTTATTATTTATTTATTATTATTTCGTTTTTATCTTATTCTAAATATGTACAAATGATATTATCGTAAAAAAAAACAATATATAACAAAAATAAAATAAAAAGTAAGAATTTTTAGAAACCAACAAGTAGTTTTTGAGCAAAAATCCTAATTCATATTAAGTGATTTAAATATACTCAAATATTCTTAATTTAACTGTGAAGTTAAAATAAACACACATTATTATAAAGAGTTCTAAGTTAACTGGATGAACCTTGAATCAACTGTGTTATAACCAACATTCAATATCAGAAACTTCCATAAACCAAATTCTAAGATTTCTTGAAAAGTTTAAAAATGTAGGTGCAGATCTTATTGTCGTTTGTAATTTATTATATAAATATGGCGCCTTATAATTATAAAATTTTTTGCACCGTTCCTTACTTGTAAATGGAACAAATAATTCCACAGAACGAGTACAATAAGGTCTAGGTTTTATATATTTTAAATATCTCGATCGTTTATAAAATATCTTTAAAACTTTATAAATATAAAGCTTTCGCAACGGTAGAATGTTATCTTTCTCAAAAAAAATAGAGATTGAATCATTTCGCTTTTTAAAATGAATTACTCTAATTGCATATCTTTGCATATTGATTAGCATGCCAATATTACTTAAAAATGAACCACCCCAAGCTGCAATTCCATACTCTAAATGACAATTAACTAAAGGATAATATAAATAATTTAAAATTTTTCCGGGCACAATACGACGTAAGACATATAGTTTCCTAATACCAATAAAAATCTTAGTCTGTATTTCCTTAAAATGTTTTTTAAAATCTAACTGCTGATCAACCCATACTCCTAAGTATTTATAATGGTCAACCCTTTTGATCTCAATACAGGCATTTTTACAAGTAATATTATTACAATCTTCTCTGTGAAATTGCACTGAATTTAAAGGGACAAAAGAATCAACACGAGTTTTATATGTATTGAATATTATAAAAACGCTTTTATCACTTAACACTAATGAGTGCATGTTAAACCATTTACTTAAAGAAGTTAAATCATCTAGCATATTATTGAATAATCCAACATTAGACATATTTGAATATGAAATTACTGTATCATCAGCAAATGCTGTTATTTGACCATGGAGATTCAATGTTAATAAAGAATTTATATAAATCAAAAATAATATTGGTCCAAGAACCGAGCCTTGTGGAACACCAGATGTGATTGTCAGCTTTTCAATAAGTATATCACCAACCCTTGTAGCTTGATGCCGATTTTCTAAATACGTTTTAAAAAAATCTAGAGTTATACCCCTGAAACCAGCATAATACATTTTATTAAGCAAGACACAGTGATCTACAGTATCAAATGCTTTCATAATGTCAATAAATAAAGCCAAATTGACCTTGTTGGAATTAATCCCTTCGTAAATTGAAGAAAGCATTTTTATAATTGCATCTTCAGTGCTGGAGTTTTTCAGGTAACCAAACTGATAGTGATTCAAAAATTTCGTGTCATATAGGAAACTTAACACTCTTGACTTGACAAGTTTTTCAAACATTTTTGAAAAACCAGATAAAAGACTTATAGGTCGATAATTATTCTTGTTTGTAAGATCACCTTTTTTATGAATTGGTATTATAATTGCAAATTTTAAACTATTGGGAAATATACCACTAGACAAACTTAAATTAAAGATAAATGATAGCGGCTCCACAATAAAAATAGCTATTCTTTTGATACACATGTTAGAAATACCATCAAATCCACAAGAATTAGTAGATTTCATTGTATTAATGTGGTACAGTAGTTCTATTGGGCAAGTGGGAGTTAAAAAGAACGATTTATTTTCAAATCTGTTTGAATATAGAAATGTTTTCACATCACTTAAACTATATGATTCCTGTAAAATATATCTATCTTTAATTTTACCAGAAATTTCAACAAAAAACCTATTAAAAACATCGGCAATATTTTTAGAGTCATTTAATAAGACAGCACATGAATCATCGAAAATGAATAAACTTTGGTTTTTAGAATTTTTAAAGTTACCAGTAACATCATTAATTATTTTCCATTGTTTTTTAATGCTATAATTAGAATTTAAAAATAATTTTCTAAAATAATTAAATTTTGCATTCTTAATTGCTTTTCTAACTTTAGATTTTAAATTTATGTATCTATTGAGTAGTCTTACGTTTTGAGGATGCTTTTTAGCTTTTATACCCAGATTATTTTTAAATTTTATTAAATTTAAGAGTTTAATATCAAACCATGCTTTTAATTTATTATCAGGTAAGCGGCGTTCAACTGATTCGGTACATGATGTTACATGTTTCGAGAATGTAAAGATGAATCTATCATAAGCCATATTTGCTTCATTACCATCAAATACATCAACCCATCTTTCAGAATTTAAACAGTGTTCAAGCTTTGCAAAATTAATTCGTTTAGTATTACTAGAAGATGATTTTCTGACAGGTGCAACAGGTATCATTAATTTTAAAAAGGTAGCAGAATGATCAGTAACTTGTAGATCCGTAACAGTGGCTGAATACGATAATGAATCCAGAGATGGCCTAATTCTCAGAAAAATATGGTCAATGATAGTAGCACTAGTATTTGCAATTCTAGTAGGCTGATCGACAAGTGATAAAAGGCCATATGAAGACATCAGTAACATGAAATCTACAGATGATCGACACTGGGAATTCAAATCAATATTCATGTCTCCCATAACAATTAACGCATCACAATGAATCATAATTATAATTATTATTATATTATAATTGATATGATATGATATGATATGATAGGGGAAGTACAAGCCAACCAGTTACGGTGATTCTGAGATTGTTACCATAATCCTGGAATATATTCAGCAGAGTTCCAAATAGATATCTGAGAATTTTTACTCCAAAATTATGCGGGCCCAGTCCCTGCTTGCATCCCAACATATAAGGTTTAGGAAAAGGAAACAATCACAGAAACGACTAAGGTGATAATGCACTGCACTAGTCATTGCTAACTACATTATGTATTAGTGAATTATAATATATTGTTAGTATAATCATTTTCACATAGGGATTGAGTTTGTTATTATTGTTAGTTGGATAGGTAAGGACAATTCTATATTCATCATACGTATTCGTATCTCCTCTACAGTTAAAACTGGAGTACTTTAAAAAACATCTTTGGGTCATCTCATCATATGCTGTATTTAAAGATGTGTCCCTATAATTCCCAATCCATCACCATCTAACGCGTGGGGAGTATAATTTCGCGATGACCCGACAGCATTCTATATACAATATGATGATCTAATACATTGTCAATTCGTTTGTAAGGGAAACTATTTAAATAAATAAATAGTTTAGTGCAGTCATATTTAGCTAACCTGATCGATCATTCCATTCCACACATTCTATCTTTATGTCCGTTTTAAGATTTTACAACAAACATTTATACAATACACCAAAGTAGAATTCTTGTATAACACACTACAATCCAATGAAAGAAATCACCAAAGCGGCCGTCCGATTTAGAAAGTTAAATAGTTTGTAATAGAATTATTATACAGAAAAATGAAGCTGCTTATTAAAGTAAAATAAACTTTCTGGTCAAGACCACCGGTCAAGTGATCCCCATCTAATGTTAAGAATGTCACTCAAGAAATCTTATCCATTTACACTTATATGAATAAAGAAAACAAAATTATTTAAATAAATTAGTGTTTTCCATAGAAATAAAGACAAAAGTTAATTATGGTACGTATATATACCCAAGAGCAAAACTGTGGACTTTATTGACAAAATAAAATCAAGAGGAATATTAATCGTTCCTTTAAAACACGATTATCCTAATATATGAACAAGCATCTGCTAAATCGAACATTTTAGCCAATTAAAATCTCGCCAAAAATAGGTAATTTTACTGATCATACATATTATCGTCAATAAAATGATCGTATAGTGGTAGTGATCTTAGATCGTATTAAAACAATCTTCAATCCCCTTTACCATTAATATACATGGCAACATTAAAACCTCAATAGTCTTATAGATATAATCTTTAGTTCAAATTTGACAAATATGAAAGCATCATTTCAAAAACTTTTGAATAGCAAATTCATCAATATAGAAGGTTTTGCTGTATTTACCGATATAAATGTATGTACATACTAACATGTATATTATAATATTTAAAAACAAACTGAAAAAATTAAAAGTTAATTAACAAACTTCATTTTGTTGTTCTTTTGTTCAGGATCAGGACTGATCTGTTTCACTGTCTTCAAACATTATATCTCATGAAAAGTGGTTTGGGCGTTAAATAGATTCGTGCTATAAAAGAAGAAATTTCGCGTTGTACTGAAACAGATTTTTATTTCAACTCGCGTTTTATCGAAAACGCGTTGTATAAGTACCGCGTTAAACGAGGGATACTTGTATATATATATTAAAAACAATTGTTTGTTCTTTTTTTCCCGTGCAAGTGAACACCTGCACAAAATAGAAAATAAAACAAACAAAAATTCTCTAACCAACATAGGAAAGAGAAGGATTGGAATTTGATAGACGAAACGAAAAATATGTTATATACATAATATTAATACATAGGACGTTCAAATGTAGACTGTAAATTACAGTCTTGTAATGTATGTATTTGCGTTTTCAACATCAAATTATGATGTATATACAACACACATAATAACAATACCAACGTATATAAAAATAAAATGTAAGTTGCCAATTACATTGAATGTATATATAGTTGCCATTACAACGATCGCACAATGGCAGTGATCGCGTTAAATTTAAATCTCCAAAATCTCTTTTACTGTATACTGTTGATACAGACATAAAACAAAATATTACAAATTGTTTAAAGGAAAGGGGAATATATATAGCGTTCTATATGAAGAGCGAATTATAGGATGGGGAATGAGGTAACTAAACGAGACAGAACGAAAGACATATCGCATGCGATCGTTTCCAACGGAATATTGTGATGTGGATATGAAAATTATGTATATAGCAATACCACTAAAGATCAGGCCGACTACTCTCCTCTACGAGTCAGCACGAGTAGATGAATAGAAAACAACAAAACTTGTACAACTCGTTCGTAAACCGTCGACTTCTCGCAATTTCCCGACCTTGCCCTGTTGCATCTTACAATACAGGCCCTAACATCAAACTCTGTACACGAGGCATCCAAACATGACCATTTATCAAGACCGCTGTACAACAAATTTCCCACTTACTGATACATGCTCAAACCCCTCATTCATAAGAAACTTTCCTGATCCTTACCCCTACTTTCGGCTAACATGTTAGTTCGACAATACTTCGTTTATCGAACATGACCACACGATCAAAATGGTTCAATGTGATTCGAGAAAACGAATAAACAGCGACTATACAACGCAACTCCTCCTTTGCATTCGAACCCTGTACAGGAAAAACACTCTAGCACACAAAGAATACACAAAGTCACAAAAACCATTTTTTTTGTTTCGTTTACGTTGACTTTCCTGCTTCCCTTTGTCCCCGATGGTACACTGTCCGTTACCGTTATTGTACCGTATGTTTACCCGTCAGTATGAAAAAAAATTGGCACAAAATATATTCAATTTTTGGCAAATCCAAAATATATTTGCGGAAATACAAATTTCAATAAACATATAAATACAAATAAACCCGATATTATTCCACTCATAATTCTACCGACTACCCCGGATGACAAAACCCGTTTAATCGTTAATTCGTCAATTCTATTTCGAAAAACTAAACGAAACATCAATCCAACTACTTTTGGAAACAACAAAATCAACGTCTTGTTTAATCCACCTCCTAGTCAAAATTCAGACAGATATTATCAAAATCCAAATAAAACCGTCAAACATCCATAAACCTACAAAAAACAATTCAAACAGGCAAAACTTTATGTAAATTGAAGACAAATTACGAAAACACAAAATCTATCATAAAACAAATACATCCTTCCGTCGCAACTGCTCGCAGCAAACCAAAACAAAACAAAGCAACAAAATCAAAAACAAATTAAAAACAAAACGAATGCACTAAAAGACAACAAAGCAGTAAAGCACACAAACCCAATTGACCAAAACATCAACCTTTTATAAAGAACCAAGTAATTTAAGTTTACAACCAAAACAGTTCCAACAATCCTAAACAAAAACTCTGTAAGCCTAACAAAAACTAAAACGCACAAAATGTTACGTGATTCAAAAATATTACGTAAAAACAAAATCATACTGACAACGAACACGCGCTTTCGCTGCAAACGCTCGTGGCAAACCAAAACACTAAAACAAAGAAACAAAATCAAAAACAAAATAAAAATGAAGCGAAATGCACTAAAAGACAACGAAGAACAAAACTGTTTGCACCATTTCCAAAAAAAATGGAAACGAAGGAAAAATGGAAAAAAACGAGCGGGATGCAAAACAACATCACACCACCACTCGTATGCGCGAACCAGAGCAAAACACAACAAACAATATGCATTCAAACCCGATACCACAAATTCACTTCGTTTTACTTTTCCATTCACGATCGAAAATACAAAAATCTAGACTCTCAAATCTTCAAAAACATGAACTAAAATATTGGTCCAAATGAAAATTATTAATCCAGGACTGTTGACAAACAATCATTTTCCAAACTCTCGATAGTGAGCAACTCGCTATGGGGCCCGCCTACCAAGTTCTAGGAAGTCAAAAGTCAAAAACTTCGAAAAAATCGACTCTTTCATACGATTGTTGATGTATTCACGACCCTCCATCCACCCACACACACATAGGATCGGCCATGTTCTTCGATGGAAAACGGCCGTACACATATACGCATTGTATATAGAATCAATGCGTATATGTACACGGCCGCCCTCCATCGAAAAACATGGCCGATCCCATGCATGTGTAAATGAATAGAAAGTCGCAAATACATCAACAATCGCATGAAAAAGTCGATCCTTTCGAAACTCCTGACTTCCAACCTCCTAGAACTTGGTAGGCAGGCCCCATAGCGAACCACTCACTATCGAGAGTTTGGAAAATGACCACTCATCAACAATCCTGGATTAACAATTTTCACTTAAACCAACATCCCAATTCATGTTTTTGAAGATTCAAGAATCTAGACCCCTATATTTTCGATCGTGAACAGAAAAATAAAACGAAATGAACCCGCAATATCGGGTCCAAACACATATTATTTGTTACACCCTGCTCCGGTTCGCGCATACGAGCAGTAATACGATGCTACCCTGCATCCCGCTCGCCCCCTTCCATTCCTCCCCCGCTTCCACCCTTCCCAGAAACAATGCAAACAGCTCCGCTCTTCGCCGTCCCCCAGTGCATTTCGCCTCATTTCCATTCCACTCTTGATCTTGTTTCCTTGTTTCAATGCTTCAGCCTGCCACGAGCACCTGCAGCGAAAGCACGTGTTCGTTGTCAGTATGATTCCACTTTTACGCAATACCCTCAAATCACGTAACATTCTACGCGTTTCAACCTTTGTCAGGCCTACAGAACCCCTATTTAGGACTACTAAAACTGCTTTAATTGTAAACTTAAACTACCCAACTCTTTACAAAAAATTGACACTTTGGTCAACCAGGCCTGTGCGCTTTACTGCCCCGCTGTCTCTTAGTGCATTCGTTCCGTTCCCAATCCATTTTTGATTTTGTTGCTTTGTTTTGTTCCAGCTTGCCACGAGCAGTTGCGACGGAAGGATGCATCCGTTTTATGACAAATTCCATGCTTTCGTAATCCATCTTCAATTTACACAAAATCCCACCTGTCCGAACTATTCCCTGTAGGCCTACAGACATTTAACAATTTTATCCAGATTTTGATAACATCCATCTGAACTCCAACTAGGAAACAAATTAAACAAAACGTTAATTTTATTATTTCCAAAAACAATCAAATTGATGCCTCGTTTAATCTTTCGAAATAGAACCAACGAATTAACAATTAAACAAATTTTGTCATCCAAAGTAGTCAGTAAAATTATGAATGGAATAATATCAAATTTATTCACACTTATATGCCTATTGAAATCTACATTTCCGCAAACATACCCCAAATTTGCCAAAAATTAAATATATCCCATGCCAATCCCCCTTCACACCGACAAGTAAACACACAATACAATAACAGTAACAGACAATGTACCACCAAAAACAAAAAGAAACAAAAAAATCAACGTAAACAAAACAAAAAAAACAACTTTTGTGACCTTGTGTATTCTTCGTGTGCTAGAGTGCCCTTCCCACACAAAATTCAAATGCAAAAGAGGAGTTACGCTATACAACCACTGTTTATTCACTTTCTCGAATCACACTGAACCACCTTGATCATGGATCATATTCGATAAACGAAACATTATCGAACCAACATACCAGCCGAAAACAAAAATAAAAATCAGGAAAACCTCTTATGAATGAAAAATTTGAGCATGTATCAATAAATGGGAAATCCACTGTACAGCAGTCCTGATAAACAATCATACCTAGATGCCTCACACACAAAATTTGATGTTAAGGCCCGTATTGTAAGACACAACAAAGCAAAGTCAAAAAATTGCGAGAAATCGACAGTTTACGAACGAACTGTACAAACCCTGCTGTCCTCTACTCATCCACTCACACTAACTCACAAAAGAGAACAATCGGCCTGATCTTTAGTGGTATTGATAGAATACAAAGACAAAACGTTATATACTATAATATATAACGGATAAAAAAGAATAGACTATATAGTAAAATAAAATATAATACTATGTAATAATATATAATGAAATTTAATATAATAATATAATATAATAACGATACTCATCTGTAATTAGATTTTCAACTACACACACACACACACACACAACGCATTTATTTTATTTAATTAAAGAAACACCGAGCAGACAAAAACACGTCTACTCGGTATGAAGATCAACACAATACTCATAATTATTATTATATTATAATTATATTATAATTATATTAGATTATAATTATAATCATAATTACAAGAAAATTATATTAGGTTTATGGTGTAACACCTCTAGTTGGCAAAAGAATTCATCCAAATTCCTTCTTAAACTTCTTATATTCTGATGAACAAAATTCATTTGGTTATCAATCATATTCTAATCTATATAAGAAAACAAAAAGCAAATTTAATAAGAACGTTAAAAACAACTACTTGTTACTAGTCGTATCAACACTTAACTTAAATTTATCAAAATCATAAAAGTTATTAATGAACAATGGTTTCAGCTTATCATCCTTCTTCAAAAATACGGTATTATTCCTGTACCAGCAGTATTTCCAATTGTTGTGACGTTTAAATTGTTGACGTTCAGTATAGAGCGCCATTTTTGATGTTGGAACCAGTTCACGTATGTAAACATTCCTCCCTTCAGGCAAATTTAAATCAGTTGTGATTATAGTTTTCTTTTGCTTCTTACATTCAAATAATTTATATTTTAAATCTTCTGTTTTTAATTTCACAACAATTAAATTTTTTTCCGACTTGGTCACTTTATACCCGTGATAAATACCAATGATAAATACATGTTTGTTTTTACAATTGTATATTCTACCTAAAATTGGCCAAAACCAACTTTGGTCACTTTTCGTAATAGGCGGACCGTCAATATTTAGATCTAAAACAATTTCAGATAGAGTTACATCATTATTATCCAGAAAAGCTTCAAAAACTGAACTAAATCCAATATGTACATATTTTCCTGGACTGCAATCTATCATTATCATATCTCTAGTTTTTGGAGTGGGCAAAAGAGTTCGGTTGTCAGAAGGTACACTGTACCCAAGTGATTTAATGAAAGCTAATAATTCGTTCAAAGCATTTTATTTTATTTTATATTTAACAGCCCAAACATGCAAGAAATCTATCATTTCTACTGTTTTTTTCATTTCACTTTGATCTTCTTCAAAATCTGATAGTACTTCTTGGCTATCTTCCTTGTTATTTAGTTGAATAGTACAAGAACATTCGATCGTGGTTTGGCAAACAATTTTGCTCTGTAATAATTGAAACTTGTTCAATATTATCAATCGGAATCCCGTCAGATCGCGGATTATGATTCGAATTAATGAGACGTCTTTTAATAGATTGCTTTGAAAGATTGGTTAACATTTTGTACTTCGGCATTTTCTGAAGTAATGTTTATTAAAATTGTTAAGGTTAAAGGTTTGTTAAAAAGTATTAAATATTTCTCTTACCTGTTACTTACACACACATACACACCACACACACACACACACACACACACACACATACACATCTCACACCACACATATACCTACACATGCGCTCACACCCATACACACAAATACACACACACACGCACACTAAAACATACACATACACATCATACACGCTAAAACCATTGCTTAAACACGCAAAACAACCACCCGAGCACACACATCCATACAGCAATGTATCACTTCACTTCCATGAAATTCAAAACAAGATACTTACGTTATTTAATTATCTATCAATACTAACAAATTTAGTATCTTATAGTCCTTAGTTATTATTTTTTCACTCAAAACCCCCTTCACTAAAAGCCGCCCAAACTTTTTAAATCACAAATACCATAATAGATTTGCCAGACGTTTCATAATGTTAGTTACAGCAACAATGCAATGTAAATTTAAGAAAAAAAAAAAAAATGGTGTTTCTCGTTTGCTTTCGTCAAAATCAATTTCAAATCACGAGACACACACTAATAAATGGTTGTTCTACTGGACACTGGTTCTACATACTTTGTTTTGTTTATTTACATTTATTAGTTATTTATAGTAGGTAAACGTAGGAACACGTATTTTGAATATGCAATCTTTTAATTAAAGGTAACGAAATTTGTATTAATCTGAATTTATAATTTGACAATAATTATAATACAAATAATGTACCTTTATAATGTATTTAAAAAATATTTTATTTATTATTTTTCGGACATAACACTTAACCTAAACCACACAAGTCAAAACCGTTGAATATTTTATATTTTTGTTATTGTAATGTCATTCCTCTTCAAATCTTCGATTGTTGTTGTTGTTTTTATTTTTTGTTTTTCATTGCATCGTGCAAATCAGACAACAAATTTACGCATTCGGATTTGCATTGTACATTTTATATTATTTCTCGTGCCATACTTTTATTTGTGTTGGTTAGTTTTTGTACATTTTATATTATTTCCCCTGCCAAACTTTTATTTGTGTTGGTTAGTTTTTACACAGTTTTTATATTATACAAAATTACTTGATTTTATTTTGGCGTATATATATACGCCAATACTACCTCGTGTCTGGCAGAAACCTTTTAATGTATTAATCTCTGACGACTTGTTATATAGGAGATTTTGGTTTCACTTATTACCGTTATATTATTTATTCACTTATTATATTTACACCAATGTATGCGATGTATGCGATACGTCTTTCTTCCACGAAGATCAGATGAAAATGTGCTTCTCGAAAAACATTTACTGTTTTTCTAATCGGTGTTTGTATGATTTTTTCGATTTTAGATTCGAAGAGTTATTTCAATGTTTGTTAGTTTTTTTCCCAACATTATACAGTCACAATTATTTCCTTACGTTCGTAAAATCCGAAACAAAAATGTGCTGATCTATTATGATCATTTTTAAATTTTTAATACGTATAATAAATATATTTGGTTTTCATAATAGTTAAGCTCGAAAATGGTTCGTGTACTTTTCGCTTTAATTTATTAACCGACTTTATACGGACGCTAAACCATATAGCTTGTTGCGGTGAATAATTGTTTGTCGGAATAGTTAATTAATTAACTTAAATAACTCAATTTTTCAATAGAAAATCTGATTATTTCTATTAAAGAAATTCTTCCAAAAATTCACTTGAGGAATTATTATTATATACTAATTAGCGAAGAATTATTTATTTAAATTTACTAATTATGCGACGTAATATTTTATTAATATATTTATAATATATTTTCTTTTATTAATTATATAAATTACTATTTATGTTCAAAATTAATTAATTTATTATTTTAATGCTCATTTAAATTTAAAACATGTGTTTCATGGAAAAGCGAGCAAACGAAAGAAAAAACAAAAATCCAGAAAAAGCTTTCTTGATTTGAATTATTTAAATGTTTAGTGTTGTCAATGTTACAAAGTAGTTATAAAATAAACATACCCGCCTCCTTGAAACAGCATGCTTTTCGACAAAAAGTTATTATTAAATTAAACATTTCATTATATAAATTAACAAAAAAAATTATGAATAAATTATACATTTGAAAGCAAATGCAAATATTAACTTGACATAGTGCCTACATATAATATTGCTCATATAGGTAATCAATATTTAATTTAAACCGAAATTACTAAATTTAATTATTATGTATCACTTGATCAAAAATCCAAACAATCATTTATCTAGTCATATATATTTTAGAAAGACGCAACCTGAAACTTCAGCGATTAATTCAGAAATTTAATAAATTTAATGACTATTCTACGGTGGTTGATAACACATTATTTCAAATTATCAGTGTTTTCAATGGGAATTGGACAAATACGATTAATAGCTCTTTTGTAAGTTCCTGAAGCAGTTTGAACGTTCACAACTCTTATTATACCGTCTGTACCATAGAAAACATCAGTGATTCTACCCAATTTCCAGCACAAAGGTGAAAGGTTTTCTTCCTGTAACAGAACTAAAGTACCAATCTTCATATTTGGTTGTCCAATAGACCATTTGTAACGTCGTTGCAGTTCATTCAAATATTCTTTGGACCAGCGACGCCAGAATTGTTGTAACATAAATTGTATTTTTTGGTATTTTTCCAAGCGATCGAATTTTAAATGTTCCAATGATGGATCTGGAAATGATACTAATGGATGACCTATCAGGAAATGACCAGGAGTTAAACAATTTAAATCGGTTGGGTCACTGGACATAGGTGACAACGGCCGAGAATTCATACAAGCTTCAATTTGCACGATTAACGTACTTAACTGTTCGTTGGTGCAAGAGCTATAACCAATTGTACGCTTTATATGATATTTTGCCGTTTTAACAGCAGCCTCCCAAAGCCCACCAAAATGTGGAGATCTAGGAGGTATAGTATGCCATTGTATACCCTGATCAATGCAATATCTATTAACAATCTCTTGATGAGGCTCTGACATAACTAACTTCTTCAAATTGATTAGTTCCGATTTTGCTCCTACAAAATTTGTAGCATTATCTGAATAAATGTGACTGGGAAGTCCTCTACGACCGATAAAACGACGTAAAGCTGCAATAAACGATGATGTGCTTAAACTTTCAACCAATTCCAAGTGAGTAGCTTTGGTCGAGAAACAAATAAAAACAGCTATGTACGCTTTTGAAATCACCCTTTTATTATAAATGTGACGAAGATTAAAAGGACCGCGGAAGTCAACACCTACAACTGAGAATGGACTTCCAGGGTTAACACGGTGTTTCGGTAAATTACCCATTAATTGATTTTGTATGATCGGTTTGACTCGAAAGCATGTAATACAATTTTGAACTATTTTACGGCACAAATTTCGTCCATTTGTTATCCAATATTTAGTACGTAAATTATACAATAAGCTTTGAGGTCCGCAATGTAGTAATCGAGCGTGTTCGCTTGTTGCCAATAATTTGGATAGACGATGAGATCCTGGCAATAATAACTGATGTTGTGCGTCAAATGGTATATTTGCATGCTGGAGGCGCCCTCCTACCCGAAGAAATCCATCAGCATCGATGAATGGTCGAAGCAAATGTAATTTACTCTTTGGTGATAAAAATCCCGATCGTTTTAATTCATTTATTTCTTGTCGAAATACAATGGTTTGCACGTATTTTATTAAGCTGTTTTTCGCATTCTGTATTTCCGACACTTGTATTTTTCCAGAATTATGCAATTCTGAAGGTTTACGACAGTTTGTTATGAAACGCTGACAATATGCTATAACTCGAAGTAGTTTAGTAAACGAAGAATAACGTTCGAATATATCCCATTCGACTTGATTTAATAATGCAACTTCAATTTTGCGAAGCTCTAAATTCTCTGAATTTATTTGAATGTTGGGTCGTATAGGCCATTCATTCTTATTACGATATAAAAAATTTGGACCTTTCCACCAAAGTTTGTTATGTTTAAGATCTCGTGGCAATGCTCCTCTAGAAATAATATCTGCAGGATTCTCTTGCGTTGGTACATAATACCAATTTGAAGGATTACTCAATTCCTGAATTTGGGCAATTCGATTTGCTACGAATGTTTGATATTTTGATGGTACATTTTCGATTCTATGCAGTGTTATCATAGAATCACTCCAATAATAAATTTTATTAAAAGAGATTTCCATAGAAGATTTCACTTTGTCCATAACTTCCGCCAAAAGAAGAGCTGCGCAGAGCTCTAATCGTGGAATTGTTTGACCACTCAAAGGTGCAACGCGCGATTTAGCGCATTGTAATTTAACATTCACACTTCCTTCTGCACTAACAGAACGTACATATACTACACAACCATAACCAAGGTTGGATGCATCTCCGAAGCCATGTAACTCGATTTCTGTTGCTTTCGAAATTAGTATAAAACGAGGAATAGATATATTATTTTCAGTTATAAGTTGGGATTTGAAATTATTCCAATCGGCAAGTAATTCACTATTTAACTCATCGTCCCATTGCAAGTTGGGTGTTGACCACAATCTTTGCATGAAACATTTTGCAACGAATATTACGGGAGCGCACATTCCTAATGGATCAAAACATTTTGCGATGTCCGACAAAACAGACCGTTTTGAGGTAATTATCGTTTCACCTATATTCCAACTATCGTAATCAATTCGAAACATATCCTGTTTGCTATCCCAACGAATGCCCAAAACTGTTACCAAGTTTTCTATTGTAGTCTCATTAGCTACATTACTATCCGATAATTCATTTACATTGGATTCGAACTTACGTAATTCGAAACCACCCTTTGCCAGCAATTTAATTAATTCTTGCTTTAAGATCTGAGCTTCAGCTATGTTTCGTGCACCGGTAAGGACATCGTCCACGTAGAAATCTCGCTTCAATACAGTTACTGCATTTGGACTGATATTGCTCTCTTCTTCAGCGAGCTGAAAAAGACATTTAACAGCAAGGTATGCAGCCGATGCAGTACCATATGTTACGGTACATAACCGATAACACTTGACACAATCACTTTTACTTTCACGAAACCAAATGCGATGTAAGTCTCGAAATTCCTTTTTCAATAATACTTGTCGGTACATCTTAGCGATGTCTCCAGTGAAAACTACAGGATATTTTCTAAAACGCATAACAATAGAAAACAAATCCTGTTGCAAATTTGGTCCCACCATGATACAATCATTCAGCGAAAGTTCCGAAGAAGTTTTATGAGAAGCATTAAAAACTACCCTTAATTTCGTAGTGGTGCTTTTATCCTTTATTACATAATGGTGAGGGATGTAGTAATTTATACTATTTGTATTTTTATATGGTTGCTGTATCTCTTCCATGTGTCCTAAGTGTATATATTCTTTAATGAATTCTACGTATTGACGTTTTATATTTGGTTGTTTATCCAATTTTCTTTCTAACCAGAAAAACTGTTTCATTGCTGATAAGCTTGATTGACCCAATTGATCAATATTAGATTTGCAAGGTAAGGCTACAATAAATCTACCTTCATTATTTCGTGTAAAATTCTGCAAGAAATGTTCTTCACAACTTTTCTCTTCTATTGAATAATTACCTTTTTGTTCGAGATTTTCCATTTTCCAAAATAACTGAACTCTTTTATCAAGATCGTATAATACGTCTATATCCGATTTTTTAGAAGCGCTCATGCAACCTATAATTTGTTGTTCTGATTTTAATATTGAATCGTTATTGTTTAGCCCTATGGTATTGATAATATCACATACCCTTGGTGAATAATTTATCCTTCCCGCGATCGCATAACCAAATATGGTATTGAAGAATGGAGGTAAGTTCTTTGATATATGTTGTTTACCTGGTAACATAATTTCATTATAAATCTCTGAACCTACGATCATATCAATAGGCGAAGATTGATGAAAATTTGGATCCGCTAAATGGATGTTTGAAGAAATGGTTTTACTATCGAATGGCACCGATATTGATGGTAGATCGTTTGTAATTCTTGGCATTATTAAAAATCGTAAATTTGTAGTGTAATCACTGCATTGTGACGTAATTGTTATATTCGTACAATATTTAACTTCACTTGACGATGAATTAATACCTGAGATAGAAGTGACTGCATTTGACCTTTTAGCTTTTAAAAGCTGACATATTCGTTCGGTTACAAAATTAGCTTGTGAACCACTATCAATTAAAATTCGACATGGAATTCTGAAGCCTTCCCGAGCACTTGCCCAAATAACAGCTGTAGGCAATAAAACTTCAGAGTAGTTTGAAGAAGACTGATTGACCACTGCGGTGCTAACAACCGATGAGCCTATGTTGTGGACTGTATTTTGTTCTTTTTTTATTTGTATTGAAGGTTGGTTAATCGAAGTGGTTGAATTCTGTGATGATATATCACTTTTTGAGTCTCCGAAATGTAATAAGACATGATGCCGCAATGAACACAAACTACACGAAGGTGCGGCACAGTCCATCACTTTATGGTTATCAATTAGACAATTTGTACATAAATTATACTTTTTTATGAAGTTAAATCGTTGTTTCGGTGTGATGTTAGATTTTTTGAAGTTAACACACTGGTTTAATAAATGAGAGCCATTACAATATTTGCATAATTCTATTGCGCTTGATACGAATGATTTTTGTGGTTTTGGTAATTGGTTAGATGACTTACTGGAATAACCTTGACTTGATTGTAATGTCATAGATGATTTTATTGAACGTAAAATTTTGATTCTATTTTGAATAACTTCTGTAAATTCATCGTAAGTTATGCTCTTTTTCTTGGCAAATTCCTTTAGTATTTCGACTTTCGAAGCATTATCTAAACGTTCGATTAAATGATGTCTTAAAAACGGAGTAAAGACATTAATTGCATTTAAAGTTCTTAACGCTAAAAAGTGATTGTTGAAGGTATCCAGAAAAGTTTGAAGTGCGGTTGCTGAACCTTCTTGAGGCTTTTTTATTTCGTATAAGTTTCTTAAATGCATATCTTGAATATTGGATTCATCATCGTAAAAATCAACTAGAAGTTTCCACACGATGGGATAGTTATCTTCCGTTATTGGATAAGACTGAATTAAACGAAATGCTCGACCATCCCGTAGACATGAAACCAAATAACAAAATTTTATTTCCACATCGATATCATCATTTTCGTGAATCATTTTGTTATACATGGCTTTGAAATTTAACCAATTAATTTCTTGACCATCGAATTTTGGTAAAGAAATTTGTGGTAGTTTAATTTTGTTTCTAATTGTTTGCAGATGATCACCTTTAAAATCGTTTGGCATTAATTCTAATTCATCGATACTACTACGTAATTCCACTTCTATGTTATAATAAATTTCTTCAAAATCTTCTCGATATTTTACATGTGGATCGTTGTCATCATCGATAAATGTTTCTATCTCTGATTGAACTTCGTCAAATTTTGAAATAATACCCTGTATTCGTGACAATATTGCCTTATATTCGGAAGCTGTATTAATAGCGCCTTCAGCTAGTTTGTTACTATAAAATGTAATTTGTGATTTTAAACCACCGCGACGTTTCACTAATTTTTTAAATTCTTCCGTATCCATTTATGATTTATTATTAAATAAACTTAACAGATTTTGGATCAAGCGGAACACTAATTAGCACCTTTTTATTTATCTAACTACGTATATGAGCACTAAACCTAGAAATTTAAAATTATATATAGGCAAATCAAATTAATACCTGAATTTTTTATTAATATGGAAAGTGCTTTATAACTAGAATCCAAATGCTAACGAGATGATCTGCTCCAAATTCAAATGAAAATCCAAGTATATGTTGAAGTTGAAAATGGTTGCAATTCGTAGAAGTTTAAAATGATATATTAAAGTTCTGCAAATATGTAATACAATCGAAGTTCTGCTGAAGTACCGTTGACACCATGCGATTGTACTCAAATTAATAAGCAGCATGTAGCGAAAATTTTTGTGTTCACAAATTAAGAAATGAGTATTCCAAGGAATATTTTAATTTGTTGATTTTTGAATATTTTAATTTATTGATTTAATTTGTAGATTTTCGAAAAGATTTCTTGTACACATTCATTTATATCCGGCTCGAAGGACCAATGATTATTTCTATTAAAGAAATTCTTCCAAAAATTCACTTGAGGAATTATTATTATATACTAATTAGCGAAGAATTATTTATTTAAATTTACTAATTATGCGACGTAATATTTTATTAATATATTTATAATATATTTTCTTTTATTAATTATATAAATTACTATTTATGTTCAAAATTAATTAATTTATTATTTTAATGCTCATTTAAATTTAAAACATGTGTTTCATGGAAAAGCGAGCAAACGAAAGAAAAAACAAAAATCCAGAAAAAGCTTTCTTGATTTGAATTATTTAAATGTTTAGTGTTGTCAATGTTACAAAGTAGTTATAAAATAAACAAAATCCTTAATCAATTTAATATTTAATTTTTTTAATAAAAACATTGATTTTATTTTACAGTCAATGCAACAAGATGTTTTCATCTAAAGAAATTCTTCATCGTCATCAGAAAAATCAACATTAAAATGAATTAAGTTCATGTGAAATTTGTGGGATAACATTTTGTAATAAACGTAATCTTGCATATCATCTTAAAAGAAATCATAAGACTGCTGACATCGCTGATCTGATAATAGGTTCTCTTCCGAGAACGTCACATGATGGAGAGCTCCCAGCAAAAAAAAATAAACTTGTAGAAGAAAAGGAAAATGAAGAAGTAGAATGTAATATTTGTAATGTAAGTTATATTAAATTATTTAAAAAAAACATCTAAAATCTATTATTAGCACATAAGAATGCTTGTCTAAAGAAACATACTGGAGATGAAAATATTGAGGAAATTGCAGTAGCCTTTAAATCAAGAATCATAGCTTATAGGATTTCTGATTTATGTGTAGATCATATTAGTATAATTGAATTTTTGAATTCGATAAAAGATAAAATAGTAAAAGTGATAAATCTTCAAATCAGTGTATCAGGATCTGCTAATTCGAATTGTATGCAAAGTATATGAAACCAGATTTGAAGAATGATTTATCCGTTAGTACTATAAAATTATTCAATACAGAAAATGTTATAATAACAGAAAGCGTTGATATAAATTCAATATTCGCTAAGATTGTTAAAGCGCTAAACACTCAGACGAAGCGAAGACTTTCAAGGAAAAGAGTCTGGTTGGGCTGTTATCCCGAAAAACAATTTACAATTTAAGTAGTGTAAAGTAACCAATCAAGGACTGAGGAACCGAATAGTTTTTGGTCGGACAACAGTTTCCTCAAGTACTCTAAAATAACCACGAATTGTCAGACCTTGGGCGGTCTCTTTTAAATGAAAATTGCCTGATTAGTTATTGTACAGTTTTTTATCAGTCAAATGTAATGCATAAGGTAGGACATGTGTGGTTCTAGTTAACTGAACATAGACCGACCGGTTACTTTTTGATTTTTTGTCAGTGATTTGTTAGGTACATATAATAGGTATGACACATGTTAATTGGTTTTGTGGCGGAAACCAATCGGTTGTTTGATGGTTTTTCACGCATGCTATGCGGAGCTCGTTCACTGAGTAAAGACTTATCATTTATTTTACAGGTTTTTGTTGAAATGCTAGGTAAAGTTTATATATTATCCGCGATGTTTATAGACTCGATGAAAATGGTCAGTAATTTTGATAATTGATTATAACAAAATCAAAATGTTTGGGGCTAAAACGGAGTGTGCCTTTTCCCCTTTGAGTAAAACCACAACAAAAATAACATTCACTTTTTCAAAGAACTATCAAAAATGCTGAATAATTTGATCTCTTACTGTATGTAAATGAAAAAATATTTTTCAAAAATTCATTACTTTATTTTTAATAATTAAACCAATTCAATTCAGCGTGATTTATACAAAGTTTTATTTAATTTGTTTTAATTTAGTTTTATATCTGAAACTCGCCCTCTTTAAAAATTCCTGGACACCACTTTTGACTGAGTCAAATGTGATAACATTGTCACTATTCAAATAATTGAAGACGTTCCTTAAGAGCTCCAAAATATTCGATTGTTCGGCGAACACTAATTTATGTATATCTGAAAAAATAAGAAGAAGAATCAAAAAGTTTTCAGTGTAACATACCATATTACTTCCTCGCCTCTATAAACAACGTTAGATATGTATATCTTTACCATGGTTTATATCGGATAATGTGACAAAAAGGAAATGTGTCGTATTATTCTTGTGAAAATATACGAATACGCCTGGTATAATTTTTGTATCATGCTGGAATTTTAATTTAATATTTACCTTTCGAAAACGACGTTTGCCCCGACCAGGAATATTTGGTTATTAAATCATACGTAAAAAGATGTTCAAAGATGTTTTTTATCGTTTTATTTATATTCTTCGCTTTAAATTTATATAAATACACAGTCTGAAATGAATTAAAAATTATTGTTTTGGATTAAGACACCTTATTTTTATATTACCATTTGATCTATATAGTGTTTGCTGGATAATTTACTGTTGAGTTTAGTTAAATTTTCTACTGTGGTTATTGGAAGATGTGGTATTATAAAATTTTGATCCTGAATTATAGGTGCCTGGTTTTGTTTCGGTAAGACGTTAATAAACATTTGAAGACATTCCATAATGTTCTTTTGATTTTCTAGAATTTTCTTTTGATTCTCCAAGAGTGTATCTGTGTCTGATTGAACCTGTTTCAATATAGTTTTATTTTGTTTAACTTTTTCTTTGAGGCCGTTGATCTTTTTTGTTGTTTTTTCAAGTTTGATAATGATTTTTTGTTTTTCAACATGACTTAATTGTTCAATGGAACTTTGAACACTTTCATGGTTTTGGAATGTAGTATTTGATTGTTGAATTGCATCCTCGTTTGTATTGGTATTGTTTTGCGTGTTTTGATCAGTAACAGTTTCAATGAAACAATTCGATCTAAACAATGGTGTACCCAAATTATGCTCAGTTAAGAAAAATGAGGTTTCTTCATTATGCGAAGCCATTTCTGTCATATCACTGTTGAAATTTATTTGATTTGATTGTGTATCATAGTTTATTTTATTTAAAGATGGAAGGAAGTAGATGAGATTGAAATGGCAGTTTTTCATTTGACAAAATTTGAACTTTATTGTTTACGTTAGAGGCAACATTTTCCTTACTGCCGTGTTCAATGAGGTCTGACTCGTTAAACTTGTCATTAAAATTGTTTACGAGAAATCTTTTTTTTGGATTATATATTGCGTATTCTTCGCATTCGGAGTTGGAGAAATTGGAAAAATACAATTCTTTTGTTTTGGCTTCGCTGAAACTCAAATTTGATTTTAAAATTTTACAATTAAATTTTTTCCAACTCTCGCTTGGGCTTGTTTTTCTTCTTATAGCTTTATTGTAATTTGTTGGCCACGCAACTTGACCATTCTCAATCCACTTAGAATAGACTACGGAAACCTCCTTTAATCCTTCTTCATTTATTGTTTCAATAACTGAAAACATTCTGTACCTAGAATAACACAATTCATTTTATGAATATCGACTATACCATATGATATATGCAAATAAAAAGTAGATAAAGTTGTGGTGTCGCATGGTATTTTGGTGCTTCTTCACACCTCGCTCTTAAATTTATTTGTGAATAATTATCTAAATTTTTAAACTGGCACCTTTAATAGATAGTTGAGTATACAACTCTTGTAAATAGATTTTTGTATTATTCAAGTTAACTTTGAAAAACAGTATTCATTAGTTTTTCATTCAATTTAAATAAGTTTTTTCTGTTCCGTTGTTCGATTAACTTCGATTTTAAAATATGACAAAATATTAAATAATTAACTATAAATAGTGAATCTTGTATATAAAAATATATATTGTTAAACATAATAAATAATAGTTTGTGTTAATTTCAATAATTAATTAATTTATATCGTAATAAACATCGAAATGATGGAGTCACATGAATTATCGGATAATATAAATTCATCATACCTAATAATCTTAAATACCATACACATATATATCTGTAAAATTGGTAACCCCGACGTGATCTGAGGCTCACACTGCGCAACTATATCTGTTGTACTTATAAATTTTCATCATTTCTACAATTTCGTCAAACAATCACCACAACAGGATTCATCTTACTTGTACCTGGATTTTTCAAAACATCCGGCTAAATATTCCACATTTGGACAACGGACGCCGTTTTTGGTTTTTCCAATTGACTAGACAAAGTAAACACAACATCTTCCAACGTTCGAGGCAGCGGGCGGCACAGATATTCCAACGTTCAGAGGATACAAAGGATTTCTGCAAGATACAAAGGATTTCTGCAACGTTCTTCAAGAAGAAAAATTGTAAGTACTCAACTATTTAATTAACGGTGCCGATAAATTAATTTTTTTTCCTTTTTGTTGTTTTAAAAAAATATTCATTGTTTTAATTATTTGAAATGACTTTCGCGTTGATTTTTTTCATATTTTCGATTTTATTTCTGATTCTTTCGTTTTTGTTTCGGCGTGTTGTTCATGGTGTGAACGACCCACCAGGTACCAATGCGTCATCCAGTGCGGCAGACCCGTCATCAGCATCAGGCAGCAATGCAGTTGAGGAAACTAGTATGTCTCTGACAGCCACTCAGCTTGCTAGTCTAATTAACGATGCTGTTGCCAAGGCTGCGGCACACATGAATTTCAATCCTTCTCCTTCTGAGTCGAGGATAAATGCTAATGTCTCTGCCAATACTGGATTTGTTGCTCGAGTGGCTTTCAAACCACCCCAACCTTTATACACACAGAACCCTAGTGTGAGGTTTGAGATACTCGAGCAGCAGTTCACAGTGGCAGAGATTACGGTAGAAGCGACCAGGTATGCTCATGCGGTTAGTGCTCTGGATGCACGATTGCATGACACGTTCGCATATTTAATTACGGGTCCTAGGGGAAATACCCCTTATACTTCTTTTAAAGCGGAAGTAATTCGAGTTCTGGGCGAGTCGGAAAAGACCAAGTTGAACAACTTGATGCATGGTTTGGCTCTTGGAGACAGGAAGCCGTCTCAACTGTTGAGTGCCATGAAGTTGAATGCTGGGAACAACTTCAACGAAGCGACCCTTCGTCAACTTTGGATGAAGAGGTTGCCCCAGACCGTTCAAATGGTGCTCACACCATTTGAAAATGACGTCTCACTGTCGGTCCTTGCAGAACGGGCTGACAATGTGCATGAAACAATGAATCACTCGCGAGTTGATGCTATAGAGACTTCTGCTTCCTGCAGTTCTACTCCGAATTCAAATTTTACCATTGACCAAAAGCTTTCGGAATTTAAAAGAACATTGCTATCGGAAATTGCGTAAATTGTAAATCAAAATTATAGATCTCGGTCTGTTTCAAATTCACGAAGTCCTAATCATTCTAGGTCGAATTCAAAAAATAACTACTCTCGGAACAATTCACCAAATCATAGAAATTCATTTTATGGCAATCCTTCAGCCGAAAATAATTATATTTGCTACTACCATCATCATTTCGGCACAAAAGCTTTAAAATGCAAAGCAAATTGTAAATTTAGTTCAAACAAGTTATCCGATAGCAATGTTCCAAAAAACTAAATTGTCATTCACAAGTGGCGGGGTGTAATGACATTAAATTTCAATAAATACTCTCCGCTTAGAGGATCTTCATATATTGAGCTACCAAAAAGCATAAAAGCAAAAAAATCTATTATTAATAATCAAAATTCAGACCAAGCTTGTTTTGCTTGGTCAATCATGGCTGCCAAATTTCCTAACACAGGGAAGCCTCACAGAGTGACATCATATTCATACTATAATTCTGAACTTGTTTTTACAAATATTAATTTTCCTATGCAATAAAAGACATAAAAAAATTTGAGAAATTAAACAACATTAGTGTTAATGTTTATGGCTTAGAAATTATATAGATAAAAAAAATCTAAATCAACACGTTTTTATATGACCTAAAAATATTATTTTCTCCTTTTTAGTTTTTATCTGTTTGTTGTTGTCAGTAAATCTTGCAACTTTTCGATTAAATTTCCTGAAACAAAAGAGTTTTTAAAGCCGAATAAGAACACAAAGTTTGTTTTATCATTGTCGAAATTCAAATGCTGGGTCTTTTATTTACTTTACCAGAAAAATCCTGGCAGATGCCGGCAGTAAAAAACTGGTAGAAACATCTGAGTGCGGCGGAAGTGAGGCCAGATTATTTCCGCGATGTTTCCGATTGAACCGTTTACGAGTCCCTTTTCGACATTCACATTCGAGCGTAGCATCACTTTCGCTCCGACAAAGATCTCGATTTCGTACGGAAGGCCACCAGTCTTGTTTATGTCTTCTGGCACGATGTTCTCGATTTGAACATTTTCCATGTTTCGAGTGACGTCAACAACTGTGTCCTGTGCTTTGATCTTGTAGATGTGCACACCTCGATTGAGTCGGTATTCGGCAAGAACTCTGGCGTTGTGTTCTGCGACAAGTGCACGAGTGGGGTAGATTCGAATGGCCTTGTCGATCGCGAAATCTCCCACTTCATCGGTCAATTGCTTCGACTGAAGCGTGTTGAATAATTCCCTGTTCATTTTGCCTTCACGCAGTGAATTAAGCAAGTTCGCGAATGTGTCGTCTTCCTTTTGTCGCATGTTTTCAGTCAGTTCTACCAGTGTGAGCAGACGCCAGAGATGAGTGGCGGGTTGGAAGCGAGCTGCCTGCTTGTAGACTGGTGATCCCGGTTTAACTGACGGGAGTTGCATCAAGTCTCCGAAGACGATGATGTTGAGACCGCCGAAAGGCTCGTCTTCATTGTTTTTCAGCTGCCTTAAGCGAGAGTCAATCATGCACAGCATCTCGTAAGGCACCATTGAGATTTCGTCAATGAATATGTATTTGGTCTCTCGCCACTGTTGTCGCATAATCTTCAGATAGTTGCCAGTCAGGAATGGCATGTTAAACGACATATTTCCATCCTTAACTTTTGACAGCTTTAGCGAGCTATGAAGTGTCGATCCGCCCACGAGTTGTGCTGCGACGCCAGTTAGTGCACACACCTTCACGACCTTCTTGGCATAGCAGCGATTGAGTTGGTTTTCGAGGGTCTTAAACGTGAATGTTTTGCCACCTCCTGCGCCACCAGTGAGGAAGTACCTGTCGCGTTGGTCACTTCCAGTCATATGTTCCAGTGCGCTGCGCGTGAGGACATTGTAGAACTCTCGCTGTTTCATGTTCATGGCTGCCTTTCGACTCGAACTGGTCGTCAATCATGCCAGGAATGTCAATTTCCTCTTCGTACTCAAAGTCGACATTGGCATCTTCTGGCTGATCGAAGAGGTGGAACGCATGAGCCTGATTAAATGCGTGTTTCAGCTGTTTGTCGCGCTCACGGAAGGTCTCCGTGTGCTTGCTGCGCTGTTTCAGTTCATCTTCGCATGCCAAGAACACATCCTTCGAGTGCTCAAACTCTCCCAGCAGCTTACTTTCCTTGTAGAAGAGCTTGTACTGGAGAAGGAGACTATAGAAGAAGTTCTCCGGATCGTTTTGCATGATAAAGTGCGGGACACGAACGACCGCAGGAATTTTCCTGATCAGCGTCTTGCTTTTCTTTGGGTCTGTCAGAGTGATCAGCCTGTTTCTGACTCTGTTCGCATTTTGGCCCTCGTCGTCTGCATCGTATGCATCTTCATCGACATTCTCGTCAATTTCGTTGCTTTTCTTCGCATAGTGCGGCTCGAACTTCATTGCGAACTCGAGAAGTGTCATGTTCTCAAAGTCAAAGTCCTTGTGCGTGCGTGGGCGGTACTCGTAGCGTTCAATCATCTCGAGTTCGAATCTCGATACAAAAGATAAGCGCAGTGATTTCGACCTTTTTTTGGAGCCAATCGTGCGAGTTCTCGTTAGTTTTAGGTGTTTATTCAGTTTCGTGTACAGTTTGTGTCAGAGGGCGGCGAATTCGGCCAGTTTTCCACCTCAACATGTTCTCTCTGAAATTCCGTTACAAAATCTTGAAATCGTAGTAGTCGAGTGTTTCGGAAATTTCTTCACCTAAAAATTGATTTGTCAGTAATTGCGACTCGTAGTAGCTCTAAAGTGCTAGAAACGGTCTTAGATTGCATTGTCATCGGGTTCTTAGCTACTCTCAAAGTTTCAGCCCGATAGCTTGTCAGGCAGTGGTCGAAAATCGAGTTGCAAGATTTGCACCGAACAGACAGACAAACTGCTACCAAAGCGAGCTAATAAAAACGTGAAAAATGAACAAATTGTAGGCCGCTTATATTTTACGAGTAGTAAAAAAGAAGTTCATGTCAATTTATTATATATTGAAAATGATAGTACTCAACATTATTGCTGGATTAAAAATTTTTCGGCATAAGTCGGTAGGCAATTAACAAAACGTGCAAATAGGAAATGGCTTTGCGAAGGTTGCCTAATCTTTTTTCGAAATCAAAAAAGTTTAGAAAAACATTCTGAATATGGTTGTAATAAAATTAAATGTATTCCACCTTCCGAGAAAAATTGTATTCTTAAATTCAAAAATTTTCAAAATAAAGAACGCGCTCCTTTTATAGTGTATTGTGATTTTGAGGCTATATTAAAACCAATTGACTCTTGTTCACCGAATCCCGATAGTTCATTCATGATGAACTTGATAAAACATGAAGCATGTAGTTTTTCATACTATATAAAATGTTCGTATGATGATACACTATCTAAGTTTGAACTCTAAGGGGGGAAGATTGTTCTAAAGTCTTATATCTAAACTAAGAGCCGATTTAAAAATAATATATGATAAATTACATATAAATAAAGCAATGTCAGATTTAACAGTTGATGAGCAGTTAGAATATCAAAACTCATTAAATTTTCATATATATGTGAAAAAAAATTTTGAAAATTCTAATAAAGTCCGAAATCACTGTCATCTTAGTGGCAAGTATCGTGGTGCTGCTCATCTTAATTGTAACTTAAATTTTAAAGTAATCAACTTTGTACCAATTGTATGTCATAATTTAAGTGGTTATGATGCCCATTTCATTATTAAAAACTGGGTTTTGATAATGAAAGTATTGATCTATTGGCACAAAACAAAGAGAGATACATTTCGTTTACAAAACATTTTAGACTTGATGATACAGACAAAAAAATTAAATTACGGTTTATAGATTCATTTAAATTTATAGCTTCCAGTATAGATAGTTAAGCGAAAAATTTGGAAGAAAATCAGTTTCAGGAAATTCTAAAGCTTTTTCCAAATTCAAATGCTTTTAATCTGATTACGAAGAAAGTTGTATTTCCATATGATTTTCTTGATAGTCATGAAAAATTTAACTATCCATGTCTCCACAATCAGAATTTTATAACAGGTTAACTGAGTCGAATATTACATAGGCGCAGTATAAACACGCTATTAAAGTACGGACACAATTTAATTGTAAAAATTTGGGTGATTACTCGCATTTTTATATAATTCAAATCTGATGTGCTCCTTTTAGCCAATATTTTCGAAAATTTTAGAAATGTGTGTTTAAATACTTACCATTTAGATCCAGCACACTACTACACTTCTCCTGGTTTGAGTTGGGATGCTATGCTCAAACATACAAAGATAGAAATGGAATTGCTCATGGATATCGATATGTTAAATTTTATACAATGCTCGAAAAGATATTCCAAAGCAAATAACAAATATCTCAAGAAATACGAAGATAGTAAAAATTCTTGCTACATAGTTACATAGTTTATCTAGATGCGAACAATCTTTATGGATACGCTATGAGTCAAAATCTTCCCTATGCGGGTTTTACTTGGCTCAAAAAAGATGAAATTGATAAATTTGATATTCATTCTACACATAATGACGATGAGATAGGATACATATTAGAATGTGACTTAGATTATCCTGAGATACTACATGAGATGCATAATGATTTACCATTTTGTGTTTTAACTTTTACTGGATTCCGTTCATACTTCTTTAAACTACATGTTTCACACTGTTTAACGTAATTGAGATTAATAAAATAATTTCAGATAAACAATATGGCTTCCATGAAAGCCGCTCCACAACCGATCTTTTGACGTATGTTAAAAACAAATGGAATCTCGCCCTTGAGCACCATGGAGAAGCCTTTGCAATCGCTTTGGATATATCCAAGGCTTTTGACAAGGTTTGGCATGAGAATCTCATTTGTAAACTTGTGGCATACGGCTTAGATTCGATGACCATCAAGTGGATAAAAAGCTTTCTCAAAGACCGAAAGATCAACGTTGTGCTAAATGGGAGAGCATCAACGACACACTCCCCAAATGCCGGAGTCCCTCAGGGATCAGTTTTGTCACCAATTTTGTTTTTGTTATACATTAATGACTTGTTGGATAGCACTGTGAACCCTATCCACAGTTTTGCCGATGATGCAACATTGCACTCTTCTATTTCATTCGAGGTCGAGCCTACTCCTTCAGAGTTAAACGGTAAACGGCTGGAAGTTGTCACTTCGCTTAATTCCGATTTGAGAACAATATTTGAGTGGGGAAGTCACAACGAATACCCTTTTGTGGTAAAAGGCCACGTTTTCGTGGGTTGTGACTCAATTCGTCTGCTTGGTGTTCAAATTAGTAACAATTTAAAATGGAATGAACACATTATCGCATTGGCCAAATCAGCTTCACGTAAACTCGGGTTCCTCAATAGATGCAGACGGTTTTTTAAATCGCATCGCAGTTTCTCCAGATATATAAAACCTTTATTAGACCGTGTATAGAATATTGCTGTCAAGTTTGGGGTGGAGCATATGGCACTGCTCTCCAGTTGCTGGATAGAGTTCAGCGGCGTGCCATACGAATAAAACGAAACTCCAGACTTACGAAAGATCTAGACAGCCTACAGCACCGCAGAGATGTTGCAGAACTATGCGTGTTCTATAGATTAATAAATGGTAAATGTTCTGCAGAATTAAAGGAGAAAATACCACCATTAGTTACGCCAGGACGGGTAACACGAGGAACCTCGAACTGAAGGTACAAAGCGCGAATTCATTCATCGAACATCCAGGAAGTGGAATTCGTTATCCGGTTTTCAGTTTCCGTTGGATTATAGAATGCACAAGTTTAAGGCAGCTATCAACCTTTACTTGAAAGACCGCGCGTTGGGTGCAGGAGCTCTGACAGTTACAAGGAGCTAGGACTGTCTAAAAGTCCGCCCTGCACCCAATTAAAGCTTAATATAAAAAAAATGGTTATTAGTTCTTTCATATTTGGAAAATAATATGTTCGGTTTAGTTTAGCATAGTTCTCACCTATACCTCGATGGTTTTTATTATGACAATTGATGATAACTTCGGCTTGCTTAGTTGAATCACCTTAGTCTTCTCATATTTTGGTTGTTCTTACGACTTTCAATCCTGAACCACTAAACTTTTCAGTAAAGACTTTTTGGATTGTTTGGAATACGTCGCCACTGCACATGATTGCTGCAAAGTTCTTTGAGTTTAAATATTTAGAGAGTATTTCTGTAATATCTTCCTCATTAAATTTATTTTTTCGTTAAATAAAACGTTTCTTCTTTAGGTGTTTTATAAAGAAGGTTTCTTTAATTTGGTCGTAGTAGAATTTTGAACTCATTTAAAATTGAATCAGTTTGTTGGATTGTTTTTAATAAACTATTTGACTCTGATAACCCGTCATTGTCAATGGTTATGTTATTAAGATTTTGGATAACAGTCCTTTGGTTGTCATTTGACCCTAAGAGATTTATTTCCATTTTATCCTTTTGTGGATATATATCTTATTGAATCAATGGTATTAGGCCATGATAAACCGTCATTTGCCAAATACTCATTTAGTTTTTTTATTTGATCCATGCTCTCGACCCTGGATAATGCATCTGCATTGGTATTTAGGGATCCTCTTTTGTGTACGATTTCGTAATCGTACTCTTCTAAACGTAGTCGCCATCGAACAATTTTAGAATTTGGTTCTTTACAGTTAAATAACCAAATTAAAGGTTTATGATCGGTTACAATCGTAAATTTTTGACCATATAAGTATGGGCGAAAATATTTGACCGACCATACTATACCTAGTAATTCTTTTTCAATTGTGCTATAATTGCATTCAGTTTTTGATAGAATTCTGGATGCATAGCAGATTGGAAGATCAGATCCTATTTGACCTTGTGACAGTATTGCTCCTAATGCTACGTTGCTCGCATCGGTGGTCAAGATAAAAGGTTTGCTAAAATCTGAATTCTGCAATATTGGTTCTGATGTTAGCAGATTTTTGCAAGTTTCAACACAATTTTTGAATTCTTCATTTAGAATTATTTTGGTGTTGAGGTTTTTTTTAGCATGCTTGTTAATGGTTTAGTTATTTTCGCGAAGTCCTTAATAAACTTGCGATAATAGCCAATTAACCCTAAAAAAGTCTTGATTTCCTTTTGAGAATTTTGAAATTAGTGATTGCTTCGATTTTTGACAGATTTGGCTTTATGCCATTTTGAGTTACCATATGTCCCAAAAATCCGATTGTGTGTATGTTTTATCGATTTGGATTTTTAAATTAGCTTGTTGTAGTTTTTTAAATACATTCTTTAGATCGTTAATTTTTTCTTGGAGACTAGTACTAAATACTATGATATCGTCCATGTAAGAGAGTACGTGATTCCCTTGTAGTTCACCCAAAATATTGTCCATCACCCTTTGAAAGATGTTGGGCGCATTTTTCAAGCCAAAGGGCATTCTAACAAACTCGTAATGTCCGCCTTCGATTGAAAATCCCGTTTTCTCTATATCTGATGATCTAATTTCAATTTGGTGGAAACCAGTGGCTAAATGTATAGTGGTGAAATATATAGATTTGCCCAATTTATCCAAGATGTTGTTTATGTTTGGCAAAGGGTACATGTCGTCTATAGTTTGCTTATTGAGCTGTTTATAGTCGATAACAAGACGCCATTGCTTATTTCCTTTTGAATATGTTTTTTTCGGTACCATCCATATTGGACTGGACCGAGGACTATAAGATGGTCTAATGATACCTTGATTCAAAAGTTTTGCAATCTCTTTTTTTATTTCAGATTTTTGATTTTCCGGGTGTCTGTATTGTTTAACATACACCGGTTTATCATTTTATAGGTTAATTTCATGCTTTATATTGTTTGAAAATGTTAATTTGTCACTATCTTTATAGAAAATGTCGGCGAATTTTGTACATAGCTTTACAATTTGCTGCTGTTCTTCCCTATTTAAGTGTTCTGTTTTTATAAAATCTTTAATGTTTATTTTAGTTGATTCATTGTTAGTGGGTGTTTGAAAGTCGATTTCGTGGTAGCTTAATGGTTCTACCTGTAGTGGGTTAAGAAAGAAAACTTTTTTCGGGGTAGTTGAGGAATTAATTATTTCTACCAAGGCCGTGAATGGTTCTATAGATACCTTCCTGAATTTGAAGACCTGGTTGAAGATTTATTGGTGTAATATAAAATTCACCGCACTTCAGATTAATTGGAATTTCTATTATTACCTTACTATATTATTACATAAGTCGGTCTGATTTCTGCCAGCTCTAGCATTAAAGTCACCAATCACCAATCTGACATCGTGCTCCGGTATAGAACCCACCAGATTATCCAGATTATTGTAAAATGAGTCTTTATCCTGGGATTGGCTTACATCAGTGGGCGCATGTATACAGACAATTGACAGGTTGGCTAATCTCATGTGCAAGCGAAGCTTACACATTCGATTATCGACCGTTTGAAAGTCCAAGACAGCCTTTTTTACCTGTGGCCCAATGAGAATTCCAACCCCAAGATTGCCGAGGTCATCTCCACTGTGTAGCAACGTATAGCCTTGGGACACATGGTCTCCACTTTTAGGCCATCGAGTTTCTTGGAGAGCTACGAGTTCCAGCCGATACTCTTTCATGCATGTGATAAGGCCGTCCAACGCGCCAGGTTTTCTTAATGACTTCACGTTCCACGTGCCGATCCTCAATCTCGTGTCCGGGTACTTAAGCGGAGGTTCGTTTTTTTTGTTGTTTTTGCGGTATCCGATTTTTTTATTTTTGTTGACATTTTTAACATTTTCACTGTTTTTCGGATGCGGGTCGTCAGCCCAGCGATCTAACCAGATTTAGTCGCCTCCTACGACAAGCTCTGGATACTGTGGTGGTATTCTATGGGTCTCATGTTTCGTTCATTGTATTTACGAAACACGAATGCCCTCAACCACAGGGCTAAAACATTTGTCATTATGCACACTTTTTCGCTCCATTTTGTCATCCTCATATACCAGTACGTTATTCGGACGCCTGCTTCTCTTCCTCTTCAGATTCTGTGTCGTCCTCACACATACACGTGTGGTGGTGTGGCGATTCACTACCACGCTTTTTACTTGAGAATCAATCTTGGGAATGTTTTAATAAAACATTCTATCTCGACTATCAACTTAATTCTGACCTTTATTTAATATTGTCTTTTCTTATATTCTATGTTCAACGTCGCTACATAAAAATGCGATCGTTGAACTGTTATCGCTACGTTGACATTTTTGCTTATGATATTTTTTTATATTACTACTTTTATTTTTTGTAATATGATAGTTCTTTATGTTACTTTGTTGCAATATAAAGTATATGCTTATTGCCACAAAGTAATATATATTTTATGTGGGCTGAGCGCGTGTTACAGAGTAACACACTACACACCAATTTCGAAAACAATGGAGATCGTGTAGCCTCTTCTTTTCCACTTCAAATTCTTTGTACGTAACCGCACGGAATATGCTTGAGCGGTCAACATAACATCTCATCGTATATCTTATCCCCACCAATGGAAATATATGTAAAGGAAATAAATTTAGTATTGCGAAACTATTGTTTCGCATATCTCGATTTTCTTGATTTAACAACTGCACCATCGATATGGTTTCCAATCTCGGAACACTGTAATTAGACTTATTCATTATAAGATTAATTGTTATGTATGGTTACTTACTTACTATTTTAGCTAGTGGACAATAACTTGCTTTTATACTCATTATTATGTACACATATCTTTTATTTATACAAAATATTAAAGAAATTATTTTAAATAATATGCAATTCTTATGTGATGTGAATAAACCAAGTCATTCAATATTTACTCGAGTATGTTTCTTACACAATATTTTCATTACGTGGTAACTATATTGATAAATGGTTTTGAAGTTCTTTTTATACTTTTATATTGTAATGTAATTCTTTATATTAATTATTTATATTCATATTTATTATTATTATGTAAATATAACTTTTATATTAATAAAATATTAAAGAAATTATTTAAAATTATATCTTTTTTTTATTGAACCATGAGTCAAAACCAAGCCATTTAACGTAATTCATATTACATTTGCATATGCCAATAAAAGTATTTTTCAGTTTTATTTTTTGTAAGTTAAGTACTTTATTTGTAAATATAATTGCAATTCAGTTGCAATTTATTTGTTGAGGGGTCAACATCAAGCAAAAAAATTCAAATTTAATTACAATAAAAAAGTTTAAAAAATAATTTTTTCTTGTTTAATATAATCTATATTTTTTGTATAATAATTCATAAAAAAATATTAATAGTTAAATAATATTTAAATGGTTCATTAATCTGCATAATACAAAGTATAATTATCGTGTCAAAAGAATTGTGTATATATATATATATATATATATATATATATATATATATATTTATATATATATATATATATATATATATATATATATATATATATATATATATGTATATATATATATATCTATGTATATATATATATATATATATATATATATATATATATATATGTATATATAAATATATATATATATATATATATATATATATATATATATATATATATATATATATATATATATATATATATATATATATATATATATATATATATATATATCCAGAGAACAAAGCTAGAGGTGGATCAGCTATCCTCATAAAAGATCATATAAAACATAACGAAGAACTTAAAGTCGAAAAGTTCTCCATGCAAGTCATAACAATCAAAATACAATTAAACAATACAAAAACCTGCAGTATCTCAGCAATATATTACCCCCCAAGATACAATCTCAAACAAATAGAGTATACTGATCTATTTAAAACACTAGGAAGTGTCTTTTTAATTGGAGGTGATTACAACGCAAAAAATACCTATTGGGGATCACGGCTAACGACTGTTAAAGGAAAAGAACTGTTTGCAGCAGGCAAACAGCTAAAATGCGAGTTTCACTCAGGCAGTGCACCAACTTATTGGCCTACGGATATCAGCAAGACTCCAGATCTTATAGACTTCTTTACTACAAGAGGGATTTCAGATAATTATATCCATATAGAGAACAGTGAAAGTCTTTCATCAGATCATTCATCGGTTATTATGATACTTAGCCAAACAATCATTATGAAAGAGAGTAATGCGAAATTAACAAACTACAAAACTAATTGGGACTTCTTCCAAACACAGCTAACAAAAAGAATAAGTCTGCAGAACCCAATACAGGGACCAGTCCAAATAGAAGACGAACTAGATAAGCTCATCCATGATATCCAAAGTGCTGCGTGGGAAAGTACTCCAAATTATAGTCAGAAAATGACACGCAAAGTTAACTATCCAGAAGAAGTAAGAGAAGTTCTTAAAAATAAAAGAAAAGCACGAAAGAATTGGCAAAAATATCGAAATCCGGAAAATAAGAAGGTATTTAACCATTTGTGTAACAAATTAAAATACCTATTAAAAGACATCAATCAGTTAATAAATATCTAACCACTCTAACTGGGCAAAAAGATACTGATTATTCATTATGGAAAGCAACTAAAAACCTTAAAAAGCTCCAAACTCCAGGTTCCTCCAATTAAAAATAAAGAAAATTGGGCTCGAAATGCTAAACAAAAAGCAGATTTGTTTGCCAATCACCTTGAAGAAACATTCCAGCCTTACCCCAAACAAACAGAAGAGGAAAATATTACTTCAATATATAAACAGGATGAAATAAAAATTACACCTGTAACATTGAAAGAAATTACTTGGGAAATCAATAATAATCTGAATGCGCATAAGGCTCCAGGGTATGATCTTATAACGGGTCAGATAGTAAAAGCATTACCAGAGAAAGCATTGAGGAAAATAGTGCATATAATTATTGCAGTATCTTTGACTAAGATATGTACCAAGACAATGGAAAGTTGCAGAAGTAATTATGATACTTAAGCCGAACAAACCTCCGAATGATAAAGCTTCATATAGGCCAATTTCTTTGCTACCAACATTATCGAAACTATTTGAAAAGTTTCTTCTTAAAAGATTAAAACCAATTATCGAAGAAAGGAATCTCATCCCCACACATCAGTTTGGATTTAAGGAAAAACATTCTACGATAGAACAAGTACATCGAATTACTGATGTAATCGAGAAATCACTTGAAAACAAACAAATATGCTCAACCGTATTCCTTGATGTAGCGCAAGCTTTCGACAAAGTATAGCACCAGGGGCTAGAATTCAAACTTCACCGAGATCTTCGGAGCAATTTTTTCAAATTTTAAAATCATACATATCAGAAAGGCACTTCCGAGTAAGATATGAGAATGAATACACTCAATTAAAAAAAATAACAGCAGGAGTACCACAAGGGAGTGTTCTTGGACCAATTCTTTATCTCCTATATACAAGAGATATACCAATTACTGAAGCAACATTAGCCACTTTCGCCGATGACACGGCAATACTTGCAACAGCAAATAACATCAATGACTCTACATTGAATAACATCAATGACTCTACTAGTAAATTACAGAGGGCTACTAACCTGATATGTAATTGGACAAAAAAATGGCGAATTAAATTGTTTGTTTGTTTTTATCTCTACACTCTGTTTTGGGGCTCGAGGCACTTCCCAACTCTTTCGCGGTTCGCTTATTTACGTCCTTACCTTACGCCATTACAGCCAAATCTAGGACGTACGGCTATAGGTCCGATTTACGTAGAACCATCTGCACATTGCATAGCTCCATGCCAGCCTATAGTACTGACATGGAAGATGGGTTGGCCCATGAATTCTGCACTCCAACAGGGGGTCATAGATGTGTTCATTCACACCACCGATCGTAATCGTATGGTGAAAAATCCCTTTACCATCCTGCCCCTAACGGAATGGCGAATTAAATTAAATGAAGCAAAACCAATCCAAGTGAACTTTACAAATCTAAAAGTTAATCATATACCAATTATGATAAACTGGATAGCAGTACCGCATGCAAACACTGCTAAATATCTCGGCATGACTTTAGATGCTAAACTTAGATGGAAGGAACATATAAAAAAGAAAAGAGATGAACTAAACATAAAATTCAAAAAAATATATTGGCTTTTAGGGAGACAATCTGAACTAGCGATCCACAACAAACTTCTGTTATACAAACAAATTCTAAAACCTGTATGAACATATGGCAGCCAACCCTGGGGTTGTGCCAAAAAGTCAAATATCAAAATCATACAAACAGCTCAAAATAAGATCCTGCGATGCATCGTTAATGCACCGTGGCACATTCGAAACGACAACCTCCATCGAGATCTAAAGATCGAGCTTGTCGTGGATGAGATTAATTATCATGCAACAAAACATCTACAACGTCTGCACCAGCATGAAAATCTGGACATACGCTGTATGCTGACTACCACTCCAACAAGAAGACTGCAAAGAACCAAACCGCTGGACTTATCGTGACCGGGAGGTCAGTAGACCTATACTGTGGCGAAAAATCTGAGGAGTTAAACGAAACTAGGGATAATCATGTGATTACTCCGACAAATTAAAACGTATTATGCAATGTAAATTACTAAATGGGTACAAGACTCAGTCGTAATATAAAATAAAATTAAAAAAAAAAAAAAAAAAAATATATATATATATATATATATATATATATATATATATATATATAAATATATATATATATATATATATATATATATATATATATTTATATATATATATATATATATATATATATATATATATATATATATATATATATATATATATATATATATATATATATATATATATATATATATATATATATATATATATATATATATATATATATATATATATATATATATATATATATATATATATATATATATATATATATATATATTTATATTTATATATATATAAAAATTAAATAAAAAGTTATTTAGTTTTTTTTTATAATCATCAAGTATATAAAAAACAATGGCTTGTTCAATTTGTAACATCCGGATTAAACGTGAATGTGCAAACGGAATCAACTGTGGCAATTGTAAAGAGAGTTTTCATACGCCATGCGTAAATTTATAGCAATCTGATATGGATTATTTAAAGTTCCATAAAAAAGTATGGAACTGTAATGCATGTGTGGATAAGGTTAAATCTTTGAGAACCAATGACAATTGCCCTGCCACTCCGTCAAAGCCCATTGAGAGTAATACTATAGATAATATTTGTTCGGATCTAAGTGAAATGAGCTCTGTGGTTGGGGGCATTCGTGTTTCGTAAATATCACGAACAAAACATGAGACCCATAGAATACCACCACAGTATCCAGAGCTTGTCGTAGGAGGCGACTAAATCTGGTTGGATCGCTGGGCTGACGACCCGCATCCGTAAAACCGTGAAAATGTTAAAAATGTCAACAAAAATAAAAAAATCGGATACCGCCAAAACAACAAAAAAACGAACCCCCGCTTAAGTACCCGGACACAAGATTGAGGATCGGCACGTGGAACGTGCAGTCATTAAGAAAACCTGGCGCGTTGGACGGCCTCATCACATGCATGAAAGAGTATCGGCTGGAACTCGTAGCTCTCCAAGAAACTCGATGGCCTAAAAGTGGAGACCATGTGTCCCAAGGCTATACGTTGCTACACAGTGGAGATGACCTCGGAAATCTTGGGGTTGTATTTCTCATTGGGCCACAGGTAAAAAAGGCTGTCTTGGACTTTCAAGCAGTCGATAATCGAATGTGTAAGCTTCGCTTGCATATGAGATTAGCCAACCTGTCAATTGTCTGTATACATGCGCCCACTGATGTAAGCCAATCCCAGGATAAAGATTCATTTTATAACAATCTGGATAATCTGATGGGCTCTATACCTGAGCACGATGTCAGATTGGTGATTGGTGACTTTAATGCTAGAGCTGGCAGAAATCAGACCGACTTATGTAACAATATAGGTCCGTACTCCCGACACGAAACTGCGACCGAGAATGGGGAAAGAATGATGTACTTTGCGATCGCTCATGATCTCAAAGTAGCAAGTACATTCTTTCCGCATAAAAACATCCACTTAGAAACATGGACACACCCACGTAAAACATCCCGAAGCCAAATTGACCATGTGTTGATTTCAAAAGGGCGGGCTCGGGTTGTTCAAGACGTGAGATCGTATCGGTCGTCAACAAAATTCGTAGGCAGTGACCATTTTATGGTTGCTGCAAAGCTACGATGGAAATTTTCATGCAAGTCAAGGAGGACAGGAGAATATACAACGCAGGAGAATTTCTCCTGTGAAGGTCTGATAAATGAAGAAACGCAACGAAAATATCAAGATCTTGTCAGCAATAGCATTATACAATCCAATTACCAATCTGATGATGTGAACAGTGTCTGGGAAGTATTGAAAACCTCGGTTGTCGATGCTGCCCAGCACACTCTCGGTATAGTGAAAACTAAGCCCAAAAATGATTGGTTTGATGAGGAGTGTCGTCTTGCTGTTGAGCAACGAAATATAGCCTATAATGAAGCGCAGACTCGGTTTACAATTGCAAGGAAACACAAGGCAGTTCTTGCTAGGAGGACAGCTAAACGCATTTGTAGACAGAAGAAGCGCGAATGGTGGAAGGCCAAGGTCTTAAGAGTACAACAACTCAGCAATGAGCACAACTCGCGTGGTTTCTTTAAAGGAATCACCGAATTGCATCATACCTTAAGATCTCGGTCAACTGCCATTCGGGACCAGGATGGAAACCTCTGTGTTAACGTCGATGCGGTACTCGATACATGGCGTGAACATTTCTCTTATCTACAAAATGTTCCACATGTATCACAAACTGTGTTTGAATACCCTCAAATACAGACCGCAGAGATGTTCATTGAGGATCCATCCTATGAGGAATTCACAATGACCATGCAGAGACTAAAGAAAAATCGTTCACCAGGAGTTGATTGCATTAATTCAGAGCTCTTGATATTCGGAGGGCTAACTTTGTGGAACTGTCTTTTCGACCTTGTTCGATTGGTATGGCGAAATGAAGTTATGCCCGAAGAATGGAAAGTGGCCGCGTTATGCCCAATTTTCAAGAAGGGTGATCGCTTGAAATGTGAGAATTATCGCGGTATAGCTCTCCTTTGCACAGCATATAAGTTACTGTCATACATTATCTTGGAAAGAATTACTCCTCTAGCGGAGGAAATTGTCGGATTCCGCCCAAATCGGTCAGTCACTGATCAAGTTTTTTCGCTACGGATGATTCTTTCCAAGTACTACGAAACATCTCGCGATGTACACCAGGTATTCCTAGATTTCAAGCAAGCCTATGACTCGATCAATCGAGAGAGATTATGGTATGCGCTTGAATATTTAGGAATACCGAAAAAATATGTACATCTGTGTAAAATGACAGTAACGCAGTCACAATGCTGTGTCAAAGTTGAGAACAGGCTATCGAGAACTTTTGCAATCAATTCCAGTGTTCGACAAGGAGATGCGCTGTCCCCGATACTTTTTAATCTCATGTTGGAATACATCCTTCGTAAAAGTGCAACACCTCAGGACAACATCTTATTCCGACAATCCAATCAACTTCTTGCTTATGCAGATGATATCTGTGTGATTGGATTAAATGGCAACGGAGTGAAAGAGATACTTGATCCACTGGAACAGTGTTCAGCTTCTGTTGGTCTCAAAATCAACGAGTCAAAAACCAAATATCTAATCTCGGGTTTTAGAGACCAAGACGCAATTGATTTCAGTAGTGGTAACCACACGTTTGAAGGAGTGATGAGATTCAAGTATCTTGGATCTCTCATCACTCACGATAATAGTGTGGGAGAGGATATCAAGGTCCGCCTTGCCGCTGGCAATCGGGCTTTGTATCCTCTACGTCCACTGCTGAAATCAAAATATCTTGCAAATACGGATAAGCTGAAACTGTACAGAGTGTTGATCAGACCCGTTGTCATGTATGGATGTGAGAGTTGGACCTTGACGGATGAGTACGAAAGATGGCTTCTAACATTCGAAAGAAGAATCATGCGTGTGATATATGGTCCAAAACGCGACGTCGATGGCACTTACCGAGTTCTTTTCATTCACGAGATCAGGAATTTAATGCAAATTCCTGATATCGTGCATGAAATTAAAGAACAGCGAGTACGCTGACTCGGACACGTTCTGCGTGCTGATCCGAACCAAATGATACAGCGAACCTTTAAGGGAGAATCGCCTTTCGGTAGGCGAAGAGGTCGCTGTCGGCGACGATGGCTCCACGGCGTAGAGAGCGATCTGGCATCTTCAAACTGCCTACAACGGTTTGAAGAGCTGGCTCGTGATCGAAATCGATGGAGTCAAATTGTTGACACGGTACGGGCCAATAATGGCCTGTAAAAACCGTTAAAAAAAAAAAAAAAAGTGAAATGAAATGAAATCTTTTATTTCTGCACATAATGAAAATATAGAAAAGAAACTAGATTGTTTGAAGCAGTCGGTAGAAAAAATTGACACTCTGATGACAGAAAATATAACCTTAAAGAGTAAAGTTTGTTCTCTGGAGTTAAAAGTGAATATCTAGAGCAAATGATTGAACAAACTGCGATAGAGATTCATGGGATTCCAGTTTCACAAAATGAAAATACTGAGGAGTTAATAATTGATATTCTTAAAAAGGGTATTGACAATAGTGTCAGCAAGGCTGATATTGATTATTGTTACCGAAAAATCAATAAAAATAAAAACCTACGACACAAACTTGTCCGCAAGTATATATTAAATTCACAAGGAGAACAGTAAAGCAGAATATTATGTTTGCGAAAACGAAGCAAAAATTTGATGTTGGGAAAGCTGGTTTGCCGATCGGAAGCAGGATTTTTATTAACGAAAGTTTAAGCAGTAGCAAGCGGAAGTTGTTTTACGATGCTAAGACCTTGAAACTACAGCTTAAATTTAAATATATTTGGATCCGCAATGGAAATATCTTTATGAGGCAAAGTGAAGGATCAGAATTATTAAAAGTTAATTGTTCAAATGATCTTGAAAAGATTACAGATAAGTACAATATAAATTTGTCTAAAATTTGATCTTAAATGAGTCTCAATTTATCTAATATATCTTTTTAAGATCTTAATAATAATTTAGATTTATCTTTTAGTTTGCCAAATAACGTTAATGTAAGTGAAAACAAACTAGCATGGATCATTCATCAAATTATTCGAAGTCTTAGGACTAACAGTTTAAGTTTATTTTCTCAGTTGTCATCTTTTAATACAAAACCGCATATTATTTTTTTGACTGAAGTATGGATTGATAGTACAGAAACTAATTTTTACAATTTAGATGAATATAGTTTATTGGATTGCTGTAACAACGACTATAGATCTGGCGGTGTATTAGCATATGTTAAAAATGGGATTTAGTTTTCATTCTCTAGTACTCACCTTCAGTCTTCTGACCTATTTCGGGTGAATTTTACAATCGGTGATATATTATTTTCCGCGATATGTGTGTATCGCTTACATTCTAGTCCTGTTGAAATTTTTATTCTTGAATTTGAAAATTACCTTAAACAAATAAATTCAAAAAATTTGATTGTTATTGTAGACATGAATATAAATATTCTAAATATAGATCACCTAGATTCGCAAGAATGCAAATATTTTTCTATGAAGTCTTTCTTAGGATTTAAGTCATTAGTCAATGAACCTACTAGAATCACATCCGATAGTATGACATGTATTGATCATATCTTTACTAGAAGCAAAATTGGCAAAACCATCAATTTTAAAGCAGAAACACTTAGTTTAGAGTTATCTGATCATTGTATGACCTCGATAAAATTTAATTTAAATTGGGAACCTCTACCTAAAATACCTAGACAAAAACCTTTTATTAACTTTCAAGAATTAGACCGGTGTTTACAAACAGAATCGTGGAAGAATGTTTTTAATGAAAACGATCCTTCTAAATCAATTGATATCTTTTATCAACGTTATCTAACCATGTAGGAAACTGCACAACCTCATCTATGGTAATCAATAATTCAAACTACATATACTAAACCATGGATATAAATAATGTTCTATTAGGTAAAATTCGCCGTAAAAACGCTTTATCTAAAATTTGTAAGAGACATCCGAATAACACTAAACTGAGAACTAAAGTAAAAATTCTTTCGAGACAAATTAAATCAGATTGTGAAACTAGTAGAAAGCATTATTATATTCAAAAATTTGAGGCGGTAAGTTTTGACCAAAAAAAGTAATGGAATTTACTTAACAACTTACTAGGAAAGCAACGTTAATTACTTACAAAATTAATTGTATTTTTGGTGACAATAATACTGTTCTTACTGAAAGCATTGAGATTGCTAATCAATTTAATCATTACTTCGCAAATATAGGTAAAGTTTTGAAAACATCCATAAGCTCCAATAGTTGTACTAATCACTTAAACAATGATCATTATATTGATTCGATTTTTTTCTTTTTTCCTACTGATATTTATGAAGTATGTGCTATTATATCTAATCTTAAAAATAAGGTTTCTTTAGGCAGTGATGGTATAAGCTCGCTTATGATAAAGAAATTTGGTTACATTTTATGTTTTCCACTGGTCCACATTTTTAATAATAGTTTTTTTCAGGGACAATTTGCTGCAACACTTAAAAAAGCTACAGTAATACCATTGTTTAAAGGTGGTGATGCCAATTTAGTTTGTAACTATCAACCTATATCACTATTATCAGTTTTTTCAAAATTTTAGAACAAAATAAATACAAAATAAATTACATTTCTCAACATCAATATGGATTTCGTGAAGGACTTAGTACTGAGAATGCACTAATGAAATTACTTACCTCTATTTATAATAGTTAAAATGAAGGCCATGATGTTTATTGTTTGTTTATTGATGTTAAAAAAAGCTTTTGATACGGTAGACCACAATTTATTAATTAAAAAATTATCCACAATCGGAATTTGCGGAGTATCTAATCGTTGGTTTCGATCGTATCTAGAAGATAGAATACAAGTGTGTACTATCAATGGAAATTTGAGTAATATTGAACAAGTTCAATGTGGCGTGCCTCAAGGTTCTGTGTTAGGGCCACTTTTATTCCTCATTTACAGTAATTCGATTCTTGAACTTAATCTCTATGCCGATAAAGTAGCGTTTGCAGATGACCTGGCACTGATGTATAGTGCTAATACTAGTTTGAGTTTATCTACGAAAATAATCCACGATCTGAAGATTTTACGGGCTTGGTTTGATCAACAATTTATGATTGTGAGCGATAAATCTAAAATAATTCAATTCAAAATAACAAATAATGTACTTGACAGAAATTGCAATTTTATATATTTACATGCAACAGGGTGTCAAAATAATTCTAATATTACATTAACAGATAAAAATTGTTCCAGCAAATGTGTAAAAACTGACTATGTTGATTCTTTCAAATATTTAGGAATAACTTTAGACAAGAACTTAAATTTTAAATTGCACGTCTTACAAAGGCATTTATTTCTTATTAATCGTATTTTGTTTAGATTAAAGCCATTATGCCTTCAGTTTCTTCTCAAAAAATTGTATTACTCCTTAGTACAATCTCGGCTTAGTTATGGAATTAGTTGTTAGGGGAGGAATATATTATAATAATTTAAAACGACTGCATGCATCCCAAAAGTTTATTTTACGAAATATATATATATATATATATATATATATATATATATATATATATATATATATATATATATATATATATATATATATATATATATATATATATATATATATATATATATATATATATATATCAAGATATCAAGATATATGTCAAGCCTTTATTTAGAAAAGCGAATATTCTAACAATAAGGAATTTATATATTTGCAAGGTACTCAAATTATTTTTTATTCGAAGTGGAAATCGTCATTTTAAAGAATCATTATATCCGTTAAGGAATAAATATTGTATGGTTCCAGCTTCGAAGAAAGAATTTTACAAACGATTTTATGTATATACTGCTCCCATGTTATTTAATCAGTTACCAAATAATATAAAAAATTTAAAGAGTATCAATCCGTTCTTAAAGTCATTGCGCGCTTGGTTAATTGAGATGGAGAATTCAGAACTGTTATTCAAAATAATGAAGTAATTTCTTTTAGTATTGTTTTAATTACTGTATTACACAATTTAATTTTTTGTTACTGCTTAATGAATTAACCTAATTGAAATAATATTTATTTTATATTTGACGCCCCTCTTCAAATATATTTAATCTTAAATTTCATAATAATGAGCAGGTAGTTCTAAATATTGATCGTTTAGTCAATGACAAGAACTTCCTAATTTCCTCTTTTTTCGATACAGCTATAATTTCCTATTACATTAATATTATCATTAATATTATAATTTATACTACAGTTAATAGTTGTTTGTTATTTATTCTTAATAACACTAATTATAATGATTTAAAATTAAATTTAAGTATCACTTTTGTATTGATTTAAAGGAAATAAAATATAATAATAAAATAAAAAAAATTATAAATAAATTATTATTATTATATAATAAAACAATATAAAAATAATATTTGATAATTTTATTAATTTTTCCTTTCCCATCCTCATCGATGTTACGGAGATGTTACTTAATATCTGTTGTTCTGTACCAATATCGGTTTTTAGAGCTTGTTTAATTTTCAACAGTAGGTTATTGAGGAGCAATGCGCCGCATAGCTCTAATCGTGGGATGGAGATTTGCTTAACTGGTGCCACCTTTGTTTTGGATGATAACAATTTGACGATTGATTCTCCGTTTGGTTTCGTTATATGTGCATACACTACTGCAGCATAAGCATGTCTGGATGCATCTGAAAATCCATGCAGCGATAATTTGGTATTGGTGCTGGTTTGTATATATCTGTCGATTTCGATTTTTTCTATTTCCGGTAAATCATCACGTAATTTTCGCCATTCAGTTTCCAAGTCAGACGGTAGTTGGTCATCCCATTTTAGGTTTTTAGTCCACGATGTCTGGAAAAGGATTTTTATGGTTATTGTTACTGGAGCAAGCCATCCCAAAGGGTCGAATACACGACTTGCTTCTGATAACATTCCTCGTTTTGTCATGATAGGTTCTTCATTAAGAGTCACTTTAAATTGAAAACAATCCTTCTTTGGATTCCAGTGCAACCCTAATATTTTAACTGGAGTGGACTTCTCTATTTCAAGGTTTTCAATTGCATCGGTGGTTTGAAACGTGTTCACGGTGACTGTCTCTTCATTGGCTAACCACTTTCTAAGTCTGAATCCTGAACGCGAGAGTATGGCGTTTATACTATTTTTAAGCGTTACTGCTTCGACGATTGTATCCGCTCCTGTCATAAGATCATCAACATAGAAATCAGTTTTAATATGATTTGCTGCTTCTGGATATTCATTCTGACATTTGGCTGCTGCTTCATTGAGTGCACGCGTGGCTAGATAGGTTGCACTTGCTGTACTGTAGACAACAGTTTGAAGTTCGTATGTGGTAAAATGTTTGTCGGGGGAGTCTCGCCATAATATCCGCTGGTATTTGGTATTGTCTTCAGAGATTAGAACTTGTCTAAACATTTTTTCAACATCCGCTGTAAATGCTATTTTGAATGATCTAAAGCGTAATAATATTTCATATAAGGTTGACTGTACATTCGGTCCAACTGCTAGACAGTCGTTTAACGATATTCCCGTACTAGTCTTTGCAGAGCCATCGAAAACAACACGTAGTTTTGTTGTGGTGCTTGATTCCTTTATGACACCATGATGTGGTAAATAGTATCCACTACATTGATCTTCCTTTACGGCTTTCATGTGTCCCAAGCTAATATATTCCGACATAAATTGTTTATACAACAACTATAATTTAACTTGTAGTTTTAGCGTGAGTGATCCCTTTGTATATCCGCCTGATGTAGCTCCGATGCCCGTAATATTTAGTTTGGCACGATTTCTTGGTAACCGCAATCTCTGAGCACAATTTTCACTAATGAGTGACACTTGGGATCCGGAATCTAATAATGCTCTACATAAACGTTTTTGGTTGAATGCATCAGTTACATTTATCAGAGCAGTTGGTAATATAGAACTTCCTATTTTTATGCTGGTGGTATGACTGGACGTATTCGGTTGCGCTTTTTCGATGGACTGTATTTCAGTTTGGGTAACGTGTGATTGCGTTGGTGTATTTGAATTTTCGTGTAACAAACTGTGGTGTTTTCTATTACATAATCTGCAGCGAAATTTTGATTTACAGTTATATACACTGTGGTTGTTATTTAAGCAGTTGAAGCACCGGTTTTGTTGGATCATAAAGGATTTCCTATTTTCCACTGACATTTCTTTAAATTTATTGCATTCAAACAGTCTATGCTCTTCGTTGCATAATGAACAAATTGTATTTTGACTGGTTTGATGTTCAACGATATGGCTTCTGATGTTTGACTTCAAGTGGGTTGAGTGAGAGATGGGCCGTCTGCTTTGGGTCTTCATTGATTCTAATGCGTCAATTCTTTTTGCAAGAAAGTCAAAGAATTGTTTCAACGATGGTAGATCATACTCTGCTGATGTTTGCGCCCATAAACTATTGGTTTCGTTATCTAGTTTGCTCACTAGAATATGGATTAACCAGTGGTCTCTGGTCTCCGCTTCACTACCAAGTGCCTTAAGTCCTCGAATGATTTCATCCGATGTATCTAACAATACACGAACGTTTGTACAGTTTGGTGTTGTTATCGTGGGTTGGAACATAAAACTTTTTATAAATGCGTAGATAGTGTGCTTTCTGCGGTCGTATCTCTCCCTTAATTTTCCCAAAGCTTCGATATAGTTGGCATCCGTGATGCTGAAGTGTTTTAATAACCCTGCAGCTTCTCCTTTCAAAGACCCTTTCAAATATTGCAGTTTTTGTGATGGTGTTAATCTAGGGTTATCATGGATGGTCGAGCAATATAGATCGTGGAACGATTGCCATTCGATATAGTCTCCGGCAAACGTTGGTATAGATATTTTAGGCAATTTTACGTCCACGTGATTTCCCGCCATGGAAGTTTCTAAAAATGTATCATTGAGCGAATTGGGCTGCGCTCTTTTCCTTAGTGCGATATTTAACCTGGCTACAATTTGGTAATAGTTGTCTTCGAAGTCTTGGTCTAGCTCTTCTTCATTGTCCATTGTGATTATTTTGGTTTGTAACTCGAAAAACTCATTTCGATAACGCTCAACATTTGTAAGTCTGACCTTAATCTCTTCCGGATTAGTGTTCTCATTGATGGACTTGATATAATTCAATAGCTTAGTCATGCTGCCTTTAATATAAGTACGGCTCCTTTTCAAAGCAACTATATCGGCCATTTTGCGTATCACTAATTTTCACTTCACTATCACTGATTTTTATTTAATCGATATTTTGTTGGCAAATGTTGTAAATCGATGTTCAAAGCTGTTCGCAACAATGTTTTAGGTTGGCGTGTGGTTTTGTTTTCCGAAATGGCAATTTTTCACCTCTAATGAGTTTGATGTTTTCCTTGGTTATAGGTTGATCTGGTAAATACGGTAGGCTTAGGTATGGCTGGGTTAACTCCTATCCGGCTCGAAGGACCAATGTTCTGTACCAAAGGTTGGATTCAGTAATTTTGGTAGGCTAACTTGGCACAGAATTAATGGTGCGATAAACTGTTGGTAGGTCGATTGATTTCGTTTGATCTTTATATAATTTTATTAAACTCGATGTTCACTGTTTGAGTGTTGATTTTAAAAGGGAAGATTTATTTTGTTTCTTTACAAATGACTTCAAATTTTGCGGTTTACATAATTAAACATAGGTGGTAAAATTGAGCTCAAGTTAAATTATAGAACATATTCATTATAAAAATTCTAAACAATTCAAATAGATGGCTCTATGCAAATACGTATTGAACGTACCCGTAATTAAATTGAGTGAAAATTAAGTTAAACTAATTAACATTTATGAGGTTTTTGATATCAATCCAAATGACATTGACAGACTGAATCAAATTAGATTTAAGTTGTAATTTAAGTGTAAACAATAATAATAAGATAAGTATTAATAGCTATAAAGATGAAAAGTATAAAATTGATTTCATAGGTTTCTCCTAAAAAGTATTTTAAATTTGGATAATTATAATGGAATTCAAGATAAGTTTAATTAACATTAAAAAACCCTTCTTCTTCAATATTTTTTCAACAAGGTAAATATCAGAATTATTTGTTTTTTGAAGTTCTTTCTCATAAAATCGGCCTGTAATTGGTAACCCCTGACAATTTTCAAGTAAGTATGTCACTGGAAATTTGTTATTGATACTGATAATTTTAAAAATTTCTGTCGTTCAAATTTCTCACTCGAACAAAATCACCAATATGAAATTTATTTCTTTGTATTACCTTGGAAGGTGTATAAATACGTTTCAATATATTTTTCTCATTTTTATAAGTAACTTCTGAAGGTGGGAGTTGTATCGTATGATGTTTCTTTTCATTATAATCTCTCACTTAGTGCTCCAGTATATTTACCCAATTATACGAACCTTGAAAGCTGAATATTTTCCACATCGCATATTAAATCGCTCTACAATACTTGCCTTCAAATGAGTGAATGTTGAATAGTGATTAATATTTAACTGTTTCATTGGATATTTGAAATGTTTGTTATGAAATTCCCCACCCATATCGGTTTGAAGAGTTTTAGGTATTCTTTTAGAGCGTGTACAAATTTTATTAAAAGCATCTATAATGCTTTGTGATGTTTTTTTCTTAACAGCTATAGCCCACACGCATTTTGAGAAACCGTCAATTACCGTCAAAATATATTTGTAATATCCATTATACATAGTTTGCATATGGGATCATTTCTACAAGATCAGCCTGCCACAAATCATCAATTCCCATGAGTTAAATTTTTTTATATGCAGGTTTATGCAATTCATTTATAATTTCTCTGCGACTCATTACATATTTAAGTGTATAGGTGAAATGAGAATAAAATTTCCATCTCTATATGTACTAATTTTATTTGATTACTCTTACACAGTTCTAAAATGCATATTGGAGAGAATCGTGTATTCACATTTCGCAATTGGCCACATAAATTTATGGATATTAAAAAAATGGCCTACTACGGATTATTTTATTTAAAACGGAAAGATTATGTAATGTGCTACTATTGTCGGGTACAAATACATCAATGGGTAAAGGGTGACGATATCTGTCTCGAACATTTAAGGTGGTCACCTTCATGTCGATGGGTACAAGACAAACAAGAAACATCTTTTCCCGATTGTTATGGAAGTTATTCAGAATTTAGGAAAGCAATGAAAAAAATAAACGAAAAATTGTATTTTATATATAATCTTTTATTCAATAAATAAAATTATGTTATATTTATCATATTTTATAATTATTAATGATTGTTGACACATCTGTTTATGTGGTTCAACTCCTCGTCCTCCAATACATTATACCGTTGTGGTAAGATGATCGTGTTCTCCTCAGTCTCAACGAGTAATTTCTTCCCGTATGGTGTTTTGACAATTTTTATGTCAACTATTTGATAGTGCATACCTATCACCAAATTCGCATATTTGATGGTTGGCTTCTCTTTAAAGACCACCACATTGTTTAACTTGTTTAAAAGGGATGCTGATGCGGACGACGACTCCACGGTTATAATATTCAATATAAACTGATGATGAACATAAGAAATGCAAAGCAATTTATACTTGCATACAATATACTTGCATATTACTTAAAAGAAAAACAAAAATGGCTGGATAAAAGACGAAACCACTTATTAAAGTTGTTCATTGGAAAATGATCTACGGAATTTGAACTTCACGAATCTCTTCGCGCATATAACATTTCGCACTTCGAATACCACATTTTGTGCTCGCACGAACGTCGACATTCGGTCGTCGGACGTCGGAATGCGGATGTGTGATGTCAGAATTTGACCATTTGCAAATTAGCATCACGTATTGCTAACTTGATTATTGTTCTTTGTATGCATATTTAGTTTATGTCTATGAAATTTTCATATTGCAAACTTGAACATGATTAAACGTGAATTTTTTTGTATCTACAAGTCGACGACCTCAATAAAATAAAATGTTTACGTTTTGTATTTTTTTTATTTTATTTTAATTGTTTGTTTTACATTATTTTTTCTTCATAGTTATACACTAAGGCCCTGTCCGATTTCTGATATAATGAAATAATTTTGACATAAGCGAAATAATATATGTATGCAACCAAATTATTACAGCAACTGCGTGTTATAATTTTGACATCTCTGTAATAATTTTAACACAACAACAATGTCGGGCAATAAGAATATTTTAAATTCAATTTTTATATGCAATAATTTTTATATGCATATAGTATGTTATTAAGATAAATAACACTATATTAGGGTCAAACTCTACTTCAATCATAATTATCATTTATTAAAGTTTAAACTATTTTAATATTCACTTTAATATTAATTTGTACACACTTTTTAAAACGTTTTGTAGTTTGAAATTTCAAAATTTCTTGTCAATATTATTACAGAATTCGGACAGCAAACGAACTTACATCAAAATATGGAAGAGCAAATTATTTCGCTAATGTCAAAATGATTTCATTATTACAGAAATCGGACAGGGCCTAAGAACTATTTTTTCGCGAACAAAATTACGAAAAGCTGATCCCTTAACCATATTGATGTAATCACATTTTGGAAACCATATAGCATGTTGATCCCATGGTTGTTCAGCGTCATTACAGTTTTTTAAGATTCCGCCACAGCAAAAACATTTCACCTCATCACCTTTCTGCGTATAAAAGCCAGCATCACACAACGGTTCAATTAAATATTTTAATGATTGTGGTCAGTTTTTCTTATATGATGACATTCGATGTTCATGAATCATATATTGTGGTGAGCTCATGTTAAACTTACCTTCAATATCTGAAGAGTCAGGATACATCTTTGTTAAGGTTTAAATGATTACTGATTTTAAGTCTAATTATTGATGCTATTTATAGATGTTTGAAGAACATTATTAAAATAATCTTCGAATAATTTATACGTACATAATATCGGAATTTCATGAAATAATCTTGAGTAATTAATTGTGTACGCATTTATTTCGTACGGTAGGGTTGGTGGTCGATCGAGTTTCAATACCTGCTGCTCCAGACATTGTTTTAAGTAGAAATCGTAATAATCTTTCACAAGCACTTTGATGCACTTAGATGTAAATAGTTTATTACCGCAACAATAAATGGTAATAGATTATATAATCTATTCCATTCTCTCTGCTTCAAAGTAATTTTACTGATACAATCGCGAATAGTGATTTCTTTTTCCTTCTTTGATGTTGTCAACGTAAACGCTTTGCTTATATTAGTTGCATATAATGATGTGTCATCAATATCGATGAAGATACTTATTTACATCCTCGCGAGATTTATACCGGGTGTTTCTTTTAAACTGAGACGATCAAATATCTCGAAAAATAGCCACTCTACAGAAAAATGTCCAAATGTTCATTTTTCAAAAAGTTTCGGTACATTTGGCCATTCAAGTTGCCTTCAATAATGTGGGGGCCTATGAGTTTGTTGCCAATTATTCCACACCACACGTTGACAGTCCAAGGACGCTGATGTTCAACTTGACGAAGCCAGTGCGGATTTGTAACACTCCAATAATGCATGTATTGAAAAAATTGAATTTCGTCGATTACAACGCCATCTATCATGAACCGAACAAAATATTTCATTCAAATCATACGTACTTTTAGTCGTAGAATCCGTATCTGCAATAAAAAATATGGCTTCCTATCTTAGTTTAAAAGTTACCCCCGCTCCACCTACAAAGCGGGGAGTGGGGGACTATTTTTTTTGCAGTAATGTATTTCCGCCGCGGTATGATTAAATTTTGACTAAAGACATTTTTTCCGTAGAGTGACTATTTTTCGAAGATATTTGATCGTCTCAGTTTAAAAGAAACACCCGGTATATATTCAGAAATACCGAATATACACTTGCCCCTTTCTTTAGCACTATAGTCGGTAATAAATTTTGTATATTGTAACCAACACTAATTAAACTTTTATAATCATCAGCAAGAAAATACGTGTACGATAATAATAAATCTATGACTTTGTTCTCCATCTTTCAAAGGTTAAATTTATACTAATCTTTACTCGATTGAATACGATTTTAAATATTTAGACATATTTCCCATTTTTTTCTTAAATGATTTTTCAAATAGATTAACCGCGATTCGATCATTGTATAATATTTTGGTCGCGCTCCATTTAACAAAATCTTCAAAAAATTTATAACAAGTAACTCCACACAATACACTGGAACGATCCTGTAACTCTCTTCTATTGTATGTAAATCGATTGGAGTTACTTGTTATAAATTTTTTGAAGATTTTGTTAAATGGAGCGCGACCAAAAGAATCGAAAAATTCTGCAGCTCCTCGTATCGGAAAATAAATTGCCACCCAATGTGTTCCAGGCAGGTGTGATGGATCCGTATTTATAACATAACTAGCTGGTTTTTTATGAACATATTTTGGTAACATATCGAGCGAATATACGCCACGGAAACATGTTTTTGTTAAACGATTACCCGATAAAAATTTTCTTATCTCTAATGTATTCATGTTTCTTGTGTTTCAATGATCTAAAATAATATTTCGATCTTTATCAATTTCCACTGACGCATCATACTCTAGATAGATTAGACATGTGATTGTGTTTGTGAGTGCCTCTTCGAATCTTAAATCAAGCCTTATATTACCTCGATCGAGTAACGAAGCACACGAATCGCAAGAATTTAGTTATTAAATTTCCATGTGATAAATGTAGTAATCCGGTAGCGGAGAGTATTAAAGCGTATGCTCTAGAATATTCTTCGCTATTTGTAAAATCTGTTACTATTGACATTCAAATATTCTTTGGACCAGCGACGCCAGAATTGTTGTAACATAAATTGTATTTTTTGGTATTTTTCCAAGCGATCGAATTTTAAATGTTCCAATGATAGATCTGGAAGTGACACTAATGGATGACCTATCAGGAAATAACCAGGAGTTAAACAATTTAAATCGGTTGGGTCACTGGACATAGGTGACAACGGCCGAGAATGCATACAAGCTTCAATTTGCACGATTAACGTACTTAACTGTTCGTTGGTGCAGGAGTTATAACCAATTGTACGTTTTATATGGTATTTTGCCGTTTTAACAGCAGCCTCCCAAAGCCCACCAAAATGTGGAGATCTAGGGGGAGGTATAGTATGCCATTGCATACCCTGATCAATGCAATATCTATTAACAATGTCCTGATGAGTCTCTGACATAACTAACTTCTTAAAATCTATTAGTTCCGATTTTGCTCCTACAAAATTTGAAGCATTATCTGAATAAATGTGACTAGGAAGTCCTCTACGACCGGTAAAACGACGTAAAGCTGCAATAAACGATGATGTGCTTAAACTTTTAACCAGTTCCAAATGAGAAGCTTTGGTCGAGAAACAAATAAAAACAGTTATGTACGCTTTTGAAATCACCCTTTTATTATAAACGTGACGAAGACTAAAAGGACCGCAGAAGTCAACACCTACAACTGAGAATGGACTCCCAGGGTTAACACGGTGTTTCGGTAAATTACCCATTAATTGATTTTGTATGATCGGTTTGAGTCGAAAGCATGTAATACAATTTTGAACTATTTTACGGCACAAATTTCAACCATTTGTACGTAAATTATACTGTTTTTAGCATTCTGTATTTCCGACACTTGTATTTTTCCATAATTATGCAATTTTGAAGGTTTACGACAGTTTACTATGAAACGCTGACAATGTGCTGTAACTCGAAGTAGTTTAGTAAACGAAGAATAACGTTCGAATATATCCCATTCGACTTGATTTAATAGTGCAACTTTAATTTTGCGAAGCTCTAAATTCTTTGAATTGATTTGAATGTTGAGTAGCATAGGCCATTCGTTCTTATTACGATATAAAAAATTTGGACCTTTCCACCAAAGTTATCTCGTGGCAATGCTCCTCTAGAAATAATATCTGCAGGATTCTCTTGCGTTGGTACATAATACCAATTTGAAAGATTACTCAATTCGTGAATTTGGGCAATTCGATTTGCTACGAATGTTTGATATTTTGATGGTACATTTTCGATTCTATGCAGTGTTATCATGGAATCACTCCAATAATAAATTGTATTAAAAGAGATTTCCATAGAAGATTTCACTTTGTCCATAACATCCGCCAAAAGAAGAGCTGCGCAGAGCTCTAATCGTGGAATTGTTTGACCACTCAAAGGTGCAACGCGTGATTTAGCGCATTGTAATTTAACATTCACACTTCCTTCTGCACTAACAGAACATACATATACTACACAACCATAACCAAGGTTGGATGCATCTCCGAACCCATGTAAATCGATTTCTATCGCTTTTGAAATTAATATAAAATGAGGATTAGATACATTATTTTCAATTATAAGTTGGGATTTGAAATTATTCCAATCGGCAAGCAATTCACTATTTAACTCATCGTCCCATTGCAAGTTGGGTGTTGACCACAATCTTTGCATGAAACATTTTGCAGCGAATATTACGGGAGCGCACATTCCTAATGGGTCAAAACATTTTGCGATATCCGACAAAACAGATCGCTTGGAGGTAATTATCGTTTCACCTGTATTCCAACTATCGTAATCAATTCGAAACATATCCTGTTTGCTATCCCAACGAATGCCCAAAACTGTTACCAAGTTTTCTATTGTAGTCTCATTGGCTACATTACTATCCGATGACTCACTTACGTTGGATTCGAACTTACGCAATTCGAAACCACCCTTTGCCAGCAATTTAATTAATTCTTGTTTAAGGATCTGAGCTTCAGCTATCTTTGTGCACCGGTAAGGCATCGTCCACGTAGAAATCTCGCTTCAATACAGTTACTACATTTGGACTGATATTGCTCTCTTCAGCGAGCTGAAATAGACATTTAACAGCAAGGTATGCAGCCGATGCAGTACCATATGTTACGGTACATAACCGATAACACTTGACACAAACACTTTTACTTTCACGAAACCAAATGCGATGCAAGTCTCGAAATTCCCTTTTTAATGATACTTGTCGGTACATCTTAGCGATGTATTCAGTGAAAACTACGGGATATTTTCTAAAACGCAAAACAATAGAAAACAAATCCTGTTGCAAATTTGGTCCCACCATGATACAATCATTCAGCGAAAGTTCCGAAGAAGTTTTTAGCATAAAAGACTACTTCGTTACTAATTTCGTAGTGGTGCTTTTATCCTTTATTACATAATGGTGAGGGATGAAGTAATTTATACTATTTGTATTTTTATATGGTTGTTGTATCTCTTCCATGTGTCCTAAATGAATATATTCTTTAATGAACTCTACGTATTGACGTTTTATATTTGGTTGTTTATCCAAGCATGATTGACCCAATTGATCAATATTAGATTTGCAAGGTAGGGCTACAATAAAACTACCTTCATTATTTCGTGTAAAATTCTGCAAGAAATGTACTTTACAACATTTCTCTTCTATTGAATAATTACCTTTTTATTCGAAATTTTCCATTTTCCAAAATAACTGAACTCTTTTATCTATATCCGTTTTTTAGAAGCGCTCATACAACCTATAATTTGATGTTCTGATTTTAATATTGAATCGTTATTAATAATATCACATACCCTTGGTGAATAATTTATCCTACCTGCGATGGCATAACCAAATATGGTATTGAAGAATGGAGGTAAGTTCTTGGATATGTTCTTAGTTCTTGGTTATTTACCTGGTAACATAATCTCATTAAATCTCTGAACCTACGATCATATCAATAGGCAAAGATTGATGAAAATTTGGATCCGCTAAATGGATGTTTGAAGAAATGCTTTTACTATCGAATGGCACCGATATTGATGGTAGATCGTTTGTTATTCTTGGCATTGTTAAAAATTGTAGATTTGTAGTGTAATCACTGCGACGCTGAATTAATACCTGAGATAGAGGTGAAAGCATTTGACCTTTTAGCTTTTAAAAGCCGACATATTCGTTCGGTTACAAATTTGGCTTGTGAACCACTATCAATTAAAATTCGACATGGAATTCTGAAGCCTTCCCGAACACTTGCCCAAATAACAGCTGTAGGCAATAAAACTTCAGAGTAGTTTGAAGAAGACTGATTGACCACTGCGGTGCTAACGACCGATGAGTCTATGTTGTGGACTGTATTTTGTTCTTTTTTTATTTGTATTGAAGGTTGGTTAATCGAAGTAGTTGAATTCTGTGATGATGTATCACTTTTTGAATCTCCGAAATGTAATAAGACATGATGCCGCAATTAACACAAATTACACGAAGTTGCGGCACAGTCCATCACTTTATGGTTATCAATTAGACAATTTGTACATAAATTATACTTTTTTACGAAGTTGAATCGTTGTTTCGGTGTGATGTTAAATTTTTGGAAGTTAACACACTGGTTTAATAAATGAGAGCCATTACAATATTTGCATAATTCTATTGCGCTTGATACGAATGTTTTGTGATTAATGGTAACTGGTTAGATGACTTACTGGAATAACCTTGACTTGATTGTAATGTCATAGATGATTTTATTGAACGTAAAATTTTGATTATATTTTGAATAACTTCTGTAAATTCATCGTAAGTTATGTTCTTTTTCTTTGCAAATTCCTTTAGTATTTCGACTTTCGAAGCATTATCTAAACGTTCGAATGATGTCTTTAAAACGGAGTAAAGACATTAATTGCATTTAAAGTTTTTAACGCTCAAAAGTGATTGTTGAAGGTATCCAGAAAAATTTGAAGTGCGGTTACTGAACCTTCTTGAGGCTTCTTTATTTCGTATAAGTTTCTTAAATGCATATCTTGAATATTGGATTCATCATCGTAAAAATCAACTAGAAGTTTCCAGACGATGGGATAGTTATCTTTCGTTATTGGATAAGACTGAATTAAACGAAATGCTCGACCATCCCGTAGACATGAAACCAAATAACAAAATTTCAATTCCACATCGATATCATCATTTTCGTGAATCATTTTGTTATACATGGCTTTGAAATTTAACCAATTAATTTCTTGACCATCGAATTTTGGTAAAGAAATTTGTGGTAGTTTAATTTTGTTTCTAATTGTTTGCAGATGATCACCTTTAAAATCGTTTGTTTGCATTAATTCTAAATCATCGATACTACTACGTAATTCCACTTCTATGTTATAATAAATTTCTTCAAAATCTTCTCGATATTTCACATGTTGATCGTTGTCACCATCAATAAATGTTTCTATTTCTGATTGAACCTCGTCAAATTTTGAGACAATACCCTGTATTTGTGACAATTGACGATTGGAATGGGTTCTCTAGCGGAAAAAAATATAAGTGTCGCACCCAGATTTGTCATTATTTGTGTATTTTATATGAAAAAAGCAAAGCGAAAATAATTTTTTTTAAATTAATAAATCAAAATTAACTAATTACCTTCAAATTAATAAATTTACTTATAATGAGTTCTTGTGAGCAACCGTCGAAACCAAAAAGACGTGATTATTGTGGTGTACCGCAATGTAAAAACTATAAATCGGATAATATATCTATGTTTCGTGTACCAAAGGATGTGCGAGAATCACGCATTCAATTGAAAAAGTGGTCAATTGCCCTTAAAATGGGTAAAAAAATTCCAAATCGTTTTGTAATTTGTAGTGAGCATTTTCATCAAAATGATATGCTGATTTCTCAACGCAATTTACAAAAGCGTAGATTGAAGATAGGTGCTATGCCAAGCCTTAAACTACCCATATCATCTATCACCACAAAAACACGAAAAATTAATCGCGAAGATCGTTTAATAAATAGATTGAATAGAAAAAGGTAAGAGATATATCTGAAAGTAAATACCAACTTGTACTACATACCTAACAATTCCTAACCATTTTAGTATCGAACCAAGGAATGTCGAAAATGTTTTTCAAAATCCTGAGTTGATGGTTTGGGAACATGTTCTAGAGACTCTAGGAACTTCAGAAATTGTGGAACCTGAGCCTCAGACATCAGACAAAGCCATCCAAGCAAACATTAAAGAATTCGTCAGTCCAATTTTACTCTGGGATACTGAACAAAAGTTAAATACGATGACTGGGATATCAAAATTTTCTATTCTAGAGGTTTTAACTAAATTTTGTACAGAAGTTAGACCGAACAACGAGTGTTTTATGTCAATGCGAGACAGAATATTACTCACATTATATAAACTTAAAAGTAACTCGTCATTTGCTTAAGTTGCAATTTGGTTTCAAATAAGCGACAAAACGGCTAAATTGTATTTTGCAGATACCATACAATTATTAGCAAAAATAACTAAAAAACTAATACATTGGCAGACACGCGAACAAAACGAAGCTACCCAAAATATTTTGAAAAATTCCCGAATGTGCGGACCATGCTCGATTGTACCGAAATCAAAACAGTCACTTTTCGTTGTTTGTCCTGCCGCACTTGTACATACTCGCATTATAAAGGTGTGCATACTTTAAAAATTTTAATTGGAGTTTCACCATCTGGGCTAATTAATTTTATAAGTAAAGTGGCCACAGGAAAATCATCTGATAAAGCGATTTTTAATATTTCTGAGTTAACAACAAAACTAGAAGAAGGAGATGCTGTAATGGTTGATAAGGGGTTCATAATAGGCGATGAATTGGCAAAAGCGGGAATCCAAATGGTTCGCCCACATTTTTTGTATAATAAATTTTCTCGGGACGAAGTACACTTAAATACCGAAATCGCCTCAGCTCGTGTTCACGTTGAACGACGAATAGCACGAATCAAAATATTCAAGGTTTTGTCAGATAAAGTGGATATTGCTATGATTCCCTATATTGATGACATCGTAAGCGTGCTATGCGGTTTATCTAATTTAAGCCCTCCTATACTGGCCGATAACAAATTTATTAACTTCACGAATAATCCGTAATTAAAGCTGCGTTAGTTGGAGCGAAAAGTACCAAAATCAAATTGTGATAATAAAAATAATCTATGGCTTAAAGGATGTAAACGGCCCTAACCAAGTCTCAACTGAGATCTTGCTAACTATTTTAACGTATTGGTACACGTTGAAGGTGGGGTCAGCCCAACGAATGCTTTTACACACAATCGCTTTTTATGTCATCCGGTGCATGTTAATTTTTGGTCAACTACGAGAATCGAACTCAAGATCGCGGCGTGATGAGAAACTCATTAACAATTAAGCTTCAATCGGTGAATTACGATAAAAACGGGTAAACTTTGGAGTAATTTCGAATGACTCGGCCCAGCAACATATTGATTCAATTGAAACAAAATTACAACTATGTTTATTAAACTTCATTTTATTAAAATAATAAATGTTAATTTTAACACCAAAAAATATTTTTTTCTTATAAAATCATTTGAACAAAAATAAAATAACTGCATAGAATTCAGGTACTTTCTAAAAAATAATATGTAAAATTATATATATAATGTATATACATATTTTGATTGTATCACTAAATTTAATATATGTATACACTTCATAAGCTCAGTAAATTTCAGATATCCATGTTCTTAAAAATGCTTAATACTAATTAGATGGTCATGTTGATATTTGGGGTATCACATATTTAAAATAAATTTCACATAGTTTTGGTATGAACGTTTTTAAAAAAATCTTCGTTCCTTGAAACTTTTATCACCTCATAGGAACTATCGAACGAACTAAAAATAATTAAATTAGCGATTTTTAAATTTGTAAGTGCCAAACCTAATTGAATTTGTCCGTAGTAGCCATGCTGTTCTTTTAAAGAAAAAGACCCTTCAATATTTTTTAAGTAGTTTAAATTTTGAAGCAGACGATTGGCACTTATACTCATCCCGTTTACAGGACATTTTATTTCAATTAATTTCCATTGAATACCATCATACACAATGGCATCAGGACTTATAGCGAGAAACGGTAAATCTGGGCAAATCATAAGGCCGCATTCGAAAAGTAATGTGTGTCTCTTTAAAACATTCTTCGCTAATTTTTCAGCATAATGACCGTATTTTGTAGCGTTGTTACCTTTAAATTTGCTACTATATATAGATTTAATTTTTTTTATTAATTTTTTTCCCAATTAGGATTTTTATTAAAGTAGTAAGTAAATAATGAATAACAGACACTACCGGTAATCCTTAATCGCCTTTCAGTTAGCCATTGAGCACTGCTCTGCGTAATGGTACTAATAAATATTTGAACTATTTCATCGAATTACTTTTGTATATGAGTTTTAAAAAATATATCTAACGGGTGATTTTTTAAGAGCTTGAGAACTTTTTTTTAAAAAAAAAACGCATAAAATTTGCAAAATCTCATCGGTTCTTTATTTGAAACGTTAGATTGGTCCATGACATTTACTTTTTGAAGATAATTTCATTTAAATGTTGACCGCGGCTGCGTCTTAGGTGGTCCATTCGGAAAGTCCAATTTTGGGCAACTTTTTCGAGCATTTCGGCCGGAATAGCCCGAATTTCTTCGGAAATGTTGTCTTCCAAAACTGGAATAGTTGCTGGCTTATTTCTGTAGACTTTAGACTTGACGTAGCCCCACAAAAAATAGTCTAAAGGCGTCAAATCGCATGATCTTGGTGGCCAACTTACCGGGCCATTTCTTGAGATGAATTGTTCTCCGAAGTTTTCCCTCAAAATGGCCATAGAATCGCGAGCTGTGTGGCATGTAGCGCCATCTTGTTGAAACCACATGTCAACTAAGTTCAGTTCTTCCATTTTTGGCAATCTTTGAAAAAATACGGTCCAATGATTCCACCAGCGTACAAACCACACCAAACAGTGCATTTTTCGGGATGCATGGGCAGTTCTTGAACGGCTTCTGGTTGCTCTTCACTCCAAATGCGGCAATTTTTCTTATTTACGTATCCATTCAACCAGAAATGAGCCTCATCGCTGAACAAAATTTGTCGATAAAAAAGCGGATTTTCTGCCAACTTTTCTAGGGCCCATTCACTGAAAATTCGACGTTGTGGCAGATCGTTCGGCTTCAGTTATGAAATGTCAAAGCATACTGAGCATCTTTCTCTTTGACACCTTGTCTGAAATCCCGCGTGATCTGTCAAATACTAATGCATGAAAATCCTAACCACAAAAAAATCACCCGTTATATAAAAATATATAAATATGGGTTTGGCCCCATTTCTGTTTTATTTGCGTGCAACTGATCATCTGTAATAATGGTTCCCTAAATTTATTGGAACAGAAAAGTGTGTTGTGATATCGATAAAATACAACATATAAAACTATTTTTGAAACCTATAAATGTGTATCAGGCACGCCGCAATATGCTTGCACTTTTTTCCTTCCCCAGCTTTACAAGTGCAAACACAATTCCATGACGAAAAGTGGCAAGTCAAGTAATTCAACGTCACTTCATGAGGTGGAGAAGACATCGAGGACGCTTGAACAACAAATCCTTTTACACAATCTTTTGAATTTTTTTGAGAAAGGCCTATTGAATTTATCCACCCGGCATTAACTATTTCCTCACCAGCTTTAATGGACCGTTTAAATCCTCCGAAATAATCGACTATGTCAGCAAATAGAAAATTATATCGGTAACTTGTTTCAATTTGATCTGAACTTGTTGTTTGACTCATGTTTTATTATTTTTTTAACACCTAAAATGTATAATAAAATAGAACGAGGCATTAGAAAAACAAATTAAATATTATAAGATACAATCCAGTTCAACTTTATCAGAAAATAAAATATTTTATTTTGACATTATAAAATATTTTTCATACGAAAAAACGAATTATATTAAGCATAAATTTAATATATATAACACACTAATTAACAGAAAATTCTTTTGTTATACTGTAAAACATAAAGAATATACTTCAAATTAAATTGAATAATAAACGTGTTTAGCTAAAATATATTTAAAAAATAATATTAAAAATGTTTACATAACTTTTTTATGCATAAGCCTATGGAATTTGACGTTTGCCAAATATTTTTATCTGGGCGTCACAGTTATTTTTTTCCGATAGGTATCTCATTTTAGGTTTTCCAATCGTCAATATTGCTTTATAATCGGAAACTGTATTAATGAGTGTTGTGTCTTCACAACACTCATTAATACAGCATCCACATCTCAATATTCCGTTGGAAACGATCGCATGCGATATGTCTTTCGTTCTGTCTCGTTTAGTTACCTCATTCCCCATCCCATAATCCGCTCTTCATATTGAACGCTATATATTCCCCTTTCCTTTAAACAATTTTTAATATTTTGTTTTATGTATGTATCAAAGCATACAGTAAAAGAGATTTTGGAGATTTAAATTTAACGCGATCACTGCCATTGTGCGATCGTTGTAATGGCAACTATATATACATTCAATGTAATTGGCGACTTACATTTTATTTTTATATACGTTGGTATTGTGTATTGTGTGTGTTGTATATACTTCATTATTTGATGTTGAAAACGCAAATACATACATTACAGTCTACATTTGAACGTCCTATGTATTAATATTATGTATATAACATTTCGTTTCGTCCATCAAAATTCCTATCCTTCTCTTTTCTATGTTGGTTAGAGAATTTTTGTTTGTTTTATATTTTATATTTTGTGCAGGTGTTCACTTGCACGGGAAAAAAAGAACAAAATTTTTTTTTAAATATATATATTCAAGTATCCCTCGTTTAACGCGGTACTTATACAACGCGTTTTCGATATAACGCGATTTGAAATAAAAATCTGTTTCAGTACAACGTGAAATTTCTTCTTTTATAGCGCGAAGCTATTTAACGCTCAAACCACTTTTCGTGAGATATAAAGTTTGAAGACAGTGAAACAGATCAGTCCTGACCCTGAATAACAATGAAGTTTGTTAATTAACTTTTAATTTTTTTCCGTTTGGTTTTAAATATTATAATACACATGTTAGTCATACATTTATATCGGTAAATACAGCAAAACCTTCCATATTGATGGATTTGCTATTCAAAAGTTTTTGAAATGATACTTTCATATTTGTATCTAATGGTAGAGGGGACTGAAGATTGTTTTAATACGATCTACGATCACTACCACTATACGATCATTATATTGACGATAATATATATGATCAGTAAAATTACCTATTTGTTGGCGAGATTTGAATTGGCTAAAATGTTGAAGTTCGATTTAGCAGATGTTTGTTCATATATGAGGATAATCGTGTTTTAAAGGAACGGTTAATATTCCTCTTGATTTTATTTTGTCAATAAAGTCCACAATTTTGCTCTTGGGTATATATATGTACCATGGTATGTTGTACTCTTAAATAATTTTTGTCTTTATTTCCATGGAAAATACTAAATTATTTAAATAAATTTGTTTTCTTTATTCATTATAAGTGTAAATGGATAAGATTTCTTGAGTGACATTCTTAACATTAGATGGGGATCACTTGACCGGTGGTCTTGACTAGAAAGTTTATTTTACTTTAATAAGCAGCTCCTTTGGCTGTATAATAATTCTATTACAAACTATTAAACTTTCTGAAACGGACGGCCGCTTTGGTGATTTCTTTCATTGGATTGTAGTGTGTTATACAAGATTTCTACTTTTGCGTATTGTGTGATTGTTTAAAATCTTAAAACGGACATAAAGATAGAATGTGTGGAATGGAATGATCGATTAAGTTAGCTAAATATTACCGCACTAAACTATTTATTTATTTAAATAGTTTCCCTTACAAACGAATTGACAATGTATTAGATCATCATATTGTATATAGAAGCTGTCGGGTCATCGCGGAGTTTATACTCCCCACGCGTTAGATGGTGATAGATTGGGAATTATAGGGACACATCTTTAAATACAGCATATGATGAGATGACCCAAAAATGTTTTTAAAGTACTCCAGTTTTAACTGTCGAGGAGATACGAATACGTATGATGAATATAGAATGGTCCTTACCTATCCAACTAACAATAATAACAAACTCAATCCCTATATGAAAATGATTATACTAACAACATATTATAATTCACTAATACATAATGTACGTAGTTAGCAATGACTAGTGCAGTGTATTATCACCTTAGTCGTTTCTGTGATTGTTTCCTTTTCCTAAACCTTATATGTTGGAATGCAAGCAGAGACTGGAAAAAATAATTTTGGAGTAAAATTTTTCAGATATCTATTTGGAACTCTGCTGAATATACTCCAGGATTATGGTAACAATCTCAGAATCAACGTAACTGGTTGGCTTGTACTTCCCCTATCATATCATCATATCATATCATATAACTGTTATAGTAAGTAGTGCATATAAAAATATAATGGCGGAGGAAAGTTTTGAGGTATTTGAAATAGAAAACTATTTAATTTGCGTCCCTGAAGAAAATGATGAAATTAATGAAATGTTTGAAACTTTGGAGCTTTCTAAATCAACAATTAATATCATCAAATCATACAGCATTACAAAATTGATTCATTTAGATGCAATGGAACTCGAAAACATCCGGACAGTATTTAAAGGGCAGTCAACAAAATTTTTTGGTGATCAATTACTTTTTACAAAAAAAATAAAAGAGTGGCGCAATGAACAGGTAAGCTTAATTCAAAAGTGTTATTTTCGCTATTAGTTTAGTTTTAAATTGGAATTAGCCGTCAATTGACTAATTTATTTTGATATATTAAAATAATATTGAGACGTGCTGGATTCATCTAATTTAAACCCTCTAAAGACCTAGTTTATAATCACTCAAAAATGTGGGTTATAAATGATACTATTTACTATAACGTTTGTATATATTTAATATAAGAATTGTAAAGTGTGCTGAATTCGAATTTAAAATTGCTGTTATTTTAATTACAAGTATTGTTAACAATATTTTTATTACAAGTAGTCATTAAGCTCTTAATTTTATCAAAAGGGAAAACCAATGTTATGTTACGTCGACACAATATCGACAGCTACGAATAGCAGAATTTTAGAATGGTTGGAAAAAATATCAAACGACATAAGTGCAGGGACTTCTTAATGTTCTACACCATCCAACCTACCACAAAATTCATCTCCATCAAATGGCTCTGAGTTGGAAGAAATTTTAAAAACGACTTTAAAGCGTGGGCATATTTTACACCACTACGCTACGTACGATCGCCTTAACAACACACAACAAAACCAATTAGTTCATTGCATAGTTGATTATTAGATAATGCAAGATTCAAAAATCACCTACAAAGACATGAAACGATGGGCTGAATGTATAGAACAATGATTTCCAAATGAAAAATCGGTATGATCTTAAATCACAAAATAACAAATAAATTGTATAATTTATATTTCAGAGTATATATTTCGTGCCTCGAAAACTAGGCAAAGAAATCCTTCAGGAAAGTTGGTTTCACGCTGGAGCAATACAACACACATACATAAACAAACTTCTAAAGAAAGTATTTCTTTTGACAGCAACACTCAAATTTTGGATGTGGAGATTTCTAACCAAGGTAATTTGTAATAATAATTGAATTATGATTAAACAAATCATAAATTATTTTCAGAGTTTACAGCATTGAAATGCTGGCTGCAAAATCACATTAGCCCATGGGATCAAGTAATTAACAACTGGAGACGAACATCAAAGTATCGAATTAGGCAGTTCCAGAATGAAGATACCTTATTAAATAACTTATTATCAGAATGGCCATTATATAAAAATCCCGACAGTGACCAGTTAATTGATATTGATTTCGATATATTACATCCAGCGAAACAATTTAATTTATTAAACGACTTCGAAGCTTTTATTCCAAAAATAATGATTTGCTTCGATGAAGAGATTAAAGATAAAAAATCTCTAGAAATGTTAGAAATTTTAAAAAGGGTTACATACAAAAAAGTAAAACACATAAAGTTACATATAAAATAACACCGACTATAGTATTAATTTTATTCAACAGATTCAAGGGATTGTATAGTGGTATTGCTATTACATGCAATCCTTCAGCGTCCGAGAATCAGTCGAATTTGTAAGCCAACCATCTTAGACGTATGGTTTGGAGAAGCATCATATATGATCCAAAATTTCTTAACATCGTATGGTTTGGAGAAGAACTTTAACTTTTTTTTGCTTTAAACTCTTTCCTTTATGCTCCAGTTTTTTTTCTTTTTGCAATCGCGTTCCATTTAGAATTGTTATGCCATCCGGCTCTCCAACTCAATAACTCATACGAATGTTACACAATTAAATAATGATGAATGTATATACAAACACAAACACAATTCAAACATATATAAAAATAAAATGTAATTCGGCAACTACATTGACTATATTTACATTTTCCTACACAACGATCGCACAATAAACCAAAAAATGAAAAAACCTCTGAAGGAAAGGGAAATATATAAGCGATCACTTCCAATAGAATATTGTGCCATTTTACAATGGCACTCTCGCGTCAATTTCGCTTTTTCGTGCAGCAGAGTTTTTTTTTCATATTTGTCTATGTGTGTGTGGAAAATATTTCATTATCAATGAATGCTTGGTCGAGCGAACATCATATAACCAAATGAAGAAAAAAAATTTTGCACGATTTTTTTTTTATTTTTACAGGAACATGTATATCTTTTATATAATATTATTTAATATATTATATATGTATTTATATATTTTCATCATTCCACCATCTTTAGAAACGTCATCAATATATGTATAATATTTTATTATTAATAAAAAAATATTATAATAAATAAATGAATTCCATTACAATAATAAATAAATAAATTACAATTTATATAAATAAATATATAAATAAATTACACTTCATCAAACTAACATACAAAAATTATATTTTTTACGAATCAATATATTTTATATTTATTTTCTGTAAAAAAATCTCATCTGTAATAAATTTCCTCATCTGTAAAACAAAAATCGTCATACATAACCATATTTTTCTATTTCATCTGCACTCTTCAGAATGCAAAATGAAAATGTTGAATCGAAAACAATAAAAAAATTTTGAACCTCATAAAATATTTTTATTGCTTTTTTTATGCATTAGTGCGAAACTCACAAGAGTACAAAATAATTTTTGTCGAAAGTTGTGCGTCGAGAAATCCCCACTCCAAAATTAGTTTATAGACAAAAGAAGTAAGAGACGAGGAAAAAACCGGTTTGAGTCAAACGCAAGAGTGCCAGTGTAAAATGGCACATTGTTGCGTGTGATATGAAAATGATGTACATAAGACACGAAGCCAAAACGGTATATATTACAAAATTATACATATAAAGGAGAATCAAGAACTGAATGTAACACAAAACCAATACTAGTATAAAACATTGCCTGTGAGATGTAATAGTACCGTACAAAATATAACAAAATATACAATATAATGTAATATATAAGTAATATAATAATAAAAAAATATAATATAATAATATAATAGCGATTAGCGATACTCATCTGTGATCCGATTTAAAAAGACACACACACTTACACAACACAAACGCATTTATTTTATTTTATTTAACAACACTGAGTAGAAAAAAAACACGTCCACTCGGTGTGAAGATCAACACAACACTCCAAGAACCTTCAGATATTCTGAATGGCTAGAAAATCAAAACTCGGGTCAAAAGACCAATAAATGGACCATCTTTGCCAAAAAGAGGGAGTCGAAAGGCACATTTCTTCACTTTGGCCTAGATGAGCCATCTGTTCCAAGACTGGAAGCACTTGGTTTTAAACCCTTCTTTGCTTTAAGTAGGGTCACAATAAATATGGCGCAAAAGGAGTTGAGGAGGGTCAAGGAAAAACTGGCCACCACCATCCAAACCCAACTTGATTGAAATGTTTGGTGTACAGTTTACACAGATAAACTTGCAGCAATTAAAGGCGTCGTCCTCTCTCATAGCGCAACGCATGAAAAACTGCAATACATTACTATCTAAATATGTCTTTTTGATTCAGGAACCGTGGCTTTACGGGAACAAACTCAAAGGAGTCAATCCACGGACTTCAGGTTCTTTCATGGTTAGTGATACCTGCTCGAGACCTAGAGCCTGTGTTTTTGTTAGTAATAACATGAATTACAGACTCCTAAATGAAATTTGTTTTATAAGACCTTACAGCAGTCGTCGTTGAAGTAAAGTAAAAGGGTATTTGACGTGAGGTTCTAGTGATCTCCGCCTATTTCGCATATGATTCGGAACTTCATCCTCCTACTCAGGAATTTATTAAAGCAATATAGTACGCAAACCGTAATGATCTCCCAATCATTGCCGGGTATGATGCAAACTCACATCACGTATGCCGGGGCAGCACCGATATTAATCCTAGGAGGATTTCTACATATTACATATACGTAAGTGACTTTCAAGTGAATTAATTGTGAATCGATGTCACCAATTGAGTTCATTGACATAACACTCCCTTCACATACAGCCCGGCATCACAGTTTACAGAACCAACGTAAGTTAAGTGGTATCGAAACAGGATGAACATCCTTTTGAATTTCTTAATTTATATTATGTATTGATTGAGGAGATGACCTAAGGCATAATACTGTATATAGCCTTGGCATCTGTTATATCATAAAAGACATTCATGTGATTCATATTGCGATCTATTGATTATAACAAATTTTTCCAGAGATAGATAAGAAATACGAAATTAATTTTGTTGGAGGTATTAATAGATTATGCAGAAGCATAATAGACTACGAAACAATTACGCTTGGTTTGTTTTTCTAGAAAATAATTAAAAAATTGTTTGTTTACTTTGAAATCGAGTTAAAGTAAATTACTAATGAAGGAAGGCATGTGTTTATAATTTTATTTGGTTGTTCATTTTAAATGTAAATCAAAATATTCGAAATTTGACTGCAGTCTTTCATTAATTTTTCTCCAAATCGAAATATTGAGACATCCATTATGTCAGAATCTGATTTAAAATAAAATAAACACGTAATTCGATGTTTAAGAAAAAGAACTAATCTCTGATTCTAGTGATTGGTCGCAGTGGTTGCATCAGTTGGAGCAGAAGGTATCGGGTTCGAATTCTGATAAGTTTTGAATTGGATACGAAAACGATTTTATATCATTCGGTTACATTGTTCATGAATATAAGTGTACACCTTGGATTTGGTTTTGAACTAAGCTAAGGCATTAAAATGCCACCTATGAAAGACTTTGCAGTCCTTCGGACCCAAAACTGACAATTGAAAAAGAACAAACAAGCTATGATTCGAATCGATTGTGTCACAATTACACTAACTTCGATGTGTTTTGGGAGGCACTACAACTCGCATTTTAATGACCCAACACTCCTGATACACTCTGTATTACATATCGGGTGATTTCGACATCGTTTCGTTGCGTGAGTTGATTCTCTGTTAAATTTAGACGATCGTAGCCCGTGTTTTGCTTTAGTTAACATATTGTTTAGGGAAAACTCAAGAAGACTTACGCCACAATATTATATTTTTTCAATTAGAATAAAGCAATTTACATTATTCACAGTTGTAGCTGATTAAATCGTTTTTCTAGCATTTATCGAATACATTTACTTAAATTATTTTTAGAAATATCGAATCCAAACATATTTCGATGCGTTTAAAAATATTTAGATCAATGGATTAATGTTCATATTGGGAAATATGAAATGATGGGGAATTGAATGGAAACAGTACCATTTAACTGTCTCAATCGATCATTTTTTGGCTGATCATTTGTACGATGCGCCAGCAAACGAGAGCCTATTAGATGAAATAGCGAGGGTTCGTTAATAGATGAGTCAATCAAGGTATTAACCCTTCGGAGACAAGTACTCTATAACGAACAGCTATTGATTTTATACATATTATAATAGTTACATGGAATACCTTTTGAATCGATGACTTACATAACCCAACTGTCATTAGTCCCTTTGAAGCCGAGCGTATCCAAATGATCAAGTTTACGGCTCTTGAAACTTCATCAACATGGATAAGATAACTCCGTTTTATAACTCCGCCTACCAAATCAATTCGAAATATGTGAGGTGGGTCATCCTTCAATTAGAGCAGAGGACACGTTGTTATAACATAAACGTTTGAATAAGCCATAGACAGTCATGTAAAATTTAAACTAGCAGTAATGTTGTTAAAGCAACATCTGTGTGTGTACTGCAACTGTGCTTCCGAGTCGAATTGGACGTTTTGTGGAAAATATATCTAGAAAAATTCCTATGTAGAAATTCGTAACATTCGGTTTTGGATGACTGGTTAAACCAATTCACACGAGATTCATCAACATCAAATGCATTCCGAGAAAGACACTGTTTAGTGCGGTTTTTGTTTGACGGAATTTATCAGTCTAGTTATTCGAAAACGAAAATTAACCGTCAACGGCAAGCACTACTGATCGATGAAACTTATTGGGGTCTAAACTAAATGATATGGATATCGATGGCGTGTGGTTCCAATAGGACGGCAACTATAGCTATAATATTATTACTATTGCTTTACGGAGTCTTAGTGGAAAGTCTCATTCTAGATGGTCTTAGATGACGTTCCTCTCTCTGATCATCGTTACATCTCTTTTTCTCTAACCATCGATAAACCTGAAATTAGAGAATTAAGTAACCCAAGAAACACTGATTGTGAACTTTACAGACTCCATCTTATTCAGTCAGTTCTATCTTCCGTAATGAAAATCAGAAAGTGCGGATGAATGGAAGGGCAGCTGACCACAAAGCCATGAAAACCGGTTCAATGATAGATTGGAACTTGTACAAATCTTCATAAAGATAATACAAGAAATGTATCCGAAGTGAAAAAACATCGAAATGAAGATCTTTCTGTGGGGAAGTGGATATTCCTACGGCAACCGCTAAACTCAAGAAAGTGGGAACATGAAGGTCACTATCGGAACTCTAGAGAAACCTGATGGAACTCACACGAGTACAAATCAGGAAGCTTTAGATGTTCTAATGAAAACTCATTTTCCCGAATGTGAGAATATAAATGAAGATGGTAAATACCAAGTTTCAGAGATTGGAGCTTGGTGGCGAAGGTGATGACAAAAGACAGAATACGATGGGGCATCAGTTCTTTCTCAAAATTTAAAACACCAGGTCCAGACGGGATATTCCCAGGTTTCCTACAGGAAGGACTGGCAATTATTCTAGACCACCTTGAACACATCTTCAGAGCCAGTTTGGCCCTGGGGTATACTCCAAGATCTTGGAGAAAAGTCAGGGTAGTGTTCATACCAAAGGATGGAAAGCCTAAATATGACCAGGCAAAAAGTTTTCGGCCTATCAGGTTGTTCTCTTTTCTACTAAAATACTAAGAGCAATGATCTCTGCAGCTGAAAGACATGGCATGAAGACCACACTTGTTCGTTGGTTGAGCGCCATACTTACGTCAAGGAGAATTACTGCAGACTTAGGTAGTGATATGATGACGACGACCGCCCGAAAGAGATGTCCTCAGGGTGAGGTTCTGTCTCTGCTCTTCTGGTGTTATGCTGTCAACTCACTCCTAGTCTAACTATACGACAACGGATTTTTCTGCCAGGGTTATGTTGATGACATCGCCATAATACTGGTAGGTAAATATACAGATGTAATATGTGATCGCATGCAAATTGCGACTACCATAGTTTTAGCCTGATGTAGAGACCAGGGTCTATCAGCCAACTCTAGGAAAACTGAGATTATCCTTTTCACTAGACGCTTGACTCTGGGAAACTTTAGTCTTCCAAAAGTTGGAGCTCATACCGTTTTTTCTGGCAAAATCGGCATCTTCTGTAAGTCGATCGCAGGCCCACTCAGCGAAGCGAAAACGCATTGGATGGTCAGTTGGCGTCAATTCCTGAACCAATTGGACTTTGTATGGCGTCATACCAAGGTCTTTATGCAAAATTCGTCTCAATGATGTCTCCGAAATGTTCAATTGTTTAGAACGACGGTGAATTGATGTTGACGGCGCATCACGCACACTTTCTGCCACATTATTAATATTCTCGGGTGTACGCACTGTTTTTGGCTTTTCACGCTTTGGTTTATCAATGAGGATGTCAGTTTCTTTCACTTTCTCACAAGATAACGAACATACGGAGCTGACGGTGCTTCTCTTCTTCCAAAATCCGTACGCAATTTTCGCACACATTCTGCAACATTACCATGATTTCCAAAGTAATGTCGCAATATGTCCCAGCGTTGTTCAAGCGTATACACAACCATATTCGTTCAGCGGAAGGATAAAACAAATTATCTGTCAAATCAGACATGAGCTAAGTGTTACCATTCACAAAATAAGCACTAGTTGAAAAAAAAAAACTTTAGATGGCGGACCCTTTATATTTTTTTTTTGAAAATTGTATCATCAATCACATTAGCGAGAATATATTTCATCGGGCGACCGCAACAATCTGTTGAAAAGAACCAGCTTAATTTTTCTAGGGTTGACTAATCGCAACGCCAGGTTACGACTATATTAATAATCATTTACATATGATCAAATAGTACAACCGTGTTTTACCAACAAGTAGTAAGTAACATCCGTTGTCGTTTAGTTGGACTAGCAGAGTTGATTATAAAATATCAAAAAAGTGGATACAATACTTCACCTAGAGGACATCACGAAGGCAGTAGTTGTATCACTGTTACCGATTTGGTGGTTTAAATTTTGAGAATGAACCGATGTTTCATCGAATTCTATCATTTATCACCAACTTGGCACGTACATTCCACACACTGGCGCCTGGTAGTTAAACCACAATCACATTGAACTGTAACAAGAATAAACAAAACATCTTCGAGTTGTTTGATTGACGTAAAAATACTGGATAGTGCAAATTGCTTCGATATGTGATTTTCCTTGTTAATACAAATTATAAGTATTAACTATTTGATAATTATGCTATAGTAGTGACATATAATGGCTAACAAGTGAAGTAAATTATTTATTGACATCTATTGAGAAAAATCATTACTTTTCTATGTGATAATGACATCTAGTATCATTATTTTAAAAATAGTTTTCTCTAACAACCAAAAGATGGCAAACAATAGTTTTCTCTAACAACCAAAAGATGGCAAACCACAGTTTTCTCTAACCACCAAAAGATGGCAAATATAAGTTTTTTTCTAACAACCAAAAGATGGCTCTATAATCGAACCAGTGCCATCTATTGTTTTATAGAAGACCTTTTGTTGTAAATTATGGAACTAGATGTCACTATAACATAGCATAGAAATTTATTAACAGGTTGTATTATTTACTCTTCAAACAAATAAAATGAAACTACACCACATCGAACAGTAAAAAATATTTTCCAATGGAAATACTAGTTAGTACAAATTGCTACCATATATAATTTTGCTTCTTAATACAAATTATAAGCATTAACTATTTAACAACTTTTTTATAATAAAAGTTGACAATTATTACCCACTTAGCCATAGTTGATGACATAAAATACCAGCTCTTTATAAGTAAATCCGACGAGCGATACAAAATCGACCATCCACAAAACTTCATCGAAATGTGCATAAGTCGTGATGCAGAAGTGGTGGTTGAAAACTTCAGAATTAATGATCGAATGACTACTAACGCATCATACATCCAAAACAATGAGCCATAAAATTGAATCGAAATGAGCAACGACGTGGTGATATCAGACTTCGAATTTAAGTGATGACCTCATGTGCCAGATTCAATTACAATTTGAAACGGCAGCATCAAGAAATAATTGATGCAAGGAAGACCAGGTAGTAGCCCTCATTTTTTTTTTTTTTTTTTTTTTTTTTTTTTTTTTTTTTTTTTGCGGTTTTTACAGGCCATTATTGGCCCGTACCGTGTCAACAATCTGACTCCAACGGTTTCGATCACGAGCCAGATCTTCATACTGTTGCAAGCAGTTGGAAGATGCCAGATCGCTCTCTACGCCGTGGAGCCATCGTCGCCGACAGCGACCTCTTCGCCTACCGAAAGGCGGTTCTCCCTTTAAAGATCGCTGTATCATTCGGTTCGGATCAGCACGCAGAACGTGACCGAGCCAGCGTACTCGCTGTCCTTTGATTTCATGCACGATATCAGGAATTTGCATTAAATTCCTGATCTCGTGATTGAAAAGAACTCGGTAAGTGCCATCGACGTCGCGTTTTGGACCATATATCACACGCATGATTCTTCTCTCGAATGTTAGAAGCCATCTTTCGTACTCATCCGTCAAGGTCCAACTCTCACATCCATACATGACAACGGGTCTGATCAACACTCTGTACAGTTTCAGCTTATCCGTATTTGCAAGATATTTTGATTTCAGCAGTGGACGTAGAGGATACAAAGCCCGATTGCCAGCGGCAAGGCGGACCTTGATATCCTCGCCCACACTATTATCGTGAGTGATGAGAGATCCAAGATACTTGAATCTCATCACTCCTTCAAACGTGTGGTTTCCACTACTGAAATCAATTGCGTCTTGGTCTCTAAAACCCGAGATTAGATATTTGGTTTTTGACTCGTTGATTTTGAGACCAACGGAAGCTGAACACTGTTCCAGTGGATCAAGTATCTCTTTCACTCCGTTGCCATTTAATCCAATCACACAGATATCATCTGCATAAGCAAGAAGTTGATTGGATTGTCGGAATAAGATATTGTCCTGAGGTGTTTCACTTTTACGAAGGATGTATTCCAACATGAGATTAAAAAGTATCGGGGACAGCGCATCTCCTTGTCGAACACTGGAATTGATTGCAAAAGTTCTCGATAGCCTGTTCTCAACTTTAACACAGCATTGTGACTGCGTTACTGTCATTTTACAGAGATGTACATATTTTTTTTTGGTAGTAGCCCTCATAGTGTCGTTAAAAGGCGGTGAAGCAGATATGTTGCAGATTCTTCCAGAAACCGAACGCGGGGACTATGATAGAATCATGGTAGTTTTTGAACGAAAATATGGTGATGATCATAAGCGAGAGCTATACAGGATGGAGCTCAAGGGTCGTTATCAAAGAATTGGTGAAACACTACAGGAGTTTGCTGCAGACATAGAGCGATTGGTGCATCTCACACACTTTAATATGGCTCCCGATACACAGAAAGAATTAAAATTGATGCGTTTACTGATGGTATTCGTGAAACGAGCACAACATGCCGTTTCAAATATCTATTTTTTATGTTATTGTTTGTTTGTTATTTTTAAACAATATGTGATCGGCAAAAAAAGAAATTAAAAAAAAACAAAAGACGTATTAACGCTTTCTATTGTCTCAATGATCATAAAATAATAAAAATGTTATTTCACACTATTTAAGAACATTTAAAATATTTCAGTTTATGACCTGTCATAAATAGATGCAAATTTTATTATCCTATTTTTTTTACAAATTTTATTATCCTAATTTTTTTCTTTGTTTATTTATAAAAAAATAAAACCATAAATTATAACCCTAAAATAAAACTAATTAACTAGGTAAATATAGATATATATAGATAATAATATAGATAGATAATAAATAACTAGATAAGTTAGAATAAGACAACTACACATAAAAAAGGACCGGCGATCTTATTGGTGATAAAACAATTCATTTCGGAAAAAGGAAAATAAAAATAAATATAAATAGAGGATAATAATGGGAAAAAGGGGGGAAGAGTTTGATCCGTGAAAAGTATTTCAACGACAGAATTAAGAAATAATAATCGATACAAAAGTGATCACAGTGAGACGGGAAAAGCCCCTACCCATGGTACGCACCCGTTTAGTGATAAAAACCTATAATCAATGTATGGTGAATTTCCACAAAAATAAAATATATATAACCAACACAATGTGTGGCTAACTTCTCAAACCTAGGAGTATGAATATAGTTAAATTTTAGAGTTAAGATTTTTGTTATTTATTAAATAATTCTTTAAAATAGAATTATAATAAAGTAGATCACATTATAAAATAAAATTAAAATAAAATTCTTTATAAAAGAATTTATATAGTTTTAGTTGATTTTAGTGATTATTATTTCTCTTTAATATTTATATGAATTTGTTTGTTGTTGTAATAAATATTATATATCAATTATCTTTAAATTTAATCATTTTAAATCTGAACCCCGCCTCGTTGAGTTGTGTAGCCGAGCAAGCTTTTTAAAATACAAATCCATTAGCCCTTTGGAAAATTTGTAACATTCGTGACGTAGAAACAAGACGAGCGGTAGTGTTAGTAAATCGTTAATGAATCGCAACATACAGGCCGAGAGGCGGGCAAAATGAGTATAAATACGGGAACAGCAAGCGAAGTTTCAGTTTGAGTTAGAACAGCGACAGATTAAAATCGGAAAAATTTATAACAAAAAAAATAGTGAAAAAGTGAAAGTAACAGTGAAATAAAAGTACTGTAAAATTTGTGGTGATGTTAATAAAAGTTATAGTGAAAAACAAGCAAGTGGTTTTTATTATTCACAATCCAGTGATCGAACCATGGATTGGTTTGAATCAATACTTTTAAATAATCCCCCGGGAGAGCACTTAGTTGTGAAGCTGCTGGGATCAATAATGTTAGACTGACGAATCTTTTAAGTGAACTCACGAGATCACATAGTTGTGAAGCTGCTGGGACCACTAATGTTGGATCTTAACTCTGTATCTTACAGCTTCCTAAACTTCCTTAAGTGCCCGTGTTATCTCTTCCAGTGGTGATAACCGAACCACTAGCTCACAAACTTCAAAAAAGTCAGAAAAATGTTAAAATTATCTCGTGGAACAAACTTGTAACTCACATCAGACGCATTTCCATCATATAATGAGTCAAACAAACGGTATGTTCCAATAGCCCAACCTTTATGGCATCAACCTAAAATAAGAGAATTCCAAAGTGTGCAGGAATGGCACGGTCAACTGACGAGTACTTTTAATAATTATAGGAAAAATAAAGATGGCTGATTTTTTGTGGTCAATGAATAATTTTAACATTTCGTTTTGTGTCATTCATCTTAATTCATTGTGAAAATAATTGAAATAATGAATACTTATGTTTAGTTTATTTTTTTTTAATTTATTGTTGTAGATTTAAAGAGTATTTTGTTCTTCTTTATTAAAAACCAAAAAAAAATTGAAATTTATTGGTTATGTTACACGCATCTGTCAAAATAAAAAAAAAAAAAGGAAAAAACGATCTCAGTCACTCTAATGGCATTTTTAATTTTTTTCTCGCTCTTGCTTTTTCAGTAAGAAATACTGACAAAATTTTTTTCATAATGGAAATCAGCCTTAAATTCCACGAATTTCATTGAAAAAAAAAATACAACTTTATTTTATTTTTTTTTTGTGTTTGTTTTGATCATCACATTATTCACAACTTGATTTAAACTTGTTATCACATTTTTGTAACCATTTTTACGTTCATGTATGCACGCTGTTTTAATGTGTGTATGATTTTTTTTTCTGGGTTATCTTTTTATTTAATATTGTTATTAAAAAAAAATATTATTAGTTTAGGTGCTCAATTATTTGTTATTAATTATTCACACATATAAATTTATCATAAACATAGTTTGTGGAATGTTTTTCAAAACCACGTTTTTTTTTTCGGCTAAGACCAAAACTGCACATCACACACAAAGAGTGCACGCTTACATGTTTGTTTCCGTTTTTTTTCTCTACGGTAATGTTGGTTAGCGTATTTTTTTGAATGTTATTAAGGACCAAGGAATGGCACGGTCAACTGACGAGTACTTTTAATAATTATAGGAAAAATAAAGATGGCTGATTTTTTGTGGTCAATGAATAATTTTAACATTTCGTTTTGTGTCATTCATCTTAATTCATTGTGAAAATAATTGAAATAATGAATACTTATGTTTAGTTTATTTTTTTTTAATTTATTGTTGTAGATTTAAAGAGTATTTTGTTCTTCTTTATTAAAAACCAAAAAAAAATTGAAATTTATTGGTTATGTTACACGCATCTGTCAAAATAAAAAAAAAAAAAGGAAAAAACGATCTCAGTCACTCTAATGGCATTTTTAATTTTTTTCTCGCTCTTGCTTTTTCAGTAAAAAATACTGACAAAATTTTTTTCATAATGGAAATCAGCCTTAAATTCCACGAATTTCATTGAAAAAAAAAATACAACTTTATTTTATTTTTTTTTTGTGTTTGTTTTGATCATCACATTATTCACAACTTGATTTAAACTTGTTATCACATTTTTGTAACCATTTTTACGTTCATGTATGCACGCTGTTTTAATGTGTGTATGATTTTTTTTTCTGGGTTATCTTTTTATTTAATATTGTTATTAAAAAAAAATATTATTAGTTTAGGTGCTCAATTATTTGTTATTAATTATTCACACATATAAATTTATCATAAACATAGTTTGTGGAATGTTTTTCAAAACCACGTTTTTTTTTTCGGCTAAGACCAAAACTGCACATCACACACAAAGAGTGCACGCTTACATGTTTGTTTCCGTTTTTTTTCTCTACGGTAATGTTGGTTAGCGTATTTTTTTGAATGTTATTAAGTTACATTTTTGTTTTCTATGCTAATAATAGTTTAACTTTATAATTATAATTATAACTATGCTATATATATGTATGAAATCTAACTAGATTATATGCCACCAAACTATGAATTATTCTAAAAAAATATAAGTTAATTTTTATATAAGGAAAGAATAAACAGTTCATTTTCCATCACATTTTTAACTTTATCATTTAACAAAATTTATCTATGTGTCACTCAACAAAACAAATTCACCAGCCATTTTTAAAAACCAAAATTATTTTTTTATGACCATAACTACTGATCAATTCATTCTCAAACAAAAACAACCACGAGTATTCCAAGTTTTTGGTTTATATACCAAATATAAACAATAGATCCCCCACCCACGGAATAAAAAAAAAATCACCGACAAGTTATTTTCCCCAGCTTTGGTTTTAATTTTAACGGGAAATTGTACCATTGGTCTATACTACTCATACAGGGATGTATAACCATGCCACTCTTGGAACGATCGAGCGACGCCGTCGTTACAAATCGTGGGGACGACCCACACCAATGAGATAGTCTCAACAAGCCGGGCAGAAAAACCTTATGAAGAAGAGAGCAAAAGTCATTCTAAGCATCAAATTATATTATTTATACTCGAATATCTTTGGCATGATAAATGCCAAGGTTTTTACCGTTGGTATCATGCACTTCGTAAGCAACGTTTCCAATTCGCTTCCGGATAATGCCTTTTCTAAATTTTGAACAAAGTTTTGCTAATATTTTGTTCAATGCGTCACTATGAATGAAGTTTCTAACGAATACTACTTGTCCAAGCTAAATTCTCGGTTTCGACTTCTTAAATTATAATTATTGGAACTTTGTTGATACGCTTTTCTTATGCGCTTTAATACAGTTCTTTGCAGCTCGGTTTGACAATCTGCATTAGTTAAATCGAAATTGACGTCCCCCAAATCACGTAAATTCCTCATCAATTCATAATCTGCGCCATGTCCGATATAATGTTTACCGAAAACCATGAAATGAGGCGACTCCTTAGTTGTTTCATGGACTACGTTCCGTATGGCGGCTGCGATTGAAGGTAAATGTTTATCCCAATCATTGTGTGTTTCAGATATATAAGCTCGTATTCCCGCTACAACAGATCGGTTAACCCTTTCACAGGCATTTGCTTGTGGGTGATATTTGGGTGTAAACGTATGGCGCACCCCATATTTCTTCATTAATTCGGTAAAACATTTTGCGCTAAATTGTTTGCCGTTGTCACTCACAACGATTTCAGGAACTGAAAACATTGCAAATACGCGCTGTTCTAGAAATTTACAAGTGTTCGGAGCTTTAGCATCTCGCATTGGTTCCAATAGTACGAATCTTGACAGATGATCCATCACTATAAAGATGTAACAGTTGCCATTTTTGGAGCGGGGATATGGACCTAAATAATCTATATAAAGCTTTTGCCACGTTCTTTGGATTTCGTAGAAATTTCCCATCGGAGGCCGTAGCGTTCATCCCATCATACAATGGCCGTAGCATCAAGCTAAAACTAGAGAATTCAAAAGTGTGAAGGAATGGAACGGTCAACTTACGTGAAGTCCTTTTAGTAAGCCCACGAGAGGTACTGTATTGTGAAGCTGCTTGGGCCAATAAAGTTGGCTTTCAACAACAAGTAAGAACCGGGCAACTAGCTCACAAACTTCCAAAAACAGTCCTGACAATTTTTTAACTGTAAAGTTAACTTGCAACCCTCAACGGGCTCATTCCCATTAGACAGTGAGTCGATCAAACGGTATTTTCCAATAGCCCATCTTTATGACATCAACCTAAAATTAGAGAATTCCAAAGTGTATAGTAATGGAACTGTTAACTGAAGAATACTTAGTTGGGAAACTACTTGGGTCAATAGAGTAAGTTCCAGAAATTATTGTGAAGCTGCTGGGATCAATAATGTTAGACTAACGAATCTTTTAAGTGAACCCACGAGATCACTTAGTTGTGAAGCTGCTGAGACCAATAATGTTGGATCTTAACTATGTATCTTACAGCTTCCTTAAGTGCTCGTGTTTTCTCTTTCAGTGGTGATGTTAAGACGAGCTCAACAGTAATTTATACAAAAACTGCAACGATTACTAATTTATGACTAATCAGCATTATACATAACTATAAAATTGCATTTATAAAATGCACTTATCGCATTTATATTATTTATCTTCATTTCTTTTATCTTACATTACGATAAGAATTGTACTATAGTCAGTTTCTGCTGTATAGACAATTTTGCTGTATATAAACAGTGAAATTTATAAAATAAAAGTCAGATAACAATTAAAACACCAACCTAATTGTTCTTTTACTCAATATAATTAACTTGGCCTCACCCGTAGTAACCAAGTTAATTATTAATTCATAATATCTTGTATATTCAGAAATAGTGGTCCAAACCCGCACCAGAGGTAAGCGCACTATTCCCTGAATAAATAATTTCTTGTGTATCTACACATTCCAATCTGTGATTGGAATTGTTCATGGTCCTTCGAGCCGGATGAACCAGCGACCTATGGATTCGCAGTAAATTCGCAGTAGGGTAACGCAACGAGGTATTATTATAGAAATTACTTTACCACTCTCATTCACGTGGGACTACACACTGTTGTCAGTAGTACCTGTTCCAAATATTCAGCATGATAATACTCAGTCACACATTGTAACCTCAACCGAATATCTCGCCATAGATGACCATAGAGAACATTTCGCAACACTGACCAGAGATGACGTAAGCCGTTGTCAAATTTTCAAACCAACTCAATTTCTATGTGAAATTTCACCAATTAGGAGCACATTATACAGCCAAGGGTTATGCGAATTAGCTATATTACAACGAAACAAAAACCTCAACACTATGTGTCGCAGCGAGACTATGAATGCAACCAACCATTGGATAAAGCTTCACCAGCCGAATCAATGGATATATGTAGTACCATACGAAAGTACGGTCGATGTAATCTGCAAGCACGTTATCCAACCATACAACTTTAAAGGTTCTGGCGTCATAAAAATTAATCCCGGCTGTATGTTAAGAGATGCCGAATCATTAATCATAGCTGCTGATGCAACTCGTAACAATTTGACAAGACAATTTTACAACTCACATGGGGTATTATTTGGAGGCTCTCATCTAAAGGATTTAACCTCACACATTGTAAATACAATAAAGGTACAACACTCGCTCGAAACAATTTCCACGCCATCAACCGACGACATCGAAAACCAAATTGCAACACTGAAGAAATTCGAAGATAACATATCAGATAAAGGCTTTCATCATATTCTTCACTATAGTATGATTCACATACTATTCTGGGGCGCATTGATAATTGGATAAATATGGATAATAAGACGCTTACGCAGAAAGGTTACGTCGAAAACCGAGCCGCCCTCCCCCCTACCGGGACTGAGAACGAGTACGGTCTAATAAATAATTACCAAAACAACTGTTTTAGCTCTAGGAAACCAAAAGCTGGCCCGGGAATATGTTAAGACGAGCTCAACAGTAATTTATGCAAAAACTGCAACGATTAATAATTTATGACTAATCAGCATTATACATAACTATAAAATTGCATTTATAAAATGCACTTATCGCATTTATATTATTTATCTTCATTTCTTTTATCTTACATTACTATAAGAATTGTACTATAGTCAGTTTCTGCTGTATAGACAATTTTGCTGTATATAAACAGTGAAATTTATAAAATAAAAGTCAAATTAGAATTAAAACACCAACCTAATTGTTCTTTTACTCAATATAATTAACTTGGCCTCACCCGTAGTAACCAAGTTAATTATTAATTCATAATATCTTGTATATTCAGAAATAGTGGTCCAAGCCCGCACCAGAGGTGAGCGCACTATTCCCTGAATAAATAATTTATTGTGAATCTACACATTCCAATCTGTGATTGGAATTGTTCAGGTGATAACCAAACCGCTAGCTCACAAACTTCAAAAAAAATCAGAAAAATTTGGACGCATTTCCATCATACAATGAGTCAAAGAAACGGTATGTTCCAATAGCCATACCTTTATGACATCAACTTAAAATAAGAGAATTCAAAATGTGCAGGAATGGGACGGTAACTGAAGGGTGCTTTTAATGAGCTCACGAGAGGTACTTAGTTGTGAAACTGCTCATAAATCATAAAAATTATATATAATCTTACCACTACCATCACTATGATCTAACTCTCAGCTAATACAACAACAAAAACATTAAAATATCAAATAACCAAAACAGGTTAAGCCTGATTTCCATTTTGAAAAAAAATTGTCAGTATTTTTTACTGAAAAAAAACCAAAGCGAGAAAAAAATCAAAAATTCTATTAGAGTGACAGAGATCGTTTTTTACTTTTTTCTTGTTTATGGTGGATATATTTTGACAGATGCTTGTAACATAACCAATAAATTACAAATTATTTTTTGTCATTGAAAAAAAGGCAAAAACACTTTGAATCTACAATAAATTTAAAAAAATAAACTTAACATAATTATTCATTATTTAAATTATTTTCACAATGAATTAAGATGAATGACACAAAACCACAATTGACCATAAAATAACTACTATAAAGTGCTTCATAACAAACGATTTCTCCTCCTTATACAATTTTGCTATAAAAGATTTCTCCAGTACTGAATAAAAATACTTCTCTTGATATATTTTGTCAGTACTACTATAATAATTTTCTCAGTAACCATAAAAATTTATTCAGTACTGAATAAATTTTTTATACTGGAAATGTTTTTTATTTCTCTCGCACTTTAAAAAAATTATATATTTATCCTGCTTTGACTATTTTGTCAGTATATTTTTCATAATGGAAATCAGGTCAATGCTCGTGTTATCTCTTTCAGTGGTGATAATCGAACCACTAGCTCACAAACTTCAAAAAGTCAGAAAAATTTTGACATTATCTCGTGGAACAAACTTGTAACTCACATCAAACGCATTTCCATCATACAATGAGTCAAAGAAACGGTATGTTCCAATAGCCCAAGCTTTATGGCATCAACCTAAAATAAGAGAATTCCAAAATTTGCAGGAATGGGACGGTCAACTGACGAGTACTTTTAATAAACTCACGAGAGGTACTTAGTTGTGAAACTGCTTGGGCCAATAAAGTTGGCTCAAGATATTATCTCGTGGGGCAAACTTGTAAACTCTATCGGATTCATTCCAATTGGATAATGAGTCGAACCAACTGTATGTCACAATAGCCCAACCTTTATGACATCAACCTAAAACTAGAGAATTCAAAAGTGTGAAGGAATGAGACGGTCAACTTACGTGAAGTCCGTTTAGTAAGTCCACGAGAGGTACTTTGTTGTGAAGCTGCTTGGGCCAATAAAGTTGGCTCTCAGCACCGTGTCTTGCAGTTTCCATAAGTGCTCGTGTTACCGCCCAGTGGTAAGTACCGGGCAACTAGCTCACAAACTTCCAAAAACAGTCCTGACAATTTTTTTGAAAATATCTCGTAAAGTTAACTTGCCCCTCATCGGGCTCATTCCCATTAGACAGTGAGTCGATCAACTGGTATTTTCCAATAGCCCAACTTTATGACATCAACCTAAAATTAGACAATTCAAAAGTGTGTAGTAATGGAACTGTTAACTGACGAATACTTAGTTGTGAAACTGCTTGGGTCAATCGAGTAAGTTCCAGAAATTATCTCGTGGGGCAAACTTCTAAATCCTATTCGGCACATTTCAATCAGTTAGTGAGTCGAACCAATTGTATGTGCCAATAGCCCAACCTTTATGACACTAACCTAAAATTAGAGAATTCCAAAGTTTGGAATGGGACTGTTAACTGGCTAATCTTTTAACTGAACCCACGATGGCACTTAGTTGTGAAGCTGCTGGGATCAATAATGTTAGACTAACGAATAGTTTAAGTCAACCCACGAGTTCATTTAGTTGTGAAGCTGCTGGGACCAATAATGGATTGGATCTTAACTCTGTATCTTACAGCTTCCTTAAGTGCTTGTGTTATCTCTTTCAGTGGTGATAACCGAACCGCTAGCTCACAAACTTCAAAAAAAGTCAGAAAAATTTTGACATTATCTCGTGGAACAAACTTGTAACTCACATCAGACGCATTTCCATCATACAATGAGTCAAGGAAACGGCATGTTCCAATAGCCAAATCTTTATGGCATCAACCCAAAATAAGAGAATTCTAAAATGTGAAGGAATGGGACGGTCAACTGACGAGTACTTTTAATAAACTCACGAGAGGTACTTAGTTGTGAAATTGCTTGGGCCAATAAAGTAGGCTCAAGATATTATCTCGTGGGGCAAACTTGTAAACCCCATCTGATGCATTCCATTGGATAATGAGTTGAACAAACTGAATGTTACAATAGCCCAACTTTTATGACATCAACCTAAAACTAGAAAATTCAAAAGTGTGAAGGAATGGAACGGTCAACTTACGTGAAGTTTTTTTAGTAAGTCCACGAGAGGTACTTTATTGTGAAGCTGATTGGGCCAATAAAGTTGGCTTTCAGCACCGGATCTTGCAGTTTCCATAAGTGCTCGTGTTACCACCCAGTGGTAAGTACCGGACAACTAGCTCTCAAACTTCCAAAAACGGTCCTGACAATTTTTTTGAAAATATCTCGTAAAGTTAACTTGCAACCCTCATCGAGCTTATTCCCATTAGACAGTGAGTCGATCAAACGATATTTTCCAATAGCCCAACTTTATGACATGAACCTAAAATTAGACAATTCAAAAGTGTGTAGTAATGGAACTGTTAACTGCCGAATACTTAGTTGTCAAACTGCTTGGGTCAATAGAGTAAGTTCCAGAAATTATCTCGTGGGGCAAACTTCTAAATCCTATTCGGCACATTTCAATCAGTTAGTGAGTCGAACCAATTGTGTATGTGCCGATAGCCCAACCCTTATGACACTAACCTAAAATTAGAGAATTCCAAAGTGTGGAATGGGACTGTTAACTGACTAATCTTTTAAGAGAACCCACGAGGGCACTTAGTTGTGAAGCTGCTGGGATCAATAATGTTAGACTGCCGAATCTTTTAAGTGAACCCACGACTTCACTTAGTAGTGAAGCTGCTGGGACCAATAATGGATTGGATCTTAACTCTGTATCTTACAGCTTCCTTAAGTGCTTGTGTTATCTCTTTCAGTGGTGATAACCGAACCGCTAGCTCACAAACTTCAAGAAATGTCAGAAACATTTTGACATTATCTCGTGGAACAAACTTGTAACTCACATCAGACGCATTTCCATCATACAATGAGTCAAAGAAACGGTATGTTCCAATAGCCCAACTTTTATGGCATCAACCCAAAATAAGAGAATTCTAAAATGTGAAGGAATGGGACGGTCAACTGACGAGTACTTTTAATAAACTCACGAGAGGTACTTAGTTGTGAAATTGCTTGGGCCAATAAAGTAGGCTCAAGATATTATCTCGTGGGGCAAACTTGGAAGCCCCATCTGATGCATTCCATTGGATAATGAGTTGAACAAACTGAATGTTACAATAGCCCAACTTTTATGACATCAACCTAAAACTAGAGAATTCAAAAGTGTGAAGGAATGGAACGGTCAACTTACGTGAAGTCCTTTTAGTAGGCCCACGAGAGGTACTTTGTTGTGACGCTGATTGGGCCAATAAAGTTGGCTCTCAGCACCGTATCTTGCAGTTTCCATAAGTGCTCGTGTTACCGCCCAGTGGTAAGTACCGGGCAACTAGCTCACAAACTTCCAAAAACAGTCCTGACAATTTTTTTGAAAATATCTCGTGAAATTAACTTGCAACCCTCATCGGGCTCATTCGCATTAGACAGTGAGTCGATCAAACGGTATTTTCCAATAGCCCAACTTTATGACATCAACCTAAAATTAGACAATTCAAAAGTGTGTAGTAATGGAACTGTTAACTGACGAATACTTAGTTGGGAAACTGCTTGGGTCAATAGAGTAAGTTCCAGAAATTATCTCGTGGGGCCAACTTCTAAATCCTATTCGGCACATTTCACTCAGTTAGTGAGTCGAACCAATTGTATGTGCCAATAGCCCAATCTTTATGACATGAACCTAAAATTAGAGAATTCCAAAGTGTGGAATGGGACTGTTAACTGACTAATCTTTTAAGTGAACCCACGAGATCACTTAGTTGTGAAGCTGCTGGGATCAATAATGTTAGACTAACGAATAGTTTAAGTGAACCCACGAGTTCACTTAGTTGTGAAGCTGCTGGGACCAATAATGGATTGGATCTTAACTCTGTATCTTACAGCTTCCTTAAGTGCTCGTGTTATCTCTTTCAGTGGTGATAACCGAACCGCTAGTTCACAAACTTCAAAAAAAAGTCAGAAAAATTTTGACATCATCTCGTGGAACAAACTTGTAACTCTCATCGGACGCATTTCCATCATACAATGAGTCAAAGAAACGGTATGTTCTAATAGCCCAACCTTTATGACATCAACTTAAAATAAGAGAATTCAAAAATGTGCAGGAATGGGACGGTCAACTGACGAGTGCTTTTAATAAACTCACGAGAGGTACTTAGTTGTGAAACTGCTTGGGCAAGTAAAGTTGGCTCAAGATATTATCTCGTGGGGCAAACTTGTAAACTCTCGGAAGCATTCCAATTGGATAGTGAGTCGAACAAACTGTATGTTACAGTAGCTAAATTTTTATGACATCAACTTAAAATTAGAGAATTCAAGTGTCAAGGAATGGGACGGTGAACTTACTTAAAATCCTTTTAGTAAGCCCAGGAAAGGTTCTTTGTTGTGAAGCTGCTTGGCTCAACAGTTCCCATAAGTGCTCGTACTTACAAACTTCCAAAAACAGTCCGGGCAATTTTTGAAAATATTTCATGAAGTTTACTTGCAACCTTCATCGGGCTCATTCCCATTAGACAGTGAGTCGATCAAACGAGATTTTCCAATAGCCATGATGACATGAACCTAAAATTAGAGAATTCTAAAGTTTGGAATGGGACTGTTAACTGACTAATCTTTTAACTGAACCCACGAGGGCACTTAGTTGTGAAGCTGCTGGGATCAATAATGTTAGACTGACGAATCTTTTAAGTGAACGCACGAGACCACTTAGTTGTGAAGCTGCTAGGACCAATAATGTTGGATCTTAACTCTGTATCTTACAGCTTCCTTAAGTGCTCGTGTTACCTCTTCCAGTAGTAATAACCGAACCACTAGCTCACAAGCTTCAAAAAAAGTCAGAAACATTTTGACATTATCTCGTGGAACAAACTTGTAACTCTCATCGGACGCATTTCCATCATACAATGAGTCAAAAAAACGCTTTGTTCCAATAGCCCAACCTTTATGATATCAACCTAAAATAAGAGAATTATAAAACGTCATCAAACTAAAAGCATCAAACCACATCATAAAGCAAACTTAAATCACATACAAATAAATAAACAAAATCTACTCCCTCTAATATTGGAAAACTAATCAACAATATAAATCAAGAATAACAACAGTACAATACATAGCTGCAGCTCTTTCCCTGAGCAGATTATGTCAGCTACAATTGGAAAAGCAGAACAAGTAGATCATAAGAATGAAAACATTCGACCACAAAAAACAAAACAAACATATAAATATGAAGTATTTTGTTGATTTCAAAAATGTGAAATTCAGGTTATCATTCAACGATATGGATTTATTTTTACGTTTTGACACAAACATAATAAAGAATCGTTAAGACAATTGATAATTTTAAAAACTGAGACTTCATGAATAGTTTTTGATCTAACCTCCGAAAGGAAAACTCGAATTAAGATTATAGTGAATCATTATTATTTATTAAATAAAGTACAACAATTAATTAAGTAACAACAACCGGTAAAGGGTAAGTTTTGTTATATTTATAATTCATATAAAGTGAAGTGAAAAATAACTACAAAACAAAAAGACAAAAACGAGGAGAGTAGGGAAACCTACTTGACGAACTGACAATAGACATTGACAGTGACTTAGACGAATACAGAATTTATGACACCGACATAGAAACTACAGTAGAAAAACCAAAACATACCAACAAATACGGGAAAAGACTAGACATAGACTCCGCTCCATGTACCGATGGACTAAAAACAGAAAAAAAAATAAAACTAAATGATTATAACAGCAACACAAATATGAAACAAATACAAAAAAGTCATAAAATCAAATATAACAAAACAGACGGAAAGGAAACAAAATCAAACACCAAAACAGAAAATACAGAATCAACAGAAATGGCACAATCGAAATCAGAAAACTAAATAAATTCAAATGACAATTCAACAAACAAATACAAAAAACATGACATAGGACCATTTAGAGTTATAGTTAATAAGGACAACTTAAACTTGATAAGCTTAGGAAAAGCCTTAAAAACAAACAAATTTGAAAACATAACATCAGTCGAGCAGTTAAGCAAAAATATGGCGAGAATAACATTCAATTCATATACAGATGCCAACATATGCATTACATCAAAGCCTTTTAAGCTATTCGACAAATACACAGCTTTCATACCTTCTAATTTCAATAAAACAATCGGTGTTATCAGAAACGTGCCGACTGACATAACAGAAAAAGAACTACAAGATAACATCCAATCCGAATATGATATCGAAAAAATCGAAAGGATGACAAGATAGTACCCGATAACAGAAACAAAAGGGAACATGGAACTAGAAAAATAACCTTCCTATCAAACAAAATCCCTAACAATATAGTAATGTACGAAAACATACTTATGAAAGTGCACTAATATATACCAAATCCTAATATTACACTGCAGAAACTGTTTAAACTACGGACACACAGTTAACAGATGTAGGGCAACAAATACAAAGAGATGCACAATATGTGCAAAAACCAAAGAAGAAAACCACATGTGTGATTTAAAAAAACGTTGCAAATTCTGCGGAGACGGTCATATCACGAACCACAGAGACTGCCAAGAAAGACAACGTCAAAGACAAATCACGGAACACATGACAATCAACAAAACATCTTATAACGAAACGAAAAATTAACTTTTTGGTCTAAGAAGGCAAGTCCCAAATCAAGACGAATTTGTTAGTCTCCAAGACATTAAAAACAACGAAGAAATTGAAAAACTGAATATAAACCTAAAAAAGCGGATGACAAAATTAACATACTACTGAAAATAGTAAACGAATTAAAACAAAACCTTAAAAAAAGAGACATATTAATCAAAGAAATCACGACGGACTTAACCAAATCAGACAACATCCACCAAAATCCGGCGGAAATCGACAAAATTCTTAAAATAAATAAAATAATAAATAAATAAAATAAATAAATAAATTTAAATAAATACGACACTCAACGCTATGAACAAATATAGCAACAACCTTCTACTGGAAAACATCAATATATTACAAATAAACATTCGCAGCCTAAAAAGCAACAAAAATTTATTAGAACACTACATAAAATTAAACAAAATACATATTAGCCATCTTACAGAAACCTGGACGAAACCCGCAGAAAAAATCACAATAAATAATTATGAAACAGTTACACAAGACAGGACAGACGGATATGGAGGCTTAGGTTTCCTAATACACAAAAAAATCTCCTGTAAAATACTAAATCAAAGAGCTACATACAACCGACTTGAAGTACTAACCATAAACATAAAATACAAGAACTTGGACCTCAACATAACATCCTTTTACAACAATACAAACAGAAATCCCAACGAAATCAAAAACGAATTCATAAACCTATTAACAGAGCACAATAACAATACAATAATAGCAGGAGACATTAACGCACACAACGAATTATGGGACAACAACCACAGAGCGGACAGCCTTGGCAACGCAATAGCAGACGTAATAACCGACAGTAGAATGGCAATATTAAATGACGGAACACCAACGAGACAAGACATACATAGACATACAGTATCATCTGTGGACATAACAATCTGTAACCCAAACCTAACAGAACACCTTACATGGACATCAACTACAGACAACATAGGCAGCGACCATTTTCCAATAATAATAAAATACATCACAAACCAGAGACAAACAAAAGTAATAACAAAATGGAAAACGATTCTCCAAGAAATAGACAAATCACTAAATCAACCCATCGACAATATAGAAAAACTACTATCCCAGACAATAACAAAACATACCTCAACAAAAGATTACAAAACAAATTTTAAACCTAAGCCATGGTGGAACAAAGACATACAAATACTATGGAATATAAAGACAGAAAAACAAAAAATCTACAGCACCCATTACATGGTCAGTAATAATGTCATTACTTTTTGATAATGACATTAATACTGATCGTGTAATGCGAAGTAATGATGAATGATGTTCGGTAATGATGAAAATCCAGATTTTCTGATTTTGCTACATCATTACCAAAGAATGATGAAAATAATGTCATTAATATTGATCGTGTAGGGATTCCATCATTACATTTTTACATCATTCCAGAGGATCTTGCTCTTTCGATATTTTTAAATTTCTTAAATAAATTCAGATTTTTTTTCCCATTTTATGTTGAAGAATAGAGTTGTAAGCATTATTGTAATTTTTAAAAAGTGTTCTAAAATAATTAAAAAATTATTTTTATCAACTTGAAAGACATCTACAAAAAAAACTTCGTAACATATCATTTCTGTTATCCGGCAAGTAATGATGAAAATACTGATGCTTTGGAATGATCGTGTAGTGTTAAAAAATAATGATGAAGTAATGACATAAATACTGACATTACTAGTAATGACATTATTACTGACCATGTAATGGCTGCTTACAATAGCACAAAAACATTATACACAACGACAGAATTACAAAAAGCTAGACAAAAATTAAACTTAATCATAAATAAAGAAAAGAAAAACAGGTGGGAAATATTCCTACAACAAATCAACCACCACACCAACAACCAAGAAATATGGAAAAATATAAACAAAATCAAAAACAAAAAACAATCACACTACAGTATATTAGAAGACAACAGACAAGCTCAAATATTCCTAAACAACAATTTTCCAACAACGACAGAACTGAACAACATTCCGCATCCAAATCCTATACCACCACCAAAAGACATAGAATTCCAAAAGACAGAAATCATAGAAACCCTCAAAACAGCAAAAAATACAGCACCAGGAATAGATCAAATCAGCTACAGACTATTAAAAGAAATAGCTAAAATAAACACCAACTTTCTCACGACACTGACAGAACACTTCAATAGAATATGGAAATTACAAAAAAACCCAGAAAACTGGAAAATTACAAAAACAATAGCTTTAAGAAAAAAAGGAAATGAAAATAGAGACATACATAACTACAGACCAATCTGCCTCCTACCAACCATATCAAAAATCTTTAACAAACTAATACTAAAACGAATAAACGAACACCTAGCCAAACACAAAATACTAAACGAGCACAACTACGGGTTTAGAAAACACAAAAACATTAAAGACTACATGACCGAAATGATAAACCACATCAAAACAGCGAAAAAGAACAACAACAAAATAATACTACTAAATACAGACATAACAAAAGCTTTCGACATGTTAACAAAACGAAACTAATAACACAAATGACAAAATACAATTTTTCACAAACTGGACATATAACTTTTTAACAAACAGAAAAATCATAATACAAAACTCAACACAACAACTACAACAGACAACAAATGCCGGCATCCCACAAGGAAGTTGCTTGAGCCCAACGTTATTTAACATTTAAACCACAACTATTCACCAGCTCAGCAACAACAACGTAAAAGTATTCCATTTCGCAGACGACATTTTGCATAATAATCAACGAAGACAAACATGACAAACTAGAACGAACCGCTAACAAACTACTCGACGACCTAAAGGGAAAACTTGACGCACTAGACCTACAATTAAACCCACAAAAATCCCATTTTCTCAGATTGTTCACCAACAAAAACAATAGTAAACAAATGACACTACGAATAAATAACATCCAAATTGACGAAAAACAAGACACAAAACTACAGGGAATAACACTAACAAATAGACTCTCACTATCAAACCATTATAAAACAATAAAAACCAACATACAAAAAACAATGAACATACTTAAAATACTTACTCACACCAGAGGCGGGGCACATCCGTCAACAATGCTGAACATTTACAAAGCAATAATAAACTCGAAGATCAGCTACGCCTACACTATCACAGATACCGAAAACAAAACACCAAAAACAATAGCACAATACATTAAAAACACCGGAATAAGGACATGTCTGGGACTAACTAAAACCACACCAGTACCAGTATTAATAGCAGAGGCGATAGAAATGCCTACAGAATTAGATATGGAATTAAAATCAACCAAGTACATCACCAAACATTTATACAGGAACACGAAAATTGGTAATGCCATCAAAAGACGAAACTCACTGGACAAACTAAACCGACTATATAACAAATACCAAATACTATCCAAGATAAAACCAATACACACAAAAACGACGACACCACAACACATAAAATAACACCTAACATTACAGGAATAAAAATCAAATCACAAAACAACCAAACAGAACTTATCCAAAAATCAAATTTAATGATGGAAACATACCGGGACTACAGCCACATATACACAGACGGATCGGTCATAGGAGAAAAATCAGGAATATACATTAAAGAAAACAAACATAGTTTGGCAATCAAACTAAACGATAACACAAACATAAATAGCGCAGAATTAATTGCCATAGAAATAGCCATCACCCTATCGCAATTATCCAAAAAACAGCAAATAGTAATCTTCACCGATGCGCAAAGCGCTTGCATAACAATAAAGAAACGCACTAACGAATAACACAGACAAACACTTTGAAAATCAAATCATTGACATAGCAGGACATAACAAAAAAAACACATAGTAATTCAAAGGCTACCAGTACACATAAGAATAGAAGGAAATACGATAGCAGACAAACTTGCAAAAACAGCTCTAACACAACCTACACACACAATGGACAACGAACCAACAATGACAGAAACTATAACTATAATCAAAAACACAATATTAAACGAATGGAAAGTAAAATACAACAACATGACCACAAACATAGGACAGGATTACCGATACATCCAACCAACCCCACCCACAAAAACCTGGTTCCAAAACACAAAACTAAACTCAAAAGAAATTAAACAAATTACAAGACTAAGCACAGGCCATTCATATAACAAAAAATATAAATACATTATAGGACTGGAAGAAACACAAAACTGCAATACCTGTAATACCACCGAAAACAACCAATACATAATTAACAGTTGCCAAATATACAATCAGACAAGAAGCAAATACCCAACACTCATCAACTGCACACTTGAAGACATACTTAAAAGACAAATTCACGAAGAATGCAAAACACTGACCAACTTCCTAAAAGAAATCAAATATGAATTATAAATAAGGAAAACACCGAAAATACGTAATTATCTATCATCATCACTAAATCATATATTCATACATAAACTCAATCAAAATAACAAACATAGAATAATATCAGACCATAGATATCTTTTTTTTCGTTTATTTCTATGCCATTTGTTTTGGGGCTCAAGGCACACCAACTCTTTCGCGGTTCGCTTATTTACGTCCTTACCTTACGCTTTGCAGCCAAATCGAGGACGTACGGCTATAGGTCCGATTTTCTTAACCATCTGCGCATTGCATAGCTCCATGCCCGCAATATAGTACTGACATGGAAGATGGGTCGGCCCATGGATGCTGCACTCCAACAGGGGTCATAGCTGTGTTCATTCACACCACCGATCGTAATCAAGTGGTGAAAAATCTCTTTTGCAACCTGCCCCTATCGTGATTCGAACCCGGTCCAACCGCCACAGCTTTAACCACTGCGCCACTCGGGCGGTAACCATAGATATCATAAAACGTCATGAAACGAAAAGCATCAAACCGCATCATAAAACAAACTAAAATCACACTCAAATAAACAAAATCTACTCCCTTAAATACAGGAAAACTAAACAACAATAAAAGGACATACTAATTATCAAGAATACCAACAGTGCAATCCATAGCTGCAGCTCTTCCCCTGAGAAGATTTTGACAGCGACAATTGGAAAAGCAGATCAAATAGGTCATATGAATTGGAAACATCCGACCACAAAAAACTAAAAAACAAACAAACAAACAAACTGAGACTTAATTAAAATATAAACAAATAAATTTTTCCATATTATTTGTACGATTCCAAATTAATAAAAATTATTTTATTGTTTTTAAACCATTAATATTTGTAGTTTTATTTATAATATAAATTTAATTTATCCGCCAAAATTTGAAGTCGATAAAATGATGTTCAATAGCCCAACCTTATAACACTTAGCTAAAATTAGAGCATTTTAATTAGAGAAAATTAGAGAAGTGTGTAGTAATGGGACTGCTAATTGACGAATACTTAGTTGTGAAACTGCTTGGTCCAATAGAGAAGTCCCAGACATTATCTCGTGGGGCAAACTTCTAAACCCTTTTCTATACATTACAATTGGATAGAGAGTCGAACATACGGTATCTACCAAAAGCCTATCCAAATAGAAAATTTAAAAGTGTGTAGGAATGGGACTGTTAATTTACGAATCTTTTTAGTGAAACCACTTGGACCAATAAAGTTGGCTCTCAGCACCGTATCTTGCAGCTTGTTGAAGTACACGTGTTACCTCTCAGTGGTGATCATCGGGCACTAGCTCACAATCGAGTCCTTCTAGTAAATCCAAGAGAAGTACTTAGTTGTGATACCGGTGGGGCTGATAAATTTGACTCCAGCTTTTATCTCGTGGGGTAAAAGGAGACGATTAACTTACAAGTTCTTTAAGTTAAGTTACGACAGGTAATTAGTAGAGAAGCTGGTTATGCCAATGAAGATTACTCTAAGATCGGTATATTGCAGCTTCCTCAAATGCTAGGGTTAAATTCCAGTGGTGATCACCGGGAAAGTAGCCAACTAACTTCGAAAAAAGTTCGGACAATTTTTGACATTATCTTGTGGGACAAACTTAAAGCTGAGTGAGTCGTATAAACAGTATGTTCCAATAGTCCAACCTTTATGACACTAACGTTAAATTAGAGAATTGAAAAGTGTGAAGGAATGGAACTGTTAACTGACGAATTGTTTAAGTGAACCCTCGAGAGGTATGAAGTGGTGAAGCTGCTTGGGCACATACAGCAGGAATACAGTTGGTTCTAGCTCTGTACCTTGCAACTTCCTCAAGTGCTCGTGTTGCCTCCCAGTGGTGATCACAGGGCACCTACTCACAATCGAGTACAAGTAAACCCACTTGATGTACTTAGTTATAAAGCTGTTGCAGCCAATAAATTTGGCTCTCAGCACCGTATCTTTCAGTTTCCTCAAGTGCTCGTGTTATTTTCTATTGCTGATCACCGGGCACTAGCTCACTATAGAGTCCTTCTACCCACGAGAGGTACTTTGTTGTGAAGCTGCTTGGGTCAATAAAGTTGGCTGTCAGCACCGTATATTGCAGCAGCTTCAAGAATTACCTAAATAATGTCGTGTTACCTTCTAGTGGTGATCAGAGGCTTGGTGCCCTCACTTTATTCTAAAAACCTAAAATAAGTTTAAAAAGTGTGGAGGAATGGGACGGTCAACTGACAAGTCCTTTTATTAAACCCACGAGATATACTTAGTTTTGAAGCCAATAAAGTTGGCTCTCGGGTCTGTATATTGCAGCTTATTCAAGTGCTGCTCGTGTTACCTCCCAGTAGTGATCATCGGGCAACTAGCTCATTAACTTCCAAAAAGTCCCGACTATTTTTAACATTATCTCATGAGCGAAATTTGAAATCCAATCGAGCGCTTTCCCATCATACAATAAGTAGAAGAAACGGTATGTTTCAATAAATCAACCCTTATGGACACCTAAAATTAGAGAATTGAAAAGTGTACAGAAATTGAACTGTTAATTGACGAATATTTAGTAGTTGAGAAAGTTCTTAGGCCAATTAAGTTCGTTCTTTATAACTAAGTGCACTTTTGATAACACCAGTTATAGACATGGTAATTCAGTACCATCGGGATTGCTGGAAGTAAATAACTTTACTTCTTGCACGCCCGATGGGACTAAATTACCAGTATCTGAGCCAACGAGCCATGCCAAAGTGTAAATGGCATTGTAAATCAAAAATCTAGATGAAAGGACTATCCGATCCCCTTAGATTTTGGAGGACTTTGGTTTGTCTAATACCATGCTAAGAATGTTTCAAGAGCTCGAGATAGAAAAATAAAAATTTGACAATTAAAATGCGAAACAAAATAGACCATTTTGACCATTGATGTGACTGACTTCAAAGACTTGAAAGTAGGATTTAAAATTTAAGATTAAATCAGACCATATGAACCAGAACTTAAGTCTACCCCATACGGTCGCATTTAATTGTAGCATTAATAATAATTTTTAACAAAATTTAATAATTTTTACTCCAAGAAAATTATACAAAATGATAATAAAGCACGCCTCTATGCATCGAAAATTATTCAACTTTGAGCAAAACATCGTTTCAACTTTGAGCAAAACATCACCAGCTCTCAGAAAAAAATATTTTTTTTAATATTTTTTGCTCATTATATATTTTTCTTTTGCTTAATTTGATTTTTTTTAATTTCAATTTATTTTGTTGCATATCGAATCGTTACCAACTCTTAGAAAAAAATATTTTTTTAATATTTTTTGCTCATTATATATTTTTTTTTGCTTAATTTGAATTTTTTTAATTCAATTTCTTTTGTCTCGTATCGAATTTTTTTTGTTTTATTTATTTTTCCCCGTGACGGTAACTATTACCACCGCGTTACCACCGTGACGGTAACTATTGTTCGAATACGTAATATTTGGATATTTGTGATTGCGTGATATTATTTTAAAATATTTTTACGTAAGTGTAAGTAGACATTTGTATTTTTATACAAATATAAGTAATGTTTAGAAATTTTTAGATAAGAAATTAATCGAGATTTGGACACAAAAATTATAAAAGATGAGAGATAATCTGGAAGGGAAATTCTATATGAATTTGGTCACGTTTAGTATAAAAATACAAATTTATAACAAGTTGTTTGGGTCGAAATAAGTGGAAAACTCGGAGCACTTTAATAAGGAACCGTCGAGTGGCAGTACTGAACGGAGCAATGTTTATTCGATCCCTAGACTGTAACCAAATTTGATAATTATATAAACAAAAAAAATAACTACGCCCACAGTTAAATCGAAATAGAGAAATAAAAATTTGACGATTAAAATGCCAAAACAAAATATAGACCAATTTTTGAGCACAAATTGATGTGACTAGTAAGACTTAAATTTAAAGATAGAACTTAAATCCTACCGTAAGAACCGGACTATTACCGGACAAAACATACGTCGGGGCCTTCTTAGACGGATTTTTCTATGTTTTGGAGTAAATGAGTTATTGATTAGGTGGTGTTGTCAGAGATTCAGTAGTATCAGCTTATCACACCGACGATTACTATTAACGTTCATTCTCGTGCTGGTCGATAGTTAAAACACTGTCCATTGTCTGGAGTGGTTCAATCTTATTTTATAGAAGGTTCTGAGTTGTATAGTTGCACTTACAAAGAATTTTTTAGTTGGAGTGCTGGTAGAAATGATGAAATGTACCTTGGCATATTGTGTCTACCATACCTTCTCGATGTTAGACTCTTCATCCAGGTTGATTAAACTAATAGATATAGTATTATGAGGAATATTTATTTCGGATATGAGTGTTTCTCCCATTTTTATTATATTTCAATTTTAATTATCTTGTAAAGAGCACATATGTCCTTGTTTCAGATAATTTGGTGCTGATTTATTTGTTCTACTCCTGAAGCTGGAATGGTTTTAATAAGGAGTCTAATATTCTTTGATGAACCTGAGGTAATATCGATTATTATGGATTAAGAACAAAGTTTGATCCAAGCATGAAAAGCCAAGTCGGTACTCCAATATTGACATTTGTCGTTGATAAGTAAATCCTGTTGGTTTATCGGCTCATTACGTTTTGTGCAATATAATGTAAATGTGAAGAACGTTTTGTGATATCCATATTAGCCCGCGACTCGCACGTATACATCGCTGCCTGGATGAGTTTAAACTATTCTTATGTGTTGGTTTGTAAGTAACGGTTTTCGAATGGTGTAAGTCTTCTAAGATATTCATTCCTCCATCTCTTCCAAAAGTCATTTTACAAACAGCTGCCGTCCTAAAACTCTATGAACTCGTAAGATCTTTCAGGTACTGTTATTAATAGCCCTGTTAAGAAAGAAAATATTTTCTACATCAGTGATAAAATTGAAAATTAGGCACAAGGATATCTTTTAGATACATCGGTCTCCAACCAAATTGAGGAAATACTGTTGGTGGGAAATGTAAGGTATCCCATCTGAAGCCAATTATTTCGACAGCAGAACTAATTGCATACATGCATTGAACAATCGTAGGTTTTTTTTCTTGACGGGATGGATTCATTCCATCCAAGCTTTATGAACCATACTCAACGTATTTCTGGCTTTGTTAATGTGTTGATTGATGTTATCTTTCGTGCCGCCAGTTTGGATACAATAAAACTATTATTGATGATGATTGGAGTGCTATTGTTCCTGTGTAATCTCCATGATTTTGGTTTTACTGATGTTAGTTTTGAGACCAACTTCTTCTATGTTATCTGACAGCTTTTGTACTTTCTGCTGCATGTCTATGTATTATCAGAAAAATGTCATCGGCGTACTCCAGATCATTGAGTCGCGTTAGTGGTCCCTATTGAATACCATTTGGGGTTGTGGTATCGAGTTTGCGTATGACGATATCAAGCGTTATTGCTATCCCGATACATTTCTTTGATTAGTTTAACCATTTTCTTCGATATGCCCGATTCGCAAAGTGTCTACTAGATTACACTTCGAGTGATTGAGGCAAATGCACGGTCGAGCATTTGAATGTTTTAAGTTGATACGTGTAGTGTTTATGATATATTCTGTACATCTCCTTCCTGGTTTAGGGCCAGCGAATGTCTTCTGTGTATTTTCTTCACTTCTTTCGTTGTTTCTTATTTTCCTCATATTTTCAGATTGCTTAGAAGTACTTTAAGATTGGACTGTTGAGTAACTTTAACTTGTATTGATATAAAAGTTAAACTTTAACGAATGACTATGAGAAAAGGCTTCAAACATTCATAGAAGACCGAAACGTTGTACATGAAATAATAAGACAACGATAGACGAAACAATAGCCGTTGTACCTGAAATCACAAGACAACGATTACACAAGCTTTGCCCCGTTCCAGAAGAGTCAGTACGGGCAAATTGCTTCTGTTTTCGTTGCAACAGTAAAAATAAAAAATAATTCTTTTTAAGATATGTTTAATGTCAGTCTTAATATAAAAGAAATAAAATAATACATACACTTGACAAATTTTGTTTATTTATATATACATACATACATACATTAAAGTTTTGTATTCTGTTGCGATTAAATAAAAAACTATGGAAGCCCGATTGTTGTTCATAAAAAAAATTCGTCGTTACAAATATTACACATGTCATTGATCACAATATAACAATTGTAATTATATAGTATATAACGGCGTCAGCATATGAACCGATGAAACCGACCAAACTTTGTACACTATCATTGAATAGTGTTACAATAATCGGTGACATTATAGCTAATAGTGGGAATAGAACAGGTCTAACAAAAAAATTACACGAAGTTAACTGATTTTGATTGAAAAATAAAATGTCAAGATTATTTCGTAATGTAATCGCAATTATAGGAAAACTAGCTGACAAAGTAAAAACTGGAAAAAGAGCAAGAAAATATTCGAATATTTTCATCAAAATCGATGTTGATCCACTATCATTTGGTATAAAGTTCAATGTATATAAATCATTTAGATGGGCAAAGGCAAATGCTCCGGTTTTTATATGATTTTTATTACTGATTGGTACTAGAAGCGATGGTATCGAATGGGAGGGTTACCTTCTCTACCATTTACAATTAAACGTTGCAAAGTAATCGTTATCATGATTGTAAATGCAGCCCACCTCAATATAACAGTCAAAATTTGAATGTTTTAATAACATTGGTCTAATCATAATAACAAATCCGATCAATGAAAATCGATATGCTTCCAAACGATTATGTCCTGTTCCTTCCAGCAGGGAAGATTATCTACATCATCATCGATGACACTAGTATTCAATTTGTCACAGATAACATCTCTTACTTTTTGAAATAGCCGCTGCATATATACTGAGATCACCATACAAATAAATTGCGATACATATATAGAATAGTGTTCGGCCAAAAATTATTAAAGAATAATGTCACCCAGTTCAATTTTATTTTTCAGCATATAGTATTGTGAATTAGTTTGAGAAAATAATCGTGTTACCTCAATTTGTGAATCCGATAGATTATTACTATCATCGTTTAAATTTTCGCCAGTAACACTTGTCGGTAGTTCCGAATAGTTCACTGATCCACGATGTTCCAAACTGCTGCTGCCACAATCTCGGCGACATTGATTTTTAATCGTATGTAAACGTCTCCAATGGAGAATGGCATTGGCACATGCAATCGATTCAATTATAAATGTAACCGTAATAAAACTAATAAATGCTAAAATTATGATAATAACACCAAGAGCCCATCCTGCTTTTGCAAATACACTGGGTAGAGTTAATGCACCAGTGCCAACAATTAAATTAAATACAAATATCAGCCCCATCTGAAAATATAAAGATAATTATTTTATAGTTATTTATACCTGATATTGATTGCTGAAAATGGCAGAAAATGTAGTGTAACGAATATTGAGTATCCAAATTATGAGACATATACTAGTTCCTTCTCACCCCCTCAGTGAAGTACTGTTAAAAGTTAGACGGGTAACTGACACGATCTTCTATGAAACACAACAACCCCTCTATCCTTAGCTAATAGGGTATTTGCCCTCTAATATCCATCTTCCTAAATCCACGCAGATCACTTTATTTCCAAGGTATGTAAGGCTATATCTACACACATCCTCTTAAACTACTCATGTTGAAACTGGGTCAACCTCTCGTGGAATTTATACGATTGAAAAGGGATGAATGGTCTTCCGGGTAGCCATATGAGTTTTGCCCTGCCTTAGGAATAAAGCTACACTGACTTCAATCTATTTCGTCGGAATGTGTATCGGCATTAGACACTCTCTGAAAATTACCTCCAGCCAAGGAATAATATTTTCAAAGATGTACTGAATTCTGCTGGAATGAATAAATCAGGTAAATATTATTGCATACAGCTATATAACATCGGTTGGATCCATTGCATATTTCCAGCTTCTTCTTTTAAGGACAAGTACCTGTCTTGTCTGTTTGGCATTATAGAGGGCTTCCATACACGCTTTCTAAACGATTTTTCCAATTAAATAGAACACTGATAAACAACTGCCAGGTTAGAAACCCAGCTTTATCTCAGTAAATGAAAAATCACTCGTCTGAAATTGATTTTACTAATTGAGAGTTTGATATTTGGAGGCGAAATTTTGAGGTACTGAGTCACGTTAAAATCGGGCGAGAAGATTTGAGAGTCACCATCATCTAGTCACCATTGACAGAAGTCCGGTACAATAATATTACCTCAGAAAGATATAGAACCTCTATCCTGATGAAGTTGCGGAGTAAGTGGCGTTAAAAAGTTCAGTTTTCACGTACCAATCCAACAAGCCTTGACGATAAGGAGCAGAAATATCGATCTTCCTTAAACCATCTGGAAAAATCAATTAATAAATCAATAATACGTCTGACACACGATCCAAGTCCAAGGAGAATTCCTGTATAAACCACCAAATATCAATTCTTAGTCACCTAAATAACTGATTAGGTTAGGGACGCTGTAAACGAGCACCTATTTATACTAGTCACCATTGACAGAAGTCCGTGACGTTAGCATTACCTAAGGCAAATTGAGAAACTCTATCCTAATGAACTTGCGAAGTGGCGTTAAAAACCTCAGTTTTTCACTTACCGATCCAGCAAAGCCTTTACGATAAAACAGAAATCTTAATCTTCCTAAAAACTAACTGGAAAACTCGTTTAACAAATCAATAATACGTCTCATTGAAAGCAATCGTGCTTCGAGACCAGAACCGAGGGCCAGTCTAAACAGCCAAAAAATTCACATTTGAGTCTACCATTAGGTTAGAGAGGTCCTAAGGGAGCATCTATTTATACAAGTAATCATTGACAATAGCCTGGGACGGTAACATTACCTCAGGAAAATTAACAACCTCCTGATGAAGTTGCGGAGTAAGTGGCGTTAAAAGCGTGAGTTTTTCTTCTTACCGATCCAGCAAGCCTTGACGAAAAAAAACATAAATCTCCATCTTCCTAAAAACAACTGGAAATCGTTGAACAAGAACTTAGATTCTTAGTGGTGATCAATAAGTAATCCCTAGCTCTCCTTAACTTTAAGTTTCGGGTCGATAACTAGAAAACTGGTTACAAAGGATGAGATTAATAGGGGAATGGAAGGAATATGTGGATGGGCCTTCAACTATACAAAATCGAAAATGCTAGAAAGACACTTTTGTGATAAAAAGAGTGGTCTCTGAGACTTTACGCCAAAACTAAATAGATTGAACTACGTTTAGAGGATCATAATTGTGTCGCATGGAAGATTTGGATTCGTCTCTACCAGGGGAGCCAAATTAAAACTTACTAGTTCGATTCATTAGGACAAGATCAACTGTTTTTCCTACCATTTCCATACCAGCCTATAGTACAGACATGGGTAGATAGGTTGACCCATGAGTTTGTTCTACAATCCAACAGTAGTTGTGTTTATTCACATCACCGATATGAATTAAACCTGTTGATAATTGTCATTGTCTTATTTTATAAACAAAGCATTCATAGATAACTACTAAACAAACAAAGGTTTTGTTATTAGCAACAAAACTATTTAAGTAGTATTACGAGCAAAAGCTTTGTTATAACCAACAAAACTATTTAAGCGTCTAAAATTAACTCATATGTGATTTCTTAACTAACAGGACGCCTTGAGCCCCAAAAAAAGCATAGAATAATAAAAAAAAAAAAAAAAAAACTAACAGGACTGCAAAATCTAACCAATATGTGATTTAATATAATAAACACTTACCCATTTTGGATATTCATCTTAATTACGAAGTACAAACATTTAGATGAGGCATTGTGTGCAACAAACAAAACTATAGAACTAAAATTGTGTAATAATATATAATAAATTCACTATGTTGACTTCTTAAAGTGTTTATTCAACATGTCTGATAATCAAACTAAAAGTTGCTCAATTTAATAGAATGTTATTGGGTAATTCCCAACAAACCCGAATAACGTCTACATATGTCGTAGATGGCAGTCGCCGATAAACCAACTGTTACGATTAACCGAGTGATTATTTGAACAAATTTAATCCGGTTCGATCACGGGATTGATATTAAACTCGCAAACTTTAAATTTTACAATACATTAATTTTACACAACTATCTCACAAATTATTATTATTATTACACTTATTTTCCAAAATAATATTCAATTCAATTATTTAAACACTTCACTTCTACTTCTTCTCATTTCCGATATTAATACTTTGAAACTTCAAACTGAACTGGTTTGTAACTCAAATGTCTACACCTATGTATTCGACATAAATGCTTGTGGGACATTCCATTACCGTTTGAATCTCTACACTTCGTGAAGTTTCATTGTATCATATTTGGTTCGCATCGCCTATTTCATTATTTAGTTTTTATTTTGTTCGTTTTCTAGTCGTTAATTCTAGTTATGGGAACAGTACGTGAACACAACATGAGTTTTATTAAATTTGCGATAGTTGCGCCAATCATCAACAAAATCATCCTTTAATCATCCCGAGTAAAATCATCCTTTAATAACGAAAAATATTTTGAACTACCAATCGATGATTTGTCCATTGGTCCACAGACGTCAACCACAGAGAAAACCAGAATAGGGCCACAGGACTCCATTATTTGCCAATATATTTTTGCAATATCTTACATTTTGATGTACTAGAAGTTGATGCCATTGCTCTAATGGTTTTCCTGTTTTCTTTTGCGTATAATATGCGACTTCTAGCTTTCTTAATCTTAGCTTTAGCTTGAATACATTACCGATTCTGACACAGGATAGTTTTGTTCTGTTATTCATTTTAATTTCGCATCCATTTTGTTTTGTTATAATAACATAACCTCTATCCACTGCCGTACTCGCTGAATATAAGTTACACTTCAATTTTGGAACATGAAATACGTCTTGAATATTGCCGTTGACCCATTCATTATTCTTAAAAATCTGAACCGGAATCACTCCTAGTCCAATGGCCTCGAGTTTTGTCCCATCACCGATCGTTATAAATTTTGAATTTTTAAGTTTTACGTAATCAGCAAACCAATCATAACTTGATGACATGTGATAACTTGCTCCAGAATGCAGGAACCAATCAAACTTCATATCACTTCCTCCATCTGCCATTAATGCATATTCATCTGATTTGCGTTTACTACTGTTGGATTTAACCAACAGTAGTAAAAGCAACACTTTCTTGAACCAACAATCTCGCTCCTAATTACCTTTCTTTTATTGATTTAGAAAATACAATAGTGACAAATATTGTTTTGTTTAAAATTCATTTTACTACGATAATTTTTGAACGGGTTTTTATTATCCCGCTTCCTTGCTGTTAGTACACCATCCACTTCTTGACACTGCTCTAAAATTAATGCTCTCTGAATAAAAATGCTTGAATTCCTCTGGAAGAGTCATTAACATTTTGTTTATTATCATATTTTCACTATTTTCCTCTCCACTTGTTTTCAGTTAATAACTGATATTTTCTTAATCATGAAAATTCTCGTAACGTTTAGAACCGTTACAGAGTTGCTTTAGAAATGTATATCCATTTTCTATGGAACACTGGAAGATAATGACAGAACTAACATGGTTAACCACCGGATCAATGCCATTGGCCTAGCAAGCAGAAGTGGATAAGATGGTAACTGATATACAAATATTGGGAGAAATTGAGCAGTCAACGAGTCCATGGAGTTCACCAGTAGTATTGGTGGAAAAGATTCTGCGATTCTGCGTTGATGAAGCTCAACACATTTACCAAGAAGGATAGTTACCCGTTACCAAGGATTAACGACACACTGAATACATTGGCAGGAGCACGGGTGTTTTCAACATTGGATCTGCAGAGCGGCTATTGGCAAGTGGAGGTCGCAGATGAAGATAAGGAAATAACAGCGTTCAGCGTGGGCAATGGATTATGGGAATTCGATGTCATGCCATTTAGGCTTTGTAACGCCTCAGTGACTTTCGAATGGCTAATGAAACGCGTACTTAAAGGACTTCAATGGAAAACATGCCTGGTATATTTGGACGACATTTTCGTTTTGGAAAAGGACTTCAACGAGCATCTTCAAAATCTTGAGGAAGTATTCGAAAGAATCCAATCAGCTGGATTAAAGTTAAGTCCGAAGTAATGTGTACTGTTCCGGTTAGAAGTCAAATATTTGGGACACAAAATAACAACAAGCGGCATTCATACAGATGAGGACAAGATCGCTAGTAGTTAGATTGGCGCAACTATCGCAAATTTAACAAAATTCATGTTGTGTTAACGTAGAACTGTTCCCATAACTAGAATTAACGACGTGATCTATAGAATTCAAAGAGAAAAACGAAGAAACCCCAAGGCTGTACACCTAGAGCGACTGGCATGCTAAAATGGAAAAGGTCTGGATCCTGTTCGGGACGAACAGGCTTGGGTGGAGGCTAGTGTGATGAATAATAGTGAAACCTGTGAAAATTTAAAAGAGTTAAAAATTATTGCAGTAATTTTGGGGTTACCCTGTAACCAAATGTTTATAAAAACGAAAAAAATAAATAACGAAATATTTTTATTTATTATTTATTTATTTCAATTATTTATGAGCTGGTAATGATTTACCAATTTGCTCTTAATTTTGTACCATGTTATCTATTAATAAATTACTACAATTCAACATCTTAATTTTCTAAATTTTATACCAACGCCTCAAATATTATTTTTAATTCTAGTTCTTACATTACCCACCCCCTTATCAGCACGATATTCTCTGTAAAGTCGTTTTTATCTGTATAGCCGTTGTAATTCTTTTAATCTTCTATTTTTGTTTCTATATAGAACTTAGATAGTTGTAATAGTTCTTCTATTTTATTACCCTTCAATAACTCTATTAATGTTTTTCCTTCTATTTTTTTGTATTTGCTTTTCAGTATTTTGAATTTTGAACATCTATCCGTAATGTGCAAATCTGTTGCTTTGACATTACAAATATTGCATTTGTCATTCGATTCTATTCTGATTCTGTATTTGAATATTTTGTTATATGTATATCCTGCTCTAATTCTGTTTATGATTTTTATGTACTATATTATATGCATATTTCGAAACCGATTTATTTTCGGTGGTGCTGCGTCATTAATGATCCTGTTGAAGAGTCCTTTTGTTCTGGTTGCCTTTTCATATTCACCTTTCCATTCTTTGAATAGCTTGTTCTTAATAATCAGGATTATATCTTCTATAGGTACTTTATTGTTTTCTAATTTGTCAAGTTCTATTATGATTGATTCATAGTATTTAGATTTGTTTTTTGTACAATTTTTTATTGATGTACAGGCGCTTTTCGAGTCCGTGTATATTATTATTTTTTTGTGGTTATTATTAATTAGGTTGACCGATGCTAAGTATATTGCTAATAATTTCGTTGTTTTTATACTTGTTTCTCTCCTTTGTTGTACTGAAATTATATTATTATCGTCAATGTAAATTCCTAATCCACATATCTCTTTTCTTTTTGATCCATCTGTATATGCGCTTTTATAGTTGCCATTGTTGTTTTTAATTTCTTGGAATGCCATTTTCAGTTGTATTTCATTCATGTCTTGTTTCTTGTTACAATTTTTGAACTTTTCATATATTTTTAAGTTATTTGGTATGTTTAGGTTATATTTTATTTTTCCTATGTGCTTTATTATTGGGTATTTTCCTAATAAGATCTTGAATTTATCTAGCGATTGATTGTTTATAATGCTCTTTCCAATTTCGGACCTATTACATATTTGCTTGCACATGTACTTTATTGTAGAAAATTCGTTCTGTTTTATACATGGTATACCTCCCGATTCTGCTATAATTACTTCAACTGGATTCGTCCTCGTTAGCCCTAAGCATTAGCGTTGGCCCGCATTTTGTACCGTTTGCATCTGTTTAGTGATTGTTTTATTAGGTTTCATAAATATAGCTGCATAGCTTGGTTGTGATATTATTATGGATTTGTATATATTGATCATTTTTTGTGGATTTGCTCCTCCATTCTTATATGCAAAAGCTTTTATTATGTTTAATTTTTTATTAATTTGATATTTTATCATTTTAATGTGATCTGTCCAGTTTAGTTTTTTGTTAATTGTAACTCCTAGTAATTTGGTTTTTATAATGTTATTAATGGTAATATAAATATTATTTATATTTATATCAACTACTCGGATTAATTTCTGATTAATTATTTCTGATTTCTGATTAAAGTGTTAATATCGGAAATGAGAAGAAGTGGAAGTGAAGTGTTTAAATAATTGAATTGAATATTATTTTGGAAAATAAGTGTAATAATAATAATAATTTGTGAGATAGTTGTGTAAAATTAATGTATTGTAAAATTTAAAGTTTGCGAGTTTAATATCAATCCCGTGATCGAACCGGATTAAATTTGTTCAAATAATCACTCGGTTAATCGTAACAGTTGGTTTATCGGCGACTGCCATCTACGACATATGTAGACATTATTCGGGTTTGTTGGGAATTACCCAATAACATTCTATTAAATTGAGCAACTTTTAGTTTGATTATCAGACATGTTGAATAAACACTTTAAGAAGTCAACATAGTGAATTTATTATATATTATTACACAATTTTAGTTCTATAGTTTTGTTTGTTGCACACAATGCCTCATCTAAATGTTTGTACTTCGTAATTAAGATGAATATCCAAAATGGGTAAGTGTTTATTATATTAAATCACATATTGGTTAGATTTTGCAGTCCTGTTAGTTTTTTTTTTTTTTTTTTTATTATTCTATGCTTTTTTTGGGGCTCAAGGCGTCCTGTTAGTTAAGAAATCACATATGAGTTAATTTTAGACGCTTAAATAGTTTTGTTGGTTATAACAAAGCTTTTGCTCGTAATACTACTTAAATAGTTTTGTTGCTAATAACAAAACCTTTGTTCGTTTAGTAGTTATCTATGAATGCTTTGTTTATAAAATAAGACAATGACAATTATCAACAGGTTTAATTCATATCGGTGATGTGAATAAACACAACTACTGTTGGATTGTAGAACAAACTCATGGGTCAACCTATCTACCCATGTCTGTACTATAGGCTGGTATGGAAATGGTAGGAAAAACAGTTGATCTTGTCCTAATGAATCGGACTAGTAAGTTTTAATTTGGCTCCCCTGGTAGAGACGAATCCAAATCTTCCATGCGACACAATTATGATCCTCAAAACGTAGTTCAATCTATTTAGTTTTGGCGTAAAGTCTCAGAGACCACTCTCTTTTTATCACAAAAGTGTCTTTCTAGCATTTTCGATTTTGTATAGTTGAAGGCCCATCCACATATTCCTTCCATTCCCCTATTAATCTCATCCTTTGTAACCAGTTTTCTAGTTATCGACGCCAAACTTAAAGTTAAGGAGAGCTAGGGATTACTTATTGATCACCACTAAGAATCTAAGTTCTTGTTCAACGATTTCCAGTTGTTTTTAGGAAGATGGAGATATATGTTTTTTATCGTCAAGGCTTGCTGGATCGGTAAGAAGAAAAACTCATGCTTTTAACGTCACTTACTCCGCAACTTCATCAGGAGGTTCTTAATTTTCCTGAGGTAATGTTACCGTCCCAGGCTATTGTCAATGATTACTTGTATAAATAGATGCTCCCTTAGGACCTTTCTAACCGAATGGTTGACTCAAATGTGAATTTTGGCTGTTTAGACTGGCACTTGGTTCTGGTCTTGAAGCACGATTGCTTTCAATGAGACGTATTATTGATTTGTTAAACGAGTTTTCCAGTTAGTTTTTAGGAAGATTAAGATTTCTGTTTTATCGTAAAGGCTTTGCTGGATCGGTAAGTGAAAAACTGAGGTTTTTAACGCCACTTCGCAAGTTCATTAGGATAGAGATTCTCAATTTGCCCTAGGTAATGCTAACGTCACGGACTTCTGTCAATGGTGACTAGTATAAATAGGTGCTCGTTTACAGCGTCCCTAACCTAATCAGTTATTTAGGAGACTAAGAATTGATATTTGGTGGTTTATACAGGAATTCTCCTTGGACTTGGATCGTGTGTCAGACGTATTATTGATTTATTAATTGATTTTTCCAGATGGTTTAAGGAAGATCGATATTTCTGCTCCTTATCGTCAAGGCTTCTTGGGTTGGTACGTGAAAACTGTGCTTTTTAACGCCACTTACTCCGCAACTTCATCAGGATAGAGGTTCTATATCTTTCTGAGGTAATATTATTGTACCGGACTTCTGTCAATGGTGACTAGATGATGGTGACTCTCAAATCTTCTCGCCCGATTTTAACGTGACTCAGTACCTCAAAATTTCGCCTCCAAATATCAAACTCTCAATTAGTAAAATCAATCTTTCAATTAGTAAAACCTGGCAGTTGTTTATCAGTATTCTATTTAATTGGAAAAATCGTTTAGAAAGCGTGTATGGAAGCCCTCTATAATGCCAAACAAACAAGAAAGGTACTTGTCCTGGAAATCTTAAAAGGAGAAGCTGGAAATATACAATGGATCCAACCGATGTTATATAGCTGTATGCAATAATATTTACCTGATTTATTCATTCCAGCAGAATTCAGTACATCTTTGAAAATATTATTCCTTGGCTGGAGGTAATTTTCAGAGAGTGTCTAATGCCGATACACATTCCGACGAAATAGATTGAAGTCAGTGTAGCTTTATTCCTAAGGCAGGGCAAAACTCATATGGCTACCCGGAAGACCATTCATCCCTTTTCAATCGTATAAATTCCACGAGAGGTTGACCCAGTTTCAACATGAGTAGTTTAAGAGGATGTGTGTAGATATAGCCTTACATACCTTGGAAATAAAGTGATCTGCGTGGATTTAGGAAGATGGATATTAGAGGGCAAATACCCTATTAGCTAAGGATAGAGGGGTTGTTGTGTTTCATAGAAGATCGTGTCAGTTACCCGTCTATCTTTTAACAGTACTTCACTGAGGGGGTGAGAAGGAACTAGTATATGTCTCATAATTTGGATACTCAATATTCGTTACACTACATTTTCTGCCATTTTCAGCAATCAATATCAGGTATAAATAACTATAAAATAATTATCTTTATATTTTCAGATGGGGCTGATATTTGTATTTAATTTAATTGTTGGCACTGGTGCATTAACTCTACCCAGTGTATTTGCAAAAGCAGGATGGGCTCTTGGTGTTATTATCATAATTTTAGCATTTATTAGTTTTATTACGGTTACATTTATAATTGAATCGATTGCATGTGCCAATGCCATTCTCCATTGGAGACGTTTACATACGTTTAAAAATCAATGTCGCCGAGATTGTGGCAGCAGCAGTTTGGAACATCGTGGATCAGTGAACTATTCGGAACTACCGACAAGTGTTACTGGCGAAAATTTAAACGATGATAGTAATAATCTATCGGATTCACAAATTGAGGTAACACGATTATTTTCTCAAACTAATTCACAATACTATATGCTGAAAAATAAAATTGAACTGGGTGACATTATTCTTTAATAATTTTTGGCCGAACACTATTCTATATATGTATCGCAATTTATTTGTATGGTGATCTCAGTATATATGCAGCGGCTATTTCAAAAAGTAAGAGATGTTATCTGTGACAAATTGAATACTAGTGTCATCGATGATGATGTAGATAATCTTCCCTGCTGGAAGGAACAGGACATAACTCGTTTGGAAGCATATCGATTTTCATTGATCGGATTTGTTATTATGATTAGACCAATGTAATTAAAACATTCAAATTTTGACTGTTATATTGAGGTGGGCTGCATTTACAATCATGATAACGATTACTTTGCAACGTTTAATTGTAAATGGTAGAGAAGGTAACCCTCCCGTTGGATATTTAAGCAGTGTTCTAGCATTATTTGGCGCCATTGTATATTCTTGTATGTGTCATCATTCGATACCATCGCTTCTAGTACCAATCAATAATAAAAATCATATAAAAACCGGAGCATTTGCCTTTGCCCATCTAAATGATTTATATACATTGAACTTTATACCAAATGATAGTGGATCAACATCGATTTTGATGAAAATATTCGAATATTTTCTTGCCCTTTTTCCAGTTTTTACTTTGTCAGCTAGTTTTCCTATAATTGCGATTACATTACGAAATAATCTTGACATTTTATTTTTCAATCAAAATCAGTTAACTTCGTGTAATTTTTTTGTTAGACCTGTTCTATTCCCACTATTAGCTATAATGTCACCGATTATTGTAACACTATTCAATGATAGTGTACAAAGTTTGGTCGGTTTCATCGGTTCATATGCTGACGCCGTTATATACTATATAATTACAATTGTTATATTGTGATCAATGACATGTGTAATATTTGTAACGACGAATTTTTTTTATGAACAACAATCGGGCTTCCATAGTTTTTTATTTAATCGCAACAGAATACAAAACTTTAATGTATGTATGTATGTATATATAAATAAACAAAATTTGTCAAGTGTATGTATTATTTTATTTCTTTTATATTAAGACTGACATTAAACATATCTTAAAAAGAATTATTTTTTATTTTTACTGTTGCAACGAAAACAGAAGCAATTTGCCCGTACTGACTCTTCTGGAACGGGGCAAAGCTTGTGTAATCGTTGTCTTGTGATTTCAGGTACAACGGCTATTGTTTCGTCTATCGTTGTCTTATTATTTCATGTACAACGTTTCGGTCTTCTATGAATGTTTGAAGCCTTTTCTCATAGTCCTTCGTTAAAGTTTAACTTTTATATCAATACAAGTTAAAGTTACTCAACAGTCCAATCTTAAAGTACTTCTAAGCAATCTGAAAATATGAGGAAAATAAGAAACAACGAAAGAAGTGAAGAAAATACACAGAAGACATTCGCTGGCCCTAAACCAGGAAGGAGATGTACAGAATATATCATAAACACTACACGTATCAACTTAAAACATTCAAATGTTCGACCGTGCATTTGCCTCAATCACTCGAAGTGTAATCTAGAAGACACTTTGCGAATCGGGCATATCGAAGAAAATGGTTAAACTAATCAAAGAAATGTATCGGGATAGCAATAACGCTTGATATCGTCATACGCAAACTCGATACCACAACCCCAAATGGTATTCAATAGGGACCACTAACGCGACTCAATGATCTGGAGTACGCCGATGACATTTTTCTGATAATACATAGACATGCAGCAGAAAGTACAAAAGCTGTCAGATAACATAGAAGAAGTTGGTCTCAAAACTAACATCAGTAAAACCAAAATCATGGAGATTACACAGGAACAATAGCACTCCAATCATCATCAATAATAGTTTTATTGTATCCAAACTGGCGGCACGAAAGATAACATCAATCAACACATTAACAAAGCCAGAAATACGTTGAGTATGGTTCATAAAGCTTGGATGGAATGAATCCATCCCGTCAAGAAAAAAAACCTACGATTGTTCAATGCATGTATGCAATTAGTTCTGCTGTCGAAATAATTGGCTTCAGATGGGATACCTTACATTTCCCACCAACAGTATTTCCTCAATTTGGTTGGAGACCGATGTATCTAAAAGATATCCTTGTGCCTAATTTTCAATTTTATCACTGATGTAGAAAATATTTTCTTTCTTAACAGGGCTATTAATAACAGTACCTGAAAGATCTAACGAGTTCATAGAGTTTTAGGACGGCAGCTGTTTGTAAAATGACTTTTGGAAGAGATGGAGGAATGAATATCTTAGAAGACTTACACCATTCGAAAACCGTTACTTACAAACCAACACATAAGAATAGTTTAAACTCATCCAGGCAGCGATGTATACGTGCGAGTCGCGGGCTAATATGGATATCACAAAACGTTCTTCACATTTACATTATATTGCACAAAACGTAATGAGCCGATAAACCAACAGGATTTACTTATCAACGACAAATGTCAATATTGGAGTACCGACTTGGCTTTTCATGCTTGGATCAAACTTTGTTCTTAATCCATAATAATCGATATTACCTCAGGTTCATCAAAGAATATTAGACTCCTTATTAAAACCATTCCAGCTTCAGGAGTAGAACAAATAAATCAGCACCAAATTATCTGAAACAAGGACATATGTGCTCTTTACAAGATAATTAAAATTGAAATATAATAAAAATGGGAGAAACACTCATATCCGAAATAAATATTCCTCATAATACTATATCTATTAGTTTAATCAACCTGGATGAAGAGTCTAACATCGAGAAGGTATGGTAGACACAATATGCCAAGGTACATTTCATCATTTCTACCAGCACTCCAACTAAAAAATTCTTTGTAAGTGCAACTATACAACTCAGAACCTTCTATAAAATAAGATTGAACCACTCCAGACAATGGACAGTGTTTTAACTATCGACCAGCACGAGAATGAACGTTAATAGTAATCGTCGGTGTGATAAGCTGATACTACTGAATCTCTGACAACACCACCTAATCAATAACTCATTTACTCCAAAACATAGAAAAATCCGTCTAAGAAGGCCCCGACGTATGTTTTGTCCGGTAATAGTCCGGTTCTTACGGTAGGATTTAAGTTCTATCTTTAAATGTAAGTCTTACTAGTCACATCAATTTGTGCTCAAAAATTGGTCTATATTTTGTTTTGGCATTTTAATCGTCAAATTTTTATTTCTCTATTTCGATTTAACTGTGGGCGTAGTTATTTTTTTTGTTTATATAATTATCAAATTTGGTTACAGTCTAGGGATCGAATAAACATTGCTCCGTTCAGTACTGCCACTCGACGGTTCCTTATTAAAGTGCTCCGAGTTTTCCACTTATTTCGACCCAAACAACTTGTTATAAATTTGTATTTTTATACTAAACGTGACCAAATTCATATAGAATTTCCCTTCCAGATTATCTCACATCTTTTATAATTTTTGTGTCCAAATCTCGATTAATTTCTTATCTAAAAATTTCTAAACATTACTTATATTTGTATAAAAATACAAATGTCTACTTACACTTACGTAAAAATATTTTAAAATAATATCACGCAATCACAAATATCCAAATATTATGTATTCGAACAATAGTTACCGTCACGGTGGTAAAGCGGTGGTAATAGTTACCGTCACGGGGAAAAATAAATAAAACAAAAAAAATTCGATACGAGACAAAAGAAATTGAATTAAAAAAATTCAAATTAAGCAAAAAAAAATATATAATGAGCAAAAAATATTAAAAAAATATTTTTTTCTAAGAGTTGGTAACGATTCGATATGCAACAAAATAAATTGAAATTAAAAAAAATCAAATTAAGCAAAAGAAAAATATATAATGAGCAAAAAATATTAAAATAAATATTTTTTTCTGAGAGCTGGTGATGTTTTGCTCAAAGTTGAAACGATGTTTTGCTCAAAGTTGAATAATTTTCGATGCATAGAGGCGTGCTTTATTATCATTTTGTATAATTTTCTTGGAGTAAAAATTATTAAATTTTGTTAAAAATTATTATTAATGCTACAATTAAATGCGACCGTATGGGACAGACTTAAGTTCTGGTTCATATGGTCTGATTTAATCTTAAATTTTAAATCCTACTTTCAAGTCTTTGAAGTCAGTCACATCAATGGTCAAAATGGTCTATTTTGTTTCGCATTTTAATTGTCATGGTATTAGACAAACCAAAGTCCTCCAAAATCTAAGGGGATCGGATAGTCCTTTCATCTAGATTTTTGATTTACAATGCCATTTACACTTTGGCATGGCTCGTTGGCTCAGATACTGGTAATTTAGTCCCATCGGGCGTGCAAGAAGTAAAGTTATTTACTTCTAGCAATCCCGATGGTACTGAATTACCATGTCTATAACTGGTGTTATCAAAAGTGCACTTAGTTATAAAGAACGAACTTAATTGGCCTAAGAACTTTCTCAACTACTAAATATTCGTCAATTAACAGTTCAATTTCTGTACACTTTTCAATTCTCTAATTTTAGGTGTCCATAAGGGTTGATTTATTGAAACATACCGTTTCTTCTACTTATTGTATGATGGGAAAGCGCTCGATTGGATTTCAAATTTCGCTCACGAGATAATGTTAAAAATAGTCGGGACTTTTTGGAAGTTAATGAGCTAGTTGCCCGATGATCACTACTGGGAGGTAACACGAGCAGCACTTGAATAAGCTGCAATATACAGACCCGAGAGCCAACTTTATTGGCTTCAAAACTAAGTATATCTCGTGGGTTTAATAAAAGGACTTGTCAGTTGACCGTCCCATTCCTCCACACTTTTTAAACTAATTTTAGGTTTTTAGAATAAAGTGAGGGCACCAAGCCTCTGATTACCACTAGAAGGTAACACGACATTATTTAGGTAATTCTTGAAGCTGCGTGCTGACGCTTCTTGAATACGGTGCTGACAGCCAACTTTATTGACCCAAGCAGCTTCACAACAAAGTACCTCTCGTGGGTAGAAGGACTCTATAGTGAGCTAGTGCCCGGTGATCAGCAATAGGAAATAACACGAGCACTTGAGGAAACTGAAAGATACGGTGCTGAGAGCCAAATTTATTGGCTGCAACAGCTTTATAACTAAGTACATCAAGTGGGTTTACTTGTACTCGATTGTGAGTAGGTGCCCTGTGATCACCACTGGGAGGCAACACGAGCACTTGAGGAAGTTGCAAGGTACAGAGCTAGAACCAACTGTATTCCTGCTGTATGTGCCCAAGCAGCTTCACCACTTCATACCTCTCGAGGGTTCACTTAAACAATTCGTCAGTTAACAGTTCCATTCCTTCACACTTTTCAATTCTCTAATTTAACGTTAGTGTCATAAAGGTTGGACTATTGGAACATACTGTTTATACGACTCACTCAGCTTTAAGTTTGTCCCACAAGATAATGTCAAAAATTGTCCGAACTTTTTTCGAAGTTAGTTGGCTACTTTCCTGGTGATCACCACTGGAATTTAACCCTAGCATTTGAGGAAGCTGCAATATGCCGATCTTAGAGTAATCTTCATTGGCATAACCAGCTTCCCTACTAATTACCTGTCGTAACTTAACTTAAAGAACTTGTAAGTTAATCGTCTCCTTTTACCCCACGAGATAAAAGCTGGAGTCAAATTTATCAGCCCCACCGGTATCACAACTAAGTACTTCTCTTGGATTTACTAGAAGGACTCGATTGTGAGCTAGTGCCCGATGATCACCACTGAGAGGTAACACGTGTACTTCAACAAGCTGCAAGATACGGTGCTGAGAGCCAACTTTATTGGTCCAAGTGGTTTCACTAAAAGGATTCGTAAATTAACAGTCCCATTCCTACACACTTTTAAATTTTCTATTTGGATGGGCTTTTGGTAGATACCGTATGTTCGACTCTCTATCCAATTGTAATGTATAGAAAAGGGTTTAGAAGTTTGCCCCACGAGATAATGTCTGGGACTTCTCTATTGGACCAAGCAGTTTCACAACTTATTCGTCAATTAGCAGTCCCATTACTACACACTTCTCTAATTTTCTCTAATTAAAATGCTCTAATTTTAGCTAAGTGTTATAAGGTTGGGCTATTGAACATCATTTTATCGACTTCAAATTTTGGCGGATAAATTAAATTTATATTATAAATAAAACTACAAATATTAATGGTTTAAAAACAATAAAATAATTTTTATTAATTTGGAATCGTACAAATAATATGGAAAAATTTATTTGTTTATATTTTAATTAAATATAAACAAAATCTTCTCAGGGGAAGAGCTGCAGCTATGGATTGCACTGTTGTTATTCTTGATAATTAGTATGTCCTTTTATTGTTGTTTAGTTTTCCTGTATTTAAGGGAGTAGATTTTGTTTATTTGAGTGTGATTTTAGTTTGTTTTATGATGCGGTTTGATGCTTTTCGTTTGATGACGTTTTATGATATCTATGGTTACCGCCCGAGTGGCGCAGTGGTTAAAGCTGTGGCAGTTGGAGCGGGAGGTACCGGGTTCGAATCACGATAGGGGCAGGTTGCAAAAGAGATTTTTCACCACTTGATTACGATCGGTGGTGTGAATGAACACAGCTATGACCCCTGTTGGAGTGCAGCATCCATGGGCCGACCCATCTTCCATGTCAGTACTATATTGCGGGCATGGAGCTATGCAATGCGCAGATGGTTAAGAAAATCGGACCTATAGCCGTACGTCCTCGATTTGGCTGCAAAGCGTAAGGTAAGGACGTAAATAAGCGAACCGCGAAAGAGTTGGTGTGCCTTGAGCCCCAAAACAAATGGCATAGAAATAAACGAAAAAAAAGATATCTATGGTCTGATATTATTCTATGTTTGTTATTTTGATTGAGTTTATGTATGAATATATGATTTAGTGATGATGATATGATAATTACGTATTTTCGGTGTTTTCCTTATTTATAATTCATATTTGATTTCTTTTAGGAAGTTGGTCAGTGTTTTGCATTCTTCGTGAATTTGTCTTTTAAGTATGTCTTCAAGTGTGCAGTTGATGAGTGTTGAGTATTTGCTTCTTGTCTGATAGTATATTTGGCAACTGTTAATTATGTATTGGTTGTTTTCGGTGGTATTACAGGTATTTTCAGTTTTTGTGTATTTATATTTTTTGTTATATGAATGGCCTGTGCTTAGTCTTGTAATTTGTTTAATTTCTTTTGAGTTTAGTTTTGTGTTTTGGAACCAGGTTTTTGTGGGTGGGGTTGGTTGGATGTATCGGTAATCCTGTCCTATGTTTGTGGTCATGTTGTTGTATTTTACTTTCCATTCGTTTAATATTGTGTTTTTGATTATAGTTATAGTTTCTGTCATTGTTGGTTCGTTGTCCATTGTGTGTGTAGGTTGTGTTAGAGCTGTTTTTGCAAGTTTGTCTGCTATCGTATTTCCTTCTATTCTTATGTGTACTGGTAGCCTTTGAATTACTATGTGTTTTTTTTGTTATGTCCTGCTATGTCAATGATTTGATTTTCAAAGTGTTTGTCTGTGTTATTCGTTAGTGCGTTTCTTTATTGTTATGCAAGCGCTTTGCGCATCGGTGAAGATTACTATTTGCTGTTTTTTGGATAATTGCGATAGGGTGATGGCTATTTTTATGGCAATTAATTCTGCGCTATTTATGTTTGTGTTATCGTTTAGTTTGATTGCCAAACTATGTTTGTTTTCTTTAATGTATATTCCTGATTTTTCTCCTATGACCGATCCGTCTGTGTATATGTGGCTGTAGTCCCGGTATGTTTCCATCATTAAATTTGATTTTTGGATAAGTTCTGTTTGGTTGTTTTGTGATTTGATTTTTATTCCTGTAATGTTAGGTGTTATTTTATGTGTTGTGGTGTCGTCGTTTTTGTGTGTATTGGTTTTATCTTGGATAGTATTTGGTATTTGTTATATAGTCGGTTTGGTTTGTCCAGTGAGTTTCGTCTTTTGATGGCATTACCAATTTTCGTGTTCCTGTATAAATGTTTGGTGATGTACTTGGTTGATTTTAATTCCATATCTAATTCTGTAGGCATTTCTATCGCCTCTGCTATTAATACTGGTACTGATGTGGTTTTAGTTAGTCCCAGACATGTCCTTATTCCGGTGTTTTTAATGTATTGTGCTATTTTTTGTGGTGTTTTGTTTTCGGTATCTGTGATAGTGTAGGCGTAGCTGATCTTCGAGTTTATTATTGCTTTGTAAATGTTCAGCATTGTTGACGGATGTGCCCCGCCTCTGGTGTGAGTAAGTATTTTAAGTATGTTCATTGTTTTTTGTATGTTGGTTTTTATTGTTTTATAATGGTTTGATAGTGAGAGTCTATTTGTTAGTGTTATTCCCTGTAGCAAAGAGGATTTATATTATTTATATAAATATAGGATTTATATAAATCCTCTTTGCCTGTAGTTTTGTGTCTTGTTTTTCGTCAATTTGGATGTTATTTATTCGTAGTGTCATTTGTTTACTATTGTTTTTGTTGGTGAACGATCTGAGAAAATGGGATTTTTGTGGGTTTAATTGTAGGTCTAGTGCGTCAAGTTTTCCCTTTAGGTCGTCGAGTAGTTTGTTAGCGGTTCGTTCTAGTTTGTCATGTTTGTCTTCGTTGATTATTATGCAAATGTCGTCTGCGAACCGGAATACTTTTACGTTGTTGTTGCTGAGCTGGTGAATTGTTGTGGTGTAAATGTTGAATAACGTTGGGCTCAAGCAACTTCCTTGTGGGATGCCGGCATTTGTTGTCTGTTGTAGTTGTTGTGTTGAGTTTTGTATTATGATTTTTCTGTTTGTTAAAAAGTTATATGTCCAGTTTGTGAAAAATTGTATTTTGTCATTTGTGTTATTAGTTTCGTTTTGTTAACATGTCGAAAGCTTTTGTTATGTCTGTATTTAGTAGTAGTATTTTGTTGTTGTTCTTTGTCGCTGTTTTGATGTGGTTTATCATTTCGGTCATGTAGTCTGTAATGTTTTTGTGTTTTCTAAACCTGTAGTTGTGCTCGTTTAGTATTTTGTGTTTGTCTAGGTGTTCGTTTATTCGTTTTAGTATTAGTTTGTTAAAGATTTTTGATATGGTTGGTAGGAGGCAGATTGGTCTGTAGTTATGTATGTCTCTATTTTCATTTCCTTTTTTTCTTAAAGCTATTGTTTTTGTAATTTTCCAGTTTTCTGGGTTTTTTTTGTAATTTCCATATTCTATTGAAGTGTTCTGTCAGTGTCGTGAGAAAGTTGGTGTTTATTTTAGCTATTTCTTTTAATAGTCTGTAGCTGATTTGATCTATTCCTGGTGCTGTATTTTTTGCTGTTTTGAGGGTTTCTATGATTTCTGTCTTTTGGAATTCTATGTCTTTTGGTGGTGGTATAGGATTTGGATGCGGAATGTTGTTCAGTTCTGTCGTTGTTGGAAAATTGTTGTTTAGGAATATTTGAGCTTGTCTGTTGTCTTCTAATATACTGTAGTGTGATTGTTTTTTGTTTTTGATTTTGTTTATATTTTTCCATATTTCTTGGTTGTTGGTGTGGTGGTTGATTTGTTGTAGGAATATTTCCCACCTGTTTTTCTTTTCTTTATTTATGATTAAGTTTAATTTTTGTCTAGCTTTTTGTAATTCTGTCGTTGTGTATAATGTTTTTGTGCTATTGTAAGCAGCCATTACATGGTCAGTAATAATGTCATTACTAGTAATGTCAGTATTTATGTCATTACTTCATCATTATTTTTTAACACTACACGATCATTCCAAAGCATCAGTATTTTCATCATTACTTGCCGGATAACAGAAATGATATGTTACGAAGTTTTTTTTGTAGATGTCTTTCAAGTTGATAAAAATAATTTTTTAATTATTTTAGAACACTTTTTAAAAATTACAATAATGCTTACAACTCTATTCTTCAACATAAAATGGGAAAAAAAATCTGAATTTATTTAAGAAATTTAAAAATATCGAAAGAGCAAGATCCTCTGGAATGATGTAAAAATGTAATGATGGAATCCCTACACGATCAATATTAATGACATTATTTTCATCATTCTTTGGTAATGATGTAGCAAAATCAGAAAATCTGGATTTTCATCATTACCGAACATCATTCATCATTACTTCGCATTACACGATCAGTATTAATGTCATTATCAAAAAGTAATGACATTATTACTGACCATGTAATGGGTGCTGTAGATTTTTTGTTTTTCTGTCTTTATATTCCATAGTATTTGTATGTCTTTGTTCCACCATGGCTTAGGTTTAAAATTTGTTTTGTAATCTTTTGTTGAGGTATGTTTTGTTATTGTCTGGGATAGTAGTTTTTCTATATTGTCGATGGGTTGATTTAGTGATTTGTCTATTTCTTGGAGAATCGTTTTCCATTTTGTTATTACTTTTGTTTGTCTCTGGTTTGTGATGTATTTTATTATTATTGGAAAATGGTCGCTGCCTATGTTGTCTGTAGTTGATGTCCATGTAAGGTGTTCTGTTAGGTTTGGGTTACAGATTGTTATGTCCACTGATGATACTGTATGTCTATGTATGTCTTGTCTCGTTGGTGTTCCGTCATTTAATATTGCCATTCTACTGTCGGTTATTACGTCTGCTATTGCGTTGCCAAGGCTGTCCGCTCTGTGGTTGTTGTCCCATAGTTCGTTGTGTGCGTTAATGTCTCCTGCTATTATTGTATTGTTATTGTGCTCTGTTAATAGGTTTATGAATTCGTTTTTGATTTCGTTGGGATTTCTGTTTGTATTGTTGTAAAAGGATGTTATGTTGAGGTCCAAGTTCTTGTATTTTATGTTTATGGTTAGTACTTCAAGTCGGTTGTATGTTGCTCTTTGATTTAGTATTTTACAGGAGATTTTTTTGTGTATTAGGAAACCTAAGCCTCCATATCCGTCTGTCCTGTCTAGTGTAACTGTTTCATAATTATTTATTGTGATTTTTTCTGCGGGTTTCGTCCAGGTTTCTGTAAGATGGCTAATATGTATTTTGTTTAATTTTATGTAGTGTTCTAATAAATTTTTGTTGCTTTTTAGGCTGCGAATGTTTATTTGATATATATTGATGTTTTCCAGTAGAAGGTTGTTGCTATATTTGTTCATAGCGTTGAGTGTCGTATTTATTTAAATTTATTTATTTATTTTATTTATTTATTATTTTATTTATTTTAAGGATTTTGTCGATTTCCGCCGGATTTTGGTGGATGTTGTCTGATTTGGTTAAGTCCGTCGTGATTTCTTTGATTAATATGTCTCTTTTTTTAAGGTTTTGTTTTAATTCGTTTACTATTTTCAGTAGTATGTTAATTTTGTCATCCGCTTTTTTAGGTTTATATTCAGTTTTTCAATTTCTTCGTTGTTTTTAATGTCTTGGAGACTAACAAATTCGTCTTGATTTGGGACTTGCCTTCTTAGACCAAAAAGTTAATTTTTCGTTTCGTTATAAGATGTTTTGTTGATTGTCATGTGTTCCGTGATTTGTCTTTGACGTTGTCTTTCTTGGCAGTCTCTGTGGTTCGTGATATGACCGTCTCCGCAGAATTTGCAACGTTTTTTTTAAATCACACATGTGGTTTTCTTCTTTGGTTTTTGCACGTATTGTGCATCTCTTTGTATCTGTTGCCCTACATCTGTTAACTGTGTGTCCGTAGTTTAAACAGTTTTTGCAGTGTAATGGATTTGGTATATATTAGTGCACTTTCATAAGTATGTTTTCGTACATTACTATATTGTTAGGGATTTTGTTTGATAGGAAGGTTATTTTTCTAGTTCCATGTTCCCTTTTGTTTCTGTTATCGGGTACCATTTTGTCATCCTTTCGATTTTTTCGATATCATATTCGGATTGGATGTTATCTTGTAGTTCTTTTTCTGTTATGTCAGTCGGCACGTTTCTGATAACACCGATTGTTTTATTGAAATTAGAAGGTATGAAAGCTGTGTATTTGTCGAATAGCTTAAAAGGCTTTGATGTAATGCATATGTTGGCATCTGTATATGAATTGAATGTTATTCTCGCCATATTGTTGCTTAACTGCTCGACTGATGTTATGTTTTCAAATTTGTTTGTTTTTAAGGCTTTTCCTAAGCTTATCAAGTTTAAGTTGTCCTTATTAACTATAACTCTAAATGGTCCTATGTCATGTTTTTTGTATTTGTTTGTTGAATTGTCATTTGAATTTATTTCGTTTTCTGATTTCGATTGTGCCATTTCTGTTGATTCTGTATTTTCTGTTTTGGTGTTTGATTTTGTTTCCTTTCCGTCTGTTTTGTTATATTTGATTTTATGACTTTTTTGTATTTGTTTCATATTTGTGTTGCTGTTATAATCATTTAGTTTTATTTTTTTTTCTGTTTTTAGTCCATCGGTACATGGAGCGGAGTCTATGTCTAGTCTTTTCCCGTATTTGTTGGTATGTTTTGGTTTTTCTACTGTAGTTTCTATGTCGGTGTCATAAATTCTGTATTCGTCTAAGTCACTGTCAATGTCTATTGTCAGTTCGTCAAGTAGGTTTCCCTACTCTCCTCGTTTTTGTCTTTTTGTTTTGTAGTTATTTTTCACTTCACTTTTCATATAAAGTATGATAAATATAACAAAACTTACCCTTTACCGGTTGTTGTTACTTAATTAATTGTTGTACTTTATTTAATAAATAATAATGATTCACTATAATCTCAATTCGAGTTTTCCTTTCGGAGGTTAGATCAAAAACTATTCATGAAGTCTCAGTTTTTAAAATTATCAATTGTCTTAACGATTCTTTATTATGTTTGTGTCAAAACGTAAAAATAAATCCATATCGTTGAATGATAACCTGAATTTCACATTTTTGAAATCAACAAAATACTTCATATTTATATGTTTGTTTTGTTTTTTGTGGTCGAATGTTTTCATTCTTATGATCTACTTGTTCTGCTTTTCCAATTGTAGCTGACATAATCTGCTCAGGGAAAGAGCTGCAGCTATGTATTGTACTGTTGTTATTCTTGATTTATGTTGTTGATTAGTTTTCCAATATTTGAGGGAGTAGATTTTGTTTATTTATTTGTATGTGATTTAAGTTTGCTTTATGATGTGGTTTGATGCTTTTAGTTTGATGACGTTTTATAATTCTCTTATTTTAGGTTGATATCATAAAGGTTGGGCTATTGGAACAAAGCGTTTTTTTGACTCATTGTATGATGGAAATGCGTCCGATGAAAGTTACAAGTTTGTTCCACGAGATAATGTCAAAATGTTTCTGACTTTTTTTGAAGCTTGTGAGCTAATGGTTCGGTTTTTACTACTGGAAGAGGTAACACGAGCACTTAAGGAAGCTGTAAGATACAGAGTTAAGATCCAACATTATTGGTCCTAGCAGCTTCACAACTAAGTGGTCTCGTGCGTTCACTTAAAAGATTCGTCAGTCTAACATTATTGATCCCAGCAGCTTCACAACTAAGTGCCATCGTGGGTTCAGTTAAAAGATTAGCCAGTTAACAGTCCCATTCCAAACTTTGGAATTCTCAAATTTTAGGTTAGTGTCATAAAGGTTGGGCTATTGGCACATACAATTGGTTCGACTCACTAACTGATTGAAATGTGCCGAATAGGATTTAGAAGTTTGCCCCACGAGATAATTTCTGGAACTTACTCTATTGACTCAAGCAGTTTCCCAACTAAGTATTCGTCAGTTAACAGTCCCATTACTACACACTTTTGAATTGTCTAATTTTAGGTTGATGCCATAAAGTTGGGCTATTGGAAAATACCGTTTGATCGACTTACAATTTAATGGAAATGAGCCCGATCAGGGTTGCAAGTTAACTTCACGAGATATTTTCAAAAAACTTGTCAGGACTGTTTTTGGAAGTTTGTGAGGTTGTTGCCCGGTACTTATCACTGGGCGGTAACACGAGCTCTTATGGAAACTGCAAGATACGGTGCTGAGAGCCAACTTTATTGGCCCAATCAGCTTCACAATAAAGTACCTCTCGTGGGCTTACTAAAAGGACTTCACGTAAATTGACCGTTCCATTCCTTCACACTTTTGAATTCTCTAGTTTTAGGTTGATGTCATAAAAGTTGGGCTATTGCAACATTCAGTTTGTTCAACTCATTATCCAATGGAATGCACCCGATGGGGTTTACAAGTTTGCCCCACGAGATAATATCTTGAGCCAACTTTATTGGCCCAAGCAGTTTCACAACTAAGTACCTCTCGTGAGTTTATTAAAAGTACTCGTCAGTTGACCGTCCCATTCCTGCACATTTTGGAATTCTCTTATTTTGGGTTGATGCCATAAAGGTTGGGCTATTGGAATATACCGTTTCTTTGACTCATTGTATGATGGAAATGCGTCTGATGTGAGTTACAAGTTTGTTCCACGAGATAATGTCAACATTTTTTGACTTTTTTTGAAGTTTGTGAGCTAGTGGTTCGGTAATCACCACTGGAAGAGGAAGAGATAACACGAGCACTTAAGGAAGCTGTAAGATACAGAGTTAAGATCCAATATTATTGGTCCCAGCAGCTTCACAACTAAGTGAACTCGTGGGTTCACTTAAACTATTCGTTAGTCTAACATTATTGATCCCAGCAGCTTCACAACTAAGTGCCCTCGTGGGTTCACTTAAAAGATTAGTCAGTTAACAGTCCCATTCTACACTTTGGAATTCTCTAATTTTAGGTTAGTGTCATAAAGGTTGGGCTATTGGCACATACAATTGGTTCGACTCACTAACTGATTGAAATGTGCCGAATAGGATTTAGAAGTTTGCCCCACGAGATAATTTCTGGAACTTACTCTATTGACTCAAGCAGTTTCCCAACTAAGTATTCGTCAGTTAACAGTCCCATTACTACACACTTTTGAATTGTCTAATTTTTGGTTGATGTCATAAAGTTGGTCTATTGGAAAATACCGTTTGATCGACTCACTGTCTAATGGGAATGAGCCCGATGAAGGTTGCAAGTTAACTTCACGAGATATTTTCAAAAAAATTGTCAGGACTGTTTTTGGAAGTTTGTGAGCTAGTTGTCCGGTACTTACCACTGGGCGATAACACGAGCACTTATGGAAACTGCAAGATACGGTGCTGAGCACAACTTTATTGGCCCAATCAGCTTCACAATAAAGTACCTCTCGTGGGCTTACTAAAAGGACTTCACGTAAGTTGACCGTTCCATTCCTTCACACTTTTGAATTCTCTAGTTTTAGGTTGATGTCATAAAAGTTGGGCTATTGTAACATTCAGTTTGTTCAACTCATTATCCAATGGAATGCATCCGATGGGGTTTACAAGTTTGCCCCACGAGATAATATCTTGAGCCAACTTTATTGGCCCAAGCAATTTCACAACTAAGTACCTCTCGTGAGTTTATTAAAAGTACTCGTCAGTTGACCGTCCCATTCCTTGCAAATTTTTGAATTCTCTTATTTTAGGTTGATGCCATAAAGGTTGGGCTATTGGAACATACCGTTTCTTTGACTCATTGTATGATGGATATGCGTCTGATGTGAGTTACAAGTTTGTTCCACGAGATAATGTCAAAATTTGTTTGACTTTTTTTGAAGTTTGTGAGCTACTGGTTCGGTTATCACCACTGAAAGAGATAACACGAGCACTTAAGGAAGCTGTAAAATACAGAGTTAAGATTCAATCCATTATTGGTCCCAGCAGCTTCACAACTAAGTGATATCGTGGGTTCACTTAAAAGATTCGTCAGTCTAACATTATTGATCCCAGCAGCTTCACAACTAAGTGATCTCGTGGGTTCAGTTAAAAGATTAGTCAGTTAACAGTCCCATTCCACACTTTGGAATTCTCTAATTTTAGGTTAGTGTCATACAGGTTGGACTAATGGCTCATACCGTTTGTTCGACTCATTGTCCAATTGGGTAACCCGAAAATTGTTAAAAACACAATTTTTATCTCATTCATGGAACAATTTTTTGAAAACTTTTGTTAAAACAATATTTCATTCAATAATAATTTTAGTAAAAAGAAGTGAGCGAAAACAAAATCTTCTAACAACAATTCTTCAAACGAAGATTCTTCGAAAAATATTCCTCTCTAATTTTGGTAGAATAAAATATTTTCTCTTTATGATGAGTAATGCCTGATTTCCATTATGAAAAATATACTGACAAAATAGTCAAAGCAGGATAAATATATAATTGTTTTAAAGTGTGAGAGAAATAAAAAAACATTTCCAGTATAAAAAATGTATTCAATACTGAATAAATTTGTATGGTTACTGAGAAAATTATTATAGCAGTACTGACATAATATATCAAGAGAAGTATTTTTATTCAGTACTGGAGAAATCTTTTATAGGAAAATTGTATAAGGAGGAGAAATCGTTTGTATGACGTCAGTATGAAGCACTTTATAGTAGTTATTTTATGGTCAATTGATAATTTTAACATTTCGTTTTGTGTCATTCATCTTAATTCATTGTGAAAATAATATTTATTTGTTTATTTTATCTAAATTTATTGTAGTAGATTCAAAGTGTTTTTTGTCTTTTTTTTCAATAACAAAAAAAAATTTGTAATTTATTGGTTGGTTATGTTACAAGCATTTGTCAAAATATGTCCACTATAAAACAAGAAAAAAGTAAAAAACGATCTCTGTCACTCTAATAGAATTTTTGATTTTTTTTCTCACTTTGGTTTTTTCAGTAAAAAATACTGACAATTTTTTTTTCATAATGGAAATCAGGCTTAATCTATTTTGGTTATTTTATATTTTAGTGTTTTTGTTGTTGTAATAGCTGAGAGTTAGATCATAGTGATGGTAGTGGTTAGATTATATATAATTTTTATTATTTTTGAGCAGTTTCACAACTAAGTACCTCTCGTGAGTTTATTAAAAGCAGTCGTCAGTTGACCGTCCCATTCCTGCACATTTTTGAATTCTCTTATTTTAAGTTGATGTCATAAAGGTATAGCTATTTGAACATACCGTTTCTTTGACTCATTGTATGATGGAAATGCGTCCGATGAGAGTTACAAGTTTGTTCCACGAGATAATGTCAAAATTTTTCTGACTTTTTTTGAAGTTTGTGAACTAGCGGTTTGGTTATCACCACTGAAAGAGATAACACGAGTATTTAAGGAAGCTGTAAGATACAGAGTTAAGATCCAACATTATTGGTCCCAGCAGCTTCACAACTAAGTGATATCGTGGGTTCACTTAAACTATTCGTTAGTCTAACATTATTGATCCCAGCAGCTTCACAACTAAGTGCCCTCGTGGGTTCAGTTAAAAGATTAGTCAGTTAACAGTCCCATTTCACACTTTGGAATTCTCTTATTTTAGGTTAGTGTCATAAAGGTTGGGCTATTGGCACATACAATTGGTTCGACTCACTAACTGATTGAAATGTGCCGAATAGGATTTAGAAGTTTGTCCCACGAGATAATTTCTGGAACTTACTCTATTGACCCAAGCAGTTTCCCAACTAAGTATTCGTCAGTTAACAGTTCCATTACTACACACTTTTTAATTGTCTAATTTTAGGTTGATGTCATAAAGTTGGGCTATTGGAAAATACCGTTTGATGGACTCACTGTCTAATGGGAATGAGCCCGATGAGGGTTGCAAGTTAACTTCACGAGATATTTTCAAAAAAATTGTCAGGACTGTTTTTGGAAGTTTGTGAGCTAGTTGCGCGGTACTTACCACTGGGCGGTAACACGAGCACTTATGGAAACTGCAAGATACGGTGCTGAGAGCCAACTTTATTGGCCCAATCAGCTTCACAATAAAGTACCTCTCGTGGGCTTACTAAAAGGACTTCACGTAAGTTGACCGTTCCATTCCTTCACACTTTTGAATTCTCTAGTTTTAGGTTGATGTCATAAAAGTTGGGCTATTGTAACATTCAGTTTGTTCAACTCATTATCCAATGGAATGCATCCGATGGGGTTTGCAAGTTTGCCCCATGAGATAATATCTTGAGTCAACTTTATAAGGTTGGGCTATTAGAACATACTGTTTTTTTGACTCATTGTATGATGGAAATGCGTCTGATGTGAGTTACAAGTTTGTTCCACGAGATAATGTCAAAATTTTTCTGACTTTTTTTTAAGTTTGTGAGCTAGTGGTTCGGTAATCACCACTGGAAGAGGAAGAGATAACACGAGCACTTAAGGAAGCTGTAAGATACAGAGTTAAGATCCAATCCATTATTGGTCCCAGCAGCTTCACAACTAAGTGATCTCGTGGGTTCACTTAAAAGATTCGGCAGTCTTACATTATTGATCCCAGCAGCTTCACAACTAAGTGATCTCGTGGGTTTAGTTAAAAGATTAGTCAGTTAACAGTCCCATTCCAAACTTTGGAATTCTCTAATTTTAGGTTAGTGTCATACAGGTTGGACTAATGGCTCATACCGTTTGTTCGACTCATTATCCAATTGGGTAACCCGAAAATTGTTAAAAACACAATTTTTATCTCATTCATGGAACAATTTTTTGAAAACTTTTGTTAAAACAATATTTCATTCAATAATAATTTTAGTAAAAAGAAGTGAGCGAAAACAAAATCTTCTAACAACAATTCTTCAAACGAAGATTCTTCGAAAAATATTCCTCTCTAATTTTGGTAGAATAAAATATTTTCTTTTTATGATGAGTTAATGCCTGATTTCCATTATGAAAAATATACTGACAAAATAGTCAAAGCAGGATAAATATATAATTTTTTTAAAGTGCGAGAGAAATAAAAAACATTTCCAGTATAAAAAATTTCTTCAGTACTGAATAAATTTTTATGGTTACTGAGAAAATTAGTATAACAGTACTGAAAAAATATATCAAGAGAAGTATTTTTATTCAGTACTGGAGAAATCTTTTATAGGAAAATTGTATAAGGAGGAGAAATCGTTTGTATGACGTCAGCATGAAGCACTTTATAGTAGTTTTTTATGGTCAATTGATAATTTTAACATTTCGTTTTGTGTCATTCATCTTAATTCATTGTGAAAATAATATTTATTTGTTTATTTTATCTAAATTTATTGTAGTAGATTCAAAGTGTTTTTTGTCTTTTTTTTCAATAACAAAAAAAAATTTGTAATTTATTGGTTATGTTACAAGCATCTGTCAAAACATATCCACTATAAAAGAAGAAAAAAGTAAAAAACGATCTCTGTCACTCTAATAGAATTTTTGATTTTTTCTCGCTTTGGTTTTTTTTCAGTAAAAAATACTGACAATTTTTTTTCAAAATGGAAATCAGGATTAATCTGTTTTGATTATTTTATATTTTAGTGTTTTTGTTGTTGTATTAGCTGAGAGTTAGATCATAGTGATGGTAGTGGTTAGATTATATATAATTTTTATGATTTTTGAGCAGTTTCACAACTAAGTACCTCTCGTGAGTTTATTAAAAGCACTCGTCAGTTGACCGTCCCATTCCTGCACATTTTTGAATTCTCTTATTTTAAGTTGATGTCATAAAGGTATGGCTATTGGAACATACCGTTTCTTTGACTCATTGTATGATGGAAATGCGTCCGATGAGATTTACAAGTTTGTTACACGAGATAATGTCAAAATTTTTCTGACTTTTTTGAAGTTTGTGAGCTAGCGGTTTGGTTATCACCACTGAAAGAGATAACACGAGCACTTATGGAAGCTGTAAGATACAGAGTTAAGATCCAACATTATTGGTCCCAGCAGCTTCACAACTAAGTGAACTCGTGGGTTCACTTAAACTATTCGTTAGTCTAACATTATTGATCCCAGCAGCTTCACAACTAAGTGCTCTCGTGGGTTCACTTAAAAGATTAGTCAGTTAACAGTCCTATTCCACACTTTGGAATTCTCTAATTTTAGGTAGTGTCATAAAGGTTGGGCTATTGGCACATACAACTGGTTCGACTCACTAACTGATTGAAATGTGCCGAATAGGATTTAGAAGTTTGTCCCACGAGATAATTTCTGGAACTTACTCTATTGACCCAAGCAGTTTCCCAACTAAGTATTCGTCAGTTAACAGTTCCATTACTACACACTTTTGAATTGTCTAATTTTAGGTTGATGTCATAAAGTTGGGCTATTGGAAAATACCGTTTGATCGACTCACTGTCTAATGGGAATGAGCCCGATGAGGGTTGCAAGTTAACTTCACGAGATATTTTCAAAAAAATTGTCAGGACTGTTTTTGGAAGTTTGTGAGCTAGTTGCCCGGTACTTACCACTGGGCGGTAACACGAGCACTTATGGAAACTGCAAGATACGGTGCTGAGAGCCAACTTTATTGGCCCAATCAGCTTCAAAATAAAGTACCTCTCGTGGGCTTACTAAAAGGACTTCACGTAAGTTGACCGTTCCATTCCTTCACACTTTTGAATTCTCTAGTTTTAGGTTGATGTCATAAAAGTTGGGCTATTGTAACATTCAGTTTGTTCAACTCATTATCCAATGGAATGCATCCGATGGGGCTTGCAAGTTTGCCCCACGAGATAATATCTTGAGCCAACTTCATAAGGTTGGGCTATTGGAACATACTGTTTCTTTGACTCATTGTATGATGGAAATGCGTTTGATGTGAGTTACAAGTTTGTTCCACGAGATAATGTCAAAATTTTTCTGACTGTTTTTTTAAGTTTGTGAGCTAGTGGTTCGATTATCACCACTGAAAGAGATAACACTTGCATTGACCTGATTTCCATTATGAAAAATATACTGACAAAATAGTCAAAGCAGGATAAATATATAATTTTTTTAAAGTGCGAGAGAAATAAAAAACATTTCCAGTATAAAAAATTTATTCAGTACTGAATAAATTTTTATGGTTACTGAGAAAATTAATATAGCAGTACTGACAAAATATATCAAGAGAAGTATTTTTATTCAGTACTGGAGAAATCTTTTATAGGAAAATTGTATAAGGAGGAGAAATCGTTTGTATGACGTCAGTATGAAGCACTTTATAGTAGTTTTTTATGGTCAATTGATAATTTTAATATTTCGTTTTGTGTCATTCATCTTAATTCATTGTGAAAATAATTTAAATAATGAATAATTATGTTAAGTTTATTTTTTTTAAATTTATTGTAGTAGATTCAAAATGTTTTTTGTCTTTTTTTTCAATAACAAAAAAAAATTTGTAATGTATTGGTTATGTTACAAGCATCTGTCAAAATATATCCACTATAAAACAAGAAAAACGTAAAAAAAGATCTCTGTCACTCTAATAGAATTTTTGATTTTTTTCTCGCTTTGGTTTTTTTTCAGTAAAAAATACTGACAATTTTTTTTTCAAAATGGAAATCAGGATTAATCTGTTTTGATTATTTTATATTTTAGTGTTTTTGTTGTTGTATTAGCTGAGAGTTAGATCATAGTGATGGTAGTGGTTAGATTATATATAATTTTTATGATTTTTGAGCAGTTTCACAACTAAGTACTTCTCGTGAGTTTATTAAAAGTACTCGTCAGTTGACCGTCCCATTCCTGCACATTTTTGAATTCTCTTATTTTAAGTTGATGTCATAAAGGTATGGCTATTGGAACATACCGTTTCTTTGACTCATTGTATGATGGAAATGCGTCCGATGAGATTTACAAGTTTGTGCCACGAGATAATGTCAAAATTTTTCTGACTTTTTTTGAAGTTTGTGAGCTAGCGGTTTGGTTATCACAACTGAAAGAGATAACACGAGCACTTATGGAAGCTGTAAGATACAGAGTTAAGATCCAACATTATTGGTCCCAGCAGCTTCACAACTAAGTGAACTCGTGGGTTCACTTAAACTATTCGTTAGTCTAACATTATTGATCCCAGCAACTTCACAACTAAGTGCTCTCGTGGGTTCAGTTAAAAGATTAGTCAGTTAACAGTCCTATTCAACACTTCGGAATTCTCTAATTTTAGGTTAGTGTCATAAAGGTTGGGCTATTGGCACATACAATTGGTTCGACTCACTAACTGATTGAAATGTGCCGAATAGGATTTAGAAGTTTGTCCCACGAGATAATTTCTGGAACCTACTCTATTGACCCAAGCAGTTTCCCAACTAAGTATTCGTCAGTTAACAGTTCCATTACTACACACTTTTGAATTGTCTAATTTTAGGTTGATGTCATAAAGTTGGGCTATTGGAAAATACCGTTTGATCGACTCACTGTCTAATGGGAATGAGCCCGATGAGGGTTGCAAGTTAACTTCACGAGATATTTTCAAAAAAAATTGTCAGGACTGTTTTTGGAAGTTTGTGAGCTAGTTGCCCGGTACTTACCACTGGACGGTAACACGAGCACTTATTGAAACTGCAAGATACGGTGCTGAGAGCCAACTTTATTGGCCCAATCAGCTTCAAAATAAAGTACCTCTCGTGGGCTTACTAAAAGGACTTCACGTAAGTTGACCGTTCCATTCCTTCACACTTGAATTCTCTAGTTTTAGGTTGATGTCATAAAAGTTGGGCTATTGTAACATTCAGTTTGTTCAACTCATTATCCAATGGAATGCATCCGATGGGGTTTGCAAGTTTGCCCCACGAGATAATATCTTGAGCCAACTTCATAAGGTTGGGCTATTGGAACATACTGTTTCTTTGACTCATTGTATGATGGAAATGCGTTTGATGTGAGTTACAAGTTTGTTCCACGAGATAATGTCAAAATTTTTCTGACTGTTTTTTTAAGTTTGTGAGCTAGTGGTTCGATTATCACCACTGAAAGAGATAACACTTGCATTGACCTGATTTCCATTATGAAAAATATACTGACAAAATAGTCAAAGCAGGATAAATATATAATTTTTTTAAAGTGCGAGAGAAATAAAAAACATTTCCAGTATAAAAAATTTATTCAGTACTGAATCAATTTTTATGGTTACTGAGAAAATTAATATAGCAGTACTGACAAAATATATCAAGAGAAGTATTTTTATTCAGTACTGGAGAAATCTTTTATAGGAAAATTGTATAAGGAGGAGAAATCGTTTGTATGACGTCAGTATGAAGCACTTTATAGTAGTTTTTTATGGTCAATTGATAATTTTAACATTTCGTTTTGTGTCATTCATCTTAATTCATTGTGAAAATAATTTAAATAATGAATAATTATGTTAAGTTTATTTTTTTTAAATTTATTGTAGTAGATTCAAAATGTTTTTTGTCTTTTTTTTCAATAACAAAAAAAATTTGTAATTTATTGGTTATGTTACAAGCATCTGTCAAAATATATCCACTATAAAACAAGAAAAAAGTAAAAAACGATCTCTGTCACTCTAATAGAATTTTTGATTTTTTCTCGCTTTGGTTTTTTTCAGTAAAAAATACTGACAATTTTTTTTCAAAATGGAAATCAGGATTAATCTGTTTTGATTATTTTATATTTTAGTGTTTTTGTTGTTGTATTAGCTGAGAGTTAGATCATAGTGATGGTAGTGGTTAGATTATATATAATTTTTATGATTTTTGAGCAGTTTCACAACTAAGTACCTCTCGTGAGTTTATTAAAAGCACTCGTCAGTTGACCGTCCCATTCCTGCACATTTTTGAATTCTCTTATTTTAAGTTGATGTCATAAAGGTATGGCTATTGGAACATACCGTTTCTTTGACTCATTGTATGATGGAAATGCGTCCGATGAGATTTACAAGTTTGTTCCACGAGATAATGTCAAAATTTTTCTGCCTTCTTTTGAAGTTTGTGAGCTAGCGGTTTGGTTGTCACCACTGAAAGAGATAACACGAGCACTTATGGAAGGTGTAAGATACAGAGTTAAGATCCAACGTTATTGGTCCCAGCAGCTTCACAACTAAGTGAACTCGTGGGTTCACTTAAACTATTCGTTAGTCTAACATTATTGATCCCAGCAACTTCACAACTAAGTGCTCTCGTGGGTTCACTTAAAAGATTAGTCAGTTAACAGTCCTATTCCACACTTACGAATTCTCTAATTTTAGGTTAGTGTAATAAAGGTTGGGCTATTGGCACATACAATTGGTTCGCCTCACTAACTGATTGAAATGTGCCGAATAGAATTTAGAAGTTTGTCCCACGAGATAATTTCTGGAACTTACTCTATTGACCCAAGCAGTTTCCCAACTAAGTATTCGTCAGTTAACAGTTCCATTACTACACACTTTTGAATTGTCTAATTTTAGGTTGATGTCATAAAGTTGGGCTATTGGAAAATACCGTTTGATCGACTCACTGTCTAATGGGAATGAGCCCGATGAGGGTTGCAAGTTAACTTCACGAGATATTTTCAAAAAAATTGTCAGGACTGTTTTTGGAAGTTTGTGAGCTAGTTGCGCGGTACTTACCACTGGGCGGTAACACGAGCACTTATGGAAACTGCAAGATACGGTGCTGAGAGCCAACTTTATTGGCCCAATCAGCTTCACAATAAAGTACCTCTCGTGGGCTTACTGAAAGGACTTCACGTAAGTTGACCGTTCCATTCCTTCACACTTTTGAGTTCTCTAGTTTTAGGTTGATGTCATAAAAGTTGGGCTATTGTAACATTCAGTTTGTTCAACTCATTATCCAATGGAATGCATCCGATGGGGTTTGCAAGTTTGATGGAAATGCGTCTGATGTGAGTTACAAGTTTGTTCCATCTTGACTCAACTTTATAAGGTTGGGCTATTGGAACATACTGTTTCTTTGACTCATTGTATGATGGAAATGCGTCTGATGTGAGTTACAAGTTTGTTCCACGAGATAATGTCAAAATTTTTCTGACTTTTTTTTAAGTTTGTGAGTTAGTGGTTCGATTATCACCACTGAAAGAGATAACACTTGCATTGACCTGATTTCCATTATGAAAAATATACTGACAAAATAGTCAAAGCAGGATAAATATATAATTTTTTTAAAGTGCGAGAGAAATAAAAAACATTTCCAGTATAAAAAATTTATTCAGTACTGAATAAATTTTTATGGTTACTGAGAAAATTAGTATAGCAGTACTGACAAAATATATCAAGAGAAGTATTTTTATTCAGTACTGGAGAAATCTTTTATAGGAAAATTGTATAAGGAGGAGAAATCGTTTGTATGACGTCAGTATGAAGCACTTTATAGTAGTTTTTTATGGTCAATTGATAATTTTAACATTTCGTTTTGTGTCATTCATCTTAATTCATTGTGAAAATAATTTAAATAATGAATAATTATGTTAAGTTTATTTTTTTTAAATTTATTGTAGTAGATTTAAAGTGTTTTTTATCTTTTTTTTCAATAACAAAAAAAAATTTGTAATTTATTGGTTATGTTACAAGCATCTGTCAAAATATATCCACTATAAAACAAGAAAAAAGTAAAAAACGATCTCTGTCACTCTAATAGAATTTTTGATTTTTTTCTCGCTTTGGTTTTTTTTCAGTAAAAAATACTGACAATTTTTTTTTCAAAATGGAAATCAGGATTAATCTGTTTTGATTATTTTATATTTTAGTGTTTTTGTTGTTGTATTAGCTGAGAGTTAGATCATAGTGATGGTAGTGGTTAGATTATATATAATTTTTATGATTTTTGAGCAGTTTCACAACTAAGTACTTCTCGTGAGTTTATTAAAAGTACTCGTCAGTTGACCGTCCCATTCCTGCACATTTTTGAATTCTCTTATTTTAAGTTGATGTCATAAAGGTATGGCTATTGGAACATACCGTTTCTTTGACTCATTGTATGATGGAAATGCGTCCGATGAGATTTACAAGTTTGTGCCACGAGATAATGTCAAAATTTTTCTGACTTTTTTTGAAGTTTGTGAGCTAGCGGTTTGGTTGTCACCACTGAAAGAGATAACACGAGCACTTATGGAAGGTGTAAGATACAGAGTTAAGATCCAACGTTATTGGTCCCAGCAGCTTCACAACTAAGTGAACTCGTGGGTTCACTTAAACTATTCGTTAGTCTAACATTATTGATCCCAGCAACTTCACAACTAAGTGCTCTCGTGGGTTCACTTAAAAGATTAGTCAGTTAACAGTCCTATTCCACACTTACGAATTCTCTAATTTTAGGTTAGTGTAATAAAGGTTGGGCTATTGGCACATACAATTGGTTCGCCTCACTAACTGATTGAAATGTGCCGAATAGAATTTAGAAGTTTGTCCCACGAGATAATTTCTGGAACCTACTCTATTGACCCAAGCAGTTTCCCAACTAAGTATTCGTCAGTTAACAGTTCCATTACTACACACTTTTGAATTGTCTAATTTTAGGTTGATGTCATAAAGTTGGGCTATTGGAAAATACCGTTTGATCGACTCACTGTCTAATGGGAATGAGCCCGATGAGGATTGCAAGTTAACTTCACGAGATATTTTCAAAAAAAATTGTCAGGACTGTTTTTGGAAGTTTGTGAGCTAGTTGCCCGGTACTTACCACTGGGCGGTAACACGAGCACTTATGGAAACTCCAAGATACGGTGCTGAGAGCCAACTTTATTGGCCCAATCAGCTTCACAATAAAGTACCTCTCGTGGGCTTACTGAAAGGACTTCACGTAAGTTGACCGCTCCATTCCTTCACACTTTTGAATTCTCTAGTTTTAGGTTGATGTCATAAAAGTTGGGCTATTGTAACATTTAGTTTGTTCAACTCATTATCCAATGGAATGCATCCGATGGGGTTTGCAAGTTTGCCCCACGAGATAATATCTTGAGCCAACTTTATAAGGTTGGGCTATTGGAACATACTGTTTCTTTGACTCATTGTATGATGGAAATGCGTCTGATGTGAGTTACAAGTTTGTTCCACGAGATAATGTCAAAATTTTTCTGACTTTTTTTTAAGTTTGTGAGCTAGTGGTTCGATTATCGCCACTGAAAGAGATAACACTTGCATTGACCTGATTTCCATTATGAAAAATATACTGACAAAATAGTCAAAGCAGGATAAATATATAATTTTTTTAAAGTGCGAGAGAAATAAAAAACATTTCTAGTATAAAAAATTTATTCAGTACTGAATAAATTTTTATGGTTACTGAGAAAATTAGTATAGCAGTACTGACAAAATATATCAAGAGAAGTATTTTTATTCAGTACTGGAGAAATATTTTATAGGAAAATTGTATAAGGAGGAGAAATCGTTTGTATGACGTCAGTATGAAGCACTTTATAGTAGTTTTTTATGGTCAATTGATAATTTTAACATTTCGTTTTGTGTCATTCATCTTAATTCATTGTGAAAATAATTTAAATAATGAATAATTATGTTAAGTTTATTTTTTTTAAATTTATTGTAGTAGATTTAAAGTGTTTTTTATCTTTTTTTTCAATAACAAAAAAAAATTTGTAATTTATTGGTTATGTTACAAGCATCTGTCAAAATATATCCACTATAAAACAAGAAAAAAGTAAAAAACGATCTCTGTCACTCTAATAGAATTTTTGATTTTTTTCTCGCTTTGGTTTTTTTTCAGTAAAAAATACTGACAATTTTTTTTTCAAAATGGAAATCAGGATTAATCTGTTTTGATTATTTTATATTTTAGTGTTTTTGTTGTTGTATTAGCTGAGAGTTAGATCATAGTGATGGTAGTGGTTAGATTATATATAATTTTTATGATTTTTGAGCAGTTTCACAACTAAGTACTTCTCGTGAGTTTATTAAAAGTACTCGTCAGTTGACCGTCCCATTCCTGCACATTTTTGAATTCTCTTATTTTAAGTTGATGTCATAAAGGTATGGCTATTGGAACATACCGTTTCTTTGACTCATTGTATGATGGAAATGCGTCCGATGAGATTTACAAGTTTGTGCCACGAGATAATGTCAAAATTTTTCTGACTTTTTTTGAAGTTTGTGAGCTAGCGGTTTGGTTGTCACCACTGAAAGAGATAACACGAGCACTTATGGAAGGTGTAAGATACAGAGTTAAGATCCAACGTTATTGGTCCCAGCAGCTTCACAACTAAGTGAACTCGTGGGTTCACTTAAACTATTCGTTAGTCTAACATTATTGATCCGAGCAACTTCACAACTAAGTGCTCTCGTGGGTTCACTTAAAAGATTAGTCAGTTAACAGTCCTATTCCACACTTACGAATTCTCTAATTTTAGGTTAGTGTAATAAAGGTTGGGCTATTGGCACATACAATTGGTTCGCCTCACTAACTGATTGAAATGTGCCGAATAGAATTTAGAAGTTTGTCCCACGAGATAATTTCTGGAACCTACTCTATTGACCCAAGCAGTTTCCCAACTAAGTATTCGTCAGTTAACAGTTCCATTACTACACACTTTTGAATTGTCTAATTTTAGGTTGATGTCATAAAGTTGGGCTATTGGAAAATACCGTTTGATCGACTCACTGTCTAATGGGAATGAGCCCGATGAGGGTTGCAAGTTAACTTCACGAGATATTTTCAAAAAAAATTGTCAGGACTGTTTTTGGAAGTTTGTGAGCTAGTTGCCCGGTACTTACCACTGGGCGGTAACACGAGCACTTATGGAAACTCCAAGATACGGTGCTGAGAGCCAACTTTATTGGCCCAATCAGCTTCACAACAAAGTACCTCTCGTGGGCTTACTAAAAGGACTTCACGTAAATTGACCGTTCCATTCCTTCACACTTTTGAATTCTCTAGTTTTAGGTTGATGTCATAAAAGTTGGGCTATTGCAACATTCAGTTTGTTCAACTCATTATCCAATGGAATGCACCCGATGGGGTTTACAAGTTTGCCCCACGAGATAATATCTTGAGCCAACTTTATTGGCCCAAGCAGTTTCACAACTAAGTACCTCTCGTGAGTTTATTAAAAGTACTCGTCAGTTGACCGTCCCATTCCTGCACATTTTGGAATTCTCTTATTTTGGGTTGATGCCATAAAGGTTGGGCTATTGGAATATACCGTTTCTTTGACTCATTGTATGATGGAAATGCGTCTGATGTGAGTTACAAGTTTGTTCCACGAGATAATGTCAACATTTTTTGACTTTTTTTGAAGTTTGTGAGCTAGTGGTTCGGTAATCACCACTGGAAGAGGAAGAGATAACACGAGCACTTAAGGAAGCTGTAAGATACAGAGTTAAGATCCAATATTATTGGTCCCAGCAGCTTCACAACTAAGTGAACTCGTGGGTTCACTTAAACTATTCGTTAGTCTAACATTATTGATCCCAGCAGCTTCACAACTAAGTGCCCTCGTGGGTTCACTTAAAAGATTAGTCAGTTAACAGTCCCATTCTACACTTTGGAATTCTCTAATTTTAGGTTAGTGTCATAAAGGTTGGGCTATTGGCACATACAATTGGTTCGACTCACTAACTGATTGAAATGTGCCGAATAGGATTTAGAAGTTTGCCCCACGAGATAATTTCTGGAACTTACTCTATTGACTCAAGCAGTTTCCCAACTAAGTATTCGTCAGTTAACAGTCCCATTACTACACACTTTTGAATTGTCTAATTTTTGGTTGATGTCATAAAGTTGGTCTATTGGAAAATACCGTTTGATCGACTCACTGTCTAATGGGAATGAGCCCGATGAAGGTTGCAAGTTAACTTCACGAGATATTTTCAAAAAAATTGTCAGGACTGTTTTTGGAAGTTTGTGAGCTAGTTGCGCGGTACTTACCACTGGGCGATAACACGAGCACTTATGGAAACTGCAAGATACGGTGCTGAGCACAACTTTATTGGCCCAATCAGCTTCACAATAAAGTACCTCTCGTGGGCTTACTAAAAGGACTTCACGTAAGTTGACCGTTCCATTCCTTCACACTTTTGAATTCTCTAGTTTTAGGTTGATGTCATAAAAGTTGGGCTATTGTAACATTCAGTTTGTTCAACTCATTATCCAATGGAATGCATCCGATGGGGTTTACAAGTTTGCCCCACGAGATAATATCTTGAGCCAACTTTATTGGCCCAAGCAATTTCACAACTAAGTACCTCTCGTGAGTTTATTAAAAGTACTCGTCAGTTGACCGTCCCATTCCTTGCAAATTTTTGAATTCTCTTATTTTAGGTTGATGCCATAAAGGTTGGGCTATTGGAACATACCGTTTCTTTGACTCATTGTATGATGGATATGCGTCTGATGTGAGTTACAAGTTTGTTCCACGAGATAATGTCAAAATTTGTTTGACTTTTTTTGAAGTTTGTGAGCTACTGGTTCGGTTATCACCACTGAAAGAGATAACACGAGCACTTAAGGAAGCTGTAAAATACAGAGTTAAGATTCAATCCATTATTGGTCCCAGCAGCTTCACAACTAAGTGATATCGTGGGTTCACTTAAAAGATTCGTCAGTCTAACATTATTGATCCCAGCAGCTTCACAACTAAGTGATCTCGTGGGTTCAGTTAAAAGATTAGTCAGTTAACAGTCCCATTCCACACTTTGGAATTCTCTAATTTTAGGTTAGTGTCATACAGGTTGGACTAATGGCTCATACCGTTTGTTCGACTCATTGTCCAATTGGGTAACCCGAAAATTGTTAAAAACACAATTTTTATCTCATTCATGGAACAATTTTTTGAAAACTTTTGTTAAAACAATATTTCATTCAATAATAATTTTAGTAAAAAGAAGTGAGCGAAAACAAAATCTTCTAACAACAATTCTTCAAACGAAGATTCTTCGAAAAATATTCCTCTCTAATTTTGGTAGAATAAAATATTTTCTCTTTATGATGAGTAATGCCTGATTTCCATTATGAAAAATATACTGACAAAATAGTCAAAGCAGGATAAATATATAATTGTTTTAAAGTGTGAGAGAAATAAAAAAACATTTCCAGTATAAAAAATGTATTCAATACTGAATAAATTTGTATGGTTACTGAGAAAATTATTATAGCAGTACTGACAAAATATATCAAGAGAAGTATTTTTATTCAGTACTGGAGAAATCTTTTATAGGAAAATTGTATAAGGAGGAGAAATCGTTTGTATGACGTCAGTATGAAGCACTTTATAGTAGTTATTTTATGGTCAATTGATAATTTTAACATTTCGTTTTGTGTCATTCATCTTAATTCATTGTGAAAATAATATTTATTTGTTTATTTTATCTAAATTTATTGTAGTAGATTCAAAGTGTTTTTTGTCTTTTTTTTCAATAACAAAAAAAAATTTGTAATTTATTGGTTGGTTATGTTACAAGCATTTGTCAAAATATGTCCACTATAAAACAAGAAAAAAGTAAAAAACGATCTCTGTCACTCTAATAGAATTTTTGATTTTTTTTCTCACTTTGGTTTTTTCAGTAAAAAATACTGACAATTTTTTTTTCATAATGGAAATCAGGCTTAATCTATTTTGGTTATTTTATATTTTAGTGTTTTTGTTGTTGTAATAGCTGAGAGTTAGATCATAGTGATGGTAGTGGTTAGATTATATATAATTTTTATGATTTTTGAGCAGTTTCACAACTAAGTACCTCTCGTGAGTTTATTAAAAGCAGTCGTCAGTTGACCGTCCCATTCCTGCACATTTTTGAATTCTCTTATTTTAAGTTGATGTCATAAAGGTATAGCTATTTGAACATACCGTTTCTTTGACTCATTGTATGATGGAAATGCGTCCGATGAGAGTTACAAGTTTGTTCCACGAGATAATGTCAAAATTTTTCTGACTTTTTTTGAAGTTTGTGAACTAGCGGTTTGGTTATCACCACTGAAAGAGATAACACGAGTATTTAAGGAAGCTGTAAGATACAGAGTTAAGATCCAACATTATTGGTCCCAGCAGCTTCACAACTAAGTGATATCGTGGGTTCACTTAAACTATTCGTTAGTCTAACATTATTGATCCCAGCAGCTTCACAACTAAGTGCCCTCGTGGGTTCAGTTAAAAGATTAGTCAGTTAACAGTCCCATTTCACACTTTGGAATTCTCTTATTTTAGGTTAGTGTCATAAAGGTTGGGCTATTGGCACATACAATTGGTTCGACTCACTAACTGATTGAAATGTGCCGAATAGGATTTAGAAGTTTGTCCCACGAGATAATTTCTGGAACTTACTCTATTGACCCAAGCAGTTTCCCAACTAAGTATTCGTCAGTTAACAGTTCCATTACTACACACTTTTTAATTGTCTAATTTTAGGTTGATGTCATAAAGTTGGGCTATTGGAAAATACCGTTTGATGGACTCACTGTCTAATGGGAATGAGCCCGATGAGGGTTGCAAGTTAACTTCACGAGATATTTTCAAAAAAATTGTCAGGACTGTTTTTGGAAGTTTGTGAGCTAGTTGCGCGGTACTTACCACTGGGCGGTAACACGAGCACTTATGGAAACTGCAAGATACGGTGCTGAGAGCCAACTTTATTGGCCCAATCAGCTTCACAATAAAGTACCTCTCGTGGGCTTACTAAAAGGACTTCACGTAAGTTGACCGTTCCATTCCTTCACACTTTTGAATTCTCTAGTTTTAGTTGATGTCATAAAAGTTGGGCTATTGTAACATTCAGTTTGTTCAACTCATTATCCAATGGAATGCATCCGATGGGGTTTGCAAGTTTGCCCCATGAGATAATATCTTGAGTCAACTTTATAAGGTTGGGCTATTAGAACATACTGTTTTTTTGACTCATTGTATGATGGAAATGCGTCTGATGTGAGTTACAAGTTTGTTCCACGAGATAATGTCAAAATTTTTCTGACTTTTTTTTAAGTTTGTGAGCTAGTGGTTCGGTTATCACCACTGAAAGAGATAACACGAGCACTTAAGGAAGCTGTAAGATACAGAGTTAAGATCCAATCCATTATTGGTCCCAGCAGCTTCACAACTAAGTGATCTCGTGGGTTCACTTAAAAGATTCGGCAGTCTTACATTATTGATCCCAGCAGCTTCACAACTAAGTGATCTCGTGGGTTTAGTTAAAAGATTAGTCAGTTAACAGTCCCATTCCAAACTTTGGAATTCTCTAATTTTAGGTTAGTGTCATACAGGTTGGACTAATGGCTCATACCGTTTGTTCGACTCATTATCCAATTGGGTAACCCGAAAATTGTTAAAAACACAATTTTTATCTCATTCATGGAACAATTTTTTGAAAACTTTTGTTAAAACAATATTTCATTCAATAATAATTTTAGTAAAAAGAAGTGAGCGAAAACAAAATCTTCTAACAACAATTCTTCAAACGAAGATTCTTCGAAAAATATTCCTCTCTAATTTTGGTAGAATAAAATATTTTCTTTTTATGATGAGTTAATGCCTGATTTCCATTATGAAAAATATACTGACAAAATAGTCAAAGCAGGATAAATATATAATTTTTTTAAAGTGCGAGAGAAATAAAAAACATTTCCAGTATAAAAAATTTCTTCAGTACTGAATAAATTTTTATGGTTACTGAGAAAATTAGTATAACAGTACTGAAAAAATATATCAAGAGAAGTATTTTTATTCAGTACTGGAGAAATCTTTTATAGGAAAATTGTATAAGGAGGAGAAATCGTTTGTATGACGTCAGCATGAAGCACTTTATAGTAGTTTTTTATGGTCAATTGATAATTTTAACATTTCGTTTTGTGTCATTCATCTTAATTCATTGTGAAAATAATATTTATTTGTTTATTTTATCTAAATTTATTGTAGTAGATTCAAAGTGTTTTTTGTCTTTTTTTTCAATAACAAAAAAAAATTTGTAATTTATTGGTTATGTTACAAGCATCTGTCAAAACATATCCACTATAAAAGAAGAAAAAAGTAAAAAACGATCTCTGTCACTCTAATAGAATTTTTGATTTTTTCTCGCTTTGGTTTTTTTTCAGTAAAAAATACTGACAATTTTTTTTCAAAATGGAAATCAGGATTAATCTGTTTTGATTATTTTATATTTTAGTGTTTTTGTTGTTGTATTAGCTGAGAGTTAGATCATAGTGATGGTAGTGGTTAGATTATATATAATTTTTATGATTTTTGAGCAGTTTCACAACTAAGTACCTCTCGTGAGTTTATTAAAAGCACTCGTCAGTTGACCGTCCCATTCCTGCACATTTTTGAATTCTCTTATTTTAAGTTGATGTCATAAAGGTATGGCTATTGGAACATACCGTTTCTTTGACTCATTGTATGATGGAAATGCGTCCGATGAGATTTACAAGTTTGTGCCACGAGATAATGTCAAAATTTTTCTGACTTTTTTTGAAGTTTGTGAGCTAGCGGTTTGGTTATCACAACTGAAAGAGATAACACGAGCACTTAAGGAAGCTGTAAGATACAGAGTTAAGATCCAACATTATTGGTCCCAGCAGCTTCACAACTAAGTGAACTCGTGGGTTCACTTAAACTATTCGTTAGTCTAACATTATTGATCCCAGCAACTTCACAACTAAGTGCTCTCGTGGGTTCAGTTAAAAGATTAGTCAGTTAACAGTCCTATTCAACACTTCGGAATTCTCTAATTTTAGGTTAGTGTCATAAAGGTTGGGCTATTGGCACATACAATTGGTTCGACTCACTAACTGATTGAAATGTGCCGAATAGGATTTAGAAGTTTGTCCCACGAGATAATTTCTGGAACCTACTCTATTGACCCAAGCAGTTTCCCAACTAAGTATTCGTCAGTTAACAGTTCCATTACTACACACTTTTGAATTGTCTAATTTTAGGTTGATGTCATAAAGTTGGGCTATTGGAAAATACCGTTTGATCGACTCACTGTCTAATGGGAATGAGCCCGATGAGGGTTGCAAGTTAACTTCACGAGATATTTTCAAAAAAAATTGTCAGGACTGTTTTTGGAAGTTTGTGAGCTAGTTGCCCGGTACTTACCACTGGACGGTAACACGAGCACTTATTGAAACTGCAAGATACGGTGCTGAGAGCCAACTTTATTGGCCCAATCAGCTTCAAAATAAAGTACCTCTCGTGGGCTTACTAAAAGGACTTCACGTAAGTTGACCGTTCCATTCCTTCACACTTGAATTCTCTAGTTTTAGGTTGATGTCATAAAAGTTGGGCTATTGTAACATTCAGTTTGTTCAACTCATTATCCAATGGAATGCATCCGATGGGGTTTGCAAGTTTGCCCCACGAGATAATATCTTGAGCCAACTTCATAAGGTTGGGCTATTGGAACATACTGTTTCTTTGACTCATTGTATGATGGAAATGCGTTTGATGTGAGTTACAAGTTTGTTCCACGAGATAATGTCAAAATTTTTCTGACTGTTTTTTTAAGTTTGTGAGCTAGTGGTTCGATTATCACCACTGAAAGAGATAACACTTGCATTGACCTGATTTCCATTATGAAAAATATACTGACAAAATAGTCAAAGCAGGATAAATATATAATTTTTTTAAAGTGCGAGAGAAATAAAAAACATTTCCAGTATAAAAAATTTATTCAGTACTGAATAAATTTTTATGGTTACTGAGAAAATTAATATAGCAGTACTGACAAAATATATCAAGAGAAGTATTTTTATTCAGTACTGGAGAAATCTTTTATAGGAAAATTGTATAAGGAGGAGAAATCGTTTGTATGACGTCAGTATGAAGCACTTTATAGTAGTTTTTTATGGTCAATTGATAATTTTAATATTTCGTTTTGTGTCATTCATCTTAATTCATTGTGAAAATAATTTAAATAATGAATAATTATGTTAAGTTTATTTTTTTTAAATTTATTGTAGTAGATTCAAAATGTTTTTTGTCTTTTTTTTCAATAACAAAAAAAAATTTGTAATGTATTGGTTATGTTACAAGCATCTGTCAAAATATATCCACTATAAAACAAGAAAAACGTAAAAAAAGATCTCTGTCACTCTAATAGAATTTTTGATTTTTTTCTCGCTTTGGTTTTTTTTCAGTAAAAAATACTGACAATTTTTTTTCAAAATGGAAATCAGGATTAATCTGTTTTGATTATTTTATATTTTAGTGTTTTTGTTGTTGTATTAGCTGAGAGTTAGATCATAGTGATGGTAGTGGTTAGATTATATATAATTTTTATGATTTTTGAGCAGTTTCACAACTAAGTACCTCTCGTGAGTTTATTAAAAGCATTCGTCAGTTGACCGTCCCATTCCTGCACATTTATGAATTCTCTTATTTTAAGTTGATGTCATAAAGGTATGGCTATTGGAACATACCGTTTCTTTGACTCATTGTATGATGGAAATGCGTCCGATGAGATTTACAAGTTTGTTATAGTCATTTAACAGTCCTATTCCACACTTTGGAATTCTCTAATTTTAGGTTAGTGTAATAAAGGTTGGGCTATTGGCACATACAATTGGTTCGCCTCACTAACTGATTGAAATGTGCCGAATAGAATTTAGAAGTTTGTCCCACGAGATAATTCCTGGAACCTACTCTATTGACCCAAGCAGTTTCCCAACTAAGTATTCGTCAGTTAACAGTTCCATTACTACACACTTTTGAATTGTCTAATTTTAGGTTGATGTCATAAAGTTGGGCTATTGGAAAATACCGTTTGATCGACTCACTGTCTAATGGGAATGAGCCCGATGAGGGTTGCAAGTTAACTTCACGAGATATTTTCAAAAAAATTGTCAGGACTGTTTTTGGAAGTTTGTGAGCTAGTTGCCCGGTACTTACCACTGGGCGGTAACACGAGCACTTATGGACCGTCCCATTCCTGCACATTTTTGAATTCTCTTATTTTAAGTTAATGTCATAAAGGTATGGCTATTGGAACATACCGTTTCTTTGACTCATTGTATGATGGAAATGCGTCCGATGAGATTTACAAGTTTGTTCCACGAGATAATGTCAAAATTTTTCTGACTTTTTTGAAGTTTGTGAGCTAGCTGTTTGGTTATCACAACTGAAAGAGATAACACGAGCACTCAAGGAAGCTGTAAGATACAGAGTTAAGATCCAACATTATTGGTCCCAGCAGCTTCACAACTAAGTGAACTCGTGGGTTCACTTAAACTATTCGTTAGTCTAACATTATTGATCCCAGCAACTTCACAACTAAGTGCTCTCGTGGGTTCACTTAAAAGATTAGTCAGTTAACAGTCCTATTCCACACTTTGGAATTCTCTAATTTTAGGTTAGTGTCATAAAGGTTGGGCTATTGGCACATACAATTGGTTCGACTCACTAACTGATTGAAATGTGCCGAATAGGATTTAGAAGTTTGTCCCACGAGATAATTTCTGGAATCTACTCTATTGACCCAAGCAGTTTCCCAACTAAGTATTCGTCAGTTAACAGTTCCATTACTACACACTTTTGAATTGTCTAATTTTAGGTTGATGTCATAAAGTTGGACTATTGGAAAATATCGTTTGATCGACTCACTGTCTAATGGGAATGAGCCCGATGAGGGTTGCAAGTTAACTTCACGAGATATTTTCAAAAAAATTGTCAGGACGGTTTTTGGAAGTTTGTGAGCTAGTTGCCCGGTACTTACCACTGGGCGGTAACACGAGCACTTATGGAAACTGCAAGATACGGTGCTGAGAGCCAACTTTATTGGCCCAATCAGCTTCACAATAAAGTACCTCTCGTGGGCTTACTAAAAGGACTTCACGTAAGTTGACCGTTCCATTCCTTCACACTTTTGAATTCTCTAGTTTTAGGTTGATGTCATAAAAGTTGGGCTATTGTAACATTCAGTTTGTTCAACTCATTATCCAATGGAATGCATCCGATGGGGTTTGCAAGTTTGCCCCACGAGATAATATCTTGAGCCAACTTTATAAGGTTGGGCTATTGGAACATACTGTTTCTTTGACTCATTGTATGATGGAAATGCGTCTGATGTGAGTTACAAGTTTGTTCCACGAGATAATGTCAAAATTTTTCTGACTTTTTTTTAAGTTTGTGAGTTAGTGGTTCGATTATCACCACTGAAAGAGATAACACTTGCATTGACCTGATTTCCATTATGAAAAATATACTGACAAAATAGTCAAAGCAGGATAAATATATAATTTTTTTAAAGTGCGAGAGAAATAAAAAACATTTCCAGTATAAAAAATTTATTCAGTACTGAATCAATTTTTATGGTTACTGAGAAAATTAATATAGCAGTACTGACAAAATATATCAAGAGAAGTATTTTTATTCAGTACTGGAGAAATCTTTTATAGGAAAATTGTATAAGGAGGAGAAATCGTTTGTATGACGTCAGTATGAAGCACTTTATAGTAGTTTTTTATGGTCAATTGATAATTTTAACATTTCGTTTTGTGTCATTTATCTTAATTCATTGTGAAAATAATTTAAATAATGAATAATTATGTTAAGTTTATTTTTTTTAAATTTATTGTAGTAGATTCAAAATGTTTTTTGTCTTTTTTTTCAATAACAAAAAAAATTTGTAATTTATTGGTTATGTTACAAGCATCTGTCAAAATATATCCACTATAAAACAAGAAAAAAGTAAAAAACGATCTCTGTCACTCTAATAGAATTTTTGATTTTTTCTCGCTTTGGTTTTTTTCAGTAAAAAATACTGACAATTTTTTTTCAAAATGGAAATCAGGATTAATCTGTTTTGATTATTTTATATTTTAGTGTTTTTGTTGTTGTATTAGCTGAGAGTTAGATCATAGTGATGGTAGTGGTTAGATTATATATAATTTTTATGATTTTTGAGCAGTTTCACAACTAAGTACCTCTCGTGAGTTTATTAAAAGCACTCGTCAGTTGACCGTCCCATTCCTGCACATTTTTGAATTCTCTTATTTTAAGTTGATGTCATAAAGGTATGGCTATTGGAACATACCGTTTCTTTGACTCATTGTATGATGGAAATGCGTCCGATGAGATTTACAAGTTTGTTCCACGAGATAATGTCAAAATTTTTCTGCCTTCTTTTGAAGTTTGTGAGCTAGCGGTTTGGTTGTCACCACTGAAAGAGATAACACGAGCACTTATGGAAGGTGTAAGATACAGAGTTAAGATCCAACGTTATTGGTCCCAGCAGCTTCACAACTAAGTGAACTCGTGGGTTCACTTAAACTATTCGTTAGTCTAACATTATTGATCCCAGCAACTTCACAACTAAGTGCTCTCGTGGGTTCACTTAAAAGATTAGTCAGTTAACAGTCCTATTCCACACTTACGAATTCTCTAATTTTAGGTTAGTGTAATAAAGGTTGGGCTATTGGCACATACAATTGGTTCGCCTCACTAACTGATTGAAATGTGCCGAATAGAATTTAGAAGTTTGTCCCACGAGATAATTTCTGGAACTTACTCTATTGACCCAAGCAGTTTCCCAACTAAGTATTCGTCAGTTAACAGTTCCATTACTACACACTTTTGAATTGTCTAATTTTAGGTTGATGTCATAAAGTTGGGCTATTGGAAAATACCGTTTGATCGACTCACTGTCTAATGGGAATGAGCCCGATGAGGGTTGCAAGTTAACTTCACGAGATATTTTCAAAAAAATTGTCAGGACTGTTTTTGGAAGTTTGTGAGCTAGTTGCGCGGTACTTACCACTGGGCGGTAACACGAGCACTTATGGAAACTGCAAGATACGGTGCTGAGAGCCAACTTTATTGGCCCAATCAGCTTCACAATAAAGTACCTCTCGTGGGCTTACTGAAAGGACTTCACGTAAGTTGACCGTTCCATTCCTTCACACTTTTGAGTTCTCTAGTTTTAGGTTGATGTCATAAAAGTTGGGCTATTGTAACATTCAGTTTGTTCAACTCATTATCCAATGGAATGCATCCGATGGGGTTTGCAAGTTTGATGGAAATGCGTCTGATGTGAGTTACAAGTTTGTTCCATCTTGACTCAACTTTATAAGGTTGGGCTATTGGAACATACTGTTTCTTTGACTCATTGTATGATGGAAATGCGTCTGATGTGAGTTACAAGTTTGTTCCACGAGATAATGTCAAAATTTTTCTGACTTTTTTTTAAGTTTGTGAGTTAGTGGTTCGATTATCACCACTGAAAGAGATAACACTTGCATTGACCTGATTTCCATTATGAAAAATATACTGACAAAATAGTCAAAGCAGGATAAATATATAATTTTTTTAAAGTGCGAGAGAAATAAAAAACATTTCCAGTATAAAAAATTTATTCAGTACTGAATAAATTTTTATGGTTACTGAGAAAATTAGTATAGCAGTACTGACAAAATATATCAAGAGAAGTATTTTTATTCAGTACTGGAGAAATCTTTTATAGGAAAATTGTATAAGGAGGAGAAATCGTTTGTATGACGTCAGTATGAAGCACTTTATAGTAGTTTTTTATGGTCAATTGATAATTTTAACATTTCGTTTTGTGTCATTCATCTTAATTCATTGTGAAAATAATTTAAATAATGAATAATTATGTTAAGTTTATTTTTTTTAAATTTATTGTAGTAGATTTAAAGTGTTTTTTATCTTTTTTTTCAATAACAAAAAAAAATTTGTAATTTATTGGTTATGTTACAAGCATCTGTCAAAATATATCCACTATAAAACAAGAAAAAAGTAAAAAACGATCTCTGTCACTCTAATAGAATTTTTGATTTTTTTCTCGCTTTGGTTTTTTTTCAGTAAAAAATACTGACAATTTTTTTTTCAAAATGGAAATCAGGATTAATCTGTTTTGATTATTTTATATTTTAGTGTTTTTGTTGTTGTATTAGCTGAGAGTTAGATCATAGTGATGGTAGTGGTTAGATTATATATAATTTTTATGATTTTTGAGCAGTTTCACAACTAAGTACTTCTCGTGAGTTTATTAAAAGTACTCGTCAGTTGACCGTCCCATTTCTGCACATTTTTGAATTCTCTTATTTTAAGTTGATGTCATAAAGGTATGGCTATTGGAACATACCGTTTCTTTGACTCATTGTATGATGGAAATGCGTCCGATGAGATTTACAAGTTTGTGCCACGAGATAATGTCAAAATTTTTCTGACTTTTTTTGAAGTTTGTGAGCTAGCGGTTTGGTTGTCACCACTGAAAGAGATAACACGAGCACTTATGGAAGGTGTAAGATACAGAGTTAAGATCCAACGTTATTGGTCCCAGCAGCTTCACAACTAAGTGAACTCGTGGGTTCACTTAAACTATTCGTTAGTCTAACATTATTGATCCCAGCAACTTCACAACTAAGTGCTCTCGTGGGTTCACTTAAAAGATTAGTCAGTTAACAGTCCTATTCCACACTTACGAATTCTCTAATTTTAGGTTAGTGTAATAAAGGTTGGGCTATTGGCACATACAATTGGTTCGCCTCACTAACTGATTGAAATGTGCCGAATAGAATTTAGAAGTTTGTCCCACGAGATAATTTCTGGAACTTACTCTATTGACCCAAGCAGTTTCCCAACTAAGTATTCGTCAGTTAACAGTTCCATTACTACACACTTTTGAATTGTCTAATTTTAGGTTGATGTCATAAAGTTGGGCTATTGGAAAATACCGTTTGATCGACTCACTGTCTAATGGGAATGAGCCCGATGAGGGTTGCAAGTTAACTTCACGAGATATTTTCAAAAAAAATTGTCAGGACTGTTTTTGGAAGTTTGTGAGCTAGTTGCCCGGTACTTACCACTGGGCGGTAACACGAGCACTTATGGAAACTCCAAGATACGGTGCTGAGAGCCAACTTTATTGGCCCAATCAGCTTCACAATAAAGTACCTCTCGTGGGCTTACTGAAAGGACTTCACGTAAGTTGACCGCTCCATTCCTTCACACTTTTGAATTCTCTAGTTTTAGGTTGATGTCATAAAAGTTGGGCTATTGTAACATTTAGTTTGTTCAACTCATTATCCAATGGAATGCATCCGATGGGGTTTGCAAGTTTGCCCCACGAGATAATATCTTGAGCCAACTTTATAAGGTTGGGCTATTGGAACATACTGTTTCTTTGACTCATTGTATGATGGAAATGCGTCTGATGTGAGTTACAAGTTTGTTCCACGAGATAATGTCAAAATTTTTCTGACTTTTTTTTAAGTTTGTGAGCTAGTGGTTCGATTATCGCCACTGAAAGAGATAACACTTGCATTGACCTGATTTCCATTATGAAAAATATACTGACAAAATAGTCAAAGCAGGATAAATATATAATTTTTTTAAAGTGCGAGAGAAATAAAAAACATTTCTAGTATAAAAAATTTATTCAGTACTGAATAAATTTTTATGGTTACTGAGAAAATTAGTATAGCAGTACTGACAAAATATATCAAGAGAAGTATTTTTATTCAGTACTGGAGAAATCTTTTATAGGAAAATTGTATAAGGAGGAGAAATCGTTTGTATGACGTCAGTATGAAGCACTTTATAGTAGTTTTTTATGGTCAATTGATAATTTTAATATTTCGTTTTGTGTCATTCATCTTAATTCATTGTGAAAATAATTTAAATAATGAATAATTATGTTAAGTTTATTTTTTTTAAATTTATTGTAGTAGATTCAAAATGTTTTTTGTCTTTTTTTTCAATAACAAAAAAAAATTTGTAATTTATTGGTTATGTTACAAGCATCTGTCAAAATATATCCACTATAAAACAAGAAAAACGTAAAAAAAGATCTCTGTCACTCTAATAGAATTTTTGATTTTTTTTCAGTAAAAAATACTGACAATTTTTTTTCAAAATGGAAATCAGGATTAATCTGTTTTGATTATTTTATATTTTAGTGTTTTTGTTGTTGTATTAGCTGAGAGTTAGATCATAGTGATGGTAGTGGTTAGATTATATATAATTTTTATGATTTTTGAGCAGTTTCACAACTAAGTACCTCTCGTGAGTTTATTAAAAGCATTCGTCAGTTGACCGTCCCATTCCTGCACATTTATGAATTCTCTTATTTTAAGTTGATGTCATAAAGGTATGGCTATTGGAACATACCGTTTCTTTGACTCATTGTATGATGGAAATGCGTCCGATGAGATTTACAAGTTTGTTATAGTCATTTAACAGTCCTATTCCACACTTTGAAATTCTCTAATTTTAGGTTAGTGTAATAAAGGTTGGGCTATTGGCACATACAATTGGTTCGCCTCACTAACTGATTGAAATGTGCCGAATAGAATTTAGAAGTTTGTCCCACGAGATAATTCCTGGAACCTACTCTATTGACCCAAGCAGTTTCCCAACTAAGTATTCGTCAGTTAACAGTTCCATTACTACACACTTTTGAATTGTCTAATTTTAGGTTGATGTCATAAAGTTGGGCTATTGGAAAATACCGTTTGATCGACTCACTGTCTAATGGGAATGAGCCCGATGAGGGTTGCAAGTTAACTTCACGAGATATTTTCAAAAAAATTGTCAGGACTGTTTTTGGAAGTTTGTGAGCTAGTTGCCCGGTACTTACCACTGGGCGGTAACACGAGCACTTATGGACCGTCCCATTCCTGCACATTTTTGAATTCTCTTATTTTAAGTTAATGTCATAAAGGTATGGCTATTGGAACATACCGTTTCTTTGACTCATTGTATGATGGAAATGCGTCCGATGAGATTTACAAGTTTGTTCCACGAGATAATGTCAAAATTTTTCTGACTTTTTTGAAGTTTGTGAGCTAGCGGTTTGGTTATCACAACTGAAAGAGATAACACGAGCACTCAAGGAAGCTGTAAGATACAGAGTTAAGATCCAACATTATTGGTCCCAGCAGCTTCACAACTAAGTGAACTCGTGGGTTCACTTAAACTATTCGTTAGTCTAACATTATTGATCCCAGCAACTTCACAACTAAGTGCTCTCGTGGGTTCACTTAAAAGATTAGTCAGTTAACAGTCCTATTCCACACTTTGGAATTCTCTAATTTTAGGTTAGTGTCATAAAGGTTGGGCTATTGGCACATACAATTGGTTCGACTCACTAACTGATTGAAATGTGCCGAATAGGATTTAGAAGTTTGTCCCACGAGATAATTTCTGGAATCTACTCTATTGACCCAAGCAGTTTCCCAACTAAGTATTCGTCAGTTAACAGTTCCATTACTACACACTTTTGAATTGTCTAATTTTAGGTTGATGTCATAAAGTTGGACTATTGGAAAATATCGTTTGATCGACTCACTGTCTAATGGGAATGAGCCCGATGAGGGTTGCAAGTTAACTTCACGAGATATTTTCAAAAAAATTGTCAGGACGGTTTTTGGAAGTTTGTGAGCTAGTTGCCCGGTACTTACCACTGGGCGGTAACACGAGCACTTATGGAAACTGCAAGATACGGTGCTGAGAGCCAACTTTATTGGCCCAATCAGCTTCACAATAAAGTACCTCTCGTGGGCTTACTAAAAGGACTTCACGTAAGTTGACCGTTCCATTCCTTCACACTTTTGAATTCTCTAGTTTTAGGTTGATGTCATAAAAGTTGGGCTATTGTAACATTCAGTTTGTTCAACTCATTATCCAATGGAATGCATCCGATGGGGTTTGCAAGTTTGCCCCACGAGATAATATCTTGAGCCAACTTTATAAGGTTGGGCTATTGGAACATACTGTTTCTTTGACTCATTGTATGATGGAAATGCGTCTGATGTGAGTTACAAGTTTGTTCCACGAGATAATGTCAAAATTTTTCTGACTTTTTTTTAAGTTTGTGAGTTAGTGGTTCGATTATCACCACTGAAAGAGATAACACTTGCATTGACCTGATTTCCATTATGAAAAATATACTGACAAAATAGTCAAAGCAGGATAAATATATAATTTTTTTAAAGTGCGAGAGAAATAAAAAACATTTCCAGTATAAAAAATTTATTCAGTACTGAATCAATTTTTATGGTTACTGAGAAAATTAATATAGCAGTACTGACAAAATATATCAAGAGAAGTATTTTTATTCAGTACTGGAGAAATCTTTTATAGGAAAATTGTATAAGGAGGAGAAATCGTTTGTATGACGTCAGTATGAAGCACTTTATAGTAGTTTTTTATGGTCAATTGATAATTTTAACATTTCGTTTTGTGTCATTTATCTTAATTCATTGTGAAAATAATTTAAATAATGAATAATTATGTTAAGTTTATTTTTTTTAAATTTATTGTAGTAGATTCAAAATGTTTTTTGTCTTTTTTTTCAATAACAAAAAAAATTTGTAATTTATTGGTTATGTTACAAGCATCTGTCAAAATATATCCACTATAAAACAAGAAAAAAGTAAAAAACGATCTCTGTCACTCTAATAGAATTTTTGATTTTTTCTCGCTTTGGTTTTTTTCAGTAAAAAATACTGACAATTTTTTTTCAAAATGGAAATCAGGATTAATCTGTTTTGATTATTTTATATTTTAGTGTTTTTGTTGTTGTATTAGCTGAGAGTTAGATCATAGTGATGGTAGTGGTTAGATTATATATAATTTTTATGATTTTTGAGCAGTTTCACAACTAAGTACCTCTCGTGAGTTTATTAAAAGCACTCGTCAGTTGACCGTCCCATTCCTGCACATTTTTGAATTCTCTTATTTTAAGTTGATGTCATAAAGGTATGGCTATTGGAACATACCGTTTCTTTGACTCATTGTATGATGGAAATGCGTCCGATGAGATTTACAAGTTTGTTCCACGAGATAATGTCAAAATTTTTCTGCCTTCTTTTGAAGTTTGTGAGCTAGCGGTTTGGTTGTCACCACTGAAAGAGATAACACGAGCACTTATGGAAGGTGTAAGATACAGAGTTAAGATCCAACGTTATTGGTCCCAGCAGCTTCACAACTAAGTGAACTCGTGGGTTCACTTAAACTATTCGTTAGTCTAACATTATTGATCCCAGCAACTTCACAACTAAGTGCTCTCGTGGGTTCACTTAAAAGATTAGTCAGTTAACAGTCCTATTCCACACTTACGAATTCTCTAATTTTAGGTTAGTGTAATAAAGGTTGGGCTATTGGCACATACAATTGGTTCGCCTCACTAACTGATTGAAATGTGCCGAATAGAATTTAGAAGTTTGTCCCACGAGATAATTTCTGGAACTTACTCTATTGACCCAAGCAGTTTCCCAACTAAGTATTCGTCAGTTAACAGTTCCATTACTACACACTTTTGAATTGTCTAATTTTAGGTTGATGTCATAAAGTTGGGCTATTGGAAAATACCGTTTGATCGACTCACTGTCTAATGGGAATGAGCCCGATGAGGGTTGCAAGTTAACTTCACGAGATATTTTCAAAAAAATTGTCAGGACTGTTTTTGGAAGTTTGTGAGCTAGTTGCGCGGTACTTACCACTGGGCGGTAACACGAGCACTTATGGAAACTGCAAGATACGGTGCTGAGAGCCAACTTTATTGGCCCAATCAGCTTCACAATAAAGTACCTCTCGTGGGCTTACTGAAAGGACTTCACGTAAGTTGACCGTTCCATTCCTTCACACTTTTGAGTTCTCTAGTTTTAGGTTGATGTCATAAAAGTTGGGCTATTGTAACATTCAGTTTGTTCAACTCATTATCCAATGGAATGCATCCGATGGGGTTTGCAAGTTTGATGGAAATGCGTCTGATGTGAGTTACAAGTTTGTTCCATCTTGACTCAACTTTATAAGGTTGGGCTATTGGAACATACTGTTTCTTTGACTCATTGTATGATGGAAATGCGTCTGATGTGAGTTACAAGTTTGTTCCACGAGATAATGTCAAAATTTTTCTGACTTTTTTTTAAGTTTGTGAGTTAGTGGTTCGATTATCACCACTGAAAGAGATAACACTTGCATTGACCTGATTTCCATTATGAAAAATATACTGACAAAATAGTCAAAGCAGGATAAATATATAATTTTTTTAAAGTGCGAGAGAAATAAAAAACATTTCCAGTATAAAAAATTTATTCAGTACTGAATAAATTTTTATGGTTACTGAGAAAATTAGTATAGCAGTACTGACAAAATATATCAAGAGAAGTATTTTTATTCAGTACTGGAGAAATCTTTTATAGGAAAATTGTATAAGGAGGAGAAATCGTTTGTATGACGTCAGTATGAAGCACTTTATAGTAGTTTTTTATGGTCAATTGATAATTTTAACATTTCGTTTTGTGTCATTCATCTTAATTCATTGTGAAAATAATTTAAATAATGAATAATTATGTTAAGTTTATTTTTTTTAAATTTATTGTAGTAGATTTAAAGTGTTTTTTATCTTTTTTTTCAATAACAAAAAAAAATTTGTAATTTATTGGTTATGTTACAAGCATCTGTCAAAATATATCCACTATAAAACAAGAAAAAAGTAAAAAACGATCTCTGTCACTCTAATAGAATTTTTGATTTTTTTCTCGCTTTGGTTTTTTTTCAGTAAAAAATACTGACAATTTTTTTTTCAAAATGGAAATCAGGATTAATCTGTTTTGATTATTTTATATTTTAGTGTTTTTGTTGTTGTATTAGCTGAGAGTTAGATCATAGTGATGGTAGTGGTTAGATTATATATAATTTTTATGATTTTTGAGCAGTTTCACAACTAAGTACTTCTCGTGAGTTTATTAAAAGTACTCGTCAGTTGACCGTCCCATTCCTGCACATTTTTGAATTCTCTTATTTTAAGTTGATGTCATAAAGGTATGGCTATTGGAACATACCGTTTCTTTGACTCATTGTATGATGGAAATGCGTCCGATGAGATTTACAAGTTTGTGCCACGAGATAATGTCAAAATTTTTCTGACTTTTTTTGAAGTTTGTGAGCTAGCGGTTTGGTTGTCACCACTGAAAGAGATAACACGAGCACTTATGGAAGGTGTAAGATACAGAGTTAAGATCCAACGTTATTGGTCCCAGCAGCTTCACAACTAAGTGAACTCGTGGGTTCACTTAAACTATTCGTTAGTCTAACATTATTGATCCGAGCAACTTCACAACTAAGTGCTCTCGTGGGTTCACTTAAAAGATTAGTCAGTTAACAGTCCTATTCCACACTTACGAATTCTCTAATTTTAGGTTAGTGTAATAAAGGTTGGGCTATTGGCACATACAATTGGTTCGCCTCACTAACTGATTGAAATGTGCCGAATAGAATTTAGAAGTTTGTCCCACGAGATAATTTCTGGAACCTACTCTATTGACCCAAGCAGTTTCCCAACTAAGTATTCGTCAGTTAACAGTTCCATTACTACACACTTTTGAATTGTCTAATTTTAGGTTGATGTCATAAAGTTGGGCTATTGGAAAATACCGTTTGATCGACTCACTGTCTAATGGGAATGAGCCCGATGAGGGTTACAAGTTAACTTCACGAGATATTTTCAAAAAAAATTGTCAGGACTGTTTTTGGAAGTTTGTGAGCTAGTTGCCCGGTACTTACCACTGGGCGGTAACACGAGCACTTATGGAAACTCCAAGATACGGTGCTGAGAGCCAACTTTATTGGCCCAATCAGCTTCACAACAAAGTACCTCTCGTGGGCTTACTAAAAGGACTTCACGTAAATTGACCGTTCCATTCCTTCACACTTTTGAATTCTCTAGTTTTAGGTTGATGTCATAAAAGTTGGGCTATTGCAACATTCAGTTTGTTCAACTCATTATCCAATGGAATGCACCCGATGGGGTTTACAAGTTTGCCCCACGAGATAATATCTTGAGCCAACTTTATTGGCCCAAGCAGTTTCACAACTAAGTACCTCTCGTGAGTTTATTAAAAGTACTCGTCAGTTGACCGTCCCATTCCTGCACATTTTGGAATTCTCTTATTTTGGGTTGATGCCATAAAGGTTGGGCTATTGGAATATACCGTTTCTTTGACTCATTGTATGATGGAAATGCGTCTGATGTGAGTTACAAGTTTGTTCCACGAGATAATGTCAACATTTTTTGACTTTTTTTGAAGTTTGTGAGCTAGTGGTTCGGTAATCACCACTGGAAGAGGAAGAGATAACACGAGCACTTAAGGAAGCTGTAAGATACAGAGTTAAGATCCAATATTATTGGTCCCAGCAGCTTCACAACTAAGTGAACTCGTGGGTTCACTTAAACTATTCGTTAGTCTAACATTATTGATCCCAGCAGCTTCACAACTAAGTGCCCTCGTGGGTTCACTTAAAAGATTAGTCAGTTAACAGTCCCATTCTACACTTTGGAATTCTCTAATTTTAGGTTAGTGTCATAAAGGTTGGGCTATTGGCACATACAATTGGTTCGACTCACTAACTGATTGAAATGTGCCGAATAGGATTTAGAAGTTTGCCCCACGAGATAATTTCTGGAACTTACTCTATTGACTCAAGCAGTTTCCCAACTAAGTATTCGTCAGTTAACAGTCCCATTACTACACACTTTTGAATTGTCTAATTTTTGGTTGATGTCATAAAGTTGGTCTATTGGAAAATACCGTTTGATCGACTCACTGTCTAATGGGAATGAGCCCGATGAAGGTTGCAAGTTAACTTCACGAGATATTTTCAAAAAAATTGTCAGGACTGTTTTTGGAAGTTTGTGAGCTAGTTGTCCGGTACTTACCACTGGGCGATAACACGAGCACTTATGGAAACTGCAAGATACGGTGCTGAGCACAACTTTATTGGCCCAATCAGCTTCACAATAAAGTACCTCTCGTGGGCTTACTAAAAGGACTTCACGTAAGTTGACCGTTCCATTCCTTCACACTTTTGAATTCTCTAGTTTTAGGTTGATGTCATAAAAGTTGGGCTATTGTAACATTCAGTTTGTTCAACTCATTATCCAATGGAATGCATCCGATGGGGTTTACAAGTTTGCCCCACGAGATAATATCTTGAGCCAACTTTATTGGCCCAAGCAATTTCACAACTAAGTACCTCTCGTGAGTTTATTAAAAGTACTCGTCAGTTGACCGTCCCATTCCTTGCAAATTTTTGAATTCTCTTATTTTAGGTTGATGCCATAAAGGTTGGGCTATTGGAACATACCGTTTCTTTGACTCATTGTATGATGGATATGCGTCTGATGTGAGTTACAAGTTTGTTCCACGAGATAATGTCAAAATTTGTTTGACTTTTTTTGAAGTTTGTGAGCTACTGGTTCGGTTATCACCACTGAAAGAGATAACACGAGCACTTAAGGAAGCTGTAAAATACAGAGTTAAGATTCAATCCATTATTGGTCCCAGCAGCTTCACAACTAAGTGATATCGTGGGTTCACTTAAAAGATTCGTCAGTCTAACATTATTGATCCCAGCAGCTTCACAACTAAGTGATCTCGTGGGTTCAGTTAAAAGATTAGTCAGTTAACAGTCCCATTCCACACTTTGGAATTCTCTAATTTTAGGTTAGTGTCATACAGGTTGGACTAATGGCTCATACCGTTTGTTCGACTCATTGTCCAATTGGGTAACCCGAAAATTGTTAAAAACACAATTTTTATCTCATTCATGGAACAATTTTTTGAAAACTTTTGTTAAAACAATATTTCATTCAATAATAATTTTAGTAAAAAGAAGTGAGCGAAAACAAAATCTTCTAACAACAATTCTTCAAACGAAGATTCTTCGAAAAATATTCCTCTCTAATTTTGGTAGAATAAAATATTTTCTCTTTATGATGAGTAATGCCTGATTTCCATTATGAAAAATATACTGACAAAATAGTCAAAGCAGGATAAATATATAATTGTTTTAAAGTGTGAGAGAAATAAAAAAACATTTCCAGTATAAAAAATGTATTCAATACTGAATAAATTTGTATGGTTACTGAGAAAATTATTATAGCAGTACTGACAAAATATATCAAGAGAAGTATTTTTATTCAGTACTGGAGAAATCTTTTATAGGAAAATTGTATAAGGAGGAGAAATCGTTTGTATGACGTCAGTATGAAGCACTTTATAGTAGTTATTTTATGGTCAATTGATAATTTTAACATTTCGTTTTGTGTCATTCATCTTAATTCATTGTGAAAATAATATTTATTTGTTTATTTTATCTAAATTTATTGTAGTAGATTCAAAGTGTTTTTTGTCTTTTTTTTCAATAACAAAAAAAAATTTGTAATTTATTGGTTGGTTATGTTACAAGCATTTGTCAAAATATGTCCACTATAAAACAAGAAAAAAGTAAAAAACGATCTCTGTCACTCTAATAGAATTTTTGATTTTTTTTCTCACTTTGGTTTTTTCAGTAAAAAATACTGACAATTTTTTTTTCATAATGGAAATCAGGCTTAATCTATTTTGGTTATTTTATATTTTAGTGTTTTTGTTGTTGTAATAGCTGAGAGTTAGATCATAGTGATGGTAGTGGTTAGATTATATATAATTTTTATGATTTTTGAGCAGTTTCACAACTAAGTACCTCTCGTGAGTTTATTAAAAGCAGTCGTCAGTTGACCGTCCCATTCCTGCACATTTTTGAATTCTCTTATTTTAAGTTGATGTCATAAAGGTATAGCTATTTGAACATACCGTTTCTTTGACTCATTGTATGATGGAAATGCGTCCGATGAGAGTTACAAGTTTGTTCCACGAGATAATGTCAAAATTTTTCTGACTTTTTTTGAAGTTTGTGAACTAGCGGTTTGGTTATCACCACTGAAAGAGATAACACGAGTATTTAAGGAAGCTGTAAGATACAGAGTTAAGATCCAACATTATTGGTCCCAGCAGCTTCACAACTAAGTGATATCGTGGGTTCACTTAAACTATTCGTTAGTCTAACATTATTGATCCCAGCAGCTTCACAACTAAGTGCCCTCGTGGGTTCAGTTAAAAGATTAGTCAGTTAACAGTCCCATTTCACACTTTGGAATTCTCTTATTTTAGGTTAGTGTCATAAAGGTTGGGCTATTGGCACATACAATTGGTTCGACTCACTAACTGATTGAAATGTGCCGAATAGGATTTAGAAGTTTGTCCCACGAGATAATTTCTGGAACTTACTCTATTGACCCAAGCAGTTTCCCAACTAAGTATTCGTCAGTTAACAGTTCCATTACTACACACTTTTTAATTGTCTAATTTTAGGTTGATGTCATAAAGTTGGGCTATTGGAAAATACCGTTTGATGGACTCACTGTCTAATGGGAATGAGCCCGATGAGGGTTGCAAGTTAACTTCACGAGATATTTTCAAAAAAATTGTCAGGACTGTTTTTGGAAGTTTGTGAGCTAGTTGCGCGGTACTTACCACTGGGCGGTAACACGAGCACTTATGGAAACTGCAAGATACGGTGCTGAGAGCCAACTTTATTGGCCCAATCAGCTTCACAATAAAGTACCTCTCGTGGGCTTACTAAAAGGACTTCACGTAAGTTGACCGTTCCATTCCTTCACACTTTTGAATTCTCTAGTTTTAGGTTGATGTCATAAAAGTTGGGCTATTGTAACATTCAGTTTGTTCAACTCATTATCCAATGGAATGCATCCGATGGGGTTTGCAAGTTTGCCCCATGAGATAATATCTTGAGTCAACTTTATAAGGTTGGGCTATTAGAACATACTGTTTTTTTGACTCATTGTATGATGGAAATGCGTCTGATGTGAGTTACAAGTTTGTTCCACGAGATAATGTCAAAATTTTTCTGACTTTTTTTTAAGTTTGTGAGCTAGTGGTTCGGTTATCACCACTGAAAGAGATAACACGAGCACTTAAGGAAGCTGTAAGATACAGAGTTAAGATCCAATCCATTATTGGTCCCAGCAGCTTCACAACTAAGTGATCTCGTGGGTTCACTTAAAAGATTCGGCAGTCTTACATTATTGATCCCAGCAGCTTCACAACTAAGTGATCTCGTGGGTTTAGTTAAAAGATTAGTCAGTTAACAGTCCCATTCCAAACTTTGGAATTCTCTAATTTTAGGTTAGTGTCATACAGGTTGGACTAATGGCTCATACCGTTTGTTCGACTCATTATCCAATTGGGTAACCCGAAAATTGTTAAAAACACAATTTTTATCTCATTCATGGAAAAATTTTTTGAAAACTTTTGTTAAAACAATATTTCATTCAATAATAATTTTAGTAAAAAGAAGTGAGCGAAAACAAAATCTTCTAACAACAATTCTTCAAACGAAGATTCTTCGAAAAATATTCCTCTCTAATTTTGGTAGAATAAAATATTTTCTTTTTATGATGAGTTAATGCCTGATTTCCATTATGAAAAATATACTGACAAAATAGTCAAAGCAGGATAAATATATAATTTTTTTAAAGTGCGAGAGAAATAAAAAACATTTCCAGTATAAAAAATTTCTTCAGTACTGAATAAATTTTTATGGTTACTGAGAAAATTAGTATAACAGTACTGAAAAAATATATCAAGAGAAGTATTTTTATTCAGTACTGGAGAAATCTTTTATAGGAAAATTGTATAAGGAGGAGAAATCGTTTGTATGACGTCAGCATGAAGCACTTTATAGTAGTTTTTTATGGTCAATTGATAATTTTAACATTTCGTTTTGTGTCATTCATCTTAATTCATTGTGAAAATAATATTTATTTGTTTATTTTATCTAAATTTATTGTAGTAGATTCAAAGTGTTTTTTGTCTTTTTTTTCAATAACAAAAAAAAATTTGTAATTTATTGGTTATGTTACAAGCATCTGTCAAAACATATCCACTATAAAAGAAGAAAAAAGTAAAAAACGATCTCTGTCACTCTAATAGAATTTTTGATTTTTTCTCGCTTTGGTTTTTTTTCAGTAAAAAATACTGACAATTTTTTTTCAAAATGGAAATCAGGATTAATCTGTTTTGATTATTTTATATTTTAGTGTTTTTGTTGTTGTATTAGCTGAGAGTTAGATCATAGTGATGGTAGTGGTTAGATTATATATAATTTTTATGATTTTTGAGCAGTTTCACAACTAAGTACCTCTCGTGAGTTTATTAAAAGCACTCGTCAGTTGACCGTCCCATTCCTGCACATTTTTGAATTCTCTTATTTTAAGTTGATGTCATAAAGGTATGGCTATTGGAACATACCGTTTCTTTGACTCATTGTATGATGGAAATGCGTCCGATGAGATTTACAAGTTTGTTACACGAGATAATGTCAAAATTTTTCTGACTTTTTTGAAGTTTGTGAGCTAGCGGTTTGGTTATCACCACTGAAAGAGATAACACGAGCACTTATGGAAGCTGTAAGATACAGAGTTAAGATCCAACATTATTGGTCCCAGCAGCTTCACAACTAAGTGAACTCGTGGGTTCACTTAAACTATTCGTTAGTCTAACATTATTGATCCCAGCAGCTTCACAACTAAGTGCTCTCGTGGGTTCACTTAAAAGATTAGTCAGTTAACAGTCCTATTCCACACTTTGGAATTCTCTAATTTTAGGTAGTGTCATAAAGGTTGGGCTATTGGCACATACAACTGGTTCGACTCACTAACTGATTGAAATGTGCCGAATAGGATTTAGAAGTTTGTCCCACGAGATAATTTCTGGAACTTACTCTATTGACCCAAGCAGTTTCCCAACTAAGTATTCGTCAGTTAACAGTTCCATTACTACACACTTTTGAATTGTCTAATTTTAGGTTGATGTCATAAAGTTGGGCTATTGGAAAATACCGTTTGATCGACTCACTGTCTAATGGGAATGAGCCCGATGAGGGTTGCAAGTTAACTTCACGAGATATTTTCAAAAAAATTGTCAGGACTGTTTTTGGAAGTTTGTGAGCTAGTTGCCCGGTACTTACCACTGGGCGGTAACACGAGCACTTATGGAAACTGCAAGATACGGTGCTGAGAGCCAACTTTATTGGCCCAATCAGCTTCAAAATAAAGTACCTCTCGTGGGCTTACTAAAAGGACTTCACGTAAGTTGACCGTTCCATTCCTTCACACTTTTGAATTCTCTAGTTTTAGGTTGATGTCATAAAAGTTGGGCTATTGTAACATTCAGTTTGTTCAACTCATTATCCAATGGAATGCATCCGATGGGGCTTGCAAGTTTGCCCCACGAGATAATATCTTGAGCCAACTTCATAAGGTTGGGCTATTGGAACATACTGTTTCTTTGACTCATTGTATGATGGAAATGCGTTTGATGTGAGTTACAAGTTTGTTCCACGAGATAATGTCAAAATTTTTCTGACTGTTTTTTTAAGTTTGTGAGCTAGTGGTTCGATTATCACCACTGAAAGAGATAACACTTGCATTGACCTGATTTCCATTATGAAAAATATACTGACAAAATAGTCAAAGCAGGATAAATATATAATTTTTTTAAAGTGCGAGAGAAATAAAAAACATTTCCAGTATAAAAAATTTATTCAGTACTGAATAAATTTTTATGGTTACTGAGAAAATTAATATAGCAGTACTGACAAAATATATCAAGAGAAGTATTTTTATTCAGTACTGGAGAAATCTTTTATAGGAAAATTGTATAAGGAGGAGAAATCGTTTGTATGACGTCAGTATGAAGCACTTTATAGTAGTTTTTTATGGTCAATTGATAATTTTAATATTTCGTTTTGTGTCATTCATCTTAATTCATTGTGAAAATAATTTAAATAATGAATAATTATGTTAAGTTTATTTTTTTTAAATTTATTGTAGTAGATTCAAAATGTTTTTTGTCTTTTTTTTCAATAACAAAAAAAAATTTGTAATGTATTGGTTATGTTACAAGCATCTGTCAAAATATATCCACTATAAAACAAGAAAAACGTAAAAAAAGATCTCTGTCACTCTAATAGAATTTTTGATTTTTTTCTCGCTTTGGTTTTTTTTCAGTAAAAAATACTGACAATTTTTTTTTCAAAATGGAAATCAGGATTAATCTGTTTTGATTATTTTATATTTTAGTGTTTTTGTTGTTGTATTAGCTGAGAGTTAGATCATAGTGATGGTAGTGATTAGATTATATATAATTTTTATGATTTTTGAGCAGTTTCACAACTAAGTACTTCTCGTGAGTTTATTAAAAGTACTCGTCAGTTGACCGTCCCATTCCTGCACATTTTTGAATTCTCTTATTTTAAGTTGATGTCATAAAGGTATGGCTATTGGAACATACCGTTTCTTTGACTCATTGTATGATGGAAATGCGTCCGATGAGATTTACAAGTTTGTGCCACGAGATAATGTCAAAATTTTTCTGACTTTTTTTGAAGTTTGTGAGCTAGCGGTTTGGTTATCACAACTGAAAGAGATAACACGAGCACTTATGGAAGCTGTAAGATACAGAGTTAAGATCCAACATTATTGGTCCCAGCAGCTTCACAACTAAGTGAACTCGTGGGTTCACTTAAACTATTCGTTAGTCTAACATTATTGATCCCAGCAACTTCACAACTAAGTGCTCTCGTGGGTTCAGTTAAAAGATTAGTCAGTTAACAGTCCTATTCAACACTTCGGAATTCTCTAATTTTAGGTTAGTGTCATAAAGGTTGGGCTATTGGCACATACAATTGGTTCGACTCACTAACTGATTGAAATGTGCCGAATAGGATTTAGAAGTTTGTCCCACGAGATAATTTCTGGAACCTACTCTATTGACCCAAGCAGTTTCCCAACTAAGTATTCGTCAGTTAACAGTTCCATTACTACACACTTTTGAATTGTCTAATTTTAGGTTGATGTCATAAAGTTGGGCTATTGGAAAATACCGTTTGATCGACTCACTGTCTAATGGGAATGAGCCCGATGAGGGTTGCAAGTTAACTTCACGAGATATTTTCAAAAAAAATTGTCAGGACTGTTTTTGGAAGTTTGTGAGCTAGTTGCCCGGTACTTACCACTGGACGGTAACACGAGCACTTATTGAAACTGCAAGATACGGTGCTGAGAGCCAACTTTATTGGCCCAATCAGCTTCAAAATAAAGTACCTCTCGTGGGCTTACTAAAAGGACTTCACGTAAGTTGACCGTTCCATTCCTTCACACTTGAATTCTCTAGTTTTAGGTTGATGTCATAAAAGTTGGGCTATTGTAACATTCAGTTTGTTCAACTCATTATCCAATGGAATGCATCCGATGGGGTTTGCAAGTTTGCCCCACGAGATAATATCTTGAGCCAACTTCATAAGGTTGGGCTATTGGAACATACTGTTTCTTTGACTCATTGTATGATGGAAATGCGTTTGATGTGAGTTACAAGTTTGTTCCACGAGATAATGTCAAAATTTTTCTGACTGTTTTTTTAAGTTTGTGAGCTAGTGGTTCGATTATCACCACTGAAAGAGATAACACTTGCATTGACCTGATTTCCATTATGAAAAATATACTGACAAAATAGTCAAAGCAGGATAAATATATAATTTTTTTAAAGTGCGAGAGAAATAAAAAACATTTCCAGTATAAAAAATTTATTCAGTACTGAATCAATTTTTATGGTTACTGAGAAAATTAATATAGCAGTACTGACAAAATATATCAAGAGAAGTATTTTTATTCAGTACTGGAGAAATCTTTTATAGGAAAATTGTATAAGGAGGAGAAATCGTTTGTATGACGTCAGTATGAAGCACTTTATAGTAGTTTTTTATGGTCAATTGATAATTTTAACATTTCGTTTTGTGTCATTTATCTTAATTCATTGTGAAAATAATTTAAATAATGAATAATTATGTTAAGTTTATTTTTTTTAAATTTATTGTAGTAGATTCAAAATGTTTTTTGTCTTTTTTTTCAATAACAAAAAAAATTTGTAATTTATTGGTTATGTTACAAGCATCTGTCAAAATATATCCACTATAAAACAAGAAAAAAGTAAAAAACGATCTCTGTCACTCTAATAGAATTTTTGATTTTTTCTCGCTTTGGTTTTTTTCAGTAAAAAATACTGACAATTTTTTTTCAAAATGGAAATCAGGATTAATCTGTTTTGATTATTTTATATTTTAGTGTTTTTGTTGTTGTATTAGCTGAGAGTTAGATCATAGTGATGGTAGTGGTTAGATTATATATAATTTTTATGATTTTTGAGCAGTTTCACAACTAAGTACCTCTCGTGAGTTTATTAAAAGCACTCGTCAGTTGACCGTCCCATTCCTGCACATTTTTGAATTCTCTTATTTTAAGTTGATGTCATAAAGGTATGGCTATTGGAACATACCGTTTCTTTGACTCATTGTATGATGGAAATGCGTCCGATGAGATTTACAAGTTTGTTCCACGAGATAATGTCAAAATTTTTCTGCCTTCTTTTGAAGTTTGTGAGCTAGCGGTTTGGTTGTCACCACTGAAAGAGATAACACGAGCACTTATGGAAGGTGTAAGATACAGAGTTAAGATCCAACGTTATTGGTCCCAGCAGCTTCACAACTAAGTGAACTCGTGGGTTCACTTAAACTATTCGTTAGTCTAACATTATTGATCCCAGCAACTTCACAACTAAGTGCTCTCGTGGGTTCACTTAAAAGATTAGTCAGTTAACAGTCCTATTCCACACTTACGAATTCTCTAATTTTAGGTTAGTGTAATAAAGGTTGGGCTATTGGCACATACAATTGGTTCGCCTCACTAACTGATTGAAATGTGCCGAATAGAATTTAGAAGTTTGTCCCACGAGATAATTTCTGGAACTTACTCTATTGACCCAAGCAGTTTCCCAACTAAGTATTCGTCAGTTAACAGTTCCATTACTACACACTTTTGAATTGTCTAATTTTAGGTTGATGTCATAAAGTTGGGCTATTGGAAAATACCGTTTGATCGACTCACTGTCTAATGGGAATGAGCCCGATGAGGGTTGCAAGTTAACTTCACGAGATATTTTCAAAAAAAATTGTCAGGACTGTTTTTGGAAGTTTGTGAGCTAGTTGCCCGGTACTTACCACTGGGCGGTAACACGAGCACTTATGGAAACTCCAAGATACGGTGCTGAGAGCCAACTTTATTGGCCCAATCAGCTTCACAATAAAGTACCTCTCGTGGGCTTACTGAAAGGACTTCACGTAAGTTGACCGCTCCATTCCTTCACACTTTTGAATTCTCTAGTTTTAGGTTGATGTCATAAAAGTTGGGCTATTGTAACATTTAGTTTGTTCAACTCATTATCCAATGGAATGCATCCGATGGGGTTTGCAAGTTTGCCCCACGAGATAATATCTTGAGCCAACTTTATAAGGTTGGGCTATTGGAACATACTGTTTCTTTGACTCATTGTATGATGGAAATGCGTCTGATGTGAGTTACAAGTTTGTTCCACGAGATAATGTCAAAATTTTTCTGACTTTTTTTTAAGTTTGTGAGCTAGTGGTTCGATTATCGCCACTGAAAGAGATAACACTTGCATTGACCTGATTTCCATTATGAAAAATATACTGACAAAATAGTCAAAGCAGGATAAATATATAATTTTTTTAAAGTGCGAGAGAAATAAAAAACATTTCTAGTATAAAAAATTTATTCAGTACTGAATAAATTTTTATGGTTACTGAGAAAATTAGTATAGCAGTACTGACAAAATATATCAAGAGAAGTATTTTTATTCAGTACTGGAGAAATCTTTTATAGGAAAATTGTATAAGGAGGAGAAATCGTTTGTATGACGTCAGTATGAAGCACTTTATAGTAGTTTTTTATGGTCAATTGATAATTTTAATATTTCGTTTTGTGTCATTCATCTTAATTCATTGTGAAAATAATTTAAATAATGAATAATTATGTTAAGTTTATTTTTTTTAAATTTATTGTAGTAGATTCAAAATGTTTTTTGTCTTTTTTTTCAATAACAAAAAAAAATTTGTAATTTATTGGTTATGTTACAAGCATCTGTCAAAATATATCCACTATAAAACAAGAAAAACGTAAAAAAAGATCTCTGTCACTCTAATAGAATTTTTGATTTTTTTTCAGTAAAAAATACTGACAATTTTTTTTCAAAATGGAAATCAGGATTAATCTGTTTTGATTATTTTATATTTTAGTGTTTTTGTTGTTGTATTAGCTGAGAGTTAGATCATAGTGATGGTAGTGGTTAGATTATATATAATTTTTATGATTTTTGAGCAGTTTCACAACTAAGTACCTCTCGTGAGTTTATTAAAAGCATTCGTCAGTTGACCGTCCCATTCCTGCACATTTATGAATTCTCTTATTTTAAGTTGATGTCATAAAGGTATGGCTATTGGAACATACCGTTTCTTTGACTCATTGTATGATGGAAATGCGTCCGATGAGATTTACAAGTTTGTTATAGTCATTTAACAGTCCTATTCCACACTTTGAAATTCTCTAATTTTAGGTTAGTGTAATAAAGGTTGGGCTATTGGCACATACAATTGGTTCGCCTCACTAACTGATTGAAATGTGCCGAATAGAATTTAGAAGTTTGTCCCACGAGATAATTCCTGGAACCTACTCTATTGACCCAAGCAGTTTCCCAACTAAGTATTCGTCAGTTAACAGTTCCATTACTACACACTTTTGAATTGTCTAATTTTAGGTTGATGTCATAAAGTTGGGCTATTGGAAAATACCGTTTGATCGACTCACTGTCTAATGGGAATGAGCCCGATGAGGGTTGCAAGTTAACTTCACGAGATATTTTCAAAAAAATTGTCAGGACTGTTTTTGGAAGTTTGTGAGCTAGTTGCCCGGTACTTACCACTGGGCGGTAACACGAGCACTTATGGACCGTCCCATTCCTGCACATTTTTGAATTCTCTTATTTTAAGTTAATGTCATAAAGGTATGGCTATTGGAACATACCGTTTCTTTGACTCATTGTATGATGGAAATGCGTCCGATGAGATTTACAAGTTTGTTCCACGAGATAATGTCAAAATTTTTCTGACTTTTTTGAAGTTTGTGAGCTAGCGGTTTGGTTATCACAACTGAAAGAGATAACACGAGCACTCAAGGAAGCTGTAAGATACAGAGTTAAGATCCAACATTATTGGTCCCAGCAGCTTCACAACTAAGTGAACTCGTGGGTTCACTTAAACTATTCGTTAGTCTAACATTATTGATCCCAGCAACTTCACAACTAAGTGCTCTCGTGGGTTCACTTAAAAGATTAGTCAGTTAACAGTCCTATTCCACACTTTGGAATTCTCTAATTTTAGGTTAGTGTCATAAAGGTTGGGCTATTGGCACATACAATTGGTTCGACTCACTAACTGATTGAAATGTGCCGAATAGGATTTAGAAGTTTGTCCCACGAGATAATTTCTGGAATCTACTCTATTGACCCAAGCAGTTTCCCAACTAAGTATTCGTCAGTTAACAGTTCCATTACTACACACTTTTGAATTGTCTAATTTTAGGTTGATGTCATAAAGTTGGACTATTGGAAAATATCGTTTGATCGACTCACTGTCTAATGGGAATGAGCCCGATGAGGGTTGCAAGTTAACTTCACGAGATATTTTCAAAAAAATTGTCAGGACGGTTTTTGGAAGTTTGTGAGCTAGTTGCCCGGTACTTACCACTGGGCGGTAACACGAGCACTTATGGAAACTGCAAGATACGGTGCTGAGAGCCAACTTTATTGGCCCAATCAGCTTCACAATAAAGTACCTCTCGTGGGCTTACTAAAAGGACTTCACGTAAGTTGACCGTTCCATTCCTTCACACTTTTGAATTCTCTAGTTTTAGGTTGATGTCATAAAAGTTGGGCTATTGTAACATTCAGTTTGTTCAACTCATTATCCAATGGAATGCATCCGATGGGGTTTGCAAGTTTGCCCCACGAGATAATATCTTGAGCCAACTTTATAAGGTTGGGCTATTGGAACATACTGTTTCTTTGACTCATTGTATGATGGAAATGCGTCTGATGTGAGTTACAAGTTTGTTCCACGAGATAATGTCAAAATTTTTCTGACTTTTTTTTAAGTTTGTGAGTTAGTGGTTCGATTATCACCACTGAAAGAGATAACACTTGCATTGACCTGATTTCCATTATGAAAAATATACTGACAAAATAGTCAAAGCAGGATAAATATATAATTTTTTTAAAGTGCGAGAGAAATAAAAAACATTTCCAGTATAAAAAATTTATTCAGTACTGAATCAATTTTTATGGTTACTGAGAAAATTAATATAGCAGTACTGACAAAATATATCAAGAGAAGTATTTTTATTCAGTACTGGAGAAATCTTTTATAGGAAAATTGTATAAGGAGGAGAAATCGTTTGTATGACGTCAGTATGAAGCACTTTATAGTAGTTTTTTATGGTCAATTGATAATTTTAACATTTCGTTTTGTGTCATTTATCTTAATTCATTGTGAAAATAATTTAAATAATGAATAATTATGTTAAGTTTATTTTTTTTAAATTTATTGTAGTAGATTCAAAATGTTTTTTGTCTTTTTTTTCAATAACAAAAAAAATTTGTAATTTATTGGTTATGTTACAAGCATCTGTCAAAATATATCCACTATAAAACAAGAAAAAAGTAAAAAACGATCTCTGTCACTCTAATAGAATTTTTGATTTTTTCTCGCTTTGGTTTTTTTCAGTAAAAAATACTGACAATTTTTTTTCAAAATGGAAATCAGGATTAATCTGTTTTGATTATTTTATATTTTAGTGTTTTTGTTGTTGTATTAGCTGAGAGTTAGATCATAGTGATGGTAGTGGTTAGATTATATATAATTTTTATGATTTTTGAGCAGTTTCACAACTAAGTACCTCTCGTGAGTTTATTAAAAGCACTCGTCAGTTGACCGTCCCATTCCTGCACATTTTTGAATTCTCTTATTTTAAGTTGATGTCATAAAGGTATGGCTATTGGAACATACCGTTTCTTTGACTCATTGTATGATGGAAATGCGTCCGATGAGATTTACAAGTTTGTTCCACGAGATAATGTCAAAATTTTTCTGCCTTCTTTTGAAGTTTGTGAGCTAGCGGTTTGGTTGTCACCACTGAAAGAGATAACACGAGCACTTATGGAAGGTGTAAGATACAGAGTTAAGATCCAACGTTATTGGTCCCAGCAGCTTCACAACTAAGTGAACTCGTGGGTTCACTTAAACTATTCGTTAGTCTAACATTATTGATCCCAGCAACTTCACAACTAAGTGCTCTCGTGGGTTCACTTAAAAGATTAGTCAGTTAACAGTCCTATTCCACACTTACGAATTCTCTAATTTTAGGTTAGTGTAATAAAGGTTGGGCTATTGGCACATACAATTGGTTCGCCTCACTAACTGATTGAAATGTGCCGAATAGAATTTAGAAGTTTGTCCCACGAGATAATTTCTGGAACTTACTCTATTGACCCAAGCAGTTTCCCAACTAAGTATTCGTCAGTTAACAGTTCCATTACTACACACTTTTGAATTGTCTAATTTTAGGTTGATGTCATAAAGTTGGGCTATTGGAAAATACCGTTTGATCGACTCACTGTCTAATGGGAATGAGCCCGATGAGGGTTGCAAGTTAACTTCACGAGATATTTTCAAAAAAATTGTCAGGACTGTTTTTGGAAGTTTGTGAGCTAGTTGCGCGGTACTTACCACTGGGCGGTAACACGAGCACTTATGGAAACTGCAAGATACGGTGCTGAGAGCCAACTTTATTGGCCCAATCAGCTTCACAATAAAGTACCTCTCGTGGGCTTACTGAAAGGACTTCACGTAAGTTGACCGTTCCATTCCTTCACACTTTTGAGTTCTCTAGTTTTAGGTTGATGTCATAAAAGTTGGGCTATTGTAACATTCAGTTTGTTCAACTCATTATCCAATGGAATGCATCCGATGGGGTTTGCAAGTTTGATGGAAATGCGTCTGATGTGAGTTACAAGTTTGTTCCATCTTGACTCAACTTTATAAGGTTGGGCTATTGGAACATACTGTTTCTTTGACTCATTGTATGATGGAAATGCGTCTGATGTGAGTTACAAGTTTGTTCCACGAGATAATGTCAAAATTTTTCTGACTTTTTTTTAAGTTTGTGAGTTAGTGGTTCGATTATCACCACTGAAAGAGATAACACTTGCATTGACCTGATTTCCATTATGAAAAATATACTGACAAAATAGTCAAAGCAGGATAAATATATAATTTTTTTAAAGTGCGAGAGAAATAAAAAACATTTCCAGTATAAAAAATTTATTCAGTACTGAATAAATTTTTATGGTTACTGAGAAAATTAGTATAGCAGTACTGACAAAATATATCAAGAGAAGTATTTTTATTCAGTACTGGAGAAATCTTTTATAGGAAAATTGTATAAGGAGGAGAAATCGTTTGTATGACGTCAGTATGAAGCACTTTATAGTAGTTTTTTATGGTCAATTGATAATTTTAACATTTCGTTTTGTGTCATTCATCTTAATTCATTGTGAAAATAATTTAAATAATGAATAATTATGTTAAGTTTATTTTTTTTAAATTTATTGTAGTAGATTTAAAGTGTTTTTTATCTTTTTTTTCAATAACAAAAAAAAATTTGTAATTTATTGGTTATGTTACAAGCATCTGTCAAAATATATCCACTATAAAACAAGAAAAAAGTAAAAAACGATCTCTGTCACTCTAATAGAATTTTTGATTTTTTTCTCGCTTTGGTTTTTTTTCAGTAAAAAATACTGACAATTTTTTTTTCAAAATGGAAATCAGGATTAATCTGTTTTGATTATTTTATATTTTAGTGTTTTTGTTGTTGTATTAGCTGAGAGTTAGATCATAGTGATGGTAGTGGTTAGATTATATATAATTTTTATGATTTTTGAGCAGTTTCACAACTAAGTACTTCTCGTGAGTTTATTAAAAGTACTCGTCAGTTGACCGTCCCATTCCTGCACATTTTTGAATTCTCTTATTTTAAGTTGATGTCATAAAGGTATGGCTATTGGAACATACCGTTTCTTTGACTCATTGTATGATGGAAATGCGTCCGATGAGATTTACAAGTTTGTGCCACGAGATAATGTCAAAATTTTTCTGACTTTTTTTGAAGTTTGTGAGCTAGCGGTTTGGTTGTCACCACTGAAAGAGATAACACGAGCACTTATGGAAGGTGTAAGATACAGAGTTAAGATCCAACGTTATTGGTCCCAGCAGCTTCACAACTAAGTGAACTCGTGGGTTCACTTAAACTATTCGTTAGTCTAACATTATTGATCCGAGCAACTTCACAACTAAGTGCTCTCGTGGGTTCACTTAAAAGATTAGTCAGTTAACAGTCCTATTCCACACTTACGAATTCTCTAATTTTAGGTTAGTGTAATAAAGGTTGGGCTATTGGCACATACAATTGGTTCGCCTCACTAACTGATTGAAATGTGCCGAATAGAATTTAGAAGTTTGTCCCACGAGATAATTTCTGGAACCTACTCTATTGACCCAAGCAGTTTCCCAACTAAGTATTCGTCAGTTAACAGTTCCATTACTACACACTTTTGAATTGTCTAATTTTAGGTTGATGTCATAAAGTTGGGCTATTGGAAAATACCGTTTGATCGACTCACTGTCTAATGGGAATGAGCCCGATGAGGGTTACAAGTTAACTTCACGAGATATTTTCAAAAAAAATTGTCAGGACTGTTTTTGGAAGTTTGTGAGCTAGTTGCCCGGTACTTACCACTGGGCGGTAACACGAGCACTTATGGAAACTCCAAGATACGGTGCTGAGAGCCAACTTTATTGGCCCAATCAGCTTCACAACAAAGTACCTCTCGTGGGCTTACTAAAAGGACTTCACGTAAATTGACCGTTCCATTCCTTCACACTTTTGAATTCTCTAGTTTTAGGTTGATGTCATAAAAGTTGGGCTATTGCAACATTCAGTTTGTTCAACTCATTATCCAATGGAATGCACCCGATGGGGTTTACAAGTTTGCCCCACGAGATAATATCTTGAGCCAACTTTATTGGCCCAAGCAGTTTCACAACTAAGTACCTCTCGTGAGTTTATTAAAAGTACTCGTCAGTTGACCGTCCCATTCCTGCACATTTTGGAATTCTCTTATTTTGGGTTGATGCCATAAAGGTTGGGCTATTGGAATATACCGTTTCTTTGACTCATTGTATGATGGAAATGCGTCTGATGTGAGTTACAAGTTTGTTCCACGAGATAATGTCAACATTTTTTGACTTTTTTTGAAGTTTGTGAGCTAGTGGTTCGGTAATCACCACTGGAAGAGGAAGAGATAACACGAGCACTTAAGGAAGCTGTAAGATACAGAGTTAAGATCCAATATTATTGGTCCCAGCAGCTTCACAACTAAGTGAACTCGTGGGTTCACTTAAACTATTCGTTAGTCTAACATTATTGATCCCAGCAGCTTCACAACTAAGTGCCCTCGTGGGTTCACTTAAAAGATTAGTCAGTTAACAGTCCCATTCTACACTTTGGAATTCTCTAATTTTAGGTTAGTGTCATAAAGGTTGGGCTATTGGCACATACAATTGGTTCGACTCACTAACTGATTGAAATGTGCCGAATAGGATTTAGAAGTTTGCCCCACGAGATAATTTCTGGAACTTACTCTATTGACTCAAGCAGTTTCCCAACTAAGTATTCGTCAGTTAACAGTCCCATTACTACACACTTTTGAATTGTCTAATTTTTGGTTGATGTCATAAAGTTGGTCTATTGGAAAATACCGTTTGATCGACTCACTGTCTAATGGGAATGAGCCCGATGAAGGTTGCAAGTTAACTTCACGAGATATTTTCAAAAAAATTGTCAGGACTGTTTTTGGAAGTTTGTGAGCTAGTTGTCCGGTACTTACCACTGGGCGATAACACGAGCACTTATGGAAACTGCAAGATACGGTGCTGAGCACAACTTTATTGGCCCAATCAGCTTCACAATAAAGTACCTCTCGTGGGCTTACTAAAAGGACTTCACGTAAGTTGACCGTTCCATTCCTTCACACTTTTGAATTCTCTAGTTTTAGGTTGATGTCATAAAAGTTGGGCTATTGTAACATTCAGTTTGTTCAACTCATTATCCAATGGAATGCATCCGATGGGGTTTACAAGTTTGCCCCACGAGATAATATCTTGAGCCAACTTTATTGGCCCAAGCAATTTCACAACTAAGTACCTCTCGTGAGTTTATTAAAAGTACTCGTCAGTTGACCGTCCCATTCCTTGCAAATTTTTGAATTCTCTTATTTTAGGTTGATGCCATAAAGGTTGGGCTATTGGAACATACCGTTTCTTTGACTCATTGTATGATGGATATGCGTCTGATGTGAGTTACAAGTTTGTTCCACGAGATAATGTCAAAATTTGTTTGACTTTTTTTGAAGTTTGTGAGCTACTGGTTCGGTTATCACCACTGAAAGAGATAACACGAGCACTTAAGGAAGCTGTAAAATACAGAGTTAAGATTCAATCCATTATTGGTCCCAGCAGCTTCACAACTAAGTGATATCGTGGGTTCACTTAAAAGATTCGTCAGTCTAACATTATTGATCCCAGCAGCTTCACAACTAAGTGATCTCGTGGGTTCAGTTAAAAGATTAGTCAGTTAACAGTCCCATTCCACACTTTGGAATTCTCTAATTTTAGGTTAGTGTCATACAGGTTGGACTAATGGCTCATACCGTTTGTTCGACTCATTGTCCAATTGGGTAACCCGAAAATTGTTAAAAACACAATTTTTATCTCATTCATGGAACAATTTTTTGAAAACTTTTGTTAAAACAATATTTCATTCAATAATAATTTTAGTAAAAAGAAGTGAGCGAAAACAAAATCTTCTAACAACAATTCTTCAAACGAAGATTCTTCGAAAAATATTCCTCTCTAATTTTGGTAGAATAAAATATTTTCTCTTTATGATGAGTAATGCCTGATTTCCATTATGAAAAATATACTGACAAAATAGTCAAAGCAGGATAAATATATAATTGTTTTAAAGTGTGAGAGAAATAAAAAAACATTTCCAGTATAAAAAATGTATTCAATACTGAATAAATTTGTATGGTTACTGAGAAAATTATTATAGCAGTACTGACAAAATATATCAAGAGAAGTATTTTTATTCAGTACTGGAGAAATCTTTTATAGGAAAATTGTATAAGGAGGAGAAATCGTTTGTATGACGTCAGTATGAAGCACTTTATAGTAGTTATTTTATGGTCAATTGATAATTTTAACATTTCGTTTTGTGTCATTCATCTTAATTCATTGTGAAAATAATATTTATTTGTTTATTTTATCTAAATTTATTGTAGTAGATTCAAAGTGTTTTTTGTCTTTTTTTTCAATAACAAAAAAAAATTTGTAATTTATTGGTTGGTTATGTTACAAGCATTTGTCAAAATATGTCCACTATAAAACAAGAAAAAAGTAAAAAACGATCTCTGTCACTCTAATAGAATTTTTGATTTTTTTTCTCACTTTGGTTTTTTCAGTAAAAAATACTGACAATTTTTTTTTCATAATGGAAATCAGGCTTAATCTATTTTGGTTATTTTATATTTTAGTGTTTTTGTTGTTGTAATAGCTGAGAGTTAGATCATAGTGATGGTAGTGGTTAGATTATATATAATTTTTATGATTTTTGAGCAGTTTCACAACTAAGTACCTCTCGTGAGTTTATTAAAAGCAGTCGTCAGTTGACCGTCCCATTCCTGCACATTTTTGAATTCTCTTATTTTAAGTTGATGTCATAAAGGTATAGCTATTTGAACATACCGTTTCTTTGACTCATTGTATGATGGAAATGCGTCCGATGAGAGTTACAAGTTTGTTCCACGAGATAATGTCAAAATTTTTCTGACTTTTTTTGAAGTTTGTGAACTAGCGGTTTGGTTATCACCACTGAAAGAGATAACACGAGTATTTAAGGAAGCTGTAAGATACAGAGTTAAGATCCAACATTATTGGTCCCAGCAGCTTCACAACTAAGTGATATCGTGGGTTCACTTAAACTATTCGTTAGTCTAACATTATTGATCCCAGCAGCTTCACAACTAAGTGCCCTCGTGGGTTCAGTTAAAAGATTAGTCAGTTAACAGTCCCATTTCACACTTTGGAATTCTCTTATTTTAGGTTAGTGTCATAAAGGTTGGGCTATTGGCACATACAATTGGTTCGACTCACTAACTGATTGAAATGTGCCGAATAGGATTTAGAAGTTTGTCCCACGAGATAATTTCTGGAACTTACTCTATTGACCCAAGCAGTTTCCCAACTAAGTATTCGTCAGTTAACAGTTCCATTACTACACACTTTTTAATTGTCTAATTTTAGGTTGATGTCATAAAGTTGGGCTATTGGAAAATACCGTTTGATGGACTCACTGTCTAATGGGAATGAGCCCGATGAGGGTTGCAAGTTAACTTCACGAGATATTTTCAAAAAAATTGTCAGGACTGTTTTTGGAAGTTTGTGAGCTAGTTGCGCGGTACTTACCACTGGGCGGTAACACGAGCACTTATGGAAACTGCAAGATACGGTGCTGAGAGCCAACTTTATTGGCCCAATCAGCTTCACAATAAAGTACCTCTCGTGGGCTTACTAAAAGGACTTCACGTAAGTTGACCGTTCCATTCCTTCACACTTTTGAATTCTCTAGTTTTAGGTTGATGTCATAAAAGTTGGGCTATTGTAACATTCAGTTTGTTCAACTCATTATCCAATGGAATGCATCCGATGGGGTTTGCAAGTTTGCCCCATGAGATAATATCTTGAGTCAACTTTATAAGGTTGGGCTATTAGAACATACTGTTTTTTTGACTCATTGTATGATGGAAATGCGTCTGATGTGAGTTACAAGTTTGTTCCACGAGATAATGTCAAAATTTTTCTGACTTTTTTTTAAGTTTGTGAGCTAGTGGTTCGGTTATCACCACTGAAAGAGATAACACGAGCACTTAAGGAAGCTGTAAGATACAGAGTTAAGATCCAATCCATTATTGGTCCCAGCAGCTTCACAACTAAGTGATCTCGTGGGTTCACTTAAAAGATTCGGCAGTCTTACATTATTGATCCCAGCAGCTTCACAACTAAGTGATCTCGTGGGTTTAGTTAAAAGATTAGTCAGTTAACAGTCCCATTCCAAACTTTGGAATTCTCTAATTTTAGGTTAGTGTCATACAGGTTGGACTAATGGCTCATACCGTTTGTTCGACTCATTATCCAATTGGGTAACCCGAAAATTGTTAAAAACACAATTTTTATCTCATTCATGGAAAAATTTTTTGAAAACTTTTGTTAAAACAATATTTCATTCAATAATAATTTTAGTAAAAAGAAGTGAGCGAAAACAAAATCTTCTAACAACAATTCTTCAAACGAAGATTCTTCGAAAAATATTCCTCTCTAATTTTGGTAGAATAAAATATTTTCTTTTTATGATGAGTTAATGCCTGATTTCCATTATGAAAAATATACTGACAAAATAGTCAAAGCAGGATAAATATATAATTTTTTTAAAGTGCGAGAGAAATAAAAAACATTTCCAGTATAAAAAATTTCTTCAGTACTGAATAAATTTTTATGGTTACTGAGAAAATTAGTATAACAGTACTGAAAAAATATATCAAGAGAAGTATTTTTATTCAGTACTGGAGAAATCTTTTATAGGAAAATTGTATAAGGAGGAGAAATCGTTTGTATGACGTCAGCATGAAGCACTTTATAGTAGTTTTTTATGGTCAATTGATAATTTTAACATTTCGTTTTGTGTCATTCATCTTAATTCATTGTGAAAATAATATTTATTTGTTTATTTTATCTAAATTTATTGTAGTAGATTCAAAGTGTTTTTTGTCTTTTTTTTCAATAACAAAAAAAAATTTGTAATTTATTGGTTATGTTACAAGCATCTGTCAAAACATATCCACTATAAAAGAAGAAAAAAGTAAAAAACGATCTCTGTCACTCTAATAGAATTTTTGATTTTTTCTCGCTTTGGTTTTTTTTCAGTAAAAAATACTGACAATTTTTTTTCAAAATGGAAATCAGGATTAATCTGTTTTGATTATTTTATATTTTAGTGTTTTTGTTGTTGTATTAGCTGAGAGTTAGATCATAGTGATGGTAGTGGTTAGATTATATATAATTTTTATGATTTTTGAGCAGTTTCACAACTAAGTACCTCTCGTGAGTTTATTAAAAGCACTCGTCAGTTGACCGTCCCATTCCTGCACATTTTTGAATTCTCTTATTTTAAGTTGATGTCATAAAGGTATGGCTATTGGAACATACCGTTTCTTTGACTCATTGTATGATGGAAATGCGTCCGATGAGATTTACAAGTTTGTTACACGAGATAATGTCAAAATTTTTCTGACTTTTTTGAAGTTTGTGAGCTAGCGGTTTGGTTATCACCACTGAAAGAGATAACACGAGCACTTATGGAAGCTGTAAGATACAGAGTTAAGATCCAACATTATTGGTCCCAGCAGCTTCACAACTAAGTGAACTCGTGGGTTCACTTAAACTATTCGTTAGTCTAACATTATTGATCCCAGCAGCTTCACAACTAAGTGCTCTCGTGGGTTCACTTAAAAGATTAGTCAGTTAACAGTCCTATTCCACACTTTGGAATTCTCTAATTTTAGGTAGTGTCATAAAGGTTGGGCTATTGGCACATACAACTGGTTCGACTCACTAACTGATTGAAATGTGCCGAATAGGATTTAGAAGTTTGTCCCACGAGATAATTTCTGGAACTTACTCTATTGACCCAAGCAGTTTCCCAACTAAGTATTCGTCAGTTAACAGTTCCATTACTACACACTTTTGAATTGTCTAATTTTAGGTTGATGTCATAAAGTTGGGCTATTGGAAAATACCGTTTGATCGACTCACTGTCTAATGGGAATGAGCCCGATGAGGGTTGCAAGTTAACTTCACGAGATATTTTCAAAAAAATTGTCAGGACTGTTTTTGGAAGTTTGTGAGCTAGTTGCCCGGTACTTACCACTGGGCGGTAACACGAGCACTTATGGAAACTGCAAGATACGGTGCTGAGAGCCAACTTTATTGGCCCAATCAGCTTCAAAATAAAGTACCTCTCGTGGGCTTACTAAAAGGACTTCACGTAAGTTGACCGTTCCATTCCTTCACACTTTTGAATTCTCTAGTTTTAGGTTGATGTCATAAAAGTTGGGCTATTGTAACATTCAGTTTGTTCAACTCATTATCCAATGGAATGCATCCGATGGGGCTTGCAAGTTTGCCCCACGAGATAATATCTTGAGCCAACTTCATAAGGTTGGGCTATTGGAACATACTGTTTCTTTGACTCATTGTATGATGGAAATGCGTTTGATGTGAGTTACAAGTTTGTTCCACGAGATAATGTCAAAATTTTTCTGACTGTTTTTTTAAGTTTGTGAGCTAGTGGTTCGATTATCACCACTGAAAGAGATAACACTTGCATTGACCTGATTTCCATTATGAAAAATATACTGACAAAATAGTCAAAGCAGGATAAATATATAATTTTTTTAAAGTGCGAGAGAAATAAAAAACATTTCCAGTATAAAAAATTTATTCAGTACTGAATAAATTTTTATGGTTACTGAGAAAATTAATATAGCAGTACTGACAAAATATATCAAGAGAAGTATTTTTATTCAGTACTGGAGAAATCTTTTATAGGAAAATTGTATAAGGAGGAGAAATCGTTTGTATGACGTCAGTATGAAGCACTTTATAGTAGTTTTTTATGGTCAATTGATAATTTTAATATTTCGTTTTGTGTCATTCATCTTAATTCATTGTGAAAATAATTTAAATAATGAATAATTATGTTAAGTTTATTTTTTTTAAATTTATTGTAGTAGATTCAAAATGTTTTTTGTCTTTTTTTTCAATAACAAAAAAAAATTTGTAATGTATTGGTTATGTTACAAGCATCTGTCAAAATATATCCACTATAAAACAAGAAAAACGTAAAAAAAGATCTCTGTCACTCTAATAGAATTTTTGATTTTTTTCTCGCTTTGGTTTTTTTTCAGTAAAAAATACTGACAATTTTTTTTTCAAAATGGAAATCAGGATTAATCTGTTTTGATTATTTTATATTTTAGTGTTTTTGTTGTTGTATTAGCTGAGAGTTAGATCATAGTGATGGTAGTGATTAGATTATATATAATTTTTATGATTTTTGAGCAGTTTCACAACTAAGTACTTCTCGTGAGTTTATTAAAAGTACTCGTCAGTTGACCGTCCCATTCCTGCACATTTTTGAATTCTCTTATTTTAAGTTGATGTCATAAAGGTATGGCTATTGGAACATACCGTTTCTTTGACTCATTGTATGATGGAAATGCGTCCGATGAGATTTACAAGTTTGTGCCACGAGATAATGTCAAAATTTTTCTGACTTTTTTTGAAGTTTGTGAGCTAGCGGTTTGGTTATCACAACTGAAAGAGATAACACGAGCACTTATGGAAGCTGTAAGATACAGAGTTAAGATCCAACATTATTGGTCCCAGCAGCTTCACAACTAAGTGAACTCGTGGGTTCACTTAAACTATTCGTTAGTCTAACATTATTGATCCCAGCAACTTCACAACTAAGTGCTCTCGTGGGTTCAGTTAAAAGATTAGTCAGTTAACAGTCCTATTCAACACTTCGGAATTCTCTAATTTTAGGTTAGTGTCATAAAGGTTGGGCTATTGGCACATACAATTGGTTCGACTCACTAACTGATTGAAATGTGCCGAATAGGATTTAGAAGTTTGTCCCACGAGATAATTTCTGGAACCTACTCTATTGACCCAAGCAGTTTCCCAACTAAGTATTCGTCAGTTAACAGTTCCATTACTACACACTTTTGAATTGTCTAATTTTAGGTTGATGTCATAAAGTTGGGCTATTGGAAAATACCGTTTGATCGACTCACTGTCTAATGGGAATGAGCCCGATGAGGGTTGCAAGTTAACTTCACGAGATATTTTCAAAAAAAATTGTCAGGACTGTTTTTGGAAGTTTGTGAGCTAGTTGCCCGGTACTTACCACTGGACGGTAACACGAGCACTTATTGAAACTGCAAGATACGGTGCTGAGAGCCAACTTTATTGGCCCAATCAGCTTCAAAATAAAGTACCTCTCGTGGGCTTACTAAAAGGACTTCACGTAAGTTGACCGTTCCATTCCTTCACACTTGAATTCTCTAGTTTTAGGTTGATGTCATAAAAGTTGGGCTATTGTAACATTCAGTTTGTTCAACTCATTATCCAATGGAATGCATCCGATGGGGTTTGCAAGTTTGCCCCACGAGATAATATCTTGAGCCAACTTCATAAGGTTGGGCTATTGGAACATACTGTTTCTTTGACTCATTGTATGATGGAAATGCGTTTGATGTGAGTTACAAGTTTGTTCCACGAGATAATGTCAAAATTTTTCTGACTGTTTTTTTAAGTTTGTGAGCTAGTGGTTCGATTATCACCACTGAAAGAGATAACACTTGCATTGACCTGATTTCCATTATGAAAAATATACTGACAAAATAGTCAAAGCAGGATAAATATATAATTTTTTTAAAGTGCGAGAGAAATAAAAAACATTTCCAGTATAAAAAATTTATTCAGTACTGAATCAATTTTTATGGTTACTGAGAAAATTAATATAGCAGTACTGACAAAATATATCAAGAGAAGTATTTTTATTCAGTACTGGAGAAATCTTTTATAGGAAAATTGTATAAGGAGGAGAAATCGTTTGTATGACGTCAGTATGAAGCACTTTATAGTAGTTTTTTATGGTCAATTGATAATTTTAACATTTCGTTTTGTGTCATTTATCTTAATTCATTGTGAAAATAATTTAAATAATGAATAATTATGTTAAGTTTATTTTTTTTAAATTTATTGTAGTAGATTCAAAATGTTTTTTGTCTTTTTTTTCAATAACAAAAAAAATTTGTAATTTATTGGTTATGTTACAAGCATCTGTCAAAATATATCCACTATAAAACAAGAAAAAAGTAAAAAACGATCTCTGTCACTCTAATAGAATTTTTGATTTTTTCTCGCTTTGGTTTTTTTCAGTAAAAAATACTGACAATTTTTTTTCAAAATGGAAATCAGGATTAATCTGTTTTGATTATTTTATATTTTAGTGTTTTTGTTGTTGTATTAGCTGAGAGTTAGATCATAGTGATGGTAGTGGTTAGATTATATATAATTTTTATGATTTTTGAGCAGTTTCACAACTAAGTACCTCTCGTGAGTTTATTAAAAGCACTCGTCAGTTGACCGTCCCATTCCTGCACATTTTTGAATTCTCTTATTTTAAGTTGATGTCATAAAGGTATGGCTATTGGAACATACCGTTTCTTTGACTCATTGTATGATGGAAATGCGTCCGATGAGATTTACAAGTTTGTTCCACGAGATAATGTCAAAATTTTTCTGCCTTCTTTTGAAGTTTGTGAGCTAGCGGTTTGGTTGTCACCACTGAAAGAGATAACACGAGCACTTATGGAAGGTGTAAGATACAGAGTTAAGATCCAACGTTATTGGTCCCAGCAGCTTCACAACTAAGTGAACTCGTGGGTTCACTTAAACTATTCGTTAGTCTAACATTATTGATCCCAGCAACTTCACAACTAAGTGCTCTCGTGGGTTCACTTAAAAGATTAGTCAGTTAACAGTCCTATTCCACACTTACGAATTCTCTAATTTTAGGTTAGTGTAATAAAGGTTGGGCTATTGGCACATACAATTGGTTCGCCTCACTAACTGATTGAAATGTGCCGAATAGAATTTAGAAGTTTGTCCCACGAGATAATTTCTGGAACTTACTCTATTGACCCAAGCAGTTTCCCAACTAAGTATTCGTCAGTTAACAGTTCCATTACTACACACTTTTGAATTGTCTAATTTTAGGTTGATGTCATAAAGTTGGGCTATTGGAAAATACCGTTTGATCGACTCACTGTCTAATGGGAATGAGCCCGATGAGGGTTGCAAGTTAACTTCACGAGATATTTTCAAAAAAATTGTCAGGACTGTTTTTGGAAGTTTGTGAGCTAGTTGCGCGGTACTTACCACTGGGCGGTAACACGAGCACTTATGGAAACTGCAAGATACGTTGCTGAGAGCCAACTTTATTGGCCCAATCAGCTTCACAATAAAGTACCTCTCGTGGGCTTACTGAAAGGACTTCACGTAAGTTGACCGATCCATTCCTTCACACTTTTGAGTTCTCTAGTTTTAGGTTGATGTCATAAAAGTTGGGCTATTGTAACATTCAGTTTGTTCAACTCATTATCCAATGGAATGCATCCGATGGGGTTTGCAAGTTTGATGGAAATGCGTCTGATGTGAGTTACAAGTTTGTTCCATCTTGACTCAACTTTATAAGGTTGGGCTATTGGAACATACTGTTTCTTTGACTCATTGTATGATGGAAATGCGTCTGATGTGAGTTACAAGTTTGTTCCACGAGATAATGTCAAAATTTTTCTGACTTTTTTTTAAGTTTGTGAGTTAGTGGTTCGATTATCACCACTGAAAGAGATAACACTTGCATTGACCTGATTTCCATTATGAAAAATATACTGACAAAATAGTCAAAGCAGGATAAATATATAATTTTTTTAAAGTGCGAGAGAAATAAAAAACATTTCCAGTATAAAAAATTTATTCAGTACTGAATAAATTTTTATGGTTACTGAGAAAATTAGTATAGCAGTACTGACAAAATATATCAAGAGAAGTATTTTTATTCAGTACTGGAGAAATCTTTTATAGGAAAATTGTATAAGGAGGAGAAATCGTTTGTATGACGTCAGTATGAAGCACTTTATAGTAGTTTTTTATGGTCAATTGATAATTTTAACATTTCGTTTTGTGTCATTCATCTTAATTCATTGTGAAAATAATTTAAATAATGAATAATTATGTTAAGTTTATTTTTTTTAAATTTATTGTAGTAGATTTAAAGTGTTTTTTATCTTTTTTTTCAATAACAAAAAAAAATTTGTAATTTATTGGTTATGTTACAAGCATCTGTCAAAATATATCCACTATAAAACAAGAAAAAAGTAAAAAACGATCTCTGTCACTCTAATAGAATTTTTGATTTTTTTCTCGCTTTGGTTTTTTTTCAGTAAAAAATACTGACAATTTTTTTTTCAAAATGGAAATCAGGATTAATCTGTTTTGATTATTTTATATTTTAGTGTTTTTGTTGTTGTATTAGCTGAGAGTTAGATCATAGTGATGGTAGTGGTTAGATTATATATAATTTTTATGATTTTTGAGCAGTTTCACAACTAAGTACTTCTCGTGAGTTTATTAAAAGTACTCGTCAGTTGACCGTCCCATTCCTGCACATTTTTGAATTCTCTTATTTTAAGTTGATGTCATAAAGGTATGGCTATTGGAACATACCGTTTCTTTGACTCATTGTATGATGGAAATGCGTCCGATGAGATTTACAAGTTTGTGCCACGAGATAATGTCAAAATTTTTCTGACTTTTTTTGAAGTTTGTGAGCTAGCGGTTTGGTTGTCACCACTGAAAGAGATAACACGAGCACTTATGGAAGGTGTAAGATACAGAGTTAAGATCCAACGTTATTGGTCCCAGCAGCTTCACAACTAAGTGAACTCGTGGGTTCACTTAAACTATTCGTTAGTCTAACATTATTGATCCGAGCAACTTCACAACTAAGTGCTCTCGTGGGTTCACTTAAAAGATTAGTCAGTTAACAGTCCTATTCCACACTTACGAATTCTCTAATTTTAGGTTAGTGTAATAAAGGTTGGGCTATTGGCACATACAATTGGTTCGCCTCACTAACTGATTGAAATGTGCCGAATAGAATTTAGAAGTTTGTCCCACGAGATAATTTCTGGAACCTACTCTATTGACCCAAGCAGTTTCCCAACTAAGTATTCGTCAGTTAACAGTTCCATTACTACACACTTTTGAATTGTCTAATTTTAGGTTGATGTCATAAAGTTGGGCTATTGGAAAATACCGTTTGATCGACTCACTGTCTAATGGGAATGAGCCCGATGAGGGTTGCAAGTTAACTTCACGAGATATTTTCAAAAAAAATTGTCAGGACTGTTTTTGGAAGTTTGTGAGCTAGTTGCCCGGTACTTACCACTGGGCGGTAACACGAGCACTTATGGAAACTCCAAGATACGGTGCTGAGAGCCAACTTTATTGGCCCAATCAGCTTCACAACAAAGTACCTCTCGTGGGCTTATTAAAAGGACTTCACGTAAATTGACCGTTCCATTCCTTCACACTTTTGAATTCTCTAGTTTTAGGTTGATGTCATAAAAGTTGGGCTATTGCAACATTCAGTTTGTTCAACTCATTATCCAATGGAATGCACCCGATGGGGTTTACAAGTTTGCCCCACGAGATAATATCTTGAGCCAACTTTATTGGCCCAAGCAGTTTCACAACTAAGTACCTCTCGTGAGTTTATTAAAAGTACTCGTCAGTTGACCGTCCCATTCCTGCACATTTTGGAATTCTCTTATTTTGGGTTGATGCCATAAAGGTTGGGCTATTGGAATATACCGTTTCTTTGACTCATTGTATGATGGAAATGCGTCTGATGTGAGTTACAAGTTTGTTCCACGAGATAATGTCAACATTTTTTGACTTTTTTTGAAGTTTGTGAGCTAGTGGTTCGGTAATCACCACTGGAAGAGGAAGAGATAACACGAGCACTTAAGGAAGCTGTAAGATACAGAGTTAAGATCCAATATTATTGGTCCCAGCAGCTTCACAACTAAGTGAACTCGTGGGTTCACTTAAACTATTCGTTAGTCTAACATTATTGATCCCAGCAGCTTCACAACTAAGTGCCCTCGTGGGTTCACTTAAAAGATTAGTCAGTTAACAGTCCCATTCTACACTTTGGAATTCTCTAATTTTAGGTTAGTGTCATAAAGGTTGGGCTATTGGCACATACAATTGGTTCGACTCACTAACTGATTGAAATGTGCCGAATAGGATTTAGAAGTTTGCCCCACGAGATAATTTCTGGAACTTACTCTATTGACTCAAGCAGTTTCCCAACTAAGTATTCGTCAGTTAACAGTCCCATTACTACACACTTTTGAATTGTCTAATTTTTGGTTGATGTCATAAAGTTGGTCTATTGGAAAATACCGTTTGATCGACTCACTGTCTAATGGGAATGAGCCCGATGAAGGTTGCAAGTTAACTTCACGAGATATTTTCAAAAAAATTGTCAGGACTGTTTTTGGAAGTTTGTGAGCTAGTTGTCCGGTACTTACCACTGGGCGATAACACGAGCACTTATGGAAACTGCAAGATACGGTGCTGAGCACAACTTTATTGGCCCAATCAGCTTCACAATAAAGTACCTCTCGTGGGCTTACTAAAAGGACTTCACGTAAGTTGACCGTTCCATTCCTTCACACTTTTGAATTCTCTAGTTTTAGGTTGATGTCATAAAAGTTGGGCTATTGTAACATTCAGTTTGTTCAACTCATTATCCAATGGAATGCATCCGATGGGGTTTACAAGTTTGCCCCACGAGATAATATCTTGAGCCAACTTTATTGGCCCAAGCAATTTCACAACTAAGTACCTCTCGTGAGTTTATTAAAAGTACTCGTCAGTTGACCGTCCCATTCCTTGCAAATTTTTGAATTCTCTTATTTTAGGTTGATGCCATAAAGGTTGGGCTATTGGAACATACCGTTTCTTTGACTCATTGTATGATGGATATGCGTCTGATGTGAGTTACAAGTTTGTTCCACGAGATAATGTCAAAATTTGTTTGACTTTTTTTGAAGTTTGTGAGCTACTGGTTCGGTTATCACCACTGAAAGAGATAACACGAGCACTTAAGGAAGCTGTAAAATACAGAGTTAAGATTCAATCCATTATTGGTCCCAGCAGCTTCACAACTAAGTGATATCGTGGGTTCACTTAAAAGATTCGTCAGTCTAACATTATTGATCCCAGCAGCTTCACAACTAAGTGATCTCGTGGGTTCAGTTAAAAGATTAGTCAGTTAACAGTCCCATTCCACACTTTGGAATTCTCTAATTTTAGGTTAGTGTCATACAGGTTGGACTAATGGCTCATACCGTTTGTTCGACTCATTGTCCAATTGGGTAACCCGAAAATTGTTAAAAACACAATTTTTATCTCATTCATGGAACAATTTTTTGAAAACTTTTGTTAAAACAATATTTCATTCAATAATAATTTTAGTAAAAAGAAGTGAGCGAAAACAAAATCTTCTAACAACAATTCTTCAAACGAAGATTCTTCGAAAAATATTCCTCTCTAATTTTGGTAGAATAAAATATTTTCTCTTTATGATGAGTAATGCCTGATTTCCATTATGAAAAATATACTGACAAAATAGTCAAAGCAGGATAAATATATAATTGTTTTAAAGTGTGAGAGAAATAAAAAAACATTTCCAGTATAAAAAATGTATTCAATACTGAATAAATTTGTATGGTTACTGAGAAAATTATTATAGCAGTACTGACAAAATATATCAAGAGAAGTATTTTTATTCAGTACTGGAGAAATCTTTTATAGGAAAATTGTATAAGGAGGAGAAATCGTTTGTATGACGTCAGTATGAAGCACTTTATAGTAGTTATTTTATGGTCAATTGATAATTTTAACATTTCGTTTTGTGTCATTCATCTTAATTCATTGTGAAAATAATATTTATTTGTTTATTTTATCTAAATTTATTGTAGTAGATTCAAAGTGTTTTTTGTCTTTTTTTTCAATAACAAAAAAAAATTTGTAATTTATTGGTTGGTTATGTTACAAGCATTTGTCAAAATATGTCCACTATAAAACAAGAAAAAAGTAAAAAACGATCTCTGTCACTCTAATAGAATTTTTGATTTTTTTTCTCACTTTGGTTTTTTCAGTAAAAAATACTGACAATTTTTTTTTCATAATGGAAATCAGGCTTAATCTATTTTGGTTATTTTATATTTTAGTGTTTTTGTTGTTGTAATAGCTGAGAGTTAGATCATAGTGATGGTAGTGGTTAGATTATATATAATTTTTATGATTTTTGAGCAGTTTCACAACTAAGTACCTCTCGTGAGTTTATTAAAAGCAGTCGTCAGTTGACCGTCCCATTCCTGCACATTTTTGAATTCTCTTATTTTAAGTTGATGTCATAAAGGTATAGCTATTTGAACATACCGTTTCTTTGACTCATTGTATGATGGAAATGCGTCCGATGAGAGTTACAAGTTTGTTCCACGAGATAATGTCAAAATTTTTCTGACTTTTTTTGAAGTTTGTGAACTAGCGGTTTGGTTATCACCACTGAAAGAGATAACACGAGTATTTAAGGAAGCTGTAAGATACAGAGTTAAGATCCAACATTATTGGTCCCAGCAGCTTCACAACTAAGTGATATCGTGGGTTCACTTAAACTATTCGTTAGTCTAACATTATTGATCCCAGCAGCTTCACAACTAAGTGCCCTCGTGGGTTCAGTTAAAAGATTAGTCAGTTAACAGTCCCATTTCACACTTTGGAATTCTCTTATTTTAGGTTAGTGTCATAAAGGTTGGGCTATTGGCACATACAATTGGTTCGACTCACTAACTGATTGAAATGTGCCGAATAGGATTTAGAAGTTTGTCCCACGAGATAATTTCTGGAACTTACTCTATTGACCCAAGCAGTTTCCCAACTAAGTATTCGTCAGTTAACAGTTCCATTACTACACACTTTTTAATTGTCTAATTTTAGGTTGATGTCATAAAGTTGGGCTATTGGAAAATACCGTTTGATGGACTCACTGTCTAATGGGAATGAGCCCGATGAGGGTTGCAAGTTAACTTCACGAGATATTTTCAAAAAAATTGTCAGGACTGTTTTTGGAAGTTTGTGAGCTAGTTGCGCGGTACTTACCACTGGGCGGTAACACGAGCACTTATGGAAACTGCAAGATACGGTGCTGAGAGCCAACTTTATTGGCCCAATCAGCTTCACAATAAAGTACCTCTCGTGGGCTTACTAAAAGGACTTCACGTAAGTTGACCGTTCCATTCCTTCACACTTTTGAATTCTCTAGTTTTAGTTGATGTCATAAAAGTTGGGCTATTGTAACATTCAGTTTGTTCAACTCATTATCCAATGGAATGCATCCGATGGGGTTTGCAAGTTTGCCCCATGAGATAATATCTTGAGTCAACTTTATAAGGTTGGGCTATTAGAACATACTGTTTTTTTGACTCATTGTATGATGGAAATGCGTCTGATGTGAGTTACAAGTTTGTTCCACGAGATAATGTCAAAATTTTTCTGACTTTTTTTTAAGTTTGTGAGCTAGTGGTTCGGTTATCACCACTGAAAGAGATAACACGAGCACTTAAGGAAGCTGTAAGATACAGAGTTAAGATCCAATCCATTATTGGTCCCAGCAGCTTCACAACTAAGTGATCTCGTGGGTTCACTTAAAAGATTCGGCAGTCTTACATTATTGATCCCAGCAGCTTCACAACTAAGTGATCTCGTGGGTTTAGTTAAAAGATTAGTCAGTTAACAGTCCCATTCCAAACTTTGGAATTCTCTAATTTTAGGTTAGTGTCATACAGGTTGGACTAATGGCTCATACCGTTTGTTCGACTCATTATCCAATTGGGTAACCCGAAAATTGTTAAAAACACAATTTTTATCTCATTCATGGAACAATTTTTTGAAAACTTTTGTTAAAACAATATTTCATTCAATAATAATTTTAGTAAAAAGAAGTGAGCGAAAACAAAATCTTCTAACAACAATTCTTCAAACGAAGATTCTTCGAAAAATATTCCTCTCTAATTTTGGTAGAATAAAATATTTTCTTTTTATGATGAGTTAATGCCTGATTTCCATTATGAAAAATATACTGACAAAATAGTCAAAGCAGGATAAATATATAATTTTTTTAAAGTGCGAGAGAAATAAAAAACATTTCCAGTATAAAAAATTTCTTCAGTACTGAATAAATTTTTATGGTTACTGAGAAAATTAGTATAACAGTACTGAAAAAATATATCAAGAGAAGTATTTTTATTCAGTACTGGAGAAATCTTTTATAGGAAAATTGTATAAGGAGGAGAAATCGTTTGTATGACGTCAGCATGAAGCACTTTATAGTAGTTTTTTATGGTCAATTGATAATTTTAACATTTCGTTTTGTGTCATTCATCTTAATTCATTGTGAAAATAATATTTATTTGTTTATTTTATCTAAATTTATTGTAGTAGATTCAAAGTGTTTTTTGTCTTTTTTTTCAATAACAAAAAAAAATTTGTAATTTATTGGTTATGTTACAAGCATCTGTCAAAACATATCCACTATAAAAGAAGAAAAAAGTAAAAAACGATCTCTGTCACTCTAATAGAATTTTTGATTTTTTCTCGCTTTGGTTTTTTTTCAGTAAAAAATACTGACAATTTTTTTTCAAAATGGAAATCAGGATTAATCTGTTTTGATTATTTTATATTTTAGTGTTTTTGTTGTTGTATTAGCTGAGAGTTAGATCATAGTGATGGTAGTGGTTAGATTATATATAATTTTTATGATTTTTGAGCAGTTTCACAACTAAGTACCTCTCGTGAGTTTATTAAAAGCACTCGTCAGTTGACCGTCCCATTCCTGCACATTTTTGAATTCTCTTATTTTAAGTTGATGTCATAAAGGTATGGCTATTGGAACATACCGTTTCTTTGACTCATTGTATGATGGAAATGCGTCCGATGAGATTTACAAGTTTGTGCCACGAGATAATGTCAAAATTTTTCTGACTTTTTTTGAAGTTTGTGAGCTAGCGGTTTGGTTATCACAACTGAAAGAGATAACACGAGCACTTAAGGAAGCTGTAAGATACAGAGTTAAGATCCAACATTATTGGTCCCAGCAGCTTCACAACTAAGTGAACTCGTGGGTTCACTTAAACTATTCGTTAGTCTAACATTATTGATCCCAGCAACTTCACAACTAAGTGCTCTCGTGGGTTCAGTTAAAAGATTAGTCAGTTAACAGTCCTATTCAACACTTCGGAATTCTCTAATTTTAGGTTAGTGTCATAAAGGTTGGGCTATTGGCACATACAATTGGTTCGACTCACTAACTGATTGAAATGTGCCGAATAGGATTTAGAAGTTTGTCCCACGAGATAATTTCTGGAACCTACTCTATTGACCCAAGCAGTTTCCCAACTAAGTATTCGTCAGTTAACAGTTCCATTACTACACACTTTTGAATTGTCTAATTTTAGGTTGATGTCATAAAGTTGGGCTATTGGAAAATACCGTTTGATCGACTCACTGTCTAATGGGAATGAGCCCGATGAGGGTTGCAAGTTAACTTCACGAGATATTTTCAAAAAAAATTGTCAGGACTGTTTTTGGAAGTTTGTGAGCTAGTTGCCCGGTACTTACCACTGGACGGTAACACGAGCACTTATTGAAACTGCAAGATACGGTGCTGAGAGCCAACTTTATTGGCCCAATCAGCTTCAAAATAAAGTACCTCTCGTGGGCTTACTAAAAGGACTTCACGTAAGTTGACCGTTCCATTCCTTCACACTTGAATTCTCTAGTTTTAGGTTGATGTCATAAAAGTTGGGCTATTGTAACATTCAGTTTGTTCAACTCATTATCCAATGGAATGCATCCGATGGGGTTTGCAAGTTTGCCCCACGAGATAATATCTTGAGCCAACTTCATAAGGTTGGGCTATTGGAACATACTGTTTCTTTGACTCATTGTATGATGGAAATGCGTTTGATGTGAGTTACAAGTTTGTTCCACGAGATAATGTCAAAATTTTTCTGACTGTTTTTTTAAGTTTGTGAGCTAGTGGTTCGATTATCACCACTGAAAGAGATAACACTTGCATTGACCTGATTTCCATTATGAAAAATATACTGACAAAATAGTCAAAGCAGGATAAATATATAATTTTTTTAAAGTGCGAGAGAAATAAAAAACATTTCCAGTATAAAAAATTTATTCAGTACTGAATAAATTTTTATGGTTACTGAGAAAATTAATATAGCAGTACTGACAAAATATATCAAGAGAAGTATTTTTATTCAGTACTGGAGAAATCTTTTATAGGAAAATTGTATAAGGAGGAGAAATCGTTTGTATGACGTCAGTATGAAGCACTTTATAGTAGTTTTTTATGGTCAATTGATAATTTTAATATTTCGTTTTGTGTCATTCATCTTAATTCATTGTGAAAATAATTTAAATAATGAATAATTATGTTAAGTTTATTTTTTTTAAATTTATTGTAGTAGATTCAAAATGTTTTTTGTCTTTTTTTTCAATAACAAAAAAAAATTTGTAATGTATTGGTTATGTTACAAGCATCTGTCAAAATATATCCACTATAAAACAAGAAAAACGTAAAAAAAGATCTCTGTCACTCTAATAGAATTTTTGATTTTTTTCTCGCTTTGGTTTTTTTTCAGTAAAAAATACTGACAATTTTTTTTCAAAATGGAAATCAGGATTAATCTGTTTTGATTATTTTATATTTTAGTGTTTTTGTTGTTGTATTAGCTGAGAGTTAGATCATAGTGATGGTAGTGGTTAGATTATATATAATTTTTATGATTTTTGAGCAGTTTCACAACTAAGTACCTCTCGTGAGTTTATTAAAAGCATTCGTCAGTTGACCGTCCCATTCCTGCACATTTATGAATTCTCTTATTTTAAGTTGATGTCATAAAGGTATGGCTATTGGAACATACCGTTTCTTTGACTCATTGTATGATGGAAATGCGTCCGATGAGATTTACAAGTTTGTTATAGTCATTTAACAGTCCTATTCCACACTTTGGAATTCTCTAATTTTAGGTTAGTGTAATAAAGGTTGGGCTATTGGCACATACAATTGGTTCGCCTCACTAACTGATTGAAATGTGCCGAATAGAATTTAGAAGTTTGTCCCACGAGATAATTCCTGGAACCTACTCTATTGACCCAAGCAGTTTCCCAACTAAGTATTCGTCAGTTAACAGTTCCATTACTACACACTTTTGAATTGTCTAATTTTAGGTTGATGTCATAAAGTTGGGCTATTGGAAAATACCGTTTGATCGACTCACTGTCTAATGGGAATGAGCCCGATGAGGGTTGCAAGTTAACTTCACGAGATATTTTCAAAAAAATTGTCAGGACTGTTTTTGGAAGTTTGTGAGCTAGTTGCCCGGTACTTACCACTGGGCGGTAACACGAGCACTTATGGACCGTCCCATTCCTGCACATTTTTGAATTCTCTTATTTTAAGTTAATGTCATAAAGGTATGGCTATTGGAACATACCGTTTCTTTGACTCATTGTATGATGGAAATGCGTCCGATGAGATTTACAAGTTTGTTCCACGAGATAATGTCAAAATTTTTCTGACTTTTTTGAAGTTTGTGAGCTAGCTGTTTGGTTATCACAACTGAAAGAGATAACACGAGCACTCAAGGAAGCTGTAAGATACAGAGTTAAGATCCAACATTATTGGTCCCAGCAGCTTCACAACTAAGTGAACTCGTGGGTTCACTTAAACTATTCGTTAGTCTAACATTATTGATCCCAGCAACTTCACAACTAAGTGCTCTCGTGGGTTCACTTAAAAGATTAGTCAGTTAACAGTCCTATTCCACACTTTGGAATTCTCTAATTTTAGGTTAGTGTCATAAAGGTTGGGCTATTGGCACATACAATTGGTTCGACTCACTAACTGATTGAAATGTGCCGAATAGGATTTAGAAGTTTGTCCCACGAGATAATTTCTGGAATCTACTCTATTGACCCAAGCAGTTTCCCAACTAAGTATTCGTCAGTTAACAGTTCCATTACTACACACTTTTGAATTGTCTAATTTTAGGTTGATGTCATAAAGTTGGACTATTGGAAAATATCGTTTGATCGACTCACTGTCTAATGGGAATGAGCCCGATGAGGGTTGCAAGTTAACTTCACGAGATATTTTCAAAAAAATTGTCAGGACGGTTTTTGGAAGTTTGTGAGCTAGTTGCCCGGTACTTACCACTGGGCGGTAACACGAGCACTTATGGAAACTGCAAGATACGGTGCTGAGAGCCAACTTTATTGGCCCAATCAGCTTCACAATAAAGTACCTCTCGTGGGCTTACTAAAAGGACTTCACGTAAGTTGACCGTTCCATTCCTTCACACTTTTGAATTCTCTAGTTTTAGGTTGATGTCATAAAAGTTGGGCTATTGTAACATTCAGTTTGTTCAACTCATTATCCAATGGAATGCATCCGATGGGGTTTGCAAGTTTGCCCCACGAGATAATATCTTGAGCCAACTTTATAAGGTTGGGCTATTGGAACATACTGTTTCTTTGACTCATTGTATGATGGAAATGCGTCTGATGTGAGTTACAAGTTTGTTCCACGAGATAATGTCAAAATTTTTCTGACTTTTTTTTAAGTTTGTGAGTTAGTGGTTCGATTATCACCACTGAAAGAGATAACACTTGCATTGACCTGATTTCCATTATGAAAAATATACTGACAAAATAGTCAAAGCAGGATAAATATATAATTTTTTTAAAGTGCGAGAGAAATAAAAAACATTTCCAGTATAAAAAATTTATTCAGTACTGAATCAATTTTTATGGTTACTGAGAAAATTAATATAGCAGTACTGACAAAATATATCAAGAGAAGTATTTTTATTCAGTACTGGAGAAATCTTTTATAGGAAAATTGTATAAGGAGGAGAAATCGTTTGTATGACGTCAGTATGAAGCACTTTATAGTAGTTTTTTATGGTCAATTGATAATTTTAACATTTCGTTTTGTGTCATTTATCTTAATTCATTGTGAAAATAATTTAAATAATGAATAATTATGTTAAGTTTATTTTTTTTAAATTTATTGTAGTAGATTCAAAATGTTTTTTGTCTTTTTTTTCAATAACAAAAAAAATTTGTAATTTATTGGTTATGTTACAAGCATCTGTCAAAATATATCCACTATAAAACAAGAAAAAAGTAAAAAACGATCTCTGTCACTCTAATAGAATTTTTGATTTTTTCTCGCTTTGGTTTTTTTCAGTAAAAAATACTGACAATTTTTTTTCAAAATGGAAATCAGGATTAATCTGTTTTGATTATTTTATATTTTAGTGTTTTTGTTGTTGTATTAGCTGAGAGTTAGATCATAGTGATGGTAGTGGTTAGATTATATATAATTTTTATGATTTTTGAGCAGTTTCACAACTAAGTACCTCTCGTGAGTTTATTAAAAGCACTCGTCAGTTGACCGTCCCATTCCTGCACATTTTTGAATTCTCTTATTTTAAGTTGATGTCATAAAGGTATGGCTATTGGAACATACCGTTTCTTTGACTCATTGTATGATGGAAATGCGTCCGATGAGATTTACAAGTTTGTTCCACGAGATAATGTCAAAATTTTTCTGCCTTCTTTTGAAGTTTGTGAGCTAGCGGTTTGGTTGTCACCACTGAAAGAGATAACACGAGCACTTATGGAAGGTGTAAGATACAGAGTTAAGATCCAACGTTATTGGTCCCAGCAGCTTCACAACTAAGTGAACTCGTGGGTTCACTTAAACTATTCGTTAGTCTAACATTATTGATCCCAGCAACTTCACAACTAAGTGCTCTCGTGGGTTCACTTAAAAGATTAGTCAGTTAACAGTCCTATTCCACACTTACGAATTCTCTAATTTTAGGTTAGTGTAATAAAGGTTGGGCTATTGGCACATACAATTGGTTCGCCTCACTAACTGATTGAAATGTGCCGAATAGAATTTAGAAGTTTGTCCCACGAGATAATTTCTGGAACTTACTCTATTGACCCAAGCAGTTTCCCAACTAAGTATTCGTCAGTTAACAGTTCCATTACTACACACTTTTGAATTGTCTAATTTTAGGTTGATGTCATAAAGTTGGGCTATTGGAAAATACCGTTTGATCGACTCACTGTCTAATGGGAATGAGCCCGATGAGGGTTGCAAGTTAACTTCACGAGATATTTTCAAAAAAATTGTCAGGACTGTTTTTGGAAGTTTGTGAGCTAGTTGCGCGGTACTTACCACTGGGCGGTAACACGAGCACTTATGGAAACTGCAAGATACGGTGCTGAGAGCCAACTTTATTGGCCCAATCAGCTTCACAATAAAGTACCTCTCGTGGGCTTACTGAAAGGACTTCACGTAAGTTGACCGTTCCATTCCTTCACACTTTTGAGTTCTCTAGTTTTAGGTTGATGTCATAAAAGTTGGGCTATTGTAACATTCAGTTTGTTCAACTCATTATCCAATGGAATGCATCCGATGGGGTTTGCAAGTTTGATGGAAATGCGTTTGATGTGAGTTACAAGTTTGTTCCATCTTGACTCAACTTTATAAGGTTGGGCTATTGGAACATACTGTTTCTTTGACTCATTGTATGATGGAAATGCGTCTGATGTGAGTTACAAGTTTGTTCCACGAGATAATGTCAAAATTTTTCTGACTTTTTTTTAAGTTTGTGAGTTAGTGGTTCGATTATCACCACTGAAAGAGATAACACTTGCATTGACCTGATTTCCATTATGAAAAATATACTGACAAAATAGTCAAAGCAGGATAAATATATAATTTTTTTAAAGTGCGAGAGAAATAAAAAACATTTCCAGTATAAAAAATTTATTCAGTACTGAATAAATTTTTATGGTTACTGAGAAAATTAGTATAGCAGTACTGACAAAATATATCAAGAGAAGTATTTTTATTCAGTACTGGAGAAATCTTTTATAGGAAAATTGTATAAGGAGGAGAAATCGTTTGTATGACGTCAGTATGAAGCACTTTATAGTAGTTTTTTATGGTCAATTGATAATTTTAACATTTCGTTTTGTGTCATTCATCTTAATTCATTGTGAAAATAATTTAAATAATGAATAATTATGTTAAGTTTATTTTTTTTAAATTTATTGTAGTAGATTTAAAGTGTTTTTTATCTTTTTTTTCAATAACAAAAAAAAATTTGTAATTTATTGGTTATGTTACAAGCATCTGTCAAAATATATCCACTATAAAACAAGAAAAAAGTAAAAAACGATCTCTGTCACTCTAATAGAATTTTTGATTTTTTTCTCGCTTTGGTTTTTTTTCAGTAAAAAATACTGACAATTTTTTTTTCAAAATGGAAATCAGGATTAATCTGTTTTGATTATTTTATATTTTAGTGTTTTTGTTGTTGTATTAGCTGAGAGTTAGATCATAGTGATGGTAGTGGTTAGATTATATATAATTTTTATGATTTTTGAGCAGTTTCACAACTAAGTACTTCTCGTGAGTTTATTAAAAGTACTCGTCAGTTGACCGTCCCATTCCTGCACATTTTTGAATTCTCTTATTTTAAGTTGATGTCATAAAGGTATGGCTATTGGAACATACCGTTTCTTTGACTCATTGTATGATGGAAATGCGTCCGATGAGATTTACAAGTTTGTGCCACGAGATAATGTCAAAATTTTTCTGACTTTTTTTGAAGTTTGTGAGCTAGCGGTTTGGTTGTCACCACTGAAAGAGATAACACGAGCACTTATGGAAGGTGTAAGATACAGAGTTAAGATCCAACGTTATTGGTCCCAGCAGCTTCACAACTAAGTGAACTCGTGGGTTCACTTAAACTATTCGTTAGTCTAACATTATTGATCCCAGCAACTTCACAACTAAGTGCTCTCGTGGGTTCACTTAAAAGATTAGTCAGTTAACAGTCCTATTCCACACTTACGAATTCTCTAATTTTAGGTTAGTGTAATAAAGGTTGGGCTATTGGCACATACAATTGGTTCGCCTCACTAACTGATTGAAATGTGCCGAATAGAATTTAGAAGTTTGTCCCACGAGATAATTTCTGGAACCTACTCTATTGACCCAAGCAGTTTCCCAACTAAGTATTCGTCAGTTAACAGTTCCATTACTACACACTTTTGAATTGTCTAATTTTAGGTTGATGTCATAAAGTTGGGCTATTGGAAAATACCGTTTGATCGACTCACTGTCTAATGGGAATGAGCCCGATGAGGGTTGCAAGTTAACTTCACGAGATATTTTCAAAAAAAATTGTCAGGACTGTTTTTGGAAGTTTGTGAGCTAGTTGCCCGGTACTTACCACTGGGCGGTAACACGAGCACTTATGGAAACTCCAAGATACGGTGCTGAGAGCCAACTTTATTGGCCCAATCAGCTTCACAATAAAGTACCTCTCGTGGGCTTACTGAAAGGACTTCACGTAAGTTGACCGCTCCATTCCTTCACACTTTTGAATTCTCTAGTTTTAGGTTGATGTCATAAAAGTTGGGCTATTGTAACATTTAGTTTGTTCAACTCATTATCCAATGGAATGCATCCGATGGGGTTTGCAAGTTTGCCCCACGAGATAATATCTTGAGCCAACTTTATAAGGTTGGGCTATTGGAACATACTGTTTCTTTGACTCATTGTATGATGGAAATGCGTCTGATGTGAGTTACAAGTTTGTTCCACGAGATAATGTCAAAATTTTTCTGACTTTTTTTTAAGTTTGTGAGCTAGTGGTTCGATTATCGCCACTGAAAGAGATAACACTTGCATTGACCTGATTTCCATTATGAAAAATATACTGACAAAATAGTCAAAGCAGGATAAATATATAATTTTTTTAAAGTGCGAGAGAAATAAAAAACATTTCTAGTATAAAAAATTTATTCAGTACTGAATAAATTTTTATGGTTACTGAGAAAATTAGTATAGCAGTACTGACAAAATATATCAAGAGAAGTATTTTTATTCAGTACTGGAGAAATCTTTTATAGGAAAATTGTATAAGGAGGAGAAATCGTTTGTATGACGTCAGTATGAAGCACTTTATAGTAGTTTTTTATGGTCAATTGATAATTTTAATATTTCGTTTTGTGTCATTCATCTTAATTCATTGTGAAAATAATTTAAATAATGAATAATTATGTTAAGTTTATTTTTTTTAAATTTATTGTAGTAGATTCAAAATGTTTTTTGTCTTTTTTTTCAATAACAAAAAAAAATTTGTAATTTATTGGTTATGTTACAAGCATCTGTCAAAATATATCCACTATAAAACAAGAAAAACGTAAAAAAAGATCTCTGTCACTCTAATAGAATTTTTGATTTTTTTTCAGTAAAAAATACTGACAATTTTTTTTCAAAATGGAAATCAGGATTAATCTGTTTTGATTATTTTATATTTTAGTGTTTTTGTTGTTGTATTAGCTGAGAGTTAGATCATAGTGATGGTAGTGGTTAGATTATATATAATTTTTATGATTTTTGAGCAGTTTCACAACTAAGTACCTCTCGTGAGTTTATTAAAAGCATTCGTCAGTTGACCGTCCCATTCCTGCACATTTATGAATTCTCTTATTTTAAGTTGATGTCATAAAGGTATGGCTATTGGAACATACCGTTTCTTTGACTCATTGTATGATGGAAATGCGTCCGATGAGATTTACAAGTTTGTTATAGTCATTTAACAGTCCTATTCCACACTTTGAAATTCTCTAATTTTAGGTTAGTGTAATAAAGGTTGGGCTATTGGCACATACAATTGGTTCGCCTCACTAACTGATTGAAATGTGCCGAATAGAATTTAGAAGTTTGTCCCACGAGATAATTCCTGGAACCTACTCTATTGACCCAAGCAGTTTCCCAACTAAGTATTCGTCAGTTAACAGTTCCATTACTACACACTTTTGAATTGTCTAATTTTAGGTTGATGTCATAAAGTTGGGCTATTGGAAAATACCGTTTGATCGACTCACTGTCTAATGGGAATGAGCCCGATGAGGGTTGCAAGTTAACTTCACGAGATATTTTCAAAAAAATTGTCAGGACTGTTTTTGGAAGTTTGTGAGCTAGTTGCCCGGTACTTACCACTGGGCGGTAACACGAGCACTTATGGACCGTCCCATTCCTGCACATTTTTGAATTCTCTTATTTTAAGTTAATGTCATAAAGGTATGGCTATTGGAACATACCGTTTCTTTGACTCATTGTATGATGGAAATGCGTCCGATGAGATTTACAAGTTTGTTCCACGAGATAATGTCAAAATTTTTCTGACTTTTTTGAAGTTTGTGAGCTAGCGGTTTGGTTATCACAACTGAAAGAGATAACACGAGCACTCAAGGAAGCTGTAAGATACAGAGTTAAGATCCAACATTATTGGTCCCAGCAGCTTCACAACTAAGTGAACTCGTGGGTTCACTTAAACTATTCGTTAGTCTAACATTATTGATCCCAGCAACTTCACAACTAAGTGCTCTCGTGGGTTCACTTAAAAGATTAGTCAGTTAACAGTCCTATTCCACACTTTGGAATTCTCTAATTTTAGGTTAGTGTCATAAAGGTTGGGCTATTGGCACATACAATTGGTTCGACTCACTAACTGATTGAAATGTGCCGAATAGGATTTAGAAGTTTGTCCCACGAGATAATTTCTGGAATCTACTCTATTGACCCAAGCAGTTTCCCAACTAAGTATTCGTCAGTTAACAGTTCCATTACTACACACTTTTGAATTGTCTAATTTTAGGTTGATGTCATAAAGTTGGACTATTGGAAAATATCGTTTGATCGACTCACTGTCTAATGGGAATGAGCCCGATGAGGGTTGCAAGTTAACTTCACGAGATATTTTCAAAAAAATTGTCAGGACGGTTTTTGGAAGTTTGTGAGCTAGTTGCCCGGTACTTACCACTGGGCGGTAACACGAGCACTTATGGAAACTGCAAGATACGGTGCTGAGAGCCAACTTTATTGGCCCAATCAGCTTCACAATAAAGTACCTCTCGTGGGCTTACTAAAAGGACTTCACGTAAGTTGACCGTTCCATTCCTTCACACTTTTGAATTCTCTAGTTTTAGGTTGATGTCATAAAAGTTGGGCTATTGTAACATTCAGTTTGTTCAACTCATTATCCAATGGAATGCATCCGATGGGGTTTGCAAGTTTGCCCCACGAGATAATATCTTGAGCCAACTTTATAAGGTTGGGCTATTGGAACATACTGTTTCTTTGACTCATTGTATGATGGAAATGCGTCTGATGTGAGTTACAAGTTTGTTCCACGAGATAATGTCAAAATTTTTCTGACTTTTTTTTAAGTTTGTGAGTTAGTGGTTCGATTATCACCACTGAAAGAGATAACACTTGCATTGACCTGATTTCCATTATGAAAAATATACTGACAAAATAGTCAAAGCAGGATAAATATATAATTTTTTTAAAGTGCGAGAGAAATAAAAAACATTTCCAGTATAAAAAATTTATTCAGTACTGAATCAATTTTTATGGTTACTGAGAAAATTAATATAGCAGTACTGACAAAATATATCAAGAGAAGTATTTTTATTCAGTACTGGAGAAATCTTTTATAGGAAAATTGTATAAGGAGGAGAAATCGTTTGTATGACGTCAGTATGAAGCACTTTATAGTAGTTTTTTATGGTCAATTGATAATTTTAACATTTCGTTTTGTGTCATTTATCTTAATTCATTGTGAAAATAATTTAAATAATGAATAATTATGTTAAGTTTATTTTTTTTAAATTTATTGTAGTAGATTCAAAATGTTTTTTGTCTTTTTTTTCAATAACAAAAAAAATTTGTAATTTATTGGTTATGTTACAAGCATCTGTCAAAATATATCCACTATAAAACAAGAAAAAAGTAAAAAACGATCTCTGTCACTCTAATAGAATTTTTGATTTTTTCTCGCTTTGGTTTTTTTCAGTAAAAAATACTGACAATTTTTTTTCAAAATGGAAATCAGGATTAATCTGTTTTGATTATTTTATATTTTAGTGTTTTTGTTGTTGTATTAGCTGAGAGTTAGATCATAGTGATGGTAGTGGTTAGATTATATATAATTTTTATGATTTTTGAGCAGTTTCACAACTAAGTACCTCTCGTGAGTTTATTAAAAGCACTCGTCAGTTGACCGTCCCATTCCTGCACATTTTTGAATTCTCTTATTTTAAGTTGATGTCATAAAGGTATGGCTATTGGAACATACCGTTTCTTTGACTCATTGTATGATGGAAATGCGTCCGATGAGATTTACAAGTTTGTTCCACGAGATAATGTCAAAATTTTTCTGCCTTCTTTTGAAGTTTGTGAGCTAGCGGTTTGGTTGTCACCACTGAAAGAGATAACACGAGCACTTATGGAAGGTGTAAGATACAGAGTTAAGATCCAACGTTATTGGTCCCAGCAGCTTCACAACTAAGTGAACTCGTGGGTTCACTTAAACTATTCGTTAGTCTAACATTATTGATCCCAGCAACTTCACAACTAAGTGCTCTCGTGGGTTCACTTAAAAGATTAGTCAGTTAACAGTCCTATTCCACACTTACGAATTCTCTAATTTTAGGTTAGTGTAATAAAGGTTGGGCTATTGGCACATACAATTGGTTCGCCTCACTAACTGATTGAAATGTGCCGAATAGAATTTAGAAGTTTGTCCCACGAGATAATTTCTGGAACTTACTCTATTGACCCAAGCAGTTTCCCAACTAAGTATTCGTCAGTTAACAGTTCCATTACTACACACTTTTGAATTGTCTAATTTTAGGTTGATGTCATAAAGTTGGGCTATTGGAAAATACCGTTTGATCGACTCACTGTCTAATGGGAATGAGCCCGATGAGGGTTGCAAGTTAACTTCACGAGATATTTTCAAAAAAATTGTCAGGACTGTTTTTGGAAGTTTGTGAGCTAGTTGCGCGGTACTTACCACTGGGCGGTAACACGAGCACTTATGGAAACTGCAAGATACGGTGCTGAGAGCCAACTTTATTGGCCCAATCAGCTTCACAATAAAGTACCTCTCGTGGGCTTACTGAAAGGACTTCACGTAAGTTGACCGTTCCATTCCTTCACACTTTTGAGTTCTCTAGTTTTAGGTTGATGTCATAAAAGTTGGGCTATTGTAACATTCAGTTTGTTCAACTCATTATCCAATGGAATGCATCCGATGGGGTTTGCAAGTTTGATGGAAATGCGTCTGATGTGAGTTACAAGTTTGTTCCATCTTGACTCAACTTTATAAGGTTGGGCTATTGGAACATACTGTTTCTTTGACTCATTGTATGATGGAAATGCGTCTGATGTGAGTTACAAGTTTGTTCCACGAGATAATGTCAAAATTTTTCTGACTTTTTTTTAAGTTTGTGAGTTAGTGGTTCGATTATCACCACTGAAAGAGATAACACTTGCATTGACCTGATTTCCATTATGAAAAATATACTGACAAAATAGTCAAAGCAGGATAAATATATAATTTTTTTAAAGTGCGAGAGAAATAAAAAACATTTCCAGTATAAAAAATTTATTCAGTACTGAATAAATTTTTATGGTTACTGAGAAAATTAGTATAGCAGTACTGACAAAATATATCAAGAGAAGTATTTTTATTCAGTACTGGAGAAATCTTTTATAGGAAAATTGTATAAGGAGGAGAAATCGTTTGTATGACGTCAGTATGAAGCACTTTATAGTAGTTTTTTATGGTCAATTGATAATTTTAACATTTCGTTTTGTGTCATTCATCTTAATTCATTGTGAAAATAATTTAAATAATGAATAATTATGTTAAGTTTATTTTTTTTAAATTTATTGTAGTAGATTTAAAGTGTTTTTTATCTTTTTTTTCAATAACAAAAAAAAATTTGTAATTTATTGGTTATGTTACAAGCATCTGTCAAAATATATCCACTATAAAACAAGAAAAAAGTAAAAAACGATCTCTGTCACTCTAATAGAATTTTTGATTTTTTTCTCGCTTTGGTTTTTTTTCAGTAAAAAATACTGACAATTTTTTTTTCAAAATGGAAATCAGGATTAATCTGTTTTGATTATTTTATATTTTAGTGTTTTTGTTGTTGTATTAGCTGAGAGTTAGATCATAGTGATGGTAGTGGTTAGATTATATATAATTTTTATGATTTTTGAGCAGTTTCACAACTAAGTACCTCTCGTGAGTTTATTAAAAGTACTCGTCAGTTGACCGTCCCATTCCTGCACATTTTTGAATTCTCTTATTTTAAGTTGATGTCATAAAGGTATGGCTATTGGAACATACCGTTTCTTTGACTCATTGTATGATGGAAATGCGTCCGATGAGATTTACAAGTTTGTGCCACGAGATAATGTCAAAATTTTTCTGACTTTTTTTGAAGTTTGTGAGCTAGCGGTTTGGTTGTCACCACTGAAAGAGATAACACGAGCACTTATGGAAGGTGTAAGATACAGAGTTAAGATCCAACGTTATTGGTCCCAGCAGCTTCACAACTAAGTGAACTCGTGGGTTCACTTAAACTATTCGTTAGTCTAACATTATTGATCCGAGCAACTTCACAACTAAGTGCTCTCGTGGGTTCACTTAAAAGATTAGTCAGTTAACAGTCCTATTCCACACTTACGAATTCTCTAATTTTAGGTTAGTGTAATAAAGGTTGGGCTATTGGCACATACAATTGGTTCGCCTCACTAACTGATTGAAATGTGCCGAATAGAATTTAGAAGTTTGTCCCACGAGATAATTTCTGGAACCTACTCTATTGACCCAAGCAGTTTCCCAACTAAGTATTCGTCAGTTAACAGTTCCATTACTACACACTTTTGAATTGTCTAATTTTAGGTTGATGTCATAAAGTTGGGCTATTGGAAAATACCGTTTGATCGACTCACTGTCTAATGGGAATGAGCCCGATGAGGGTTGCAAGTTAACTTCACGAGATATTTTCAAAAAAAATTGTCAGGACTGTTTTTGGAAGTTTGTGAGCTAGTTGCCCGGTACTTACCACTGGGCGGTAACACGAGCACTTATGGAAACTCCAAGATACGGTGCTGAGAGCCAACTTTATTGGCCCAATCAGCTTCACAATAAAGTACCTTTCGTGGGCTTACTGAAAGGACTTCACGTAAGTTGACCGCTCCATTCCTTCACACTTTTGAATTCTCTAGTTTTAGGTTGATGTCATAAAAGTTGGGCTATTGTAACATTTAGTTTGTTCAACTCATTATCCAATGGAATGCATCCGATGGGGTTTGCAAGTTTGCCCCACGAGATAATATCTTGAGCCAACTTTATAAGGTTGGGCTATTGGAACATACTGTTTCTTTGACTCATTGTATGATGGAAATGCGTCTGATGTGAGTTACAAGTTTGTTCCACGAGATAATGTCAAAATTTTTCTGACTTTTTTTTAAGTTTGTGAGCTAGTGGTTCGATTATCACCACTGAAAGAGATAACACGAGCATTGACCTGATTTCCATTATGAAAAATATACTGACAAAATAGTCAAAGCAGGATAAATATATAATTTTTTTAAAGTGCGAGAGAAATAAAAAACATTTCCAGTATAAAAAATTTATTCAGTACTGAATAAATTTTTATGGTTACTGAGAAAATTAGTATAGCAGTACTGACAAAATATATCAAGAGAAGTATTTTTATTCAGTACTGGAGAAATCTTTTATAGGAAAATTGTATAAGGAGGAGAAATCGTTTGTATGACGTCAGTATGAAGCACTTTATAGTAGTTTTTTATGGTCAATTGATAATTTTAATATTTCGTTTTGTGTCATTCATCTTAATTCATTGTGAAAATAATTTAAATAATGAATAATTATGTTAAGTTTATTTTTTTTAAATTTATTGTAGTAGATTCAAAATGTTTTTTGTCTTTTTTTTCAATAACAAAAAAAATTTGTAATTTATTGGTTATGTTACAAGCATCTGTCAAAATATATCCACTATAAAACAAGAAAAAAGTAAAAAACGATCTCTGTCATTCTAATAGAATTTTTGATTTTTTTCTCGCTTTGGTTTTTTTCAGTAAAAAATACTGACAATTTTTTTTCAAAATGGAAATCAGGATTAATCTGTTTTGATTATTTTATATTTTAGTGTTTTTGTTGTTGTATTAGCTGAGAGTTAGATCATAGTGATGGTAGTGGTTAGATTATATATAATTTTTATGATTTTTGAGCAGTTTCACAACTAAGTACCTCTCGTGAGTTTATTAAAAGCACTCGTCAGTTGACCGTCCCATTCCTGCACATTTTTGAATTCTCTTATTTTAAGTTGATGTCATAAAGGTATGGCTATTGGAACATACCGTTTCTTTGACTCATTGTATGATGGAAATGCGTCCGATGAGATTTACAAGTTTGTTCCACGAGATAATGTCAAAATTTTTCTGACTTTTTTTGAAGTTTGTGAGCTAGCGGTTTGGTTATCACCACTGAAAGAGATAACACGAGCACTTATGGAAGCGTTAAGATACAGAGTTAAGATCCAACATTATTGGTCCCAGCAGCTTCACAACTAAGTGAACTCGTGGGTTCACTTAAACTATTCGTTAGTCTAACATTATTGATCCCAGTAACTTCACAACTAAGTGCTCTCGTGGGTTCACTTAAAAGATTAGTCAGTTAACAGTCCTATTCCACACTTTGGAATTCTCTAATTTTAGGTTAGTGTCATAAAGGTTGGGCTATTGGCACATACAATTGGTTCGACTCACTAACTGATTGAAATGTGCCGAATAGGATTTAGAAGTTTGTCCCACGAGATAATTTCTGGAACCTACTCTATTGACCCAAGCAGTTTCCCAACTAAGTATTCGTCAGTTAACAGTTCCATTACTACACACTTTTGAATTGTCTAATTTTAGGTTGATGTCATAAAGTTGGGCTATTGGAAAATACCGTTTGATCGACTCACTGTCTAATGGGAATGAGCCCGATGAGGGTTGCAAGTTAACTTCACGAGATATTTTCAAAAAAAATTGTCAGGACTGTTTTTGGAAGTTTGTGAGCTAGTTGCCCGGTACTTACCACTGGGCGGTAACACGAGCACTTATGGAAACTCCAAGATACGGTGCTGAGAGCCAACTTTATTGGCCCAATCAGCTTCACAATAAAGTACCTTTCGTGGGCTTACTGAAAGGACTTCACGTAAGTTGACCGCTCCATTCCTTCACACTTTTGAATTCTCTAGTTTTAGGTTGATGTCATAAAAGTTGGGCTATTGTAACATTTAGTTTGTTCAACTCATTATCCAATGGAATGCATCCGATGGGGTTTGCAAGTTTGCCCCACGAGATAATATCTTGAGCCAACTTTATAAGGTTGGGCTATTGGAACATACTGTTTCTTTGACTCATTGTATGATGGAAATGCGTCTGATGTGAGTTACAAGTTTGTTCCACGAGATAATGTCAAAATTTTTCTGACTTTTTTTTAAGTTTGTGAGCTAGTGGTTCGATTATCACCACTGAAAGAGATAACACTTGCATTGACCTGATTTCCATTATGAAAAATATACTGACAAAATAGTCAAAGCAGGATAAATATATAATTTTTTTAAAGTGCGAGAGAAATAAAAAACATTTCCAGTATAAAAAATTTATTCAGTACTGAATAAATTTTTATGGTTACTGAGAAAATTAGTATAGCAGTACTGACAAAATATATCAAGAGAAGTATTTTTATTCAGTACTGGAGAAATCTTTTATAGGAAAATTGTATAAGGAGGAGAAATCGTTTGTATGACGTCAGTATGAAGCACTTTATAGTAGTTTTTTATGGTCAATTGATAATTTTAACATTTCGTTTTGTGTCATTCATCTTAATTCATTGTGAAAATAATTTAAATAATGAATAATTATGTTAAGTTTATTTTTTTTAAATTTATTGTAGTAGATTCAAAATGTTTTTTGTCTTTTTTTTCAATAACAAAAAAAATTTGTAATTTATTGGTTATGTTACAAGCATCTGTCAAAATATATCCTCTATAAAACAAGAAAAAAGTAAAAAACGATCTCTGTCACTCTAATAGAATTTTTGATTTTTTTCTCGCTTTGGTTTTTTTCAGTAAAAAATACTGACAATTTTTTTTCAAAATGGAAATCAGGATTAATCTGTTTTGATTATTTTATATTTTAGTGTTTTTGTTGTTGTATTAGCTGAGAGTTAGATCATAGTGATGGTAGTGGTTAGATTATATATAATTTTTATGATTTTTGAGCAGTTTCACAACTAAGTACCTCTCGTGAGTTTATTAAAAGCACTCGTCAGTTGACCGTCCCATTCCTGCACATTTTTGAATTCTCTTATTTTAAGTTGATGTCATAAAGGTATGGCTATTGGAACATACCGTTTCTTTGACTCATTGTATGATGGAAATGCGTCTGATGAGATTTACAAGTTTGTTCCACGAGATAATGTCAAAATTTTTCTGACTTTTTTGAAGTTTGTGAGCTAGCGGTTTGGTTATCACCACTGAAAGAGATCACACGAGCACTTAAGGAAGCTGCTGTAAGATACAGAGTTAAGATCCAACATTATTGGTCCCAGCAGCTTCACAACTAAGTGAACTCGTGGGTTCACTTAAACTATTCGTTAGTCTAACATTATTGATCCCAGTAACTTCACAACTAAGTGCTCTCGTGGGTTCACTTAAAAGATTAGTCAGTTAACAGTCCTATTCCACACTTTGGAATTCTCTAATTTTAGGTTAGTGTCATAAAGGTTGGGCTATTGGCACATACAATTGGTTCGACTCACTAACTGATTGAAATGTGCCGAATAGGATTTAGAAGTTTGTCCCACGAGATAATTTCTGGAACCTACTCTATTGACCCAAGCAGTTTCCCAACTAAGTATTCGTCAGTTAACAGTTCCATTACTACACACTTTTGAATTGTCTAATTTTAGGTTGATGTCATAAAGTTGGGCTATTGGAAAATACCGTTTGATCGACTCACTGTCTAATGGGAATGAGCCCGATGAGGGTTGCAAGTTAACTTCACGAGATATTTTCAAAAAAATTGTCAGGACTGTTTTTGGAAGTTTGTGAGCTAGTTGCCCGGTACTTACCACTGGGCGGTAACACGAGCACTTATGGACCGTCCCATTCCTGCACATTTTTGAATTCTCTTATATTAAGTTAATGTCATAATGGTATGGCTATTGGAACATACCGTTTCTTTGACTCATTGTATGATGGAAATGCGTCCGATGAGATTTACAAGTTTGTTCCACGAGATAATGTCAAAATTTTTCTGACTTTTTTTGAAGTTTGTGAGCTAGCGGTTTGGTTATCACAACTGAAAGAGATAACACGAGCACTCAAGGAAGCTGTAAGATACAGAGTTAAGATCCAACATTATTGGTCCCAGCAGCTTCACAACTAAGTGAACTCGTGGGTTCACTTAAACTATTCGTTAGTCTAACATTATTGATCCCAGCAACTTCACAACTAAGTGCTCTCGTGGGTTCACTTAAAAGATTAGTCAGTTAACAGTCCTATTCCACACTTTGGAATTCTCTAATTTTAGGTTAGTGTCATAAAGGTTGGGCTATTGGCACATACAATTGGTTCGACTCACTAACTGATTGAAATGTGCCGAATAGGATTTAGAAGTTTGTCCCACGAGATAATTTCTGGAATCTACTCTATTGACCCAAGCAGTTTCCCAACTAAGTATTCGTCAGTTAACAGTTCCATTACTACACACTTTTGAATTGTCTAATTTTAGGTTGATGTCATAAAGTTGGACTATTGGAAAATATCGTTTGATCGACTCACTGTCTAATGGGAATGAGCCCGATGAGGGTTGCAAGTTAACTTCACGAGATATTTTCAAAAAAATTGTCAGGACGGTTTTTGGAAGTTTGTGAGCTAGTTGCCCGGTACTTACCACTGGGCGGTAACACGAGCACTTATGGAAACTGCAAGATACGGTGCTGAGAGCCAACTTTATTGGCCCAATCAGCTTCACAATAAAGTACCTCTCGTGGGCTTACTAAAAGGACTTCACGTAAGTTGACCGTTCCATTCCTTCACACTTTTGAATTCTCTAGTTTTAGGTTGATGTCATAAAAGTTGGGCTATTGTAACATTCAGTTTGTTCAACTCATTATCCAATGGAATGCATCCGATGGGGTTTGCAAGTTTGCCCCACGAGATAATATCTTGAGCCAACTTTATAAGGTTGGGCTATTGGAACATACTGTTTCTTTGACTCATTGTATGATGGAAATGCGTCTGATGTGAGTTACAAGTTTGTTCCACGAGATAATGTCAAAATTTTTCTGACTTTTTTTTAAGTTTGTGAGCTAGTGGTTCGATTATCACCACTGAAAGAGATAACACGAGCATTGACCTGATTTCCATTATGAAAAATATACTGACAAAATAGTCAAAGCAGGATAAATATATAATTTTTTTAAAGTGCGAGAGAAATAAAAAACATTTCCAGTATAAAAAATTTATTCAGTACTGAATAAATTTTTATGGTTACTGAGAAAATTAGTATAGCAGTACTGACAAAATATATCAAGAGAAGTATTTTTATTCAGTACTGGAGAAATCTTTTATAGGAAAATTGTATAAGGAGGAGAAATCGTTTGTATGACGTCAGTATGAAGCACTTTATAGTAGTTTTTTATGGTCAATTGATAATTTTAACATTTCGTTTTGTGTCATTCATCTTAATTCATTGTGAAAATAATTTAAATAATGAATAATTATGTTAAGTTTATTTTTTTTAAATTTATTGTAGTAGATTCAAAATGTTTTTTGTCTTTTTTTTTCAATAACAAAAAAAAATTTGTAATTTATTGGTTATGTTACAAGCATCTGTCAAAATATATCCACTATAAAACAAGAAAAAAGTAAAAAACGATCTCTGTCACTCTAATAGAATTTTTGATGTTTTTCTCGCTTTGGTTTTTTTTCAGTAAAAAATACTGACAATTTTTTTTCAAAATGGAAATCAGGATTAATCTGTTTTGATTATTTTATATTTTAGTGTTTTTGTTGTTGTATTAGCTGAGAGTTAGATCATAGTGATGGTAGTGGTTAGATTATATATAATTTTTATGATTGTTGAGCAGTTTCACAACTAAGTACCTCTCGTGAGTTTATTAAATCATTCGTCAGTTGACCGTCCCATTCCTGCACATTTATGAATTCTCTTATTTTAAGTTGATGTCATAAAGGTATGGCTATTGGAACATACCGTTTCTTTGACTCATTGTATGATGGAAATGCGTCCGATGAGATTTACAAGTTTGTTCCACGAGATAATGTCAAAATTTTTCTGACTTTTTTTGAAGTTTGTGAGCTAGCGGTTTGGTTATCACAACTGAAAGAGATAACACGAGCACTCAAGGAAGCTGTAAGATACAGAGTTAAGATCCAACATTATTGGTCCCAGCAGCTTCACAACTAAGTGAACTCGTGGGTTCACTTAAACTATTCGTTAGTCTAACATTATTGATCCCAGCAACTTCACAACTAAGTGCTCTCGTGGGTTCACTTAAAAGATTAGTCAGTTAACAGTCCTATTCCACACTTTGGAATTCTCTAATTTTAGGTTAGTGTCATAAAGGTTGGGCTATTGGCACATACAATTGGTTCGACTCACTAACTGATTGAAATGTGCCGAATAGGATTTAGAAGTTTGTCCCACGAGATAATTTCTGGAATCTACTCTATTGACCCAAGCAGTTTCCCAACTAAGTATTCGTCAGTTAACAGTTCCATTACTACACACTTTTGAATTGTCTAATTTTAGGTTGATGTCATAAAGTTGGACTATTGGAAAATATCGTTTGATCGACTCACTGTCTAATGGGAATGAGCCCGATGAGGGTTGCAAGTTAACTTCACGAGATATTTTCAAAAAAATTGTCAGGACGGTTTTTGGAAGTTTGTGAGCTAGTTGCCCGGTACTTACCACTGGGCGGTAACACGAGCACTTATGGAAACTGCAAGATACGGTGCTGAGAGCCAACTTTATTGGCCCAATCAGCTTCACAATAAAGTACCTCTCGTGGGCTTACTAAAAGGACTTCACGTAAGTTGACCGTTCCATTCCTTCACACTTTTGAATTCTCTAGTTTTAGGTTGATGTCATAAAAGTTGGGCTATTGTAACATTCAGTTTGTTCAACTCATTATCCAATGGAATGCATCCGATGGGGTTTGCAAGTTTGCCCCACGAGATAATATCTTGAGCCAACTTTATAAGGTTGGGCTATTGGAACATACTGTTTCTTTGACTCATTGTATGATGGAAATGCGTCTGATGTGAGTTACAAGTTTGTTCCACGAGATAATGTCAAAATTTTTCTGACTTTTTTTTAAGTTTGTGAGCTAGTGGTTCGATTATCACCACTGAAAGAGATAACACGAGCATTGACCTGATTTCCATTATGAAAAATATACTGACAAAATAGTCAAAGCAGGATAAATATATAATTTTTTTAAAGTGCGAGAGAAATAAAAAACATTTCCAGTATAAAAAATTTATTCAGTACTGAATAAATTTTTATGATTACTGAGAAAATAAGTATAGCAGTACTGACAAAATATATCAAGAGAAGTATTTTTATTCAGTACTGGAGAAATCTTTTATAGGAAAATTGTATAAGGAGGAGAAATCGTTTGTATGACGTCAGTATGAAGCACTTTATAGTAGTTTTTTATGGTCAATTGATAATTTTAATATTTCGTTTTGTGTCATTCATCTTAATTCATTGTGAAAATAATTTAAATAATGAATAATTATGTTAAGTTTATTTTTTTCAAATTTATTGTAGTGGATTCAAAATGTTTTTTGTCTTTTTTTTTCAATAACAAAAAAAAAATTGTAATTTATTGGTTATGTTACAAGCATCTGTCAAAATATGTCCACTATAAAACAAGAAAAAAGTAAAAAACGATCTCTGTCACTCTAATAGAATTTTTGATTTTTTTCTCGCTTTGGTTTTTTTCAGTAAAAAATACTGACAATTTTTTTTCAAAATGGAAATCAGGATTAATCTGTTTTGATTATTTTATATTTTAGTGTTTTTGTTGTTGTATTAGCTGAGAGTTAGATCATAGTGATGGTAGTGGTTAGATTATATATAATTTTTATGATTGTTGAGCAGTTTCACAACTAAGTACCTCTCGTGAGTTTATTAAAAGCATTCGTCAGTTAACCGTCCCATTCCTGCACATTTATGAATTCTCTTATTTTAAGTTGATGTCATAAAGGTATGGCTATTGGAACATACCGTTTCTTTGACTCATTGTATGATGGAAATGCGTCCGATGAGATTTACAAGTTTGTTCCACGAGATAATGTCAAAATTTTTCTGACTTTTTTTGAAGTTTGTGAGCTAGCGGTTTGGTTATCACAACTGAAAGAGATAACACGAGCACTCAAGGAAGCTGTAAGATACAGAGTTAAGATCCAACATTATTGGTCCCAGCAGCTTCACAACTAAGTGAACTCGTGGGTTCACTTAAACTATTCGTTAGTCTAACATTATTGATCCCAGCAACTTCACAACTAAGTGATCTCGTGGGTTCACTTAAAAGATTAGTCAGTTAACAGTCCTATTCCACACTTACGAATTCTCTAATTTTAGGTTAGTGTAATAAAGGTTGGGCTATTGGCACATACAATTGGTTCGCCTCACTAACTGATTGAAATGTGCCGAATAGAATTTAGAAGTTTGTCCCACGAGATAATTTCTGGAACCTACTCTATTGACCCAAGCAGTTTCCCAACTAAGTATTCGTCAGTTAACAGTTCCATTACTACACACTTTTGAATTGTCTAATTTTAGGTTGATGTCATAAAGTTGGGCTATTGGAAAATACCGTTTGATCGACTCACTGTCTAATGGGAATGAGCCCGATGAGGGTTGCAAGTTAACTTCACGAGATATTTTCAAAAAAATTGTCAGGACTGTTTTTGGAAGTTTGTGAGCTAGTTGCGCGGTACTTACCACTGGGCGGTAACACGAGCACTTATGGAAACTGCAAGATACGGTGCTGAGAGCCAACTTTATTGGCCCAATCAGCTTCACAATAAAGTACCTCTCGTGGGCTTACTGAAAGGACTTCACGTAAGTTGACCGTTCCATTCCTTCACACTTTTGAGTTCTCTAGTTTTAGGTTGATGTCATAAAAGTTGGGCTATTGTAACATTCAGTTTGTTCAACTCATTATCCAATGGAATGCATCCGATGGGGTTTCCAAGTTTGATGGAAATGCGTCTGATGTGAGTTACAAGTTTGTTCCATCTTGACTCAACTTTATAAGGTTGGGCTATTGGAACATACTGTTTCTTTGACTCATTGTATGATGGAAATGCGTCTGATGTGAGTTACAAGTTTGTTCCACGAGATAATGTCAAAATTTTTCTGACTTTTTTTTAAGTTTGTGAGTTAGTGGTTCGATTATCACCACTGAAAGAGATAACACTTGCATTGACCTGATTTCCATTATGAAAAATATACTGACAAAATAGTCAAAGCAGGATAAATATATAATTTTTTTAAAGTGCGAGAGAAATAAAAAACATTTCCAGTATAAAAAATTTATTCAGTACTGAATCAATTTTTATGGTTACTGAGAAAATTAGTATAGCAGTACTGACAAAATATATCAAGAGAAGTATTTTTATTCAGTACTGGAGAAATATTTTATAGGAAAATTGTATAAGGAGGAGAAATCGTTTGTATGACGTCAGTATGAAGCACTTTATAGTAGTTTTTTATGGTCAATTGATAATTTTAACATTTCGTTTTGTGTCATTTATCTTAATTCATTGTGAAAATAATTTAAATAATGAATAATTATGTTAAGTTTATTTTTTTTAAATTTATTGTAGTAGATTCAAAATGTTTTTTGTCTTTTTTTTCAATAACAAAAAAAATTTGTAATTTATTGGTTATGTTACAAGCATCTGTCAAAATATATCCACTATAAAACAAGAAAAAAGTAAAAAACGATCTCTGTCACTCTAATAGAATTTTTGATTTTTTTCTCGCTTTGGTTTTTTTCAGTAAAAAATACTGACAATTTTTTTTCAAAATAGAAATCAGGATTAATCTGTTTTGATTATTTTATATTTTAGTGTTTTTGTTGTTGTATTAGCTGAGAGTTAGATCATAGTGATGGTAGTGGTTAGATTATATATAATTTTTATGATTTTTGAGCAGTTTCACAACTAAGTACCTCTCGTGAGTTTATTAAAAGCACTCGTCAGTTGACCGTCCCATTCCTGCACATTTTTGAATTCTCTTATTTTAAGTTGATGTCATAAAGGTATGGCTATTGGAACATACCGTTTCTTTGACTCATTGTATGATGGAAATGCGTCCGATGAGATTTACAAGTTTGTTCCACGAGATAATGTCAAAATTTTTCTGACTTCTTTTGAAGTTTGTGAGCTAGCGGTTTGGTTGTCACCACTGAAAGAGATAACACGAGCACTTATGGAAGGTGTAAGATACAGAGTTAAGATCCAACGTTATTGGTCCCAGCAGCTTCACAACTAAGTGAACTCGTGGGTTCACTTAAACTATTCGTTAGTCTAACATTATTGATCCCAGCAACTTCACAACTAAGTGCTCTCGTGGGTTCACTTAAAAGATTAGTCAGTTAACAGTCCTATTCCACACTTACGAATTCTCTAATTTTAGGTTAGTGTAATAAAGGTTGGGCTAGTGGCACATACAATTGGTTCGCCTCACTAACTGATTGAAATGTGCCGAATAGAATTTAGAAGTTTGTCCCACGAGATAATTTCTGGAACCTACTCTATTGACCCAAGCAGTTTCCCAACTAAGTATTCGTCAGTTAACAGTTCCATTACTACACACTTTTGAATTGTCTAATTTTAGGTTGATGTCATAAAGTTGGGCTATTGGAAAATACCGTTTGATCGACTCACTGTCTAATGGGAATGAGCCCGATGAGGGTTGCAAGTTAACTTCACGAGATATTTTCAAAAAAATTGTCAGGACTGTTTTTGGAAGTTTGTGAGCTAGTTGCGCGGTACTTACCACTGGGCGGTAACACGAGCACTTATGGAAACTGCAAGATACGGTGCTGAGAGCCAACTTTATTGGCCCAATCAGCTTCACAATAAAGTACCTCTCGTGGGCTTACTGAAAGGACTTCACGTAAGTTGACCGTTCCATTCCTTCACACTTTTGAGTTCTCTAGTTTTAGGTTGATGTCATAAAAGTTGGGCTATTGTAACATTCAGTTTGGTCAACTCATTATCCAATGGAATGCATCCGATGGGGTTTGCAAGTTTGATGGAAATGCGTCTGATGTGAGTTACAAGTTTGTTCCATCTTGACTCAACTTTATAAGGGTGGGCTATTGGAACATACTGTTTCTTTGACTCATTGTATGATGGAAATGCGTCTGATGTGAGTTACAAGTTTGTTCCACGAGATAATGTCAAAATTTTTCTGACTTTTTTTTAAGTTTGTGAGTTAGTGGTTCGATTATCACCACTGAAAGAGATAACACTTGCATTGACCTGATTTCCATTATGAAAAATATACTGACAAAATAGTCAAAGCAGGATAAATATATAATTTTTTTAAAGTGCGAGAGAAATAAAAAACATTTCCAGTATAAAAAATTTATTCAGTACTGAATAAATTTTTATGGTTACTGAGAAAATTAGTATAGCAGTACTGACAAAATATATCAAGAGAAGTATTTTTATTCAGTACTGGAGAAATCTTTTATAGGAAAATTGTATAAGGAGGAGAAATCGTTTGTATGACGTCAGTATGAAGCACTTTATAGTAGTTTTTTATGGTCAATTGATAATTTTAACATTTCGTTTTGTGTCATTTATCTTAATTCATTGTGAAAATAATTTAAATAATGAATAATTATGTTAAGTTTATTTTTTTTAAATTTATTGTAGTAGATTCAAAATGTTTTTTGTCTTTTTTTTCAATAACAAAAAAAATTTGTAATTTATTGGTTATGTTACAAGCATCTGTCAAAATATATCCACTATAAAACAAGAAAAAAGTAAAAAACGATCTCTGTCACTCTAATAGAATTTTTGATTTTTTTCTCGCTTTGGTTTTTTTCAGTAAAAAATACTGACAATTTTTTTTCAAAATGGAAATCAGGATTAATCTGTTTTGATTATTTTATATTTTAGTGTTTTTGTTGTTGTATTAGCTGAGAGTTAGATCATAGTGATGGTAGTGGTTAGATTATATATAATTTTTATGATTTTTGAGCAGTTTCACAACTAAGTACCTCTCGTGAGTTTATTAAAAGCACTCGTCAGTTGACCGTCCCATTCCTGCACATTTATGAATTCTCTTATTTTAAGTTGATGTCATAAAGGTATGGCTATTGGAACATACCGTTTCTTTGACTCATTGTATGATGGAAATGCGTCCGATGAGATTTACAAGTTTGTTCCACGAGATAATGTCAAAATTTTTCTGCCTTCTTTTGAAGTTTGTGAGCTAGCGGTTTGGTTGTCACCACTGAAAGAGATAACACGAGCACTTATGGAAGCTGTAAGATACAGAGTTAAGATCCAACATTATTGGTCCCAGCAGCTTCACAACTAAGTGAACTCGTGGGTTCACTTAAACTATTCGTTAGTCTAACATTATTGATCCCAGCAACTTCACAACTAAGTGCTCTCGTGGGTTCACTTAAAAGATTAGTCAGTTAACAGTCCTATTCCACACTTTGGAATTCTCTAATTTTAGGTTAGTGTCATAAAGGTTGGGCTATTGGCACATACAATTGGTTCGACTCACTAACTGATTGAAATGTGCCGAATAGGATTTAGAAGTTTGTCCCACGAGATAATTTCTGGAACCTACTCTATTGACCCAAGCAGTTTCCCAACTAAGTATTCGTCAGTTAACAGTTCCATTACTACACACTTTTGAATTGTCTAATTTTAGGTTGATGTCATAAAGTTGGGCTATTGGAAAATACCGTTTGATCGACTCACTGTCTAATGGGAATGAGCCCGATGAGGGTTGCAAGTTAACTTCACGAGATATTTTCAAAAAAATTGTCAGGACTGTTTTTGGAAGTTTGTGAGCTAGTTGCGCGGTACTTACCACTGGGCGGTAACACGAGCACTTATGGAAACTCCAAGATACGGTGCTGAGAGCCAACTTTATTGGCCCAATCAGCTTCACAATAAAGTACCTCTCGTGGGCTTACTGAAAGGACTTCACGTAAGTTGACCGCTCCATTCCTTCACACTTTTGAATTCTCTAGTTTTAGGTTGATGTCATAAAAGTTGGGCTATTGTAACATTTAGTTTGTTCAACTCATTATCCAATGGAATGCATCCGATGGGGTTTGCAAGTTTGCCCCACGAGATAATATCTTGACTCAACTTTATAAGGTTGGGCTATTGGAACATACTGTTTCTTTGACTCATTGTATGATGGAAATGCGTCTGATGTGAGTTACAAGTTTGTTCCACGAGATAATGTCAAAATTTTTCTGACTTTTTTTTAAGTTTGTGAGCTAGTGGTTCGATTATCACC